>OX387188.1:21156109-21820106 GCA_947561395.2 Buxus sempervirens | reverse complement strand
ATGTGCGATTACTTGTTCAATCTATCATCTATACGAATTAGACAAAACTTTCAGGAAGAACTATAAATTAATGACTAGTGGGGTGTACGTACAATACTGCATGTAGAGGAATGGAACAGTTTTAGAACTGTCTAGATTTTAAATGAATAGGTAGAGTTTTTTACTATTTTAACCCTGTATTAGTGATGCTTTTACCACCAAATGTAAGGGATTTTTGGAGAAGTCGTGCTTAGTTGATGGCACACTTCCCAAGGGGCCTATTCTCGTTATATATATATATATATATATAGATTTAATATCTTAATTATATAAGCTTTTTTTAATAAATGAATATGATGTTTCATTACATGTATTGATGCCCATCTAAATTTTTAATATTTTTAGGTCTCAAACTAGAAACCTTATATTTAACATGAATATTTTTATTTTATTTTTATTTTTTTTTGCGTTTAAAACATAGTATGTAGCACAGTGTCGTGGTTGATTATACATGGTGAATTGGGGCTTTTTTTGAATAAACTTCTAGATATGTATATATTAAATTATTCGCACTAGATGCTGTTAATATTTTTCTTAGAATTAGTCTTATTTAGGATTGAAAGTTGTATGGGTTGACCCATTGCCCATTTGATCATTTTAATATTCTTTAAGTGTTGAACTTGATTCTTTTGTTTTCTTTTTTTTTTCCCCTCCAACATCTGGTTAGGTTTGGCTAGGGTTTAATTTTAACATCTCATATCAAAATTAATTTTAATAATAGATTCCTAGAATAGTTTTCCAATTGAATAAATACCTGCCTCAATTCTTATTGGTCTAATATATATTTTAGGCTTTTTATATCCCATCCTACTTGTAACACTAAATGGTTTTTGTCCTGACTAAAGTAGCAATTTTTTTATTGATTTTCTATTAATATTTTTTGTTGGCAATGATTTAATATATTTTCCACAATTCATAGTCCAATTAAATGTAATTGTATTATCAGAAAAAGTCAAATCCTATGTTCTATAAAAAGAAATTCTTTGAAAAAACAGTGAGTGATAGAATGATCATTTTATATGTTTCTTAATTTAGAAATCATACCTACTCTAATTCTTCTTCTTCTTTTGTTTTTTTTATTTTTTCTCCTTTCCATTTCTATAGAGAATAGATGTAGGTACCCGATATTAATGAGACTATAATTTCTAATAATCTTGAATTCACCTCTATTCAATTTAAATCCTAATATTTTTAGCAAATTATCAAGATTATTAGGGGGAGAATTTCTACAAAGAGAGAAACAAGAGAATGACAACAAGGACCATTCATAATTGGGAGATTCTTTTCAATCTTAGGAATGATAACAAGGTTTTTATTTTGGCTTGTATTTCTTTATCAAGTTCTTTTTACTTTTGCCTAAATCATAGACTAAGATTTTCTTGATCCAATTTCAACCTTTTACAATAAAAGAAAGATGAAGAGGATATTTAAGTCCCAAGTCTTGCAGATTAATCTAGCATATAACTACCATGTAGAAGACATGAGAGCTTGCTTTGAGTTATGGAAGCTTACCAAACCTTTAAATATGTAAGCTGTAGTTTATGAGGAGAATATTCTCTTAATCAACAAACACTTACACTAGAAAATTTGGAAGCAAAAAATAATAATAATAAGAAATAAAGGAAAAAAATATCATTTAAACATGAAATTCCAAGAAGCATTTAAGAGCACAACCACCAACAAGTATCTCTCTTGTGACACCATCTTGTAAGTTTTTTCAACTTCAATTAATTATTTATAACTTCCAACCTAGGGTTGTATACACATATGGAGTTTAAAGAGGCTTTAGCCTTCATTTTGAAAAACAATAAAACCAGTTAATAAACAAAAAGACGAGGATAATTACTCTATAGAGACAAAATGTTGTTGAGTACTTTAAATTACTTCTTTTAATTATCATAGTTAATGCAAGATTCTACAGGGTAACATGGTGCGGTATGCTCGATATGGGCGAGCAAGTGTTATGTTAGTTATAAATATAGATCATTCTAGGGAAAATGGGAAAAAAATGTAGTTTAATCTCATTCTTAATATTAATCTCATTATATATAAATGTAAAAATGTCACGTATAGTTCAAATGGGTACATTTTGTTGCACAATTAAGGTCTTGATTACATTTTTACAAAAACACTGCTAACATTCAAATTATTAAAATTAAACCTTTGTAAACACAAAGAGATAGAGAGAGAGAGAGAGAGAGAGAGAGAGAGAGAGAGAGAGAGAGAGAGAGAGAGAGAGAGAGAGAGGGAGAGAAGTTACTATGTCTTCATCCAGAACTCTTGTCCCGGTACTAAGCAGAAATTATTAAGTATATAATATGAGAATATAAAAGCTCTAGAAGAATGAGAGAAAAGACAAAAACCCATTCCTTCTGCATTTCCATTTGTTCTTACATACACAAGTCATTAATGTTTCTAGACAGCCAAAATAGCAAGTTCTGACGTCTTCATCTAAAACCCTTGTACCAGTACCCCAGAAAAATTTATTAACGCGAGAATACAAAAGCAATAGAGGAAAGAGAGAGAAAAGAAGACAAAAACTTACCCATTTTGCTTTTCCTCTTGTTTCTACCTAATTTACACTAGGACTTAATGGGTTACTTTACACTGATCTACCCTTTTAGGTCCTTTAAACCCATCTTCTTCAGTGAAAGTCTTGTAGTCAACAGAGGATAGAGACCATATTGTTGGTTTGTGAGAGCTGCCTTCTTAGTTCTCTCCTCTGTCAACCTCACTGACTCAATCAGATATTCCTCTTACGCTGTTGCATGCATTTTTGTAATCAACCATGCACGGGAAGAATCACTTTTGCTTAAATTAAAAGAAAAGGGAAACTTCCGCATATGTGGTGAAAGCCAAGTCAAGGTGGGTCCCTTCTAGGAAGCCTTTCTATCATAAAATGATTCTACCATCTGAAACCACTAAATCCATGATATTCTTTGCCATCCTATAGAGAAGATGATTGATGGAAATATTTATTCATTTTTACTGGAAAAGTGGTTCTCTACTTGAGCTAATAACATTTCATGTGAAAGTTATTTGGTAAGTACTTTGTTTATGGTTTTTCCTAGAGCGGAAAAAAGTTGGTGGAATTTTAGGGCAACTTGGGGCTGCCAGCAACTTTGGTTAGAGTCCAAGCGATCCCCCAGATTTCCCAAATTCGACTTTTAATTAATTAAGCAAAGTGATGGATTTGGTGTTTTCGTGAGTCCCTCCCAATAGTTTTTATTTAGATTTATGTATTTTTCATTTGTCCTAAATATATTACTTCTTTTAAATACATTTCTATTGCAATATCCCATTTCTTAATATTAACATTCATGGAACAAGACATAAGTTGTTCGGATTAACTCTAAAAGAATATGAATATAGTAAAAGAAAAAAACTTTTGGATCATAAACTTGGATTAAAAATAGATGACTTGTTTAGACGGTAAATCCCATCGGTGATAGGAAGAGTCTTAGTCTTGACTCATATACCTTACCGGATATTTATCCGTTTCCAATGTGGGATTTGGGATGTTATAGTTGATCTCCTAGCTGGGGGATTGTAAGGTTGCAGTGCACCTGAAGACCCGAACTGTATGGATTAGAATAGACCGGAACCGACTTAAATCGAGTAGTTTTGAAAGCAAGTCAAGGTATATGTTCTGCAATTTGTGCGTATAACCCTTTTTCGAAGATATTGAATTTAGAATCTTCCCATGGACGTAGGTAATCTGTCAAACCACATAAATCTAATCTTGTGTATATTCTTATTACATTTTTCTTTTTTTTGGAACTTTGTTTTGTCAATGCACAAATAGAGGTTCAAGTCTAGGTGCAGACCGTGCAGTCACCTGCTAATAAAAAGTTACAAAAAGTTATGAACATCCTTGGAACCTCGTTAAGTGACTAGAGAAGTGTGTCATCCATAGTGATATATATCCTTTAGGGTCACATCAGTGAGGATTTATTCGGATCCCTTAAGTTGGATTGGGCTTCAATATACCTTGAACGACTGATTGTTTCAAGAATTATTTGAAATCCCGTTTAGTCTTGCCATTTCAAACCAAATCTTATAAACGTGGATTCCAAATCTAAATAGATAGAAGGTCTATGTCACAATTCAATTAAATCAGAGTATGATGCAAACAAGTCAAGTCATGATATATGTTAGCAGCTGGCTGTGACTAAGAAAAGAGCCTTAATTAAGACCAAGTAAAACATTAAAAAATGAACTTGAATTAGGTTTCTAAATTCTAAGTTACTAATTTGCGAAGTATAATTGATTTTGGCATTTAGATTGTTTAAAAATATCCAAAAGTTATTTATTCAATCCAAGTGGCTGTGTGCGGCCAAGCATACACACTTTACTTTGTTTCTGTGTTCACACTTGATGGAAATGTTCCTGCAGTACTATGAAAGCTACCACTTGAATTAACTACCAGACCACATGTGTCCCACCTCACCTTCAGATTTTGATGGTTTAGAGTGATGTAAAGTTCATGTTCTAATTAAGGTATTGCAAAGTTAGAGCAATTAGGGTTTAAATTATATTGGCTTATGGTTTAGGATTCATGTTTCCAAGACCCCTTCAAGCTGTTAATTAAACTTGATTATCCTCAATTATATATAACAATAATAATAATAATAATGATAATCTATATATACTATTTCATAAAGTCAACCCTCATTTTTACCCTGACATTTTATATCCAAAATGTCTTTCAATTTTTTCCCAATTTACTCTAATACTTAGGTTTGTTACTACCACACGTATGAGTATCCATAACTAACTACCCACGTAACATTCTATTCCCAAAAAACCTTATTTGTTTCTAATTCTGTTGCTACGCTCATAGATAGCATGTGCATTCCCCTAGTATGATAATACAAATAAGAATAATAAATGATATACAACACTAGAATTAATTATTTGGTTCAAATAATGATTTTTGGTTTAATCCGAAATTGAACAAAAAGCCGAACTTGCTAGTTTATTATGCGTAATATAAGTAAAATTAATTATTTTGGTCCAAATAATAATTTTTGGTTTAATCTGAAACTGAACAAAAAGCCGAATTTGTTAGTTTTATTTTGCGTATTCTAAGTAAAATTTATATTTCGATTTAGTTCAGGTTCGTTTAACCAACCTTAATTATAAACCTAATTAAAGTTTTTTTTTTAAACTTTAATTGAGCAGAGATAGAAAAAAAGTGAACCAAACCAATTTTTTCTAGTTTTGTTGGTTTGGTTTTTGATTGAAATTGAACCATCTGGCACGCTATAAAATGTTCATGATCATTTAATGTCTAAAATGGAACAAAAATAACATATATAATTATTTTCCTTTTAGATAACTTAAAAAATAAAGGAGTTGAGTTGGTGGAATTATTCTTTCTTTTATAAGGGCGCGTTTGGATTAATTAGGTTGAGACAATTGGAAAATGTGCTAAAAATATTAACCATTTTACCAAAAAGTCCTTAAATTTTACTATATATTAAGTGTCTATGTTTCTTTTTCTCTCTTACGGGCATTTGAAATGTTTGACTCTGACGGGAAAATTGATGTGGCATTAATGTTTCTATTCTCTCCTAAACAACCCACGTTGAACTTAATGGTGATTAGGATTAAAAAATCAGAAAAAAATAAATAAAAAAATGTAGATAATCTTGATAGATTCTCACCAATCTCATTTGGATGAGAGTTAAACTAACAGTACCATAAGAATTGCTACATGCCTTTCCCTAATAAAATATATCATCTATAAAATGACAAAAACACCCCTAACATTAATTAAACTTGATTAATCATTTTAAAACCCTTTGTGTTGATATATTATAGATATCATACATAATTACACTTACGTATCAGCTTAAGCTTTTAGGTGTAGTGGTTGTTTAATTAGCACTTTATATCATCAAATAACTATAGAGACAAACTATTTATGCTTATATATATAAATTTCCCCGTATTTAGTAAAATTTAACTGGACCTTGTAACATGTTGGTGAAATTTTCTTCTTCTTTTTTTCACCATCTCCACTCAAACATGAATTATATTTAATCTTTAATTAACTTAAGTGCATATTACCTGGAGTAAATCCATTTATAAAATTTATACAATTTTTCAGTCACTGTTGTTGGTGTGAGATGCTGTCATTTTGCTCGAGCGTCTCACTTTTAATACTTTTCCAAGTGCGGATCACGTGAAAACATTTACAGCAACCAAAAAAAATACTAACCGTGAGATGCTCTGGACTGCAGAATGTCATGCCGATAACGACAACTAATGCATTGAAAATTTCAGATTTCAGCCGGTTTGAACTGTAAAACATTTGTCTACGCGGGCTTAATCGTACACAAACATGTATACTTGTTTCAGAATTGTAAGAGACTAAATAGTCCTTGAGACACAAGAGTGGCTCCAAGTCGGCAAGTCGTATAGAGGGCAGTGTACGTGGTTTTGCTTATAATTGGAGAATGGCTGTCGTTGTCGAAGGGCGACTCTTTTCTTGTGGTTTGTGAAGATTCCCTGTCTCTCACGGTGGTGCTGCCGTAGCAGTGGGCCCAAAAGGACCATCACGGAACGGGGAAACTGGGTCCCACAAAAGATGGGGGGGAGTTATCGTTGCCGGCACACCAATGACGACGACAGAAGCGACGTGCTCCTCCCTCTCACTGTCCTTTTACAAATACAATTTCTACATGATTTTATTCCCTTCCCTTTTATTTTATCATTTTATTCCTTTTCAATGCCAAGTTGTATGTTTCCTTTTGATTTAGACTAATATAAATATGCATACCATGCAACTAGGTATACCTAACCCAACATTCCACTTTTCCTCTTTAATATTTCCTTGGTTTTATTATAAGGCTTTTTTTTTCTCCTTTTGCGCTCTCTCTCCCTCTATGTGTATTAATCTTTGCAGCCCAAGTATTTTCAAATGAGAATTATTACATAAGATCATATCTTTGTGTAAGTCCTAGAAAGTAGGGTTTGGATCAGACCATATCGGCTAGTCGCCTCTGCTGGAAGATCTACTGGTCCAATTGTGGAGGGTGTGTACCTGTCAGCTTCATTTGATTCACAGACGTGTACGTATCCTCCACCGTTTCAATTTAGAGACGTGTACGTACCCTCCACCGTTGGATCAACAGATTTCAAGTTGCTTTAGTATATTACTTTCTTTAATTCTTGATTTTATTAGGTTGCATTTGTCTATGAAAAGAAAGATATGACAATATCTTAAAAGAAAGATATGACAATATCTTACTCTTGTATACCCAACTAATTTTAATTTTGATGGAAATAAAATTTTAGTCCTCTATATATTTACCGATTAAATCTGTTGCTGTCTTTTATTACAATTGTCCCTGCAATTTTATTTAGATTGTGCCACGTTAAGCATCTCATGGTCAAGGTCTTTTCAGTAATAAAAACCTTTTTACATTTTCGAGAGCAAAAACTCTGCAATCATTTGATTCTCCACATGATAGCTTCTCAACCAAACTGTAGGGAGAACTGCATTAAATGGTAGCAGATGATTTTAAAAGCTATATTTAGGTGGTTTTTGGTGGGCGTTATGGATTATAGTATGGATTTTGATAATCCAAATTATAATAGCTGATTTTCAAAATCCCTAATCTTGTTTGGGTATCATAGATTTTCAAATATAATTATATGATTAGAATCTAAATTCTCGTTTGGTCGACATGGATTATTGAGATTAAATTCGGAGTTTTTATATGAAAAATTGCGCACAAAAATAATATCATATATATTGAGAAATTAATATCTTACTTAAAATAATATATTATTAGATATATTAAAAATAATATGTATAATTTTATATAATATATATTATCAATAATATATAATAGTAGAAAATGTATTATTATTATTTATTATGATATATATTACATAATATGTTATGTATAATCTATAGAATCACTGATTTTAGAAATTTAAGCACCAACGTACGCCTATAATCCTTATAATCGCCTTTCAGATAGATGCTGATTATAGGCTAGATTATAACATTAGATAGAAGAATCAGGCCTCAAAATCCCAACCAAACACACTTTCTACTAGAATTCAGATTTTATAATGCCTAGCAAACACCCCCATTGACTTGTATTGGAAAAGCTCTTGGTTAATTATTGAAAGACAGGTTACTTTAAATTAGAATAATCATTCTAGTCAGTCTAATCCTAAGCTGCTTATCATTAGCCCAAGTCAGGTTAAACAGCACAAGCAACAACTTTTTTTTTCTCTTTTTTATATGAATCTGATTTTTATTTTTAAAAAATCTCCCCTTTTTTTCCTTTTATTTAAAATTTTTAACTAATTTGATATTGACTTTGAAATCAATTACTTCCTAAGTCCCAAATTTATTGCATCTCTCGAGGCAGGTAGGGTCCGCATTAAGATATATGTGTGCACGTGAGTGAGTATGTCTGTGATTGTCTGGAGGCATAAAGAGCGTGCCCCGGAATACTCTGATAACTTGGAACGGAGTAAAATTGTAAAAATGACTTCCACAGTCTCCAAATAGCTTCAGAAGCATGTCTCCCATTTATCAAAACTCATCCTGCCCGAATCACTTGCCAGGAGTACAAGAACAAGCCATAATAACCCAAAGAGAACATGTGATATGCTTGTAAGAGCATGTGAGTGATGGTGATATGCGGCTGACATGTGGCGCCACCTCATTGGTGGACCCATCCTTGGTGGAATCTTTGGATGGAAGCATAAAGTGGAGACACTTATCAGTTTCACTTAAAAGTTGGAAAATCACTGGGGGGGAGAAGAAAGGCGTTTTTTACATCTGTACATGTTGGGTGTGTGAAGGATGGGGAAGAAGACAACGCAGAAGGGGTTCACGGGCTATGAAGCCTCAAAAAGAGCACAAAAAGAAGAATACAAAGCAAAGATTCCAAAAAATGAGGGAAAGAGAGAGTTGGAGACTCACATCAAAATCCTATCAGTTGTAAGAACCCTCCCCTACACTTGTAGCCTCTCTCACCAGCCAAGCTTCCTATGGCTGATGCAACATATGTCTTGTTTATGGACTTATTGATTTATAGAAAACACCAACCAACATCTTTTCATCATATCCCTTTTTTTTCTCTTTAGATTTTAAATATCATTTATAAACAAGGGTCCATATTTTGAATGAAATAAGTTTTTTTTTTTTAGAATTTGGTTTTGATTTGAGGGTTTGAAATTGTATATATTTAGTGAAAAAAATTGTTTCTTTCGCTATTATTGCGTTCGGCATTCGAAATCATCTGTTGCTTCCTCATGAGTGAGATGTTTTGATGTGCAGCATTTAATGGTTAGTGTTGTTTCAATATGAAAAAAGTGAAAGACGTTCTTATCAAGAAAAATACTAGCCATGAGATGTTGCACACGATAGCATCTGACTCAGGCAGTCGTGAGATAATTGTGACACAATTTATTGAAGTAACAACACCTAGCGATATATACCTCTGTTCTAAAACACTCTCCAAAAGACTCTAATTTCAACATGAGATTTCACATTCGATAGTACCCACTAACTATTTCAAAGAATGGAAAAGAAAAAAAAAATGTAAATACAAGATTCTCAAAAGAAAAAAAAAACCTTAAAATTTTTGAGATTACCCTGAAGTATTTTTTTTTTTTTTAACTAACTAGAAAGCTTGAATCTAAAAACAACATTTTGAATTCTAAAGAATTTTTGTAAAAGGAAAATTGAATTGAGCTATGTAATTGACAATTCAATCGAAAAGATAAGGTTTAAGAAACTCAACTCGAATAATTGCACTTTTCCACACTGTCGCTAACAAGTCTTTTTTAATACGTCAACAAATGGATGTGACAACATGCCTGGTGCTAAAGAGTATTCTTGTAACATGACCCACATGTAGAGATACAAATGAGAACCCATGTAAGGCTCATTATTTTTCTAACGTTATTTTGGAAATTTATTAAACTATCCCTTGAGCTTTAGAACTATTATTTATGACAGCCACATGAAAAATCCAAAAAAAAAAAAATTTGAAAATAAAAGAGAAAAGGGCAGAAAGGGAAACAAGTCTTACAAAGATCATGGGTTAGTTTGGATGATACGCAACGGCCTTCTCATCTACCACAACAAATTGACATTTTCATGACTTGAACCCATGAGCTTATTAACATAAGGTGAAGGTCACCTACACTACAACATCTACTCACCAGGCCCAAAACACAATCTTGATACGGACCCCTTAAACTAGGATTCAATAAGTTGGATCGAGCTTGGGCTTGGACCCATATGGTTTGTGTCAAATAGATGATGTATTAAGCCAGGTTCATCCCATATGCTACTTGGGCTTCAACGAGCCTCGCTGTGGGTTTATTTCTATATGCAAAATTTATGCCCACCAATGACCAAGCCTTCTTGGGGTCCAAGTAGCCTATACAAGGTTTCCTTCGGCTTGGTACTTTCTCCTAATGCTATGAATTTGATAAAATTTATTATTTAGCTTATCTTGGGCTAAATTTAGAAGTATTCAAATACTTACAGCTGTAATCTATTTCTCACCAACTAGTAAGAGTGTAACTAATAAAGGATTAGCATGGTGCATGAGGTTTGGAGAGGGTCTGATGTACGCAACCTTCTTCCGCAAGCGAAGAGGCTATTTCCTATGACTCGAACTTTCAACCTTTAAGTGCAATGGAGCAACCTTACAGTAAGAAGTGACACGTTTATAAGAAAGTTTGTTTTATTTAGTTTCGAATAATTTTTTAATTAATATTTACTATAATGAAAATAAAAACAAAAAATTTAATTACTGTGAGACATGGGAAAAAATCAAAATTAATGATTTCCTCAATCATCACACGGGATTAAATTAAACAAAGAGTCGCCACCATTCAATTTAGGTGTGAATGGACACCAAAATATTAAATAAGCACAAAAGGCAAATTTTTAGGGCAAAATATCCCTCCTAAAAAAAACAACCAGAGATGGGTAAGGGGATTAAGTTATGAACAGGGGAAGGTGTTAGGCACCCCTATTCATCCACACAAGGTGGTTGCCAGACATTGTTCATGTTAAATTAAAGGAAAAAGCTTGCTATAAAAATCACACAAAATCAAAAAAAGGCAAAAATATATGGTTTTTTCATATGAATAGTCTGATTGATCCAGGACTATCAAACATGATCATACCATTCCTAGGGTTTCATAATCAAAACAAAATTGAGATAAAATCAATTTAAAGTGAAAATTCCAAAAATCTGGCTTCAAGTCAAAATTCTAGAAATCTAGAAAAATATGATTTTTATAAAATATTTCAAAATTGAACTTGAATAGTCCAGGATATAGATAAAGCCCAAATTTCACATTAAATCAGAAAATAAAAACCAAAAAGACCCACATTGATGAAGAACACCAAAAGGGGAGAATTTAGACCGTAGGGTCTTATCTCAATAATGAAAAACAATTTAAAAAACATCTCATGAAATCCTAGAATTTATTTTCAGGCTTCTGGATTCAGATCTACCATATTGATCATGATAGATCCAAGATCCTAGCCTAAAACCACAAAAATCACGAAAACAGTGCTGTAGGTGCAAAAGTGGCAAAAATCCAAATTTTGGCAAAAATAGGGGATCTCATGCTATAAACATCATGGATTCATGTTATTCATTCAGATTCATCATAAAAAGCATTAAAACATGATCAGGATATTTAAAACAGCCACATCTCACAAATTAGAGCACATGGGGGTCTACCCTATGGATCCACCTGTTCCCTTTTCCCCTAGTTCTCTCTTTACGTTTTACGGCTAGAGAGACTCTTGAGGTACTTGGAGATAGGTTTGGTTACACAAACACAATCAGAGGCTTTATTCTAAAAGAAAGAAAAAAATAGATATGGGGTACTATTCTAGGGATCCACCTGTTCCCCTTTCCCCTAGTTCTCTCTTCACGTTTTACGGCTAGAGAGACCCTTGAGGTACTTAGAGACAAGTTTAGGAATACAAAAACAGATATGGCCTTATTCTACAGCAATAGAGATGATCCTATTACTTCTAGAATTGAAGACAGAAAAATAAAAGGGATAGGGGACTTACCTGGATTGAGCAGGCAGAGCAGCAGGGATTCCTTTCTCTTCTCTTGTAGCTTCTTAGAATTCCTTGGACTCAAAATTTCGTGTCCCTTAGCTAGAGGAATGAGCCTCTATTTATAGACACACCCAGGGGTATGGTTGGTCCAAAAAGATATATCCTGATCCTCAGGATAGAGTGAAATATAGAGATAATGCCCATCCATAGCCAACCAAGGTGACTTCAGCGAATAAAAGACATAATCCGCTCGTTTAAAGATATATTGGACTTCAAATAAAGCTCGGAAATCGAGAGAAGGACAAAACTTGCACGTGTCTTTAATGACCGTAAATGATTTACGGTCCAATGGTGACCGTATTGGTACTACGGGCGCGCCTGCCCGTAGATATTTTGCGGGCGAGATCGGCCCGTGAAGAAAATACGGGCAAAGCCTGTTCATTTTATTTTTAGGCCTTTTTGACCTGTTTTAAGCTCTAATTACAGGTTTTTATTATTTTCTCATTTTGCAGTGCAATTTGGGGTGTCTACAATTACAAACTAACATAACTTTCTTAGTTTCTCAAATATATAATTTCTAGTTTTTATTTCTATACAGCATTTATTTTTCAAGAAGCAGTCCATATATGTGAATATCTAGATTTCATTAAGATCAATTAGCAGGGTGCATGTGCAACACTGCACATGAGAAGGGATGTAGAGGGAATAGTTACAAAACTGCTTTAAATTTGAAATGAAGGGAATTGAGTTGTTATGACAACTACAGCCTTTTTATTAATGAATCTTAATAATGTGAGGAAGGGCTATTTTGGAAAGTCTTGTTTTGTTGGTGTAGACACCCCAAATTGCACTACAAAATGAGAAAATAATGAAAACATTAATTGGAATTTAAAACAGGCCAAAAATGCATGAAAATGAATAATTTAAGCCTTGCCCGTATTGTATCTACGGGCTAAGCACGCCCGAATTTTATATACAGGCACGCAGCGCCCGTAATACATATACGAACACCATTGGACGGTAAATCATTTACGGGCACATCAGACTCGTGCGAGTTTTATTCTTCTCTCGATTTCTGAGCCTTATCTTTAGTCCAATATCCCTTTAAATGAGCGAATTATATATTTTATTCGTGCAAAATATCTTTGTGGATAAAGGATGGGCATGATCTTGTGTTTAATTCAAACTGAAACTCTATCTTGCCAAACCTTGGACCAACCATACCCCTGTGTTTGCCTATAAATAGAGGGCATTTCCTCAAGCAAAAGGCCACGAAAATTTGAAGTCTAAAAAGCTCCAAGAGAAGAGAGGAATCTCTGCTGCCTTGCTTGCTCAATCCAGGTAAGTCCCTTTTCCCTTTTATTTTCTGTTTTCAATTCTAGAGATAATAAGATTTTCTCTTTTTTTATAGAATAAGGCCATCTTGTGTACTTGTATTCCTAAACTTGTCTCTAAGTACCTCAAGAGTCTCTCAAGCCGTAAAACGTGAAGAGAGAGCTAAGGGAAAAGGAAACAGGTGGATCCCTAGAATAGAACCCCATATCTGTTTTTTTCCTTTTTTCTAGAATAAGGCCTTTGATTGTGTTTGTATAACCAAACCTATCTCCAAGTACCTCAAGAATCCTCTCTAGCCGTAAAACGTGAAGAGAGAGCTAGGGGAAAAGAGAACAGGTGGATCCGTAGGGTAGACCCCAATGTGCTCAAATCTGTGAGATGTGGCTGTTTTGAATATCTTGATCATGTTTTAATGGTTTTTATGTTGAATCTGAATCAATCATATGAATCCATGATGTTTATAGCATGAGATTGTGAGACATGGGAAAAAATCAATTTAATGATTTCCTAATCATCACACGGGATTATATAAAACAAAGAGTCGCTACCATTCAATTTAGGTGTGAATGGACACCAAAATATTAAATAAGCACAAAAGACAATTTTTTAGGGCAAAATATCCCTCCTAAAAAAACAACCAGAGATGGGTAAGGGGATTAAGTTATGAATAGGGGAAGGTGTTAGGCACCCCTATTCATCCACACAAGGTGGTTGCCAGGTATTGTTCATGTTTAAAATAAAGGAAAAAACTTGCTATAAAAATCACACAAAATCACAGAAAAGGCAAAAATATATGGTTTTTTCATATGAATAGTCTGATTGATCAAGAACTATCAAACATGATCATACCATTCCTAGGGTTTCATGATCAAAACAAAATTGAGATAAAATCAAATAAAATCAATTTAAAGTGAAAAATCCAAAAATCTGGCTTCAAGCTAAATTCTAGAAATCTGGAAAAATATGATTTTTATAAAATATTTCAAAATTGAACTTGAATAGTCCAGGACATAGGTAGAGCCCAAATTTCACATTAAATCAGAAAATCAAAACCAAAAATACCCACGTCGATGAAAAACACCAAAAGGGGAGAATTTAGACCGTAGGGTCTTCTCTCAATAATGAAAAAGGATTTAAAAGCCATATCATGAAACCCTAGAATTTACTTTTAGGCTTCTGGATTCAGATCTACCATATTGATCATGATAGATCCAAGATCATAGCCTAAAATCACAAAAATCGCAAAAACAGTGCTGTAGGTGCAAAAGTGGCAAAAATCCAAATTTTGTCAAAAAGTGGGGATCTCATGCTATAAACATCATAGATTCATGTTATTCATTCAGATATATCATAAAAAGCATTAAAACATGATCAAAATATTTAAAGCAATCACATCTCACAAATTAGAGCACATGGGGGTCTACCCTACAGATCCACCTGTTCCCTTTTCCCCTAGTTCTCTCTTCACGTTTTATGGCTAGAGAGACTCTTGAGGTACTTAGAGATAGGTTTGGTTACACAAACACAATCACAGGCCTTATTCTATGAAAAAAAAAGAAAGAAAAAAAACAGATATAGGGTTCTATTCTAGGGATCCACCTGTTTCCCTTTCCCCTAGTTCTCTCTTCACGTTTTACGGCTAGAGAGACTCTTGAGGTACTTAGAGACAAGTTTAGGAATACGAAAACAGATATGGCTTTATTCTACAGCAATAGAGATGATCCTATTACATCTAGAATTGAAGACAAAATAAAAAGGGATAGGGGACTTACCTGGATTGAGCAGACAGGCAGCAGGAGTTCTTTCTCTTCTCTTGGAGCTTCTTAGAATTCCTTGGACTCAAAATTTCGTGGCCCTTAGCTAAAGGAGAGAGCCTCTATTTATAGACAAGCACAGGTGTATGGTTGGTCCAAGATTTGGCAAGATAGAGTTTCAGTTTGAGTTAAACACAAGATCATGTCAATCCTTTATCCACAAGGATAAATGAGATAATTCGAACAGATAAATAAGAGAATTTGCTTATCCAAGAGAGATATTTGGGTGCAGATAAGGCTCAAAAATCAAAAAGGTAAAATTCGCACAAAGACCCCCGTGCCCGTATATATATTACGGTCACACCCTGCCCGTATTATTAATACGGGCACGCCGTGACCGTATATCAACTGCAGATATGACCTGTCCGTAAACAAAATACGGTCATGACCAGTTTGGCCAGATTTTACACTTTTTTGACTTGTTTCAAATCCCAATTAATATTTTCAATTATTTTCTCATTTTTAGTGCAATTTGGGGTGTCTACAGAGATCCCCACTTTTTTTTTTTTATAAAATTTGGACTTTTCACATCTTTGCACCTACAGCACTGTTTTCATGATTTTTGTGATAATAGGCTAAGATCCTGGATTTATCATGATCAATATGATAAATCTGGATCCAAAAGCCTGAAAATAACTTCTAGGGTTTCATGATATGGTTTTTGAATCGTTTTTCATGTTTGAGAGAAGACCCTACGGTCTAAGTTCTCCCCTTTTGATGTTCTTCATCAATGTGGGTATTTTTGGTTTTGATTTTTTGATTTAATGTGAAATTTGGGGCTATATCTATGTCATGAACTGTTCAAGTTCAATTTTGAAATATTTTATAAAAATCATATTTTTCTAGATTTCTAGAATTTGACATGAAGCCAGATTTTTGGATTTTTCACTTTAAATTGATTTCATTTGATTTTATCTCAATTTTATTTTGATCATGAAACCCTAGGAATGGTATGATCATATTTGAAAGTTCTGGATCAATCAGACTATTCATATGAAAAAACCATATATTTTTGTCTTTTTGTGATTTTTCATGATTTTTATAGCAAGCCCTTTTTCTTTTATTTTAACATGAACAATGCCTGGCAACCACCTTGTGTGGATGAATAGGGGTGCCTAACACCTTCCCATGTTCATAACCTAATCCCCTTACCCATCTCTGGTTGTTTTTTTTAGGAGGGTTATTTTTACCCTAAAATTGCCTTTTGAGCTTATTTAATATTTTGGTGTCCATTCACACCTAAATTGAATGGTGGCGACTCTTTGTTTTATTCAATCCCGTGTGATGATAGAAGAAGTCATATGAATCTGATTTTTTCCCATGTCTCACAGTTGGTGCGATTCCCAAAGGGCAGCTCGCCCTATATGTAGTATAGATTTTGCACATGAGAAGGGATGTAGAGGGAATAGTTACAAAACTGTTTTAAATTTTAAATGAAGGGAATTAAGTTGTTATGACAGCTACACCCTTTTTATTAATGAATCTTAATAATGTGAAGAAGGGCTATTTAGGAAAGTCTCATTTTGTTGGTGCGATTCCCAAAGGGCAGCTCGCCCTATATGTAGTATAGATTTTGATGATGCATTTCGATTCAAAATCCATAGCTTTGGGCAGGCGGCACTGCAAGAGATCATTCTGGGAAACACTTGGCATCCTTTGCCATAATTCTAGTTGCAAATTCAAGTTTACAAGCTGAGGCAGGCGTAGCTCTGGAGGCAATTCGTTTAGCAGAAGCTCTAAATGTTTCTCATGTTATCATTGAAGGAGACTCCTAGACAGTCATAAGGCTTCTATCATCTTCTTCCTTGGATATTCCATGAACGGCCAGAGCTACCATTTGTAGGATTAAGGACATCTGCAGTGGTTTTGTGAGACATGGAAAAATCACCTAGATGATTCTCTTCATCATCACACGGGCTCAACAAAATGGGAGAGTCGCCACCATTCAATTTTAAGGTGTGAATGGACACCAAAAATCATTAAAATAAACAAAAAGGTAAATATAGAGTAAAAATAACCCTACTTGAAAATAAAATCCAGAGATGGGTAAGGGGATTAGATTATGAACGGGGGAATGTGTTATGCACTCTCCTTTACCCACACAAGGTGGTTGCCAAGTGTTGTTCATGCTCAAAAATAAGAAAGCTTGCTAAAATAATCAAAAATCTTGAAAAATGATTAAGCAAATGTATGATATTTCCACATGAGAAATCCAATGAATTCCAGATCCTCTTTTATGTCAGTATTACTTCTGGGACATCACCATTAAATGGAAATCAAACCAAAACCAAGTTGAAACAAATCCGAAAAATTTGGTAAAAGATAGAGCCATTTGTCTTGAGATCATTCAAATCAAATTTAAATTGAATCAAACTAAATCCATTTGAAATATTATGATAAATAGAAGATTCATGCAAATTTTCAATCAAATCCGGTTAAAACCCTAGGAGTTATGCTCCTTTGAAATCTGCTGTTGGAAATTAGTAAAAGTAACAAGTGGGCAACTTTGGAAATTCATTTGGAAAAATTGGCTCCATATAAATCAGTGAAGTTTGGCATGAATGAAGTATGTAGGGCCATCTTTCAAATGAAACTAGCCTCATACAAAAATTCATCCGGATGTGCCCTAGGTGACCCCTCGAATAGGCCCCGAAGATCACAGATTAGCCCAGAAATGTGCTGTTGAGCAGTTTTGAGTAAATCAGTTACCCACGACACAAATGAAATCAAAAAATTGTGAAATCAATTGGATTTGAAATTAGACTCTCAAAGGAAAACACAGAAACAAAAATCACTGAAATCGGACTTAAAACGAACACATGGTGCTCATTCGAAGTGACAGGTTCAGCAATCTGGCCTGAACTGACCTGTCAACTTCGACTGAATGGTGTCAAAAATCCACTTCATAAAAATGGCTGAAATGTTACAGACATAAACTAGACAGCCTCACCTTTCACTGGTCTTTGAAATCACTCCAAAATTCATCTGGACGATGAAGTTATGAGTGTCCGAAGTTAGGGTACAGATGCTGTCCAGTTTTGCCATTTTCAAGTAAAATCAATCCAAAACAGTGATCAAGTGTGTGTAATCCGTGCAATCTAAATCAAAATCATTTCAAAAGGTATTGAAAAACCTCTAGGAAGAAATAGGGCACAAGTTTGGCTCACCATCTTCTTCAATTGAAAAGAATATGCCAAAAACCCTAAAGTGGAGCAAAAATGCCCAAAACTGAGAGGTTAGACCTAGAGATCTTCAATACTCGAGATAAACTTGTTTGAAATCAATAAGAAATATCTCAGAAATGCTTGGGGCTATTTATTTCAGATCTATCACAATGAATGCAATAGATCCCAAATACAAGCCGATTCCGACAAAACAAGTGCAATATGTGCATGTGTACAAATTAACTCTTCAATCACATGCATAACAACATATAGCATTTATATCAATCCAATGGGGTTCTAAAAAACCTAGGGTTCCATTCCATTCTCGCTTCCCTTAGTTCTCTCTCCCCGTTTTACAGTTCTTCGAGATAGTCTTGGGGTACTTTGAGTATGAAATGGTTTTCATAGAATCAAAAGGTCAATCAAGAGGGTTCTATGACTAAGGATCAATTCCTAGTCTCGTTTCCCCTAGATCCCTCTCCACGTTTTACGGCTAGAGGGAGTCTCGAGGTACTTTGAGTAGGGAAATGGGTTGCATACACAATCAATAGGCCATTATTTTACAGAAAGGTAGAAGAAAGATCTATTTCTAGAATTTAAGAACATAAAGGAAAAGGGGTTTTAGGCTTACCTGAGGGTGCTGGAAGCAATGGGGCAGAGGTTTCCCTTCTTCACTTGGAGCTCTTCAATCTCCAACTCTTCTCAAAGATTCTTCGCAAAAGTTCTTGGCCATTTACTTGAGGAGAGGCCTCCTATTTATAGGCAAATGCTAGGGTTAGGGGTAACCCTAATGGTAGACACAAGGAAGTGTCTAGAATCCCCCACACTTAACCCTAAGGTTATTTCCGAGATTTCCATTCCTTAAACAAAGGATATGATGGTAAAAAGTGAAAACTTGCGGAAAACCCTAATTTTGAGCAAAATCCTTGTATCCGACGACTCAGGTCGGATACAAGTGAATATTTTTGTATCCGACATATGTCGTCGGATACAATAATACTTGCTTGTATCCGAGGACTTCTGTCGGATATAAAAACTTCCTCTTGTATCCGATGACTTGTGTCGGATACAAGGGAAAATGTTCCAATCCGAAATTTTGCATTGGCTACAAGAAAACAAACTATTTTTTTTAATGTTTTGGCCAATTATTCATTATTTTCTCAGCGCAATTTTGGGGTGTCTACAGGTTTCCAATGTGTTCATTTTTGTCACACGTACCGGGAAGACAATTAAGTCGTAGATTACTTAGCTAATCATGCTTTAGACAAATTTCTTTGTTTATGGTGGAACTCTTGTCCTCCTTTTCTCTCCAGCCTGCTGTTTGATGAGGTGAGAGAAATAACTTATGTTGGTTCTACTTGTTAATATAATTTTATCTTTTCTACAAAAGAAAAAAAAAAAAAAAACAAAGAAGAATATCAAGCAATATAGTATCTAAGTTTCTATTTTTCATAATCATGTAAGCATCAAAAAGGAATTTATAAAGATATTGATTTTTCAATAGATAGACCATATATAGTCATAGATATACAAAAATATTGATTTTTCAAACACAAATTATTAGATAGACCATATATAGTCGTAAATACACAAAAATATTGATTTTTCAAACACAAATTATTAGAATAGACCATATATAGTCGTAAATATGTTGAATCACCTAAATTAATAAGAATAAATATTAAAATTATTAGGTTTCTTAGATACAATAGATTCTAAAAGCAAAAAAACTTAGAAGTACTTAAAATTTTATAAGTAGTAAGTATATATAGCTATGATATGGGTATGATATTTGGAAGCGTCTTATTTTATTACATAATTTTGAAACCATATCTAGTAAAATTGAATACAAATTTAGTATATACTTTAATTGCTGTCTAAAAAATATTTTGGGTATTTCTCAGTGTTATTAGGTATTTTTTGTTTGCAAAATAACGATTTAGAAAATAATACTAAATCACATATATATCTTCAGCCATTGCGATTATCTCAGTTAATTCTCAAACAGATCTTCTTTACTTTATAATTTCAACATGAACTTTAGAATAAGAAAAATTTAAGGATATTTCTGATTTAGCCTGTAATTGTATTGGATAGATATAGAAGATTAGAGCTGGCAACGGGTCGGGTTGGGTCGGGTTCGGGTCGGGTCGTAATCGGGTCGAGGTTAAACGGGTCGGGTTCGGGTTGACCCGATTACTGGCGGGTTGGGGAAACCCCAAACCCAACCCGCCATTAAACGGGTTCAACCCGCCAACCCGATTATAATTTTTAATTATTTTTTATTTTTTCAAAAATAGTATTAAAATTGGATTATTGGGTAATCGGGTCATAATCGGGTCGGGTTCGGGTCATAATCGGGTTGGCGGGTCATAATCGGGTTGATGAATGAATTTTTTTTTGCACTTTTTTTTAATCGGGTCATAATCGGGTTGGCGGGTCATAATCGGGTTTGACCCGATTTCAGGCGGGTTGGGAAAACCCCAACCCGCACCCGACCCAATTATTAAACGGGTCAACCCAACCCGTTTATAATCGGGTTAGTCGGGTTGACCCGTCGGGTCGGGTTGATTTTTGCCGGCTCTATAGAAGATCATGTACCTATTTAAAGAATATACCTATTTATAGACTAAACTAAGACAATCCTAATTACACTTTAATTCTTCATCGAATTAGGATTAGCTACTTAAACATCTTTAATGTGCATTAATCCTTATTGCTCCCAACATCAATACCAACCCGACTAAGCAAATAAACTGAATTAGACACTTAAAAGAGCGAGTGCTTGAGGGATGTGCATTTGGTTAATAAGCCATTATATAAGCTTATACCATAAGTTAAAGAAACTTGAATAATTACATGGTTATTGAAATTAATTTATTACTTTTTTTTTGCAATAATCTAACTATCATTGGTAGTGTATACGTAAAAATGGTTGTAAAAATAAATAAAAAAAATTAGAGAAACAAATTTAAAACTAGAAATTTCCCAAATTAAGTTCCTATTAATAAAATTTTTTGAAAACAATCATCTTCTCTTGGTTTTTTTTTTGTATATCATGTCAAAATTGTTAATACAATTGTCACAATGATAGATGTGCATAAGAACTACACATCTTAAAGAAACAACAATCATAAGAACAATCTGAAAAATGCAATTGTTATTGAAATAGTATAGGTGGCAACAAAAAACATGGTCTATACATGAAAGATTGATTATAAACATAGAAAACTATAAACTCTGTTTATGAATAGTTTAACTTAAATTTTAGTGAACTACTAGCTTTCTTTAATTGCTATCATACTTTTTTTAGTTTGCCCAATAGGCCCATGTATCCTTGATACATTAATATCAAGTATTCATGTATAATTATTTGAAACAAATTAAGAAATAATATAGGGGCATAATAGAATATTCTAGTATCACTCTCTCCATCTAAAATAATACTTTTGAACATTTTTATCCTGAAAAGACAAATAAGAATACTATTTCCAAAATAAAATTAGTAGGTATAAAATCTCTAAGCTAAATATGAACCCTTAGAAACATACTCTGCATTCAATGCACTAGAAATAGAAGGAGAATTTAAAACATATAATAACAACAACAACAAAAAAAAAAAAAAAAAAAAGGAAGAAAGAAATATTTGTTTTTAGTGGTGCTTTTTGAAAAAATTTAGATTCAGTTACCAAATTCTTCATAATTGACAATTAGTATTACTTTTTTCAAATAATTGTGAACAAATGTCATTTTACTATTCACAAAGACTTTATTCCAAAAATACCCTCAAACTAATTATAAACCTTGTTCTTAATTATTTGAAAAAGTTTTGTGAAGATTAAAATAACACTTGTTCTTAATTATTTAAAACAAGTATAACTAATTGCCAATTACAACGAATTGGACGACTGAATCTGAATTTTTTGAAAAAATCACCGCTAAAGCCAATTTTCCTCGGATGTGCTCAAGCCATTCCTGTTATCCGACCCGAACCGAGAAATTTGCCAGGTAAGCGGTTGCAACCGGGTCGCCGCATGCGTTTGAAGAATCAATTGTTTTGTATTTTCTCGCATTTCTTGTACGTAACTGTCTTGATCGATCCTTAATCCTTCGTCTTCTTCGTGTTTTGAAGAAGAAGAACAGAGCAAGAGAAGCAATCTAAGATCCAAGATTTTGTTTTTTTGATTTACTTCGATCAATCTATATTTGTCTGCGAATTCCATGGCGACGAATGGACACAACAATCTTAACGCAAAGCTCGTGAGTCTGTCAACAACGATTAGGGTTTCGGTTCTCCTCATGCTGCCCCAATTCTAAGTACTGAATTTTGGTTTTTGACTATGATTACAGGTTCTGCTCGGAGATATGGGAGCAGGGAAGTCGAGCCTCGTGTTGCGCTTCGTCAAGGGCCAATTCCTTGAATTCCAGGTTGGTTTTTTTGTATTCATTAGTTTGTAATTCAACGATGGGTTCATTGTTTAGTTGGTATTTCGTGTTTAAATTTAGGGTTTTGTATTCGTCGATTGTGATCGATTTTTATGTTGTCGTGATAGGAATCGACGATTGGCGCTGCGTTCTTCTCGCAGACTCTGGCGGTAAATGATGCGACGGTGAAATTTGAGATTTGGGATACAGCTGGTCAGGAGAGATACCATAGCTTGGCTCCCATGTATTACAGAGGAGCTGCTGCTGCTATAATCGTTTACGACATAACGAGCACGGTTCGTTTGATTCCGTGTTTATCATGATTTGGATTCACGGGTTTCGAGTGTTTGAGCTTGAATTTGATGGAATTAACGGCCCATATCTGAATTACTATAAGCTTTTGCACCATTTTTGTATAGAATTTTCGGCTTTGATGGATTGGGTTGACTTTGATCTTGATTTGAGAATAATTCTATTTGATCATGTGAACTATCTTTGTGAAATATTAGAGGGGTCCTAACTGGTAGTCATTGTTTTTGTTTATTTTCTTGAATCATTAGGAGTCATTTGCACGGGCTAAGAAGTGGGTGCAGGAACTTCAGAAGCAAGGTTAGTAAAAGCTACCTCAAATTTCCTTTGCTTATGGCTAGAAGTTGGTAGTTGGTGTGGGGTTTCACTTACAGCATCTGACTCTTCATGTTTCTTTTGCTTTGTTTTGAAAATCGTCATCTCACTATCGTACGTGTTTTTGAATTTCTTCCTAGGTAATCCTAGCATGGTTATGGCACTTGCGGGGAACAAAGCAGACTTAGAAGATAAAAGGCGGGTGACAGCTGAGGTACTAAGGTCTTCTCAACCCTTTTATTGTGCTAATGGTTGGCTATAGGCTATTTGCTAGTGCTGCTTCTTTTACTGGATTCATCTTTTTGTCATAGCTTTTGTGCTCATGGATAATAAAGGTTTTCTGCCCTGTCACAACAACTTTAATTTGATATTGCTATGGGCTGGAAATATACCTTGTGGAAGGGTGATATAATCAATCCAGATCATCCATTTGACAATGGAGCAATCAGATGCAAAGTATATTTAACTCATAAAATTTTTAGTTACAAATGTGAGGTTGTGTTGCATGGGTCAACGGCTGTCAATTTTTTTGTTAATGTTTTTGTAAGTCCTAGACAAGGAAAGATTATTAAATTAGGTTAACCTTTTATATCAAGTGGAAAATCTACTTGCCTGAAACTTAATATGTAACATGGGATTAGTTGATAGTATGTACTGAAAAGTGGGGCTTGCTAAATAAGCTTCCAAATTTGAGTTACCTGCCACAAAAGGTATGTTTGTGTGGAGCATTGCATTAGGCAACTGTTGAATATGAATTTTGGAGTAATATTAGACTGTTGAATATGAATTTTGGAGTAATATTATAGGAAATGTTATGACTACAATTCTTGTTAGGGCTGCATTTGATGCAGTTCCCTGATGTATTTATTTATTTATGTGATGAATAACGCTAACAGAGAAAAGAAACATTTAGTGGGAATGATAGAGATTTAGACTGGAATATTCATCTAAGATGTCCTTGATTGGATAGTGAATTAGGTTTTATGGTGTGTTTACTTTCTGCCATAGTGAGATATTCCATTCTCAAAAATAAAGAAAAAGAGTAATGCATTTTGAACCTTAAATTCCTACATAGAAACCTATTATTCAATCAAAATAACATGCTTTTTGAGACAGAAGGACTTGATAAAATTCTTACAATGGATGCTTATTAAGTTGGTTTATCACCTGTTTGTTTTCTGTGAGTTGGCTTTGCTGTTGTGCGGCTTTTTTTATCAAGGAGTACAACTTCTGATGAGTTTATCCTCGGTGTCTCGTAATACATCGTTTTTGCAGAGTTTTAGGAATGAAAAGTAATTGGGTTAGGCTTTGGTCCATGTTTCCAGTAGTGATTTATCGGATTTCTATGGAGAGAAAGAAACTGCAGAATTTTTGGGAGGGAATAACGCTATGCGGACATTTATTATGACGAGAAGAGTATCTGTATATTTTATTTGGGGGCCAGTGCTACCCAAATTTGAAAATATTTCTCTTGCTTAGGGGTTGAGTAGAGGGGCTGTTGATTGTGAAAGTAATTTTATAGGCTGAAAATATTTTTTCGTTATCTTGTCTTAGCATATCATGTACAGTATATTTTGGCCTGTTTCAATATAGTTGATATAATAAATTATTTTAATAATCAGGTAAAGAAAAAAAGAAGAAGGAAAAACTCCTAAGTTTGTCTTTGATAAATTACGAGATTTCATAATTCCAAAACTGGACCAACTTGATCCATACTCCTCTCACCAAGTGAGAAGACTCCTTGAAAGGCTGAAAATATAAAACACATTGTTGAACTGAAAGATTAAGGAGCTGTATTTTGATTCCTCGGGTAGATAGCGGAATCAGAAGACTGGAATTGCAGAAGGATCTTATTTGGAAGAAAAAGGGAACCTAGTGGGGACAGAGCAGGAGAAACGTCAATAGGAAATCATTGGGGGGAAAAATTGAGTCTAGTGAACATTTGGGTCCTTAATCTGTTGGTTCCTATATATGTATGTATGTATGTATATGTATGTACATATAAGTACGTGTATACATTTATATCTATATATCGTAGTAAGTAGAATAGTGGCTATTTGATGTTTCATTGTTTGCAATATTTAGTGTGATTACTCAATTCAACGCTATTTTTGTTTTTCTTTTGTTGGTTACTAAGGTGAATTTTGCTTTTTTATTGAAATATCTTTGACGTGCTTTCATCTATTTTTTGAATTTCGGTGGCATGCGGGTGAAATTTCGTATTTTGCAATATCTATTATTAATGGCACAATATGCATAAGGAATGTCACCTCATATGAGTGTTTGAATTCTCTTAGCTATTTTCTCATGTTGCCAAGATTTCATTCGCATGCCATGAAATTTCATCCCTTGCTATCGAGATCTCAAACATTTCCTTCATCCTTTTGTTGTTCTACTTGTTGAGGTAGAAAGCCAGAGGATACTCTTCCGCCTAAAAAACATAGAAAATAATCATTTATAAATGTCTTGTAAAGTCAGAACATTCTATATACATTTGTTTAGGATTCAAAGCGTTAAAAGCTTGAATGTGAAACAAATGAGGATAGTCAATTTTATGAAGTTATTTGACTTTTATTCTTATTTTCATTTTGTATCTTCTTTGATTCATGTTAATGATATTTTACAAATATTAGCCTAGTTATGTGCTATATCCATTGTAGCAAATCTTAATATAATTTCATATAATTTTTTACTAGTTAAACTTCTATAAATTTCATATTATTATAGTTTTAACGATTACATTTCATATTATAATTCAACCATTTAGTCATAATTTACCTTTATTTGTTCCCCACGGAACATAATCATACTTGCTTATATGTGCGAGTGCTTGCAAGTGTTTAGGAAGGTGGGTGTAGGGCATGCGGCTATTTTACTTTCATTTAAACCACCTAAAAGTTTTTTTTTGGAAAATTTAATAATCTAAGAAAACGATTTTCATATTTTGGTGAAATTTTCCATCATGCTGGTGAAATCAAAATGTAAAACCTTAATTTTAATATGATGAATGTTGTTTCATTTGGTCCTGTTTTTATTTTTATTGTTTGAATTCTCGTATTTATCAAGATACCATTTTGTATAATTGCAGGAGGCAGGCTTATATGCTGAGGAAAATGGCCTTTTCTTCATGGAGACCTCTGCTAAAACTGCTATCAATGTTAATGATATATTCTACGAAATAGGTGCATTTGAAGTTTATCATTGCTGTGTAATTAGGACAAAAATAAAATGCCATTTGTTAACCTTGCCATTGCCAATATGAAACTTGAATGATTGTGCTTTCTTGCCTTTATTATTTGTCTTTCTTTTGGTTGCCACATTCAACTTATTTTGTCTCCATTTTCTCTTTCAATCAATCAATTCTGATCTATCTAAGTTCTTCTTTACTTGATGTACTTGATATCACTAAAATTACCAGATAGCTCATATTAGGTCTTATCATCCTCATAAAATAGAGGATGCTTACATTTTGTGTGACCAAGTCATATTGTCATGTGATATTTTGGGTATTGGATATGATACTAATTGATACCCATATAGGGAATCTCTGAAACGAAAATACAGTTGATTGCATCTGAAGAACAAAGTGATGAGTTGTTTTAGTCCATTTTTTTAGTTTCTTTCTCTTCCAGGTTGTAATGGTTAGATCATTGTACAATCACGCATAAACACACATTCACACACAGCCATTTTCAAAATTGTCAAAATGATCAGACAGTCTGCGTTGTTAAGATCAGGCACAATTTCTAGCTGTTTCCCTTTTTGTTTATCTTCCTTCTCTCTCTCTCTCTCTCGTGCAAGCACATGCTCTAGGAACACTTTGCATGTGCCCACGTGCATTAACGTATAAAAGAGTTTGTGGTATTCAACATTTGAACACTTTTTTTTAAGTATAAGAACAATAAAAGGATTTTGCTTAAATGATAAAATCATTGCAGTTACAGATTACAAGGTACAACTGCAAAAGAAGTGAAGAACAACTAGAAAAAGGAAAAGACGTTTCACATTTCCACACTCAGTAATAACTAGAAAAATTAAAATAGACATGTCCATGCTGATTGGGATAACAATCTGACCAACATATCATCAGATAGGATTCCAGTAAACAATCTACCTGACCATGCCCAGCTAGTCTATCAGCCAACTTCGGTATCTTTGCAAACAAGATATTCATCACATCTGCCAAAGCTGTAATGAAGGAAACATTATTGGATAGCTTTCAATAGCAGTCATGGTTAGACATCCAAGAAATCACCAGAACTGAGTCTCCCAACAAGAACTACAAAATTTGACCAAAGCTTGGATGATACCATATCATGTAGATTCTTCTACCATAAAATTTATTTTGAGTCAACCAAAAGTTGCATTGTTTTAGTGATATGCCATACGCACGATGTCAATGACATCATTAATTTCATTGTCCCCAGCTTTGCATAATGTGGTTTCTGTGATCAGGAAGAAATATGAAGACCTTTCATATTGGCCCATGCACCGGTAGTATAAAAATTGATTTTATATCTGGCTCTCAATCAAGTTTTTGAATTTTAAGTAATTCTACCCTTACACAATACCTTAAATTATGTGTTTGACTTGTTTATGGACTATTTGTAATTTTTTAATTTTTCTTTTATTTTTCATGAGAAATGGTTTTTGGAAGCTTTGATTAATTCTATGGTTACTTCTGGAAAATACTTTGATTTATGATGGAATGGACCAGTTCCTTTTTTTTTTTTTGTTGATAAGTAATGATATTTGATTGATAGAAAAGCAGTACATGGTACCACCAAGTGTGAAAATACAAGTGTGTATGAGGATCCTCTTTCCAAAACAAAAAAAACATTGAAAAGGGCTTAGAACTATAACCTATCCCTGAAAGCTATCCACAACACCATACCAAAAAGCTAAAAAGTACAACCCATGTACAAGTATGACGACAAAAGTAAAAAATCATACTATACTGAACACATCCCAAAAAACTCATCTGTAATTGGGCCACAATAGAAATTCGATCTCTGAACTCTCTGCTTTGCTAGTCTATCCGCTATTACATTTGCCTCTCTTGGTACATGACTGAACGAGGCATTCAGTTCACGTGCCAAGAATCTTGTGCAACTGATGACATGTGAAAACCTCCATGACCCTAAGACTTCATTTCACATCCATCTCATGATCGTGACTAAGTCTCCTTCGATAATGCAATGTGTAAAACCCTTTTTTTGCCTCCGATAGACCAAACAAAAGGGCCAACATCTCTGCCCGGGTAGAATCACCATCACCAACTGGACCACTAAATATGAAGGAAATGAGACCTGTACTATCCCTCCCAACTCCTCCAATACCTGAAGGTCCTGAATTGCCGAAGGAACTCCCATCAACATTCATCTTCATAATACCAGTCATAGGCGCTTTCCAAGAAACCCCACTCCTTGCCCTTGTCCCAAATGAAGAAAAACAACACACCATCCAATCTCTCATAACTTGAGAGCAACTCCAACCTCAGAATTCCGGACTAACAGAAGCCCAAAAAGCTACATCCAATAGAACCTTATCAATCACCTGCTCCCTACTAAGAAGAACATCTCAGAAAATCCT
Source organism: Buxus sempervirens (assembly GCA_947561395.2). Taxonomy (NCBI): domain Eukaryota; kingdom Viridiplantae; phylum Streptophyta; class Magnoliopsida; order Buxales; family Buxaceae; genus Buxus; species Buxus sempervirens. The sequence goes on along the minus strand of OX387188.1, from coordinate 21,791,034 downwards.
CCGATTACGCTCCAACCAAATATGCCATGTCATTGCGTGGAAAATTCACCCATATAGAATGCAACCCCGTGCTCCCTAAACCCAAAATCCTCCACTGCTGGAAACAATCTCCAAAAGACGTGGGCAAGACCCACGGAATATCAATCATCTGAAATAAGTGGTTCCACACTCCCCATGTAAAATGGCAATGAAGAAAAATATGATCAATACTTTCCACTGCCTCCCTGCACAGAAAACACATGTTGGAACATAAAACATATCTTCTCCACCTTCTTTGTAACATGTCTGCAGTATTTATCCTGTACGAAAGAGCAGTCAAGAGAAATGCCTTTATTTTTGGGGGCACCCTAGGTTTCCATAGTTTTGAGGTAAAAAAAGTTGCAAATGGGGCAGAGAGATCTGGGCGATGAGTGGTAAAAAAGGATTTGCAAGAAAAAGCCCTGGAGGGAGACGGGGTCCAAATGACCCTATCCCTGGATGATGAGTGTATAAAGCAATCTTTGAGAGAATCAACAAGAGAGGCCAGATCCTCAACTTCATGGGATCGGAGCTCTCTTCTAAATAACAGGTTCAAGTGAGACCCTCACTAAACCAAGCCAAGATGTTAGAAACAACGACATTAGGAAAAATGGCAACATAGAATAGAGATGGAAATTAAATAGCTAAGGACGAATCACCCCACCATAAATCATGCCAAAAAAGAACAAAGGATCCGGAGCCAATACATAGACAAATGTGAGAATAGAAAGAGTCTCCCAGTTTGACCACAGCCTTCCAAGGGCACGTACCCGTAGGCCGAGCCCTCATATTAATGGTCCACCAATTAACCCCTCTTCCGTATTTGTTAGTTATCACTTGGAACCATAGGCTTTCCTGATCAAAGCTATACCGCCACAACCACTTAGCCAAGAGAGATGAGTTATGAGAGGCTAAATTTCCAATGTCCACCCCACCCCTCACCTTATCCTTGCAGACTGTTTTCCACTCGATCAAATGCGACTTCCTTACCCCCCACCTTCCCACAAAAAATCTCTTTGAATTTTCTTAAGAATATCGACTACCCTTTTAGGCATCCTAAAGAGAGACATGTAATACACTGGTAGGTTAGCCAAAACAGTTTTTATTAATGTGATTCTACCCCCTAAAGACAAATAATTAGTCTTCCACCTAGCAAATCTCTTTTCCACTCTTTCAATGATCGGGTCCCAAAAACTCACAGATCTAGGAGATGCACCAAGTGGCAAACCAAGGTAAGATATAGGAAGGACACCTACCCGACAACCGAGCACTCTGCTAAGGTTTAATGCAACTGAGTCCTCAATGTTGAGGCCAACCAGCATACTCTTTGGCCAATTGACCTTCTAGCCCGGTATCATATGGAAAGAATGCAGGATAATCTTTAACCATAGAATTTGGTCCCTAGATGCCCCTAAAAAAACCAGAATATCATTCACAAACTGGAGATGAGACACTACAAGAGCATCTCTTCCAATCGTGAGACCATGGAATAGACCCTTAGCCACTGCACTATCTAGGAAACAATGCAGCACCTCTGCCACTAACGAAAACAGGAAAGGGGACAAAGGGTCCCCTTGCCGCAAACCCCTAGAAGACTCAAAAGGACCCACCACTGACCCATGCAGCAGGAAAGAAAATTGGACTTTACTCAAACATCCTATGATCCACTTTCTCCATCTTGTCTCGAAACCTTTCTACTCCGTTACAGCATCCAAAAATTTTCATTCCACTTTATCAAAGGCTTTCTCTAAATCCAATTTGCATATTAGTCCTGGAAGACCTGATCGACATTGAGCATTTACACATTCATTGGCAATAAGAGAATAGTCCATAATTTGCCTCCCCTCAATGAAAGCTCTTTGGGATGGTCTTATGATATTAGGAATCACCTTTCTCAATCTACAAGATAGGACTTCGGCAATGATTTTGTATAGACTAGTTGTAAGGCTAATGGGTCTAAAGTCCTTAATACCAGCTACTCCTGGTTTTTTGGGGATTAACACTAAAAAGGTTGCATTAGTAATCTTGTGCACAATCCCTCTAGAAAAGAATTCCACTAAAACCTTCATGATCTGATATTTTATAGTCACCCAGTTCATTTTATAAAAAGATATCGTGAAACCATCCGGGCTTGGGGCTTTATCTCCATCCATTTCCCAGATTGCTTCTCTTATTTTCTCTTCCTCAAATTCTCTCTCTAGCCACTTTTTTTCCATTGCATTCACCTTTGATTGACCACTATCTTTCAAACGGCATTTAAACTCTTGTTTCGATCTATACAAGTCAGAATAAAATTCCACCGAGCAATCCTCAATCTCCCCCATGTTCTTGACCATCCTACCTTCTATCTCCAATCGATGAATAACATTCTTGCAATTTCTTCCATTTGCGACTCTATGGAAAAAAGCCGTGTTCCCATCTCCTTCCTTCAGCCATGACACCCTTGATTTTTGCCTCCAAGATATTTCCTCAAATCTTAGGATGCCCTCTAATTTTTCTTTTATCTCAACCCTTCTCACTCGATCTTCCTGATTACACAGACCACTCCGTGGAATCAGGAAGTCTGTCTAATTCCTCTAAAGCTTCTTTTTTCTTACTTTCAAGTCTTCCAAAAGAATCTTTGTTCCATCTTTTAATACTTTTTTTTGCCTCCCTCAAACCCCGCATGAATATAAAATCTGCCCAACCCACAATTCTATCCATCCCTTCTCTCCACCATTCTTTAAACAGATTTTGGAAATCTGGGTGTTCCAACCACATAGTCTCAAAACGGAAAGGAGCTGGACCATTCCTAGCATTTTCATTAGACAACAATAAAGGGCTGTGATCTGATGTGGGCCTAGGGAGCAAAAATTGAGCCATGGAGATGAAATGATCATCCAGAGTACCGGATGCTAGGCATCTATCTAACCTAGAGCAAAGGGGAGGATCCTGGAAATTCGACCATGTGAATGATCCTCCCGCCAGTGGATAGTCTGTAAGTTCACAGTATTGAATCCAATTGGAAAAATCCCTCATGCTCCTACTTACCCTTTGCTGAACTTTATTGGTTTTATGACAGTACCTGTAGACGTTAAAATCCCCTAACACCATCCAAGGGTTCCCAGACCCTGGGTATCTTTGCTGCAATTCCTCCTAAAAATTTTCACTTCCCCTAGCTCTATAGGGACCATAAACTGCAGATAGAAGCCATGAAAAGCCATCTATCCTTGAAATGAACTGTATGGACACTGAAAAATCCCCTATTTGAACAGATCCCCCTTGTAGAGCAATAGAATCCCACATTACAACTATACCACCTGATCTGCCCACTGATGGTAGACTTGCCCATTCAATTCCACTCACGTTCCACAACCTCCTAATGGACCAGGTCCTAAGCCACTGGCATTCACTATCACATTCACTCTTCATCAGTGATATTATGGTTAGGCAGATCATTTATTTCCACCAAGTCCTATTTGGCTCCAATACCTTATGTATATGATTAAGTGTACGCATTATTACCATGAAATGTATCACCCAATATCAATTACGGGCTAACCGAAGGATAATTGCATCAGGTAGTTATCATAGTATTTTCGCATCTGTAGCAAATTTTTTTTTTTTTTGGTTCCATTACATGTCAAAAATACCACATACATGAATGTTTATGACATGATTAATTTTTTATTTTCTTGAATAGTTTTGATTGACTTTCACCATATATACAATTTCAGATTCATTTTCCTCTTCCTTCTCTACGTGGTTAAGTTACTTTGATGTGGGGTTGTAATCTAAGAAATGGTCGAGTCATAGTAATTGCCATCTGAAAGGTGCGGGCCATCATAAGATGAAATCATTGACTCACTTTGTAATATGTATGAGCCATGTTATCCATCTTGCTAGAGGCTTTTCTTCAATAACAGGAGTTTTAATTTTTATTTGTTTTTGTTATGGTTATGTGCTATGCTATCTAATTGTGCTTATTCTTGACCTCGAATGCTTGTTTTACTCCAAGCAGCCAAGAGGTTGCCTCGAGCTCAACCTTCTCAGAATCCAGCTGGGATGGTTCTTGTGGACAGACCAGCAGAAAGATCACGTTCTACAACATGCTGTTCTTGAGTATATATATAAAGGTGATTCACCTACTTCTGTTGTACTATTCTTCTTTCAGTACTGAAAATAAAATAGTTGGCACTCACGAAGAATACAAGAAGTTGATTGTAAGTGATTGATACATTCTTCCAAGTTCAAATATGCACTTCATTGCAATAAAATGAAACAAGTACAGCACCTAAGAACCACCAAGGATGATGTTAGGTCCTGTCATCTCTCTATGAAACTACAAGACATTCCAATATCAACTGTGTCAACTTGAAAGTCGCACCTTCATAAGAAGATGATAGATAAAACATGTTGAAATGTTATGATTCTGTCATGGGATTCAATCTGAATTTTTGAATTACCCTAGGCCATCTGCGGTTAAAAATGTAACTTCTACAATTTTGAAATGCCAATCACCTTTTGAAGAGTGCACTTTATAATCATGTATCGGGTTGCCAGAAGAAGTAGTGGTAGAGGTCTTTTGATGTATTATAGACTAGACTGGATGGCTGGTTAAACCCGTAGAATTCCAAGCAGCCACCTTAGTGGCTCAGTTTGGACCTTTATCCAGTTTTAACTACATCACTTTGATTGGAATTGAATTAATCCCTTTGAACTGGTAAAACCACTTGAGCTCCCTGGTGGCTTTGCCAACTTCAAGTCAAGCATCTGTATACAAGCAGCACCCTCAATATTTGGTACAGGGCAAATGACCTTAACCGTCTTCTGTATCTCTCTTTGAATACTGAATAATGAATTCGCTAAATCCAATTGTCTTGCTTGAAATGTGCATGACAAAAATTTCTGCCTGATTGACCATTCTACAGACACTGTTGCTTCCACATTGGTATGCCCTTCTGGTCTTTATTGAAAGGATTAACTTGGTTTAGACTTGAGAACTATACTGATAAAGAGATGAACTTTGAGGTTTTTTGTTGTCTAATTAGCTGCTAAATTTGAAATGAATAGTACTAATTTAAACAATTAGATAATGAGGTTTTGTGCATCAATCATAGTGGACTCCTGCTACAACTCAGTTACAACTGAGTTTCTGATAGTACATTATCTTTTTGCTGTTTGTGTTGTAGTCTGATGGGTTTCAATTCTATTGATCAGGTGTTGAACTGAAACCTCCAATTTGCTGAAGTGGCGGAAGAAGTTTGTGCTCATTGGATGCTTTGGAATTCACATATATGAGAAAGGGAGCCTTTCGTTAGTTCGTTGCCCCCCTCTGTTTGAGTCCCAGGGAGCTTACTATTCTTAGAATTTGTACATGAACTAATCTGTGAATCTGTGTTCTCCCCTTATTCTTTACTTTCTCTTTCAAACGCTTGTTAAGACTTAAGATTGTTACTGAATCTTGCAGAATAGTGATTCTATTGTATCTATATATTATGTTGTGAAAGATGGATAATAAGATATTAGTTAAATGTCAGGCGTATGATCTTTCTGTCAATGTTTGAAACCTGGAATTGATAGACACTGTCATGGGTTAGATATTGAAAGGTCAATGGGTCAATGGCCATTAGTTAATGATTTTCTTGATCATTTAACATGGTTGCAATTTTGTTAAAACCCCACTAGCAGTAGATTTCTGTAACAGATTATGAAGTTGGAGTTTGAATAGCCAAAGAGAAAAAATGACTTTCTTTCTAGTTGTTTCCAACAAAATTCTTGTATAGGAAAATTATGGTCAAGGCCGGTGACTTTTTGGTGGTATTTACAAAAACACGCCTTGAAAAGTCTTTTTGAGGAAAAAGTGAAACTATTTAATTGCAATGAAGGCAAAAACAATGTAGCATTCTCTTCCCTTCCAAAAAAGTTTTTTTTTTTACCAAAAAAAAATTCTCTTCCCTTCCAAGTTTGCACTTTCCTTTAAAAACTAAGTTTTTTTTGGGTGCGATCGTGACTTCTATATTAATCACCCGATCCCGTGATTAATCAAGCGCACCAGAGATTAATTGATCAATACTTGAAATTAATCGACTAATAACTGATGACTAATAACAAGCACATTCATTGTGGGATATATACCAGCACCATCAACCTGGGATACAAGCAAGATCGTCGTGTGATATAAGCACGATCATGGTGGGATATAAGCAAAATCATCGTAGGATACAAACACGTTCATATCTCGTAAGTTAGTGATTAATCGCCAATTAACTTTGGGTCTCTGTGATTAAATGCTAGTTATTGGTTGACTACTCATGAATTCGAAGGAGGTTGATTAATCACCAAATGTTTTTCAATTAATTTCTTCGGTGCTCGATTAATCATGGAATTGGAAAATTAATCAAGAAGTCATGTTTGTTTTTTTTCTTCTGGAAGAGAAGAAAATGCTATAGTGTTTTTCGCGTTCACCGTAATTATTCGCTTAAAAAAAAAGGCAAACTTGGAAGAGAAGAAAATGCTATAGTATTTTTTCGTCTTCATTAACCATAATTTTCCCTTCTTGTATTCTCTTTGGCAAACTCTGGAATTCTCACTCTCTCCCTTCAATTCTCATTCAATTGGGCTCTCCTAATCAACTTTCTCATTTAATTGTTCTCTGTTATTTAAATGTTCACTTTACATTGTTTATGTTACTTTGTGCGATGCATGGGAGACACCAAAGAGAATCATTTGAACGGATATTTTGAAGATTTAAACCATGGTTTGCATCGCTATATCAACAATGTTTGGATGGAATTTTCATTAGCAAGAAACTTTTAGGAAAATAAAGAGATATTCTATTGTAAAGATCTTTATATTAATAACTACATGAAAAAAAAAATTCAAATTCTAGCATGCGGGTAAAATTATTATCCATGTGGAAAATCTCAATCAGCTACATTATCATTACATGTGACAAGGAAGCCATGTCTCCAGAAAGAGAGAGAGAGAGAGAGATACGGAACATGTGAAATTTTATTCAAGATTAGATGGAAGCAAACAAGAAGGAAATGCACACAAAACTACATAGGTGAGATCAACATCATACAAGGTTAATCCATCTTTGTTTATTAGATGAGATACCAAAGCACTGTAGATGTATAACTCATTAACAATCAAAGACAAATATGGCCATAAGCGTTACTCTTTACCTTCATTAATATCATAAAAGATTGATCCATCTGTATTTTATTCTTGCGTGGCATCAAAGCTCTAAAAAGTACAACCTAATTGTTCTTCTTCCGCTTTTTGTTTTTGCAGTATCATACATGGTTGTCACAACGACCACCCTTGAGTCCAGCGTGATGGCAGCAAACAAAACATGTGTCATCAAAAAAGCATGTTCCTCTGAAGTTGGGACACTCCACCGCTTTTCCGTCTGCAACTTTTGGTCTCATCTCTTCTACCACAACAGAGATAGGAAAAGAAAAAGCACAAAATTAGCTTTTTGTTAGGATGACTTAGATATATATATATATATATATATATATACACACAATATATATACATATATAAATCTACATGGTATGATAGTGCAGAACAGCAAAGCTATTTTAACTTCAAACACTTCCATAGAAGGTGAAAGAAGTTGTTTTAAGCACACTACATCAACAATATTTGTGTATGAATCCGTCTTCAATATGATTGCAATAATTTGCGGTAAAAATGGTGAAGAGAAATTACCTGAAGCCATCATAAGCAAGAAGAGGATTAAGGCAAATGAAAATAGGCGCTTTCCATGCTCCATTGACACTCACAGAGAAAAAAAATATTGATGGAGATAGAGAGAGACGGGGAGAGAAAGAGAATGCCGAATGCCAGAGAATAGCTACCTGTAAACACCACTTATATAGCGGTTTTCCTACTACCTTCGATATTAACAATCCAGGTTGATGCTATAAAACCTTCCGTCCCTTTATAATTTATTGCTTGTTGACAAGCTACTTTTTGTCATGGACTTCCGATTCTATTATTTTTCATATTGTCTTTTGTCTAGCATGGTTCAATAGACGTTAAGGTTAAACGCCTAAGCAAAACAATTGAATACATTTCAAATAAAACTTTGCTTTTATCGTATGTTCCTTAGCTCATTCAAGTACAACACACATTCTTTTTGGTTGGGTATAAACCCCTATTGGTGGCTTTGATTAGGACAAATTGTTATTGATAGAATTGAAGCTGTTATTAGGAAAAATTTCTGTTCTTATTCATTATTATTAGAATTGAAGCTATCTCAATTATTTCATTGCATGAGGAAGGCAAAAATGATTTTGCGATATGGATAATAGAATCAAGCTTCATGGCGCCTGTTTAGGTGTTGTTTCACCTAAGATCCTACATGTTATTTTTGTTAAAATTTCATCGAGATGCTATTTGTGCCATTGATTTTTTTGTGACCATACCAAAAAACTAAAAAAAAAAAATTTCAAAAGTAAAAAAATTTGTAAATATACAAAATTTAAGTATTTTAATAAAATAAATAAGTAAATATATTAATATAATGCTGCATATGTTTGTGTATATATACACATATACATGCATAAACACATACATAAATACATACACACAAACACGCACATAGGCCAAGTCACAGAGACATTTGTAGTTGTTCATATTTCTCAAGGAAAATATGTCAAAAGAGTTTTGTCCAAAGCACAAAGCAACAAATTCCAAGTTATCTTGAAAATACCAATAAATGATTACAAGGGTATCTAGATCAATACTTGTAAGGACCCGGTCAACTGTTCAACATTGACCAGGCTTCACCCTATTGGCTAGTCAAAGATCTTGAGTGGATAGTAAATTGAAGGGTTGAGATTAAGTCTCATACCCTAAGGACTAGATGGGTATTATGAATATAATTAAAGGGTATTAAAGAAAATTTACTTCATAAGTATAAATGAGGATTAGGGTTATCTTATTAGTTTCTTTTAGCAACACTAATTTGGGGTTTTGTACTTGACGACCAGGAGAGAGGAGGCTTTGACGTTGAGTTTCTTTTGTTGGGTCTTCAAAAAGCAAAAGCTAGGTAGGTGCTGTTATCTCCTTCTTTATAAATTGATTTACTAGAATATAGTAGAATCTGACTATGACTGTCGTTTGACCATTCTATTGATTCATGAATGTATGAACGATGTGAATTATTTATTTTATTTTGTTTTCGTATGGCTTCTTTTGTTTTATTCAATGTACGTCTTGTTTGATAAAGAGAAAACAGATGCCTGTTCATATTGTGAGACATGGAAAAATCACCGGGATGATTTCCCCTCCGTCAACACATGAGCTCAACGTAAAAATGGGAGAGTCACTACCATTCAGATTTTTGAGGTGTGAATGGACACCAAAAGATTCATAGATAATAAGCAAAAAGAGCTAAAAGGCAAATTCTAGAGTAAAAATAACTCTACTTGAAAATCAAATCCAGAGATGGGTAAGGGGATTAGATTATGAACGGGGGAAGGTGTTAGGCACCCCCATTAACCCACACAAGGTGGTTGCCAAGTGTTGTTCATGCTAAAAAATAAGAAAGCTTGCTAAAATCATTAAAAACCTTGAAAAAATATTAAACAAATATATGATATTTTCACATGAGAAATCCAAATGAATTCCAGATCCTCTTTTATGTCAATATCACTTCTGGAATATCACCAATAGATGGAAATCAAAGCAAAAGTTGCACAAAACCCAAGTTGAGTCAAATCCGGAAAATTCGGTGAAAGATAATGCCATTTGTCTTGAAATCCTTCAAATTCAATTTAAATTGAATCAAACCAAATTCATTTGAAAGATTATGATAAATAGAAGACTCATGCAAATTTGCAATTAAATCCGGTTAAAAAACCTAAGAGTTATCCTCCTTTAAAAGTGCTGTTGGAGATAATTAAAAGTGATAAGTGGGCAACTTTGGAAAATCATTTAGAAAAATCGGCTCCATATAAATCCATGAAATTTGGTATGAGTGAATTCTGTATGACCGTCTTTCAAATGAAACTGGCCTCATACAAAATTTCATTCAGATGTGCCTTGGGTGGTCTCCCGAACAGGCCTCAAAGATCATAGATATACCCAGAAAAGTGTTGTTGAGCAGTTCTGAGTAAATCTATTACCAACAACACAAATGGAGTAAAAAAATTATGAAACCAACTGGATTTGAAACTAGACTTCCATAGGAAAATTCAGAAACAAGAATCACTCGAATTGGATTTAAAACGAACACATGGCGCTCAGTCGAAGTGACAGGTTTCGTATTCAGACCTGAACTGACCTATCAACTTCGACAGAGAGGTGTCAAAAATCCGATTGATAGAAATTAATGAAATTTTACAGGCATAAACTATACAGCCTCACCTTTCCCATGGCTCTAAAATCACTCCAAAATTCATCCAGACGATGAAGTTACGAGTGTCCGAAGTTGGGGTACAGTTGCTGTCAAGTTAAGCTTTTTTTTTTGAAGAAAATCAACTCAAACAGTGTGTGAGACATGGGAAAAAATCACCGGAATGATCATCCCTCCGTCAACACACGGGCTCAACGCAAAAGTGGGAGAGTCGCCACCATTCATGATTTTGGGGTGAGAATGGACACCAAAGATTCAAAAGTAGGCAAAAATAGCCAAAAGAAACATTCTAGGGTAAAAATAACCCTACTTGAAAATCAAATCCAGAGATGGGTAAGGGGATTAGATTATGAACGGGGGAAGGTGTTAGGCACCCCCATTCATCCACACGAAGTGGTTGCCAAGTGTATGTTCATGCTAAAAAGAAAATAAGAAGCTTGCTAAAAATCATGAAAAAGCCTTGAAAAAGGAACAATGTATGATATTTTCACATGAAGATCTAAATGGATTTTAGATCCTCTCTTATGTCAATATCACTTCTGGAGTATTTCAAAAGATGGAAATCAAAGTAAAAGTGGCCAAAACCAAGTTGAGGCAAATCCGGGAATTTTGGTAAAAAGTAAGGTCCTTTGTCTTGAAATCATTCAAATCCAATTTTAAATTGATTCAAACCAACTCTATTTGAAAGATTATGATAAATAAGGAACTCATGCAAAATCTCAAGTTAATCCGATAAAAATCCTAGGAGTTATGCTCCTTTGAAGTTGCTGCTGGGGATTTTTAAAAGTGGTAAGTGGGCAACTTTGGAAAATTGTCTAGAAAAATCCACTACACAAAAGTCCACGAAATTTGGTGTGATTGAAGTTTGTATGGCCATATTTCCATAGAAACTAGCCTCATACAAAAATCCCTTCGGATGTGCCTTGGGTGGTCTCCCGAAGAGGCCCCGAAGATCACAGATTTACCCAGAAAAGTACAAATGAACAGTTCTGAGTAAATCGGCTACCAATAATTCAAAAGGGATCCAAAAATTATGAAACCAACTGGACTTGAAAATAGACTCATAAAGGAGTACTCAGAAACAAAAATCACTTAAATCGGACTTAAAACGAACACATGGCGGTCCGTCGAAGTGACAAGTTCTGTATTTTAACCTGAACTGTCCACTTAACTTCGACAGAGAGGTGTCAAAAATCCGCTAGATAGAAATTCATGAAATTTGGTGGACATAAACTAGACAGCCTCACCTTTCCCATGGTTCTGGAATCGCCCCAAAATTCATCCGGATGATGAAGTTACGGACGTCCGAAGTAAGGGCACAGGTGCTGTCAAGTTAAGCCACTTTTGAAGAAAATCAAATCCGAAAATTGACAAAGTGTGTGAGATTCGTGTGATATGAATCCAAAACCTTTGAAAAACATTTAAAAACACTCCAGAATTGATTGAGGCCATTTATTTGAGATTTATCACAATAAATGTAATAAACCCCAAATATGAGCCTATCCCGCCAAAATAGTGTAATATGTGTGCAAGAGTGAAAAACCAAGCAAGATTAATACACATGCATATAAATTCAACAAAATAGGTTCTAGCATAGCCTAGGGTTTCGTTCCATTATCTTTTCCCTCTGTTCTCTTTAAGATAATCAAGGGTACTTTGAATATGGAACGGTTTACAATCAATCAAAAAGGCCTTATGCTACATAGGTTCTAGCACTAGGGTCAATCCCCAGTCTCGTTTCTCCTAGATCCGCCTTCACGTTTTACGGCTAGGGGAGTCTTGAGATACTTTGAGCCGGGGAAGGATTTCCACACATACAAACAAGGCTTTACACTACAGAAAGGTAGAAGAAGAGATCTAGATCTAGGAATGTAAAGACAGAAAATAAAAAGAAAAGTTGAGGCTTACCTGAGTTCTGGAGGCGATTCCACAGCGGTTTTCTTCTTCTCTTGGAGTTCTTCTTTGCGAGAATTCAAAACAAGAGTTGTGTGCCTTTTGCTTGAGGATGAGGCTCCTATTTATAGGCAAGGGCTAAGGTCATTGGTAGACACAAATTAATGTCTAGAACCCCTCCAACCTAAACCCTAAGGTTATTTCCGCGATTTCCCCTCATTTAATGAGGGACATGATGGTAAAAGTGAAAAGCTCTCGGAAAACCCTAATTTTGAGCAAACTTAAGGTATCCGGTATGTCAGACCGGATAACAAAGGGCCTTAAGGTATCCGGTACATGGTACCGGATAGACTAAGGCTCACATGTATCCGGTATGAGTATCCGGATACGGGAAATGGTACTTGTATCCGGATTGAGTATCCGAATACAGGTAAAAGTTTATTTTCTTCAAATTTTGTGCTGGCTTTCCAGGAGATAATGATTTTTTATGATTGTTTGTGCAATTTGGGGTGTCTACACAGTGATAAAGTGTGTGCAATCCGTGCAAGATAAACCAAAACCATTTTGAAAAGATATTGAAGAACCTCTAGGAAGAAATGGGGCACAAGTTCGGCTCACCATCCTCTCCGATTGGAAAGGATATGCCAAAAACCCCAAAATTGAGCAAAAGTGCCCAAAATCGAGAGGTTAGACCTAGAGGCCTTCAAGATTTGAAATAAACTTGATTGAAATCGATAACGAACATTCCAGAATTGCTTGGGGCTATTTATTTTAGATCTACCACAATGACGGCAATAGATCCAAAATACAAGCCAAATCCGACAAAACAAGTGCTATGTCTGTATGTGTAAAAATCCATTCTTTAACAATATAATAACATATAGCATGCATTTAAATCAATCAAATGGGGTTCTAAAACAACCTAGGGTTCCGTTCTATTATCGTTTCCCTTAGTTCTCTCTCCTCGTTAAACACGGTTCTTCAAGATAATCTTCGGGTACTTTGAATATGAAACGGTTTTCATAGAATCAAAAGGCTTATTCCAACAAGGTTCTAATACTATGATCAATCCCCAGTCTCGTTTCCCCTAGATCCCGCCTTCACGTTTTACGGCTAGGGGGAGTCTCGAGGTACTTTGAGTAAGGGAAGGGTTTTCATACACATAGAAGAGGCCTTATTCTACAGAAAGGTAGAAGAAGAGATCTAGATCTAGAATGTAAAAATAGAAAAATAAAGAGAGGTTTGAGGCTTACCTGGGCTTCTAGAAGCAAGATTGTAGCGGTTCCCCTCTTCACTCGGAGCTCTTTGATCTCCAACTTCTTGGCAAAAGTTCTTGGCAAGAGTTAATGGCCATTTGCTTAAGGAGGAGCCTCCTATTTATAGGCAAAGGCTAGGGTTAGGGTTGGTGAGATGGTAGACACAAACTAATGTCTAGAGCCCACCAACCTTAACCCTAAGGCTATTTCCGAGATTTTCACTCATTTAATGAAGGATATGATGGTAAAAAGTGAAATGTAAAACCCCGAATTTTCCCAAATATTAAAATAAAATAATAATTAATATTTTTGAGGATTATTATGGATGGAAATAATATCTTATTGTAGGTGATATTATAATTGGTGGGGATCAGGAGTTTGGCGTAGATTAGACCATTTGATCGTGAGTCATCGCGGTAAGATTAAAATTTTAAAATAGTTGTATTTTGATTGGGCTAGTGCGTTGTGTTTGATGCAAGTGTGTTGCGTGGAATCATATATATAAATAAGTATGGTATTAGCCCTAACAGAGACGTTGGGAATACTTTGTGTATTCGTTTGGTATTCAACAGCCGCAAGACCAAAGAGCGACTGGGAACGACCGAAAGAAGAAGAAAAGAAGAAGAAGAAGAGAAGAAGAAGAAGAAGAAGAAGAAGAAGAAGAAGAAGAAGAAGAAGAAGAAGAAGGGAGAGAGAGAAAGGCTTGAGTTTTCATCTCCTGAGCATTGCTTGGCGTCTGTGTTAGTCGCTGTTCGGAGGAGAAAGAGTGAAACATACGAACAGAGGTAGGTAGCACCGATTTTCGTTTCGTTTTGTGTTCTGGAGGTTAATCGATTGTGTTGCATGTTTTAGTGTTGTATATACATGTATTTAGCTTGATATCAATCATATAATTATGTTAGAATCATCCTAGACATGAAAAATCAGATTTTTAAACATTGTATGTTCGTTTTTGGGAGACCTCCTACCTTTCTGCGCTCGGCGATCCTCAGCGCTAGTGTAAAATTTGAGACCGCCGAAGATCGCTTGAAGACGTATCGTCGGCGATCAAAAACTAACTACCACCGACCTTTGACCGTCTAGGCGATCCTGAGCGATTCTAAGCGCTCTAACAAAAGAATGTAATTTCGACAGTTTTTCATCCCCTTTTCTTCTCCAACCTTTTTCCAAATAACCTGAGCCTCCTACACAGCACCTTTATTTACCTGAAAGACATTTAAGTAAATGTCCTGTGTATTTATTGCTCCATTTACTTAAGTCTTTACATGTAAATAAGGTTTTACCCCCCACTTGGAACCAATAAAAATACTTCCAAGGTCCAATTCCCAACCAATAAAAAGTCAACTTTCTAGCTCATGCCTAAATTTCCAGTTTTCCCGGTTTTTATCAAAAAACCCGTTTTGGGTTTGATACCCAGATGAGTGATTCAGGAGCCCATAAAATTCTAGGAGATGTGTTTACCCTTCAATAGACTACAACCAAAAATTTGAGCCCGAAACTCCCTGTAGATTTGTCTAGAAAAATTATATACCAAAAAGTCAACGTTTTTAACCAAACTTAGAATATTTTTGTGGTCCGAAACTTTTTATTTCAGAATCGATTGATTTTTGGTATGGTGATCTTATTAGGGATCCTAAGACTATTCCACTCATCCAAAATGTATTTTGAGAACTTTATGACATTCTTAGTCCCAAATCATTATAAAATAGGATATTTGATTTCCACCATTTGTAACACTTCTCTAAGATTATTCTTAAGGTGTCTCTGAAGACCAATTACACTAAAAAGTTCATATTAGATATTTAACCACCTTGTTCTATGATTTAGTACAATTTGGGGTTTAAAGAGGATCAAATTCACTTGAAATGATTACAAGGATTCTATATAGGTAATTTTCTTCTCAAAATATAATTGGACTGTGGACTGAATGCCATGATGGCTATAAGAGATTGTACCATCTGCGGATGAGATATGAGACCACCTGCAGGTGAGATGTGTAACTCCTGCGGGAGAGACCTCTTGTGGGGGAGATGTATTCATGATGTGATTGTATCCCACAAGGGAGATGTATGTGACCACCTGGGGGTGAGATGAGACCTTCTGTTGGGGGAGATGTGATCCTGATTGGATTGCATCCCACAGGGGAGATATGTGACCACCTGCGGGTGAGATGAGACCTCCTGTTGGGGGAGATGTGATCCTGATTGGATTGCATCCCACAGGGGAGATATGTGACCACCTGCGGGTGAGATGAGACCTCTTGTTGGGGGAGATGTGATCCTGACTGGATTGCATCCCACAGGGGAGATATGTGACCTCCTGCGGGAGAGATGTGACATCTTGTGGGGGAGATGTAATCACGATGTGATTGCATCCCACAAGGGAGATATATGTGATTACCACCTACGGGTGAGATGTGACACCTGAGGGTGAGATGTGATGACTCCTATGGGAGAGATCTCATGTAGGGTAGATGTGATTACTACGTGATTGCATCCTACATGTGAGAATGTTGTTATTAGATTGAGATTTACTATTAATTATGAATGACATGATCTACATTTGAATCAGAAGAGTTTGATTAAACGGTTTAGCTGTGACTTGATTTGATTGACTCTAAAATAGAATATAAATGAGCCATGAATTAATTATAGAATTATTGTAGGAAAACAATACTTGCAGTGAATTGGAAAATCCTTTAGATGGGATTTATAATACGTTGCCTTTCTAATTGAAACGAAGGTTACATAATAAACTCTCTTTATCTCAAGCACTGAATAAATGTTGGTTTCGTATGGTGATTACTCGTTCTTATTATCGACCGTGACTACCCGATTGTTTTATCGTGCATGAATGATTACTTATATATATATAAACTGTTTCTAGCATGCATGTGTTACCTACTGAGATAGTTGTATCTCACCCTACTCCCTTATCTTATTTTTCAGCTGTTCCAAGTGAGAGCGTCCTTGGGGTTGACTCAAGGGGAAGTTGTAGATTACTGAGCTGAGGATCTTTCTTATTTAGTTTAGATCTTTCTATTAGAGGTTGATATAGATGTAACTTGATAGATAGTTTATGATTTAATTGAATATGAGAGAAAGTGTGTTAGAAAACCCATTTACCAGATTTATGAATTTATATTGATGAGTTAGTTTGATGGTTATAGTTAGCCACGCATATTGATGAAATTAATGTTTTAATTTTCCGCACTCTGATAATTAATGTAATTTGTTGAATTTAAATGTTTGGTAATTAGTAGCTTTGGGCTTAGTATCACTTTGGATTCGGGTTTGGTGCTTGTTTTGCATAGACCCGGGTTCGGGGCGTTACATGAAAACTCTCGGAAAACCCTAATTTTGAGCAAAAAAATGTATCCGACATATCAGGTCGGATACACGAGTGCCTACATGTATCCGACATATGATGTCGGATACACTAAAACCTGCTTGTATTCGACAACTTATGTCGGATACGAAAAAGTATGCTTGTATCCGACCTGAGTTGTCGGATACAAGGAAAAAGCTTGTTTTCTCAAATTTTGTGCTGGTTTCAAAGGAGATAATGGTTTTTGCCAATTATTGATCATTTTTACTGTGCAATTTGGGGTGTCTACACATATGCACTGTGTTGTTTTGGGAAGAGGTAGAGAGAAAAGAGAGAACGAGAGTAAGAGGGAAGGGACGTCAGCCCCTTTTTGATTCGTAGAAAGAAGAAAAATAAATAAAAAACGAGCGATGAATGAAAGAGAGAGAAAATGACGACAGAAGCTTTTCTGTTCGTTCAGTGAAAAAGGAGGTCTTGACTATTTGTTAAATAACATCAATTTTTATATTTAGGTTCAGGTACAGAACAGAGAAAAACGACAGAATCTTTCTTCGTTTTGTGATAATGAGGTCATACTTATTTCTTAAATAAAATCAATTTTTATTTGTTGCTGTATACTTATTCTTAAATAGTTTGTTTAAAGGAAGAAAAAGGGATTCGATTCTTTTACTTTGGTTTGAGAAAAGGACAGAAGCATTGATTACATAAATAATTAAATTTAGGGATTATGAATTTTTATTTAAATACTTTGAATTTAAGAAAAAAAGAGAACCTGCAAGACAGAGAACCAGCGTGACTTTCAGGTTTGGGGGAAAAGAGGTAAATCATTCCTTGTTTATTTAAATACTTAAGGCCATGTATTAAAAATATTTTGCGTTTAGGGAATTGTTTCTTTTGAAACTGCTTGTTATTCAATGTTGATTATTCGGACTTATAAAGTCTAGCAGGGTAGTAGGGGGAGAAGGACCCTTGTGATTTATAAAGTTTGGCAGGGTAGCGGGGGAGAAGGACCCATGAGACTTGTGAAATGTAGCAGGGTAGCAGGGGGGAAAAGACCCATTGATGCAGAACAACCTCCAATTGTGTGATTGATTGTACGTGTAATGCTTGCATATGGGATATGTGAATTCTAAAAACAATGACTGTAGCACATGATATGTAATGAGATTGTTAGTGATAATATTGATTTTTACATACCTTTATATACTTGCTAGATACTAAATACAAAGATTAATTGCTATATTTTTGTGAATCTTGTTATAAGGAGAGAAATAGTTCCATCTACTGAGTCGTCGTACTCACTCCTACTAATTAATTTCAGGTCCTGAGAGGAGCATAGAACCAAAAGGACAGTGAACGACCTTCCTCTTAAGTTACTAGTTTTATTTTGATAGGTGGGTCTGAACACTCTTGTAGTGATGGCATTTTATTGAGATATCAATTACGTAGAAAAGTTTAGTAGTAATTTTATTTATGGTATTTCGACGATTTTCATTATGAGATGTTATTTAGAATCTTTGAATTTTATTATTGGTTTTAGTTTGATTCGTACATTTGTCTTAAGATTGTTGTTGGCTTACGAGCGAGGTCATGTCTTGGGATACGAGCCTATGTATTTATTAAGGCTTAGTACTCGGGGCGTGACAAATGGTATCAAAGCCTGCCCCAACTGGAAAGTGTGGGGGTTCGGCCCAACGCGAGGACGCATTGTCCCATGGAGGGGAGTATGCGACATCCTAGCTGTCTGAGTGGGCGGCTGTGATATGGGCGGGGTGAGAGACCTGGGCGAGCTACCAGGCGATGATGTGCATATGGTTGGGATCCCACAACGCTCGGGGATGCTGTAAGTAATCTTAAGACCCCCAACTAAGCAAGAGGCCTTTTAAGGAGCAACACGGGACTAAATCCCTTGGGAACCCTAAAGTTAAGCGTGTTCAGGTGGGAGCACTGCTAGGATGGGTGACCCCTGGGAAGTTTTCTCGTGTTATCCTTGAGAACAAATCCGTGAGGGCCAGTGGGCCCAAAGCGGACAATATCTTGCTGGTTATGGGTCTGGGGTGTTACAAATGGTATCAGAGTTGTGGTATTTGCTTTGAAACTGTGGAGGCATTACCTATACGGGGAAAAATTTGAACTGTTCTTTGATCACCAAAGCTTAAAGTACCTGTTCTCCTAGAAGGAGTTGAATTTAAGGTAGCATAGATGGATGGAGTTGGTGAAAGATTATGATTTTACTTTGCAGTACCACCCGGGAAAAGCAAATGTTGTTGCAGATGCGTTGAGTAGGAAGCCTAAAAGCCTCTTGTCATGTTTGATTGCTCAGGAAAGTGAGTTCACAGGAGTGGTAAATGATTTAGGGTTAGAACCAGTTGAGCAGCTCACCCACATGTTCTTATCCAGATTGAGTATACAACCTGGTATAATTGAAAAGATTATTGAAGGACAAAAAGAAGATCTAGGGTTGATAGCTCTGGCTACAGATGACTCTAAGGTAGATTGGGCTGTGCATGCAGATGGTGGCATCAGATTCAGATGCAGACTGTGTATTCCCCAAGAAGGTGGTTTGAGGGAAGAAATCATGAACGAGGCTCACAAGTCTCGATATACAATACACCCCAGTGGGAATAAAATGTACAACGATTTGAGGAGAGTATATTGGTGGAAGGGCATGAAGCGGGATATAGCAGATGTAACGCCACGAATCCGAGTCATTTTTTTTCTCATTTTGACTCGGATCAAGGCATTAACTTGCGGTACATTACAATCAGTTCAAATATAAGGAAATAAAGAACTAAGTTTTATCAGAGTACTAAGAAGCTTAAATCATTTATTAGAAACTGAATCTCCCTATTACATCAATTAATCAAATGAAAGGCAACTATAAATTATCTAACTCTTTATATCCTACCAAATCAACTATGAGCATTCCAATAAAACAAATACAACTATATAAGAGGTCCTACACTTGTCTTCAGGATTTTCAAGACTTCAACCCACTATCAGTCTAATCCATGGCATCCTCTCCAAGATGACCTGTAAAATAGAATATAAAGTAGGGGTGAGAACCGTGTTTCCTAAATGAATTTCCAAAGTTGCCCACTTGTTACTTTTACCGATTTCCAATAGCAGATTTCAAAGGAGAATAACTTTTAGGGTTTTAACCGGATTTCAAAGGAGAATAACTTTTAGGGCTAATCTTGAAGAACCGTGTTTAACGGGGAGAGAGAACTAAGGGAAACGATAATGGAACGGAACCCTAGGTTGTTTTAGAACCCCATTTGATTGATGAATACATGCTATATGTTGTTATGTTGTTAAAGATATGATTTTACACATACACACATAACACTCGTTTTTAACGGATTTGGCTCGTATTTTGGATCTATTGCCGTCATTGTGGTAGATCTGAAATAAATAGCCCCAAGCAATTCTGGAATATATTTCAATGATTTTCGAATTGATTTCAATCAGATTTATCTGAGTTTTGAAGATCTCTAGGTCTAACCTCTCAGTTTTGAACACTTTTGCTCAATTTTGGGATTTTTGGCATATTCTTTCCAATCGGAGAGGATGGTGAGCCAAGCTTGTACCCTATTATTCTTAGAGGCTCTTCAATATATTTTGAAAGTGATTTTGATTCATCTTGCATGGAATACACACACTTGGTCACTGTTTTAAATTGATTTTATTCAAAAAAGGCTTAACTTGACAGCAATTGTTTCATATACATATATTTGGTTTGATTTCCATCTATTGGTGATATTGACATAAAAGAAGATCTGAAATTCATTTGGATTTTCATGTGAAGATATCATACATTTGTTTTATCCTTTTTTAAGGTTTTTGATGAGTTTAGCAAGCTTTCTCATTTTTTAGCATGAACAACACTTGGCAACCACCTTGTGTGGGTGAATGGGGGTTCCTAACACCTTCCCTCGTTCACAATCTAATCCCCTTACCCATCTCTGGATTTGATTTTCAAGTAGAGTTATTTTTACTCTAGTATTTGCCTTTTAGTTCTTTTTGCTTATTTTGAATCTTTTGGTGTCCATTCACACCCCAAAAATCTGAATGGTGGCGACTCTCCCATTTTACGTTGAGCCCGTGTGATGACGAAGGGGAATCATCCCGGTGATTTTCCTATGTCTCACAGCAGGAGACAACAAAACTTTACCGCAGGATGTGAACACCTAGCATCTACCTCTACCGTAGGAGATTGCTTCCTTACCTTCCAGTGGTAACTCACACACCCATCCTCCATGTGGGATGCAATCACGCACAATCACATCTCCCCTACATGAGGTATCTCCCCTGTAGGATGCAATCCATCGGAAATACATCTGTCCCACAGGAGGTAATGAATCTCTCCCGCAGGAGGTAATTTCTCCGCCACCAAGCGGGTAATGTCTCCGCCACCAAGCGGGTATCTCTGCCACCAAGTAGGTTATGTCTCCACCACCAAGCGGGTTGGGTCTCCGCCACCAAGCGGGTATCTCTGCCACTAAGCAGGTTGGGTCTCCGTCACCAAACGGGTTAGGGTCTCCGCCACCAAACGGGTTAGGGTTTCCGCCACCAAGCGGGTTATAATCTCTGCCACCAAGCAGGTAATATACAATACATCTCTGCCACC
This sequence comes from Buxus sempervirens, assembly GCA_947561395.2. Lineage (NCBI taxonomy): Eukaryota > Viridiplantae > Streptophyta > Magnoliopsida > Buxales > Buxaceae > Buxus > Buxus sempervirens. The sequence goes on along the minus strand of OX387188.1, from coordinate 21,769,556 downwards.
AAGCAGGTTATTAATAAAACTTGCCACCAAGCCATTATATTAGAAATCTGTATTTAGTTGTTGTTTATATCGTTGTTGACTCACGTTTCAATCATTAATCCAAAATCTTATTTCAAATTCAGTTCATTTGTTTGTAATCACAATGCCCGGTCTAGTTATATGACAATTAAAGGTTATGTAAAGTTATAAGGTAATTTAGAGAATAAAGTTTAGGGGTAACAAGATACTTGCTATTTACGTAAGTTTAGGAATAATATGGTTCTTGCTATTTAATAAAGTAGTTCGGTAACATTTAGGGGTGTGACAAAATATAATAAGGTAGGTGTTATTTTGGTAGAGAAACTGAATGTAAACTAATTCAATTAACTAATGAGACCTAAAGGTATATAGGGTCCTTTCTCCAATGTCTATAAGGTAGTTTTTGATTTAAAGTCTCTATTTGTAGAAATATGGTTATTGATATATAAATCAATGTCTCTTAGTTAATTAATCTAATTTATAAAGGTTTATCTGCATTAGACTTAGAATTTCTTATTTAAGATCAAGTTAGGCAACTAATTACCTAAAATAATTCCCTATTTATTTCTCTGCCCAAAAAGGGTATTTGATAATTTATTTTGGTCTCAAAACTTCTTAATTATTGATTATAATTGATTAAAAATAGTTCAGAATTGAATCAGGGATTTAATACATGAAAAATTGCATTTTCTGGTTAGAGCGCCTAGGATCGCTCAGGATCGCCTAGGCGGTCAAAGGTCGGCGGTAGTGCAAAACAGATCGCCGACGATAAGTCTTCCAGCGATCATCAGTGGTCTCGAATTTTGAACTAGCGCCTAAGAGCGCCGAGGATCGCCGAGCACAGTCGAGGTCGGCGGTCCCCCGAAAACAAACAGAAACAGTTTCAAAACGTGATTTTTCCTATTCTAAGCAATTCCACAATACTTATAACGGTTATATCATGCTTCATACATATATCTATATCATAAAAGCATGCAAACACGAATCGAAAACCAAGAACACAAAACGAATGGCAAAATGGGTGCTACCTATCTGATTGTGCGAGTTCTTCTTCTTCCTCTGAACAGAAAGCCTTCTTCTCATCTAAAACACCGAATAACACTCTTAAGGCGATGAAGAACCCAAGACCGATGTTCCTTCTTCTCCTTCTTCTCTTCTTCTTCTTCGCTCCCCCTTTCTCTCTCTCGTTCTTCTTCTCTTTCAGCCGTCTAATACTCCAAACATACGAATACCATCCCAATACTAAAACATATTCTCTAGGGTATAAACCCTATTCTTTTTATATCCCATGATCCCATGCAACGCACACGCATCACGCATTAGACACTCATCCAATCAGAACACAGTTTCGTATTTATTAAGTTCTTACTTCAATCTACCACGATCCAACGGTTAGATTTTGCGCCACTCTCTTGATCTCCCTTATCTTTGTGATCTAATTCTCGTCTCCTCGACTTAAGGCTTCCAATCAAACATAATCACCCATATGCCCTTATTCCAATTATTAAGCTTTAAATATCATTATTAATAGGAAATCTAAACTCAACTTAAATCTATCATTATTTCTCAAGTCTAATAATAAATTAATTTATGTATTTAATTATTTACCAATAGTTAATATGAATTGGCCAAAATATCCTTCCCTTGATAATTTACATCTACTCACTCAATTTCTTTTGAGATTTCTAAGTTTATTTTCTAATTTATTTGACATACCAAATATTCAAATTTAGTTATTATTTATTTATTTGCTTAAAATTCTGGTTTTTACAGCAGATTTGGTGAATAGGTGTGCCATATGCCAGCAGGTAAAGGCCGAACATCAACAACCAGCAGGACTCCTTAAACCTTTGCCTATTGGTGGGTGGAAGTGGGAAGATATTTCTATGGACGTTATTATGGGGTTGCCTAGAACCAGAAGTGGTTATGATGTAATATGGGCGATTGTAGACCGATTGACCAAATCGGCTCACTTCTTACCAATCAAGCACACCATTAACATGGAGGAGTTGGGAAAGTTATACGTGGATGAAATTGTGAGGTTGCATGGAATACCGGTATCCATTGTATCAGATCGGGATATGGATTTCACATCTGAATTTTGGAGGAGCATGCATATAGCTTTAGGAACAGAACTGCATTTCAGTACTGCTTACCACCCTCAATCTGATGGGCAAATAGAAAGGGTTAACAAGGTTTTAGAGGATATGTTGAGAGCATGTATGTTGGAGTTTAAAGGGAGTTGGGATTGCCACCTACCATTGATTGAATTTGCTTATAATAATAGCTATCAGTCAAGTATTGGTATGGCACCTTATGAGGCTTTGTATGGTAGACCGTGTAGATCTCCGGTCTGCTGCACTGAAGTAGGGGAAAGAGCAATGGTGGGCCCAGATTTGATTCAAGAAACTTCTGATAAGGTTAAAGTAATTAAAGACAGCCCAGAACCGCCAAAAAAGCTACGCAGATTGTTGAAAAAGACCCTTAGAATTTGAAGAAGGTGATAAAGTCTTCTTGAAAGTATCGCCAATGAAGGGGGTCTTTTGATTTGGGAAAAAAAGGAAAGATGGCACCTGTGAGACAAGGGAAAATCACTGGGATGATTCCCCTTCGTCAACACACGGGCTCAACAAAATAAGGGAGAGTTGCCACCATTCAATTTTTGGGTGTGAATGGACACCAAAAGATTTAAAAATAAGCAAAAAGACAAATCTAGAGTAAAAATAACTCTACTTGAAAATCAAATCCAGAAATGGGTAAGGGGATTAGATTATGAATGGAAGAAGGTATTAGGCACCCCCATTCACCCACACAAGGTGGTTGCCAAGTCTTGTTCATGCAAAAAAATGAGAAAGCTTGCTAAAATCATCAAAAACCTTGGAAAAGGATTAAACAAATATGTGATATTTCCACATGAGAAATCCAAATGAATTCCAGATCCTCTTTTATGTCAATATCACTTCTGGAATATCACCAATAGATGGAAATCAAAGCAAAAATTGCACAAAACCAAGTTGAGTAAAATCCGGAAAATTCGGTAAAAGATAGAGCCATTTGTCTTGAAATCATTCAAATCTATTTTAGATTGAATCAAACCAAATCCATTTGAAAGATTATGATAAATAGAAGACTCATGCAAATTTTCAATCAATTCCGGTCAAAATCCTAGGAGTTATTCTCCTTTGAAATCTTCTGCTGGAGATAATTAAAAGTGATAAGTGGGCAAGTTTGGAAAGTCATTTAGAAAAATTGGCTCAATATAAATCCATGAAATTTGGTGTGAATGAGGTATGTATGGCCATCTTTCAAATGAAACTAACCTCATACAAAAATTCATTCGGATGTGCGTTGGGTGACCTCCGAAATAGGCCGCGGGGATCATGGATTAACCCAGAAAAGTGCTGTTGAGCAGTTCTGAGTAGATCTGTTACTCCCGACACAAATGGAGTCAACAAATTATGAAACCAACTGGATTTGAAATTAGACTTCCAAAGGAAAACATAGAAACAAAAATCACTCAAATCGGACTTAAAATGAACACATTACGCTCAGTCGAAGTGACGGGTTCCACAATCTGGCCTGAATTGACCTATCAACTTCGACTGAGAGGTGTCAAAAATCCACTTGATAAAAATTAATGAAATTTTTCTGGCATAAACTAGACAGCCTCACCTTTTCCATGGCTCTAGAATCACTCCAAAATTCATCCGGACGATGAAGTTACGAGTGTCCGAAGTTGGGGTACAGCTGCTGTCAAGTTAAGCCTTTTTAAAGAAAATCAACTCAAAACAGTGATAAGGTGTGTGGAATCTGTGCAAGATAAATCAAAACTATTTTAAAAAGATATTGAAGAACCTCTAGGAAGAAATTGAGCATGAGTTTGGCTCACCATTCTCTCCGATTGGAAAGAATATGGCAAAAAACCCCAAAATTGAGCAAAAATGACCAAAACCGAGAGGTTAGACCTAGGGGTCTTCAATGCTCAAGATAAGCTTGATTGAAATCAATTCGAAAATCATTGAAATATATTCCAAAATTGCTTGGGGCTATTCATTTCAGATCTATCACAATGAATGCAATAAATCCGAAATATAAGCCGATTCCGACAAAAACGGGTGCTATGTGTGTATGTGTGAAAATTCACTCTTCAATAGCATAACAACATATAGCATGCATTCATATCAATCAAATGGGGTTCTACAACAACCTAGGGTTCCGTTCCATTCTCGTTTCCCTTAGTTCTCTCTCCCCGTTTAACGGTTATTCGAGATAATCTTGGGGTACTTTGAGTATGAAATTGTTTTCATAGAATCAAAAGGCTTTTCAACAAGGTTCTAATACTAAGGATCAGTCCTCAGTCTCGTTTCCCCTAGATCTCGCCTATACGTTTTACGGCTAGGGGGAGTCTTGAGGTACTTTGAGTAGAGGAAGGGTTTTCACACACATAGAATAGGCCTTATTCTACAGAAAGGTAGAAGAAAGAGCTAATCCTAGAATGTAAGAACAGAAAAATAAAGAGAGGTTTGAGGCTTACCTAGGCTTTTGGAAGCAATACGGCAGCAGTTCCCTTCTTCACTCGGAGCTCTTCGATCTCCAACTTATTGGCCATTTGCTTAAAGAGGAGCCTCCTATTTATAGGCAAAGGCTAGGGTTAGGGGGAACTCTAATGGTAGACACAAAATGATGTCTAGAATCCCCCACACTTAACCCTAAGGCTATTTCCGAGATTTCCACTCCTTAAATGAAGGATATGATGGTAAAAGGTGAAAACTCTCGGAAAACCCTAATTTTGAGCAAAAACCTTGTATCCGACAACTCAGATCGGATACAAGCAATTCTCTTTGTATCCGACATTATCTGTCGGATACAATAAAGATCCTTTGTATCCGACATTATCTGTCAGATACAGTAAAGATGTTTTGTATCCGACATTATCTGTCAGATACAAAAAAAGAAGCTTTTATCCGAATTTTAACACAGGCAATACTTATTTACATGTAATATCGTTTAAGTAAATGTCCTCGTATTTTTTAATCTCCATTTACTTAAGATATTACATGTAAATAAGCAAACACCCCCCCCCCCCGCCCCCAATTTGAATCTATTAAAAATAGTTCCAGAACCAAATTCCAAGTGAATAAAAGTCAAATTTCCAGTTCCAAGCTAAATTCCGGTTTTTCAGGTCCAGTAAAAAGATTTAACATGTTAAAACCAAGGTATTTGTCAAGATTTAAAATCTCAAAAAATTCTTTTATGCAATAACATGGCTAAAAACCTGATTACCGGGAAAAATTATCTTGAAATCTTGCTTTAAAAATATTTCATTTTCTGGGGTTAAAAGTCAACAAAATTCAACCGGAAAAAGTTTGACTTTGCACAAAAGATTGAATTCGGGCCTTTTCCTTTACGGTTTTGGATTCAAATGGGTTAAGTATCTCAAACCCAATGCTAAGAATTGAAAATTCGAATAAGATATTTCTCTCCTTCATGATTTATCAAAAATCGTGCAATTTTGGGGCGTCTACAACTGCCCCTCTTTGCTGGAGTTGTAAGACAATGAACAGCAAAGAATTGACACAACTCAAAATTGAACGTTTGAAAGACACCTCATTAATTGAACTTGTAAAACCCGGAATTTTTAAGAAATTTTAATTAAGGGTAAATAGGGGATTAAAGGATTAAATGAGATTAATTAAGTCAAATTTTTAAAAGAAAAGGTGGTCTGGTTTGTTTTGGGTCTAGTGATTTTGGTTTGATTATGGTGGATCAGTTTAGTTCAAGTGAACCAGTTTAAGTGATCGAATTCAGTTTAGTTGGGTTGGGTGTAAAATTTGGTTTATTGATTTGGGTGTAAATTTTTAAAAAGGTTTAATGGGTTAATATTTGATTTAAAGGTTTAATGAGTTAATCAATTAAATTGTTTGGGTTTGGTGGCTTGGGTGGTTCGTTTCAAATTATTAAGCGTGGTTAGTTGGGTTAAGTGGGTTTAATTTAAGTGGTTTGGTTTATTGGATTAAGTGGAGCGGTTTAGTTGATTTAGTAGATAACTTGAATTTATTTGGGTTAATTGGGTAAATTGGTCCGGTTCAATTGGGTTCGGTTTAGTCAATCTGGTTTGTGTAAAAAGGGAATTTAATTGGTTTAATTAGGTTTAGTTGGGTTAAGTGGTTTATTTAAATAGGTTTAATTGGACCGGTCTGGTCGGTTTGGTCGGTTCGGTTAACCGGGTCATATATATATAAGAAACCCTCCTTGAGGAGAGAACCGAAAGGTTCTATTCTCATTTCGGTGAAGGAAGAGGAAGAGGGGGGGGGGGGGGGGGGGCGAAGGGAGAGAAGAGAAGGGGAAGAACAAGAGAAGAAGTAAGTAGTTCTTTTGTTTTTTATCTCTCCCTATGATGTTTGACGAATTGGATTTGGTGTGAAATGCCTTGTTTTTTTTTTCTCTCCCTATGATGTTTTTGACGAATTGCATTTGGTGTGAAATCTTTTGTGATGATTCTAAATTGATAAAAATTGTTAGATTTGATTTAGGTTAGTATGCTTAAACTATTGTGAATCATTTCAAGTCATATGGTAAGCTATTTGGAGCATGGAAAATCCGCAAAGAAAAGGGTTTACGGACTGGTTCGTGTTCGTGCTGGAGAAGATGAATTTTGATAAATATTTAAATTTTGGTTCAAAACATCAATAGTAAATACAAATTGATGTATTATTTTAGAAAGTAATTACATTTTAGTGTAAAACTTTTACTATATTAATAAATTAGTACACCGAACCTAAATAATTACTTTTTGTTTAGATTTTAGTTAGATTCAACAAATAAGTTCAAACCCCAAATAAATAATTACATTTTAGTTATATTTTGAAAGAAAAATCAAAATTCAAGGAAAAAGTGTTTAAAAATAAGTTTTAGGATTTGTAGTTTAATTTAAAAATGAGATAAGGTCAATTTAATAATAGTAAAGAGAAAAGTAATAGTTGAGATGCAATCTAGCATATTGCTTGAAAAGAATTTTGGGAAAATTAGGATTTTCTTTCGCTAGATTATAGTTTTATAAGTTGGATTTGTGGTTGACTTTAGAAGAGAGTAATTTAAGGAAAATCCTTATAAGAAGTTAATGGTTTAACCTTAAATTGAGCAAAACAAGTTTGAATGTATCAATGACATCGAAATCAGACTGTAATATTCGAGATTACCGGTTTAACTGAAAAATGTCTTCTTAGCATAATTATGTCTTTTAAAAGGGATTTCGTGGAAATTAAGAGGAATAGTTTTCAACTTAAATACGTTTGGTTTCTACTGGTTATTTCTAATCCCTCCATGTACGTGGAGGAAGGTTTGCCACTTTCTGCATTTGGTTGGATACTCTATCTCCGTGTACTCGGAGATGCCCCATGTACTTAGGATGCTGATACCTCTGTGTACTCAGAGAGGCCCCGTGTACTCGGGATGTTTTAATTGAGATTAGAACGAGTTGTGTTAACTATATTTTCATAGTTGGTTTCGATTTTAGAACCAAGTAGGCATAGCGCTATATGGATCCATTTAGGAGCTAGGTAGTGGAAGGGATTGTTCTTTGCTAGTTGTAATTCCTTGTCCATGCACGTGTGTTCCACTGTGTACTCAGTGAGGCCTGATCGTGTACTCAGCTGGCTGCGGCTATTCACTCATTTTATCGTGTACTCGGACCATGATTGGGTAGTTCTTGCCAACCCATCACTGTACTGGGTGGGTTCTCCCGCAATAAGACAATGATCGTGTACTTGGCTTCGCACCTAAGCCGGGAGGTGGCATAGTGGACATTGTGATTACCCTGGTTAAAGACAGTCTTACTTCATGAGTCCTGCTATGGTTTGTTGATTTATTCTGGTTACTTTGTGTTTATTGATATATTATCGTGGAATTATTCTGTTTATTCGTTTATTGTTGATTGATGCATATTTTAATCTGAATCATATTTTAGAAATGTTAAAATGATTATGAGCATGCATAGGCTACTTACTGGGATATTCCTATCTCAGACCGTTTGTTTTGTTTTGTTTTCAGACCTTGGGAAAGCTGATATTGGAGGGTAAAAGCTGTGATCAGGTGAGGTTAGATTAGAGATTAATATTTTAGTTTGAGTTGGTTTTAGTGGACTTTGTATATATATTTAATTGTTTAATCATGTTTCCTTTCTCTGGCTTTGTGATTCTGGGTGGAAATGTAACCTTTCGGTGATGAGTTACGGGTTAGTTCCCGTAACCCGAATCCGGGGCGCTACAGAACTTGCTTTGGTCAAACAAATGAGTGATAAAAAAACATGGATTTGAAGATAGCCAATGAAACCCCTGCTGCTTAGAGTCTGACGGGGTGGCGTCTCTTCCTTATCTCAGATTTCTTTGAGCTTTCGTGGCTATGAAAAGAAATCTGAGACAAGCAAATTTTGAAAAGAATGTGGATTTAAAATTGACCTCTGCAAACTCAATTGCTTTTGATGTTTTTCACTTTACCGCTCAACAATAAGGAAGGAAATATTTTATTGAATTTTCTTGATCGATTTTTTTTTTCATTTGACATACCTGGGTGCCATTTGATGCCCAAACCTGTGCTTGAATATTTTGCAACTTGCTTTTGCTTCTTCATCTTCTTGCTCTCTCAATAATGATGTATGAGTCGTTGCAGCCCATAACTTGCCTTTATGCTTTTCAACTGTCCAAGTGAATGCCTTCTTCTTGATTGATGGATTTGAGAATCACGATTTGTTGCTCTAACCTCATGCCCTTACTACCCATGATCTTTCCTTCACACCTTCTTACTGCCCAAGTAAAATCCTTCTTCAGAATTGGAAACCCTTGTTTGAAGGAGAAAACATGCAACTGCTTTGAAGCTTCTTTTTTCTTTCAAATCCGAAGACTAAGGCTTGACTGCTTCTTCCAGATGTTGTAATTTATTCCAATGAAAACCCAGAGGGAAAGACTCTGAGCATGCCCCGATTTTTGGTTGCTTGAAGAAGTACTTGCCCCTCAGCAGAGATAATCCATTTTTTTTCTTTTTCTCTTTTTTCTCTTTTTTTTTTCTTCTTTTTCTCTTTTTTTTTCTTTTTTCTTTTTAACCTTTGCAAAAAGAAACCCTAATAAAAGAATGCAAATACAAAAATAGGTTTTATACTAGTGGCCTCAGAATTCTCTAATGCATGCAAAATCAATGTTTATATGAGAAGACATAGATGCTCATCATAGGTCAAAAATATATTTTTTTGCTTTTTTGTGTTTTTATATTTTTTTTGAAAAATGATCCAACCACTTATTAGCATATAGTCCAAAAGAATTAAAATCAAGTTGAATAATGAGAAGATTATTTCAGAAAATGAAGAAAGACCAAAATAAGCCTTCAGAACCTTTAGAATCATTCCCATGACCATCGGTTTGTCAATTGATGCTCCAGATATAACGACTCTTTCAATCTGACTATTTTGCCCCAGTCTAGAAAGACATTTTCCTTCATCCAATTGAAGAGCAATTGTTTCCCCATTGTATCCATGATATGAGAATTTATGACTTCAACTTCAGCAATAATTTCCTAATGGCAATTTTGATGGCCATCAACTTGTTCATAGATGATTTATATCATAGTTCTGATTATGTTGCTTCAGTCTTGAAAAGAGAGTTTTCCTCAATCACTCGAAAAGTGACTGTATCTCAAAATAACCACCAACATGAGGACTTCACTTAGATCTATGCCAATTCTGGACTTTCCTCTCTGACGATTTCCTTCTTGTAGATAGTTGATTATTTGCCATATAGCGCCCTTTCGGGTTTTCACTACATTTTCTCCATTTTTTCTTTTCTTTTTCTTTTTTTTTAATCCTTCATCACCAGCAACTATGTAAAACCCCGAATTTTCAGTAAATAAATAAATAAAAATTTAATACGAATATTTGGAGTGTCAATGAATTTGTCAAAATAAATTGGGGATTTAATATAAAGGAATGATTTGGGGTACTTATAATTCGTTCGGGATGTATAATGGACTAATAATGACAAAGAGAATAAACTTGGAAATTTTGGAAGAAATTGAATGAGTAGATGTGAAAATATTAAGAGAAGGATATTTTGGTCAATTCACATTAATTATTGGTAAATAATTAAATACATTAATTAAAATTGTTATTAGACTTGAGAAATAATAATAGATTTAAGTTGGGGTTTAGATTGTTTATTAACAATGATATTTAAAGCTTAGTAATTGGAATAATGGCATATTGGTAATTATGTTTGATTTGAAGCCTGAAGTCGAGGAGATGAGAATTTTATTAAAGGATATTAATTATAATTATAGATGATCACACAGATAGAGAAGATCCGAAGTTTGGCGCAGATCTGATCGATGGATGGTGAGATATCGAGGTAAGTGTGAATTAACGGTCCTTATTAAATCTAACGGGTGGATAAGTATGGAACATGATCGTAAGGAGATACGTGGGATCAAAGGAGAATAAAATAGGGTTTTTATATTTTCTGTGGGGTTGATCGAAGGGGAGTTTTAGTTTTTTGGTTCTGGCGGCTGAAGAGAGAAAAACGAACAAAAGAGAGAAGGAGGCTGAGAGAAGAGGAAGAAGGAGCAGCCAAGGAGATCGTCATCTCGAAGGGGCTTGGGTTGCTGCGAAAGAAGAAATCAAAATCACACAAAAGAGAAAGAGGTGGAAGAAGGTGTTCTTGAGCGAACAGAGGTAGGTAGCACCGTTTCTCGTTCGTTTTGGTTTCCTCCAGTTTATTCAATTCGATTGCATGATTTATGGTTGTATAAGTATGTAGATAGATTTATTGTATGCTTATATGAATGATAGAAGCGATTAGAATACAAAAAAATGATTTTTAGAAACTCGGTTCGTCGTTTTGGTTAGAGCGCCGACCGTGCCTGCACTTGGCGCTCCTCAACGCTATTCGGCGTTAGTTGAAATATTTAGAGCGCCCGTGATCGCCGACTAACAGTCGCTCGGCGCTCGCTTTATTTAAAACGAAACGCGTTATCGCAGATGAGCACCACCCTACTCAGTGATCGTAGGCGATCAATCTAAAACACAAAATTAACGCTTGTAATGATTACAAGCCTAAACTCCAAATATTTCTATATACTCTAATGAATTAAAACCCAAACTTAAATATTTCCATCTTACTTTATTGAATTAAACTAAACTCTAAATACTTTCATATGCCTTTTTGACCCTCACCAAACTTTAAATAACTTGAAAAACTTAACCTAAACCTAATTAGATTGTATAGGTAATCTACTCTTCTACTAAATCTAAAGTGTAATAACTTTTGATAAATTAACCAAATCTTAATCAAGTCCTAATGCTTTGAAACGACCCAAATATATATTATTAAACAATTAAAATTTTATATTAATGTAATTTATACATTATTATAACCGCACTCTAGCGTACATGATATGCGTCCAATTTCTGGTGTAATTAAATGTCTGTCTAACACTAAATCAGGATGTCACGCTAAACTTATTTAAATGTACTGAACAAAATATTATAATTAATAACTAAGAAACTGTTTAGAACCAGACTTTGAATTATCAACTAAACATGAACCTAATATGCTATAAATAATAATGGAATTGAGAATTATTTGTGCATTGGCTTAGTGGCCAGTTTTATTGATAACCTGCTTGGTGGCAGAGATAACCCGCTTGGTGGCAGAGACCCTAACCCGCTTGGTGGCGGAGACCCTAACCTGCTTGGTGGCAGAGATTACCTGCTTGGTGGCAGAGACCCTAACCCATTTGGTGACGGAGACCCAACCTGCTTGGTGGTAGAGATAACTCGTTTGGTGACGGAGACCCAACCTGCTTGGTGGCAGAGATAGCCCGCTTGGTGGTGGAGACCCTAACCCGCTTGGTGGCGGAGACCCTAACCCACTTGGTGGCGGAGACCCAACCCGCTTGGTGGCGGAGACATTACCTCATGCGGGAGAGATTCATTACCTCCTGTGGGGCAGATGTATTTCCGATGGATTGCATCCTACACGAGAGGTACCTCATGTGGTGGAGATGTGATTATGCGTGATTGCATCCCACATGGAGGATGGGTGTGTGAGTTACCATTGAAAGGTGAGGAAGCTATCTCCTACGGTAGAGGTAGATGTTAGGTGTTCACATCCTGCGGTAGAGTTATGCTGTCTCCTGCAGGGGGTACCTATAGTCTTAGAGATGTGCATTCTCCTGCGGAGTTTGTGTGGATATTACGTGTTTGCGTTCTATGGTAGAGATAGGCTACTACCTGAAGGTTGGCTTTTATTACTGATATGATGTTTGATTCTTAGGTTGATGAATTGTTTATTTAAAAAGGAAATATTGAAATGTCATAACTGAATAGAATTGCTATGAGTTAATGAGAACTGTTAAAATGGAATATTATGGAATCATGAATAAAATGTGGAACTGCTCTTAAGAAGACACTAAAGAAAATAAACCAGGAACCATGGGAATGTGAAATATAATACATTGTCCTTTAAATTGAACGGAAATGCACAGGATTAACTTCTTTTATTTCGGGCACTGAGTAAATGTTTGTTTTATATTGAGATTATTCGTTTATCTTATTGACCGTAATTAGTCGTCTATTTTACCGAGCATGAAACCACTGTTATTTTCTATATGTATAAACTGTTTCTTCATGCATGTGTTACCTACTGAGATATTCGTATCTCACCCTTACTTTATATTCTATTTTTTAGGTCATCTTGGAGAGGACGCCACGGGTTAGACAGATAGTGGGTTGAAGCCTAGAAATTCCATATGAAAAGAGTAGGATGATTTTATATAGTTGTATTTATTTTATTGGAATCATAATAGATGATTTGGTAGGATATTAAGAGTTAGTTAATTTGTAGTTGCCTTCATTTGAGTAATTGATGTAATAGGGAGATTTAGTTTATAATAAATGATTTAAGCTTCCTAGTACTCTGATAAATCTTAGTTCTTTATTTCCTTATATTTGAACTGATTGTAATGTACCACTAGTTAATGCCTTGATCCGAGTCAAAATGAGAAAAAAAAAATGACCCGAATTCGGGGCGTTACAAACTATGTAGTCAAAATTGCCTTAATTCAAAATTTCTTCATCAAAGAGGACTTATGAATGGGACGAAATGAAGGCTTGGTGTTTGTTTAGAAAGAAAAGGAATAAAAGGCTCAAATACCATATGATCCAATGGGTTAACTGAAATTGTAATTCTTAAGGCATTTTTTTCTTTGGAATGAATACAAAATTGCCCCCAGTAATGAAGTTCTTTGATTTCTTCATTTGAAACTTATTCCCTAGTATTGAACTTCTTTTCTCATTCTTCCCTTCATAATTTTTATTTACCCCTTTTGAAGACTTTCTCCAAATATCCCATAACATTTGATGATCTCTTTTTCTTCTTTCTTCCTTTTTTTTTTCTTTTCTTTTATTTGCCCCATTTTTTTGAAAACATCTTTAAAATCCCTTTTTGAACTTCAATAATGCCCCCCTTCTTCTTTTTTTTTTTTAAAAAAAAAAATTGTCCCTTCATTTCTTTTTTTTTCTGCCTTAAAAAATTTGCCCCAGCGTGGGGTTACAATTCTCAGTTTAGGTTACTTGGAAAAATTTATCAAGCTCGAAGGGTCTAACTAGAGATTTCAAAAATTTTGGGGATATAATAAAGAAAGGCCTCTTATCATTTTAAGAAAAGTTTGAATTTTCAGACTTGGTAGAGTTGCAGTACATGACTGGCTCAGGATTTTTCCTTCTTTTTTTTTTAATCAACTTCTATCAAGATAAAAACCTCTTCAAATAGAACCTCTGTTATGAACAAGTTCTTCACCTTTTGATCAATCTTATGAATTTGGATTCTTTCCATCAGATGATGCCCAATTCTATTTCCAACGAAAAGGTCTAATCTTCTCCCATATTTTTAAGTGCAAAGCCCCAAAATTTCTTCACACAATATTATCAATTTCCCTTTGAACGAATCAGCAAGTGATGCGATCCTTTCTGTATTCTATTGAAGAAACTTCAAATCTTCTATTATCTTTTCTGTTGAAGACTGTGGGTCATCTTTGGTTGTAAAGGCCATAAAATTGGTCACTTCATAATTTTGCAGAATATTCTTCTCATGACACTTAAAAAGGATTTGAATTTTCATATAAAATGTCTTTTTCTTCGATTTTGGTCTCAAGATTGAGCCCAATGTCGAAGTCATATTCAACTTAATGAAATTCAATAGGAGATATGACTCATAAGTAAAGCAGGATCTTGTTGAAAACTTTTTTTTTTAGAAAAATGTAAAGGAAAAATCTTTTTTTTTTTGAAAGAGCCTTTATTGAAATCACCTCCTGAGAACAAGGCTCCTTAGAGTCCTCAGGAAATGTGCATTCTTTTTATGGGGGTTTCTTTTCAGAGAACATGGGAATTCGAAAATTGCTCCTGTTCTCAAAGGCAAAAGTTGATTTTTTTTCCATTTTTGCAAATATTTTCATCTTCTACTGGTTGAGGCACGAATTCCTTTCTTTGATCAGCCATTGCCTTCATATTTAGGACATCATGCTCAGCCCTTGGAAGAAGTGACGTTACTTGATCTGGAACTTGAATGACTCCCCAATCAATGTGTGGCAAAATGGATTCAACCTTTGCCTCATTCTTTTCTTTGAAAACACCCCCATTCTTTCTCTGCCATCCTTCTTTCTCAATCGACTCTGCCCCATTTTCTGTACTGGCTTCTTGTAGAATATTCTGCCCTAGAACAATCTTTACACCATCTTGCCTCGATTGCTCATGCAGTGTAGGCATGGTCATCTGCACCATTTCTTCTTCTTTTGGCTCTTCTTTTCCTTTTTCTTCTTCATTCTTTTTTCCTTCCCCACCCATCATATTTTCTTGTTCTTCTTCCCTTTCAAAATAAACCCAGACAGTTGACCCTATAGGAGCAATAAGTTGAGAAGGGTCAAATCTTCTTTCTCAGAGAAAATTGCTCCTATTGCATTTGAGCTGCTTGCCCCATTGTTGCTGGTGGGAGGAGGAGTGGGTGTGACTGAATTGAATGATAAAGAGTTATTATCTAGCAAATCCTGAATTGCATGCTTTAGGGCCAAGCAACGATCTGTGGTATGCCCTGGACGGCTCATATGATACTCACATATTGCAAATGGATCATAACCCTTCCCATTGCTTGCATGAGGATTTGGCAACCTCAAAGTCACATAACCCTTTTGAAGTAAGGTAGGCAAAAGTTCAGATGGTCTTATAGGCAGTTTTGAAAACTCCCTCCTCTTCCTTACTTCTGTTTCCTCCTTCATAGGCTGCGCAGAAGGGACATTAATTTGGATAGGCAGCAAAGGAACTGGATGGGCATTGATTTGAACGGGTCCCTTGGGAAGCTGCACCATATTCACTTCTGCTTCTCTCCTTTCCTCAGATTTTTTCTTTCCATTACCATTTCCCTTGTTATGAGTGGAGTCTTGTTGACTGATCATGGCGGAATAATCAATCATCTTGCCAGATTTGATCCCATCCTCAATCCGGTCGGCCACTTGTACCAGAGCAGCAAAATTGGTGGTGATCTGACCCACTAGGTGATTGTAGGAGGGCTGCCCCAGTGTACCTACGAACGTTGAGATCATCTCAGGCTCCAACATAGGCGGCCTGACCTGGGAGGCAGCCTCTCTCCATCTCTTAGCATACTGCTTTACAGATTCCTCATTTCCCTTACTTATCCTTATCATGTCGTACCAATCTGGCACGATCTCCAAGTTGAATTTATACTGATCCAGAAACACGTCGGCCAAGTCCTTCCACCTTCTGATCCTTCCGTGGTCTACCGTGGTAAACCACCTCAAACTCCTCTGGAAGTGTTGGATTAGTATGCCGTCATCCTGGCCAAACTGGCACAAAGCCCCGTAGTATAGTTTCAAGTGGCTCATTGGGCAGCCTGTGCCATCATATTTATCGAAGTCCGGGCACTTGAACTTTGTTGGTAGGCATGCATCCGGGTATATGCACAGGTCGTTAAAGGTGGTACCTCCATAGCTGTTTCCCCCCTTTACCTCCTTAAGTTCTTCCTGAATCCTCTCTATCTTATGTAAGAGTTTCTTTTCCATCTCCTCCCTGGCTCTTTCTTTTTCCATCTCTTTCTCATACTCGACAGTGTTTTCCCTGATCAGAATAGGCTCAGGGACAGGTTCAAAAATGGGCTCAGGTATGGGTTGAGCTGGAGGTGGAATGTAGGCTTGAGGTGGCGGTGTTTGATGGGAAGTAGAGGCTTGGTTTTGGGCCTGGGCCTGTTGGGTCTGAGCCGCTAGTAAGTCTCCAAGCATCTTGGCTAGTCCGGCCACCTGCTCTTGCAGCTGAGCAAAGTCCTGAGCAGGGACAGTAGCTTGGGCTTGGTTCTCTTCAGTATTCATTGCTCGAGCTTTAGATCTGGTCATAGGAGCAATGATTGCAAGTAAGTGTACCTGGGGAAGGAAAGCAAAGAAACATGTCAGCTCCAATTTATAGCTTATTTCATACCCCCATAAATATAGAGATGTGAGGTAGGTGAACACAAGTTTATATATATATATTTTAGGGCTAAAAGAATTGTTGGAATATTTTAGGGCTTCCAACATGTCCCACAAGGTATGAAAATGATTGGTACGAAAAAGACCAACCAAAGGGTTGTTGGAATATTTTAGGGCTTCCAAAGGTCCCAAAGAATGAGAAATGTCTAAAATTCAAAGGCTTTTAGACGGCCCAAAGAATACGTGTCTATAATTCATAGGCTTATAGACGGCCCAAAAAGGTTGTGTCTAAAATTCAGAGGCTTTTAGACGGCCCAAAGGATATGTGTCCATAATTCAAAGGCTTATAGACGGCCCAAAATAGGTTGATGTTTGAAATTCAGAGGCTTTCAAATGGCCCAAAAAGGTTGTGTCTAAAATTTAGAGGCTTTTAGACGGCCCAAAGGATATGTGTCTATAATTCAGAGGCTTATAGACGGCCCAAAATAGGTTGATGTTTGAAATTCAGAGGCTTTCAAATGGCCCAAAAAGGTTGTGTCTAAAATTTAGAGGCTTTTAGATGGCCCAAAGGATATGTGTCTATAATTCAGAGGCTTATAGACGGCGCAAAATAGGTTGATGTTTGAAATTCAGAGGCTTTCAAATGGCTCAAAAAGGTTGTGTCTAAAATTTAGAGGCTTTTAGACGGCCTAAAGGATATGTGTCTATAATTCAGAGGCTTATACACGGCGCAAAATAGGTTGATGTTTGAAATTTAGAGGCTTTCAAATGGCCCACAAAATTCAATTGATTGGTACGAAAAAGGCCAACTGAAGGTTTTTTGGAATATTCTAGGGCTTCCAAGGGTCCCACAAATTTTTGATTTGACTGGAAAAAATAACCAAGCAAAAGTTTTTTTGGAATATTCTAGGGTTTCTAAGTGTCCCACAAAATTTTGATTTGATTGGAAAAAATAACCAACTAAAGGTTTTTTTTTTGGAATATTCTAGGGCTTCCAAGTGTCCCACAAATTTTTGATTTGATTGGTTCTCGTGACCAAACAAAGGTTTTTGTTTTTGTTTTTTTTTGGAATATTCTAGGGCTTCCAAGTGTCTCATAAATTTTTGAGTTGATTGGTATGAAAAAGACCAACCAAAGGTTTTATGGAATATTCTAGGGCTTCCAAAGGTCCCATAAATTTTTGAGTTGATTGGAAAAAATAACCAACCAAAGGTTTTTTTTTTATTTGCTGAATTTTCTTAATTTTCAAGTTCAAAAGTTTGATTGAAATATGTTTGAGGTGAATGGGTATCAAAAAATATGACACCTGTAAGACCCTGATTTTGTGAGTTATTTATTTATTTATTTAGTTATTTATTCAGATGTATAAACTGTGTTTATCAGGTTATTTTGTGGTTTGAGGGCTTAGCCCATACTCGTATGTACAGGCGTTATATAGCCATTTTTCCGAAAAATCGTAGTATTATCATTGGTATTATTAAAGTATAGTTATGTGATTATTAACGCGAATAGATGCTGAACATGTAGTATCTTCGGTGGGCGAGCATGCATAGGATCAAGGGGTTAAAAGGGTTGATCGACCGGCGTATACATCTCGCAAGGTAAGTGTTAAATGAGCAAATAAGGGAAAGTAGGGTTTTTGGTTTTAAACGAAATACGCGTATACTTACGGAAACATTTTCGTTAAGTCTGGACATCAGGAGAACTCGCGATTTCGGCTGGAGTGGACTCTAGGGCTTCTGTTCGTGAAGAACCATAAATCGCAAGTGCTAGAAGAAGGAGTTCGGAGCTGAAGTTCAGTGGGTTATTTCTTTCTGCTCGAGAAGATTAGTTCGGTAGATTTTTCATTTGCGTGCGTGGCCGGAGAAGTGATCGGCCGAGGTTTTACCATTCGGGAATAAGCACACTCAGGTGAGTAGCACTGATTTACAACTGGGATTTGTGTTTTCTGTTTCTCTCGAGATTATTCTGATGCATGGGTTATATATAAAGTGATAGTGTGAGTTTTCTGGGTTTTCTGGTTTTCGGGAAGTTACATGAACAGAGTCTCCGGATTTAATTTTATAATTGAAAATGAAAGTGTTTAGATTAATTCCAAATATGGTTGGGAAGTCTTCTGGGAGTATTAGGAGTGTATTGGAGTAATTACAGACCTTCACAAACCGGCCAGTCATGTAGATCTCAAAATAACAGAGAAATGAAAACCACAGGGGGTATCCGCTCACCTCGCGCTCACCGGCGCTCACCTCAGAGGTAGGCGCCCCGTTAACAACGACCTACCGCCGAGCTCGCGCCCGGCTGGTGCTCATCTCGCGCGAAGTAGAAAACGATGCGCCCATCTCGCGCGAATCTCGCGCCCACCTCACGCCCATCTCGCGCTCATCTCACGCTCACCTAGCGTCGGGTGAGCGGCAGGTCGATTTTACCCATTTTCTTCACTGCCGACCGGCGCTCACCTCGCGCCCACCTCAATAGGTGAGCGGCAGACCTATTTTGCTTACTGAAATGGAATTTCTGATTTGACCAAGAGTATTTGCATTACTTAGGGGTTAAACCACTTCATTATTCACTTGGTTAGGAACCTGAGAAACCATTTTGCCTATGAAATTATTAGAGGAAAAATTTAGTGAACCTCTTAAGAGTTTTTAAGTTGAGTTTAGGTTACTTATGAGTATTGTGCCGGACACCAAACTAGTAAGAGTTACCAGTTGCTTTTCCTTGTTCTATACACTGTTTTGATTGAGAAGTTATTGTATTTCTGGTTTCGCTTGTTGGAAACTTTAAATGTATTGAAAGGATTTCCTTGGTATGAATGCATTGAGTTTTACTTCCATATGAATTGTGTTACGGAAATGAGAAATTACTGAATGTACTTGAGGTACTGCTTGGTCCAGAGGGACAGGTGATGAATTGTGATGAGTTTTACATGATATGAAATGAATGGTTTTTCTTTCATATTGGTATTGAGATTATACGATGTTTTACTGTTTTGGTCTAGCTTGTCCTGGATCCAGATGTTTAAGCTTAGTAATGTGATGTTATTGTTGGTTGTTGGAATTGCATGGCCTTGTGTGTTGCCACGACCGGTGTAGAGCAGCCAGAAACCCTGAGTAGGCCTGGTTGTCAATGCAGAAACCCGGGGAGTAGGCCTGCATTGGATGACGAAACCCTGAGTAGGCCGTCATTTCAGAGTATCCGAAACCCTGAGTAGGCCGGAACTGTGTACATGGAGGTGTGGAGTGTCTACTTGGCATGTTTAATTTATCAACTAAACGATAGTCTTGACATTGACCAATCGATGTGTTATTGTACTTAACTGAGATGTGATTTGTTTGATTTGAACTTGGGAAATTGATGTTGGTTGTTTAAACGTATTGTAGTGTTGTGGATGCATAGTTTTAAAATGTGATTCAACTATTTCTGCATGCATGTGCTACTCGCTGAGATATTCTTATCTCACTCTGTTGTTGTTCTGTTTTTCAGATACTCGTGGTGAGGCGATTACTGGGGTAGATCCTGCTGAGGCATATAGGGAGGAAGACTACTATTACCTTCCTTAGACTTGTAGGTTATCTGTTCCGAATTTGAGAACTTGAATTAATTGAGATGTATTAAAGTTAATTGGGGATGAACCATATGATTTCAGTTCAGTTTAAATGTTACAATTTTGCATAAATGGAAATGTGCACTCTGTCAGGTTATAGATGTATGATTATCCAGCGATCATAAATTGATTAACGATCCTTGCCTAACCTCCGTGAGACGTGTTATATCTTTAATGAACAACACGGATCCGGGGCGTTACAGAGATGGTATCAGAGACTCAAGCTGGAAAAATTTGAGGTTTAGTTAGTATGACCATAGAAAACCCTGGGGAAATGTTGTGCGCACGTTAGATAGAACCATGAGGATTAGAAGAGAGTTCTTAACTAATGTGGTATTTTGTGCTTACAGGTATACATGGCCGGTAGAGGCAGACGTGCGAGGACTGTGGATTGTCCAGAGAGGGATGTACCACAGGAGCAGCCACCTGCACCACCACGGGGAGCCCCACCCCCAGTAGAGGACATTTGGGCTGCGGTTGGCTCGCTTGCCCACCTCCTTGCGATGGAGAGGGAGGAAAGGATGAGTCAGACTGGGAATGGTAATGGCCAGCGAAATGGTCATGGAGCTGCGGTGGATCAGCAGCGGGTGAGAGAGGAGTTGTCCTTGAGGGACATCGATCAGTTCAGAAAGCTGACTGCCCCGCCGTTTTATGGAGTTCCAGATCCGTTGGAGGCGGAGAGCTGGGTAGCTAGAGTGGAGCGCATGTTTGATACGATGGACTGTCCAGAGGACCGGAGGGTGAGATTGGCTACCTTCACCCTAGAGGGCGAGGCACAGCATTGGTGGCAGTCATTACGGAGGCAGGCGGTAGATGGGATCCAGATGACTTGGGACCAGTTTAGGCAGGTCTTTTATGAGCAGTATTTTTCTGCAGAGGTGAGGTTGCAGAAGGAGAGAGAGTTCATGGATATCTCTCAGGGATCCTTGACCGTAGCACAGTACGAGGCTCGGTTTGCGGTTCTTTCTCGATTTGCTCACCATATAGTGCATGATGAGCAGAGGCGCACCCAGCATTTCGAGAGAGGACTGAGGGCAGACATCAGGCGCATGGTCTCGGTGCTGATGTGCACCAGATACTCTGATTTAGTGGGGAGAGCTCTGCGGGTTGAGAGAGAGATTAGAGATTCAGGGACTGAGCAGAGCAGAGTTAGAGCACAGCCGAGCGGCACAGAGACACGGAGGGTCCCGGATAGGGACAAGAGACCCAGGTTCGACTATGGACAGAGAGATAGGAGAGGCTCAGGAGGTTGTTTCAGTTGCGGCCGATTTCACATCCCAGGTCCGTGCGTGTCACCTCCAGGCGCGTGTTTTAGATGTGGCCAGCATGGGCATCGGGTTGCTGACTGTCCCCACCCGAACACTTACCAGTTACTCAAGCCAGCCCTTACTGTACCTATGGACACCCGACCAGCCGAGGCTTCGAGATTTCAATACTCTAGACCCGTGCCAGCACTTCCAGCACCGCCGAGATTTCCGGGTCAGAGCAGTGGGGGATATCAGAGGCAGCAGTTACCGCAGAGGCAGCAGGCACCTCAGAGACGGCAGGCACCACCCCCACGCCCCCAGCAGACTAGAGTATACGCAGTAGCAGCTCAGGAGGATGAGCCTGAGGGAGGGCATGTCGAGGAGGCTCGTGAGGAGGAGCCAGAGGCGCCACAGTTGGTTGGAGGTATTCTTTTCATTCATGGTAGATCAGCCGTATGCTTATTCGATTCGGGTGCTTCTAGATCTTTCATTATTCCCTTATGTGCATACCGTATTGGTTTGGTTCCTTCCACACTTGAGTCCGAGTTACTTGTACACACACCATTGGGGGAAACCACTAGAGTACAGACCGTATTTAGGGATTGCATGATCAGATTGAGTTCTTTGGAGTTGCCAGGGGACTTGGTAGAACTGGAATTCGGGGAATTTGATGCGATCTTAGGCATCGATTGGCTTTTTCGGCATCATGTGAGCATAGATTGCTATAGGGGTACCATTATGGTATGTCAGCCAGACCAGCCAGTGCACTGTTTCCGATGTGAAGGGTTGAGAACACGGATCAGTTTGGTAGCATCCATTGAGGTTGAGGAGGCAGAGTCTACGACACTTAGTCTTTCTAGTGTGCCTATAGTAGCAGAGTTTGATGACATATTCCCAGACGATCTACCGGGATTACCGCCACCTAGAGAGGTTGAGTTCAGTATACGACTCTTACCTGGTACGGCACCTGTATCCAAACCACCATACAGGATGTCACAACCTGAAAACCATGAGATGAAGAAACAGTTGGATGAACTGGAAGCAAAGGGCTTTATTAGGCCCAGTGTGTCACCATGGGGTGCACCAGTCCTGTTTGTCCAGAAGAAGGACGGGACGATGAGGATGTGTATAGATTACCGCCAGTTGAATCAAGTCACTATCAAAAATAAGTATCCATTGCCTCGGATTGATGACTTGTTCGACCAGTTGAGGGGAGCGTCTTGGTTTTCTAAGATCGACCTGAGATCTGGATACCACCAGTTGAGAGTAGCCCCAGAGGATGTAGAGAAGACGGCTTTCCGTACTCGATATGGGCACTACGAGTTTCGGGTTATGCCTTTTGGACTGACTAATGCCCCAGCTGTTTTCATGAACCTGATGAATCGGGTGTTTCACACACACTTGGACAGCTTTGTGGTTGTGTTCATCGATGATATCCTAGTGTATTCTCGAAGTAGAGAGGATCATGTAAAGCACCTCCGAACTGTATTGCAGACATTGAGAGAGCACAGATTGTATGCCAAGTTCAGCAAGTGTCACTTCTGGTTGAGAGAGGTGAGTTTCTTGGGGCACGTGATTTCTGGAAATGGTATAGCAGTGGATCCCACTAAAGTGCAGGCTGTTGCAGAATGGCCTAGACCTTCATCTGTGACAGAGATTCGGAGCTTCTTGGGGATGGCTGGATATTACAGGAGATTCATAGAGAATTTCTCATGAGTAGCCGCACCTCTATCCAATCTCACTAAAAAGGCAGTGAAGTTTGAATGGAGTGAGAAGTGTGAGAATAGTTTTCAGGAGTTGAAAGGTAAACTGTCTTCAGCTCCAGTCTTGATTGTGCCATCAGTGAGTGAGGGATTTTCGATCTATTGTGATGCTTCTCGAGTAGGGTTGGGCTGTGTTCTGATGCAGCAGAGACATGTGGTAGCCTATGCTTCAAGGTTGCTACGCACTCATGAGAAGAATTACCCTATGCACGATCTAGAGTTGGCAGCGATAGTGTTTGCACTTAAGTTGTGGAGGCACTATTTGATGGGAGCCAAATTCGAGATATTCTCAGATCACAAGAGCTTAAGATATATATTTTCCCAGAGAGAGTAGAATATGAGGCAAAGGAGATGGATGGATCTTCTAAAAGATTATGATTTCACACTACATTATCACCCAGGCAAGGCTAATGTGGTAGCAGATGCACTGAGTCGTAGAGTTGTTTCCCAAGATGAGGTAGCCACACTAGCTGCTTTCATGGCTAGTCAGTGCACTCTTGTAGATACTGTTGTAGAATGGCCTGGGGAGTTCAGCACTCATGGGCATGGATTGATCATGGCACGAGTTCAAGCAGAGCTAGAGTTGATTCAGAGCATTCGGGAAGGTCAGTTGGTAGATCCCGATTTATTACGCATCAAGGGGTTAGTAGAGAAGGGTGATGAGGCCACGAAAGATTTTGATGTTCGGGATGGATTGGTGAGATTTCAAGGGCGGACTTGTGTTCCAAATAATGCTGAAGTCAAGGGATTGATCCTAGACGAGAGTCACAGGTCCAAATATGCAATTCACCCTGGGAGCACCAAGATGTACAAGAACCTAAGATCAGTATATTGGTGGTCAGGAATGAAGAAAGACATTGCGGAATATGTAGCCAAGTGCCTCACTTGTCAACAGGTAAAGGCAGAGCATAGGAGACCTCCAGGTTTGATGCGACCTTTGCCGATTCCTGAGTGGAAATGGGAACATATATCGATGGATTTTGTGAATGGGCTACCGCCTACAGCTAAGAATCACAACGGCGTATGGGTGATAGTGGATAGACTAACCAAATCAGCTCACTTTTTGCCTTACCAGACCACGCAGACTTTGGCATCATTGGTAGAGCTGTATACTCGAGAGATAGTCCGGTTGCATGGGGTTCCAGTGTCCATTGTATCGGATAGGGATTCTCGGTTTACCTCGCATTTTTGGCAGTGTTTCCAGGAGGCCATGGGAACTAAGTTAAGCTTCAGTACTAGTTTCCACCCACAGACCGACGGCCAGTCTGAGAGAACTATTCAGACTCTGGAGGACATGTTGAGATGTTGTGTCCTGGATTGGGGTGGCAATTGGAGTAAGTATTTACACTTAGCCGAATTCGCTTACAATAATAGCTATCAGGCTAGTATACAGATGGCACCCTACGAGGCACTTTATGGCAGGATCTGTAGATCTCCTGTGTGTTGGGTGGAGGTAGGAGAGAAACAGTACTTTGGGCCTGAGATTATACAAGATAGTATGGAAAAGGTGAAATTGATTAGACAGCGGTTGTTGACTGCGCAGAGTCGTCAGAAAAGTTATTCAGACACCCGATGACGTGAGCTGAAATTTGAAGTGGGAGACCAAGTGTTCTTGAAGATATCGCCTTCCAAAGGAATCCTGAGATTCGGGAAGAAAAGGGAAGTTGTCTCCACGCTTTATTGGGCCGTTTGAGATTGTGAAGGTGATTAACCCGGTAGCTTATAAGCTAGCTTTGCCAAACCATTTAGCAGGAGTCCATGATGTATTCCATATATCCATGTTGCGGCAGTACATAGCGGATCCTAGTCACGTGATAAATCCTGAACCTTTAGTGATCCGAGAAGATCTGACATACGAAGAGAGGCCAGTTCAGATTCTAGACCGTCGTGAGCAGATTCTTCGCACCAAGGTTGTTCCCTTAGTGAAAGTGCTATGGCAGAATCATACTGTGGAAGAATGCACTTGGGAAGGTGAGGAAGAGATGAAGAAGAAGTATCCAGAATTGTTTGTTCCTCCTTGAGGTAAATTTCGAGGACGAAATTTCTTGTAGGAGGGGAGGATGTAAGACCCTGATTTTGTGAGTTATTTATTTATTTATTTAGTTATTTATTCTGATGTATAAACTGTGTTTATCAGGTTATTTTGTGGTTTGAGGGCTTAGCCCATACTCGTATGTACAGGCGTTATATAGCCATTTTTCCTAAAAATCGTAGTATTATCATTGGTATTATTAAAGTATAGTTATGTGATTATTAACGCGAATAGATGCTGAACATGTAGTATCTTCGGTGGGCGAGCATGCATAGGATCAAGGGGTTAAAAGGGTTGATCGACCGGCGTATACATCTCGCAAGGTAAGTGTTAAATGAGCAAATAAGGGAAAGTAGGGTTTTTGGTTTTAAACGAAATATGCGTATACTTACGGAAACATTTTCGTTAAGTCTGGACATCAGGAGAACTCGCGATTTCGGCTGGAGTGGCGACTAGGGCTTCTGTTCGTGAAGAACCATAAATCGCAAGTGCTGGAAGAAGGAGTTCAGAGCTAAAGTTCAGTGGGTTATTTCTCTCTGCTCGAGAAGATTAGTTCGGTAGATTTTTCATTCGCGTGCGTGGCCGGAGAAGTGATCGGCCGAGGTTTTACCATTCGGGAATAAGCACACTCAGGTGAGTAGCACTGATTTACAACTGGGATTTGTGTTTTCTGTTTCTCTCGAGATTATTCTGATGCATGGGTTATATATAAAGTGATAGTGTGAGTTTTCTGGGTTTTCTGGTTTTCGGGAAGTTACATGAACAGAGTCTCCGGATTTAATTTTATAATTGAAAATGAAAGTGTTTAGATTAATTCCAAATATGGTTGGGAAGTCTTCTGGGAGTATTAGGAGTGTATTGGAGTAATTACAGACCTTCACAAACCGGCCAGTCATGTAGATCTCAAAATAACAGAGAAATGAAAACCACAGGGGGTATCCGCTCACCTCGCGCTCACCGGCGCTCACCTCAGAGGTAGGCGCCCCGTTAACAACGACCTACCGCCGAGCTCGCGCCCGGCTGGTGCTCATCTCGCGCGAAGTAGAAAACGATGCGCCCATCTCGCGCGAATCTCGCGCCCACCTCACGCCCATCTCGCGCTCATCTCACGCTCACCTAGCGTCGGGTGAGCGGCAGGTCGATTTTACCCATTTTCTTCACTGCCGACCGGCGCTCACCTCGCGCCCACCTCAGTAGGTGAGCGGCAGACCTATTTTGCTTACTGAAATGGAATTTCTGATTTGACCAAGAGTATTTGCATTACTTAGGGGTTAAACCACTTCACTATTCACTTGGTTAGGAACCTGAGAAACCATTTTGCCTATGAAATTATTAGAGGAAAAATTTAGTGAACCTCTTAAGAGTTTTTAAGTTGAGTTTAGGTTACTTATGAGTATTGTGCCGGACACCAAACTAGTAAGAGTTACCAGTTGCTTTTCCTTGTTCTATACACTGTTTTGATTGAGAAGTTATTGTATTTCTGGTTTCGCTTGTTGGAAACTTTAAATGTATTGAAAGGATTTCCTTGGTATGAATGCATTGAGTTTTACTTCCATATGAATTGTGTTACGGAAATGAGAAATTACTGAATGTACTTGAGGTACTGCTTGGTCCAGAGGGACAGGTGATGAATTGTGATGAATTTTACATGATATGAAATGAATGGTTTTTCTTTCATATTGGTATTGAGATTATACGATGTTTTACTGTTTTGGTCTAGCTTGTCCTGGATCCAGATGTTTAAGCTTAGTAATGTGATGTTATTGTTGGTTTATGGAATTGCATGGCCTTGTGTGTTGCCACGACCGGTGTAGAGCAGCCAGAAACCCTGAGTAAGCCTGGTTGTCAATGCAGAAACCCGGGGAGTAGGCCTGCATTGGATGACGAAACCCTGAGTAGGCCGTCATTTCAGAGTATCCGAAACCCTGAGTAGGCCGGAACTGTGTACATGGAGGTGTGAAGTGTCTACTTGGCATGTTTAATTTATCAACTAAACGATAGTCTTGACATTGACCAATCGATGTGTTATTGTACTTAACTGAGATGTGATTTGTTTGATTTGAACTTGGGAAATTGATGTTGGTTGTTTAAACGTATTGTAGTGTTGTGGATGCATAGTTTTAAAATGTGATTCAACTATTTCTGCATGCATGTGCTACTCGCTGAGATATTCTTATCTCACTCTGTTGTTGTTCTGTTTTTCAGATACTCGTGGTGAGGCGATTACTGGGGTAGATCCTGCTGAGGCATATAGGGAGGAAGACTACTATTACCTTCCTTAGACTTGTAGGTTATCTGTTCCGAATTTGAGAACTTGAATTAATTGAGATGTATTAAAGTTAATTGGGGATGAACCATATGATTTCAGTTCAGTTTAAATGTTACAATTTTGCATAAATGGAAATGTGCACTCTGTCATGTTATAGATGTATGATTATCCAGCGATCATAAATTGATTAACGATCCTTGCCTAACCTCCGTGAGACGTGTTATATCTTTAATGAACAACACGGATCCGGGGCGTTACAACACCTCAGTTTGCCTTAATGAGTCTTGAGGGTAAAATGTAGATTAGGTTAAATCCTTAGTGAGCCTTTTTTATTTTTTTGTTTTATATATATCTATATATATATATATTTTCTTGGATTATCTTTCCATATCCTCTTTGGGTGCTCACAGATTATTTACAGTGCCTTAGGCATTTTATCTTCAAAAGAATTGGGCTGAAAAATCAATTTGACAATTTTCGAGCTGTATCCGACATGATATGTCGGCTAAGGCAATGTCTTATTGTATCCGATATAAATGATCGGATACATGCATATATCCTTTTTGCTGATAAGTTATGTCGGATAAGAATAGAATGCTGCTTAACCGATCTGAGTTGTCGGTTAATGCCGATATGGCCTTTTTTGACTCATTTTTTCACCAGATTATGTTATTTTCATTCCCACTTGATGTTCACCTTGATTTGGCCTTTAAATCCTGCCCCAAATTGGGCCTTGACATCATACTTGCTAAAATTCACAAATTTATGAGGGTACTTGTACCCTCCAAAGTTATACACCAATTCTTGGATTTTGTACATTTGGTTGCCTCTTGCATAGACTTTAGGTAGGATAACTTCTAAGCAGAGTTAGAGACTCTTTCTATGGGTTACACCAACCTTAAGCTACAAATGTTTTTGGGAAAAATTTCATCCCAACCACCTGGACACCATGGTTTTTAATTTACATGAAGATAAAAAAAACATGGCTTTACCTTGCCACCTTGTGTTACCTTCAATATGGTATTCATATTATACCTTGGCCTGTGAAATATGCAAACGGCCTTCCCACATTTACACCAAATTCCCCAAACGCAACTGTGTACTTTTAGCTGAAAACGTGTTTCTCCACCTTCAAGTGTATGGTTTTTGGGTTTTGGCTTAATTGGCAACTTAGAACTCAAGTCTAGTGATGCCTGGAATCGAATCACAAATCCCATTGTCATCACATCATTGACTCAAATTTTAAGGTAAATGTTTTCACTTTCGCTTTCCGAAGTAACGACTTCGGTGCGCCAAGCTACACACATTCGGGTTCAACTTCCTATAGGTATTGGGTAGGCTGTGCAAAGTGTTTATAATGCTCAAGTGCATTTTGAATTTTGAGGTACATTTACAACGTCCTAGCCCCTTGCCACTCTTTTTCGTAGCCATGCATACAATTCCAAGCCAAGGCATATACAATCATCATATTGGAAGCAAAATACAAGCCAACAAGATAGTAAACACCCAAACATGCTCATGATCATCATATACCCAAAAGGGATACCCAAAACATGTTATCAAATTGTACAAACAACAATTAAAACATGGAAAGCATGCTTGAAACCCCAAAAGCATTACCTAAATTTCTAGATTTCATGCTTTTTCCCATGCTCAAAGTGCATTATTTCTACCTAAATTGAAGCCTAAAGAAAAATACAGCAACTAGGCATTTTGTACAAGAAGTATTTAACCGGGGAAACATGCTTGAAAAACCCCTCAAAACCTCTACTGAATTCTGGGTTTTATGGTTCTCATTTTCATGCTCAAAGTGTATTATTTATACCCCAAATCAAGGCCTAAAAAACCCAGCGACTACTTGTCATGGTACAAGAAGGGTTTTGTTGGTGAAAACATGCTTGAAAACCCCTAAAATGGCTACTGAATTTCCAGAATTTCTTTTTGCTCATTGCTTTCATGCTCAAATCATGTCATCCTATAGCCCCAAATCAAAAGTATGGCATAAAAAAAACATTAAGCACAAGAAAGCATTGTTCATGGGAAACATGCTTGAATACCCAAAATTTACTCTAAATTTCCAGAAAAAATTCATTATGTTCAGCTCAGGGTATGGAAACCCTAAATAACACATGCTATCACAAAATACCACAAAGTAATATTACAAGATATGCTTTTCCCTAAACATATTTCTAAACACAATCAAGCAACACATTCATGTTTTTATTCATGTGAAATTTTTTTCATACAAATAGGATTTGAGATGCAATATGCACAAAGTAGGAAAAATAGCAAGCATTCAAAATAAAGAAAAAAGCATGAACAAAACACTAAACATGGCTTAAATCCATAAATCCCCAGCAGAGTTGCCAATTGTAAGACATGGGAAAATCACCGAGATGATTCCCCTCCGTCAACACAAGGGCTCAACAAAATAAGGGAGAGTCGCCACCATTCAATTTTTGGGTGTGAATGGACACTAAAAGATTTAAAAATAAGCAAAAAGACAAATCTAGAGTAAAAATAACTCTACTTGAAAATCAAATCTAGAGATGGGTAAGGGGATTAGATTATGAACGGGGGAAGGTGTTAGGCACCCCCATTCACCCACACAAGGTGGTTGCCAAGTGTTGTTCATGCAAAAAAATGAGAAAGCTTGCTAAAATCATCCAAAACCTTGGAAAAGGATTAAACAAATATGTGATATTTCCACATGAGAAATCCAAATGAATTCCAAATCCTCTTTTATATCAATATCACTTCTGGAATATCACCAATAGATAGAAATCAAAGCAAAAATTGCACAAAACCAAGTCAAATCCGGAAAATTCGGTAAAAGATAGTGCCATTTGTCTTGAAATCATTCAAATCTAGTTTAGATTGAATCAAACCAAATCCATTTGAAAGATTATGATAAATAGAAGACTCATGCAAATTTTCAATCAATTCCGGTCAAAATCCTAGGAGTTATTCTCCTTTGAAATCTGCTATTGGAGATAATTAAAAATGACAAGTGGGCAAGTTTGGATAGTTCTTTAGAAAACTTGGCTCCATATAAATCCATGAAATTTGGTGTGAATGAAGTATGTATAGCCATCTTTCAAATGAAACTAGCTTCATACAAAAATTCATTCGGATGTGCCTTAGGTGACCTCCGGAACAGGTCCCGGGGATCACGGATTAACCCAGAAAAGTGTTGTCGAGCAATTCTGAGTAGATCTGTTACCCTCGATACAAATGGAGTCAAAAAGTTATTAAACCAACTGGATTTGAAATTAGACTTCCAAAGGAAAACATAGAAACAAAAATCACTCGAATCGGACTTAAAACGAACACATTGCGCTCAGTTGAAGTGACGGGTTCCGCAATCTGGCCTGAATTGACCTATCAACTTCGACTGAGAGGCGTCCAAAATCCACTAGATAAAAATTAATGAAAATTTTCTGGCATAAACTAGACAGCCTCACCTTTCCCATGGCTCCGGAATCACTCCAAAATTCATCCGGACGATGAAGTTACAAGTGTCCGAAGTTGGAGTACAGCTGCTGTCAAGTTAAGCCTTTTTAAAGAAAATCAACTCAAAACAGTGATAAGGTGTGTGGAATCCGTGCAAGATAAATCAAAATCATTTTAAAAAGATATTGAAGAACCTCTAGAAAGAAATTGAGCACGAGTTTGGCTCACAATTTTCTCCGATTGGAAAGAATATGCCAAAAAACCTCAAAATTGAGCAAAAATGACCAAAACCGAGAAGTTAGACCTAGGGGTCTTCAATGCTCAAGATAAGCTTGATTGAAATCAATTCGAAAATCATTGAAATATATTCTAGAATTGCTTGGGGCTATTCATTTCAGATCTATTACAATGAATGCAATAAATCCGAAATATAAGCCGATTCCGATAAAAACGGGTGCTATGTGTGTATGTGTGAAAATCCACTCTTCAATAACATAACAACATATAGCATGTATTCATATCAATCAAATAGGGTTCTACAACAACCTAGGGTTCCGTTCCATTCTCGTTTCCCTTAGTTCTCTCTCCCTGTTTAACGGTTATTCGAGATAATCTTGGGGTACTTTGAGTATCAAATGGTTTTCATAGAATCAAAAGGCTTTTCAACAAGGTTCTAATACTAAGGATCAATCGTCAGTCTCGTTTCCCCTAGATCCCTCCTTCACGTTTTACGGCTAGGGGGAGTCTTGAGGTACTTTGAGTAGAGGAAGGGTTTTCACACACATAGAATAGGCCTTATTCTACAGAAAGGTAGAAGAAAGAGCTAATCCTAGAATGAAAGAACAGAAAAATAAAGAGAGGTTTGAGGCTTACCTGGGCTTCTGGAAGCAATACGGCAGCAGTTCCCTTCTTCACTCGGAGCTCTTCGATCTCCAACTTATTGGCCATTTGCTTAACGAGGAGCCTCCTATTTATAGGCAAAGGCTAGGGTTAGGGGGAACTCTAATGGTAGACACAAAATGATGTCTAGAATCCTCCACACTTAACTCTAAGGCTATTTCCGAGATTTCCACTCCTTAAATGAAGGATATGATGGTAAAAGGTGAAAACTCTCAGAAAATCCTAATTTTGAGCAAAAACCTTGTATCCGACAACTCAGATCGGATACAAGCAATTCTCTTTGTATCCGACATTATCTGTCGGATACAATAAAGATCCTTTGTATCCGACATTATCTGTCAGATACAATAAAGATGTTTTGTATCCGACATTATCTGTCGGATACAAAAAAAAGAAGCTTTTATCCGAAACACAGGCAATACTTATTTACATGTAATATCGTTTAACTAAATGTCATCGTATTTTTTAATCTCCATTTACTTAAGATTTTACATGTAAATAAGCAAACACCCCACCTCTCCATTTGAATCCATTAAAAATAGTTCCAGAACCAAATTCCAAGTGAATAAAAAGTCAACTTTCCAGTTCCAGGCTAAATTCCTGTTTTTCAGGTTCGATAAAAAGATTCAACATGTTAGAACCAAGGTATTCATCAAGATTTAAAATCTCAAAAAATTCTTTCATGCAATAACATGGCTAAAAACCTGATTACCGGGAAAAATTATCTTGAAATCTTGATTTAAAAAATATTTCATTTTCTGGGGTCAAAAATCAACCGGAAAAAGTTTGACTTTGCACAAAAGATTGAATTCGGGCCTTTTCCTTTGTGGTTTTGGATTCAAATGGATTAAGGATCTCAAACCCAATGCTAAGAATTGAAAATTCGAATAAGATATTTCTCTCCCTCATGATCTATCAAAAATTGTGCAATTTTGGGGTGTTTACAGCACCTAGATACGTGGGGCCCTTTGAGATCTTAGAAAAGATAGGAGAGGTAGCTTATCGGTTGAAGCTGCCTGTTCAACTATTGTGATATCCTGGCTGCCTGAGTGGGCGAGTGAATGGGTATTCTCACTGGGCGAGCTACTAGGCGAGGATGTGCATATGGTTGGGATCCCACAACGCCCGGGGATGCTATAAGTAGTCTTGAGATCCCTTACTAAGCAAGAGGCCTTTTAAGGACAACACGGGACTAAATACCCTGGGAACCCTAAAGTTAAGCGTGCTCGGGTGGGAGCACTGCTAGGATGGGTGACCCCTGGGAAGTTTTCTCGTGTTATCCTTGAGAACAAATCCGTGAAGGCCCGTGGGCCTAGAGCGGACAATATCTTGCTGGTTTTGGGTCTGGGGCGTTACAAATGGTATCAGAGCCTGCTCCGATCGGAAAGTGTGGGGGTTCGACCCAACGCGAGGACGCGTTGTCCCATGGAAGGGAGTATGTGATATCCTGGTTGCCTGAGTGGGCGGGTGAATGGGTATTCTCACTGGGCGAGCTACCAGGCGAGGATGTGTATATGGTTGGGATCCCACAACGCTCGGGGATGCTATAAGTAGTCTTGAGATCCCCTACTAAGCAAGAGGCCTTTTAAGGACAACATGAGACTAAATCCCTTGGGAACCCTAAAGTTAAGCGTGCTCGGGTGGGAGCACTGCTAGGATAGGTGACCCCTGGGAAGTTTTCTCGTGTTATCCTTGAGAACAAATCCGTGAGGGCCCGTAGGCCCAGAGTGGACAATATCTTGCTGGTTTTGGGTATGGGGCGTTACAATACTCATATCTGCAAGAGTTTACTTTTTGAATTATTTTATGTTTTCTATTAACTATCTTTGGTCTTTACACTACTTTCTTTGAATTGAAGTCACAAGGACATCTATTCTTGTGCATATCTCTCATGCATGAATATGCTGAGGAAGTTATTCCAATGTCTGGATGGATGACTACAAGGCAAGCTTAATGTTCGATATTAAAGATCTCAAGTCCTTACAATACATTCTAGGAATCAAAATACATGGATATCCACCGCTCTTCATATGTCTCAAGCAAGATATGCCAAATAATTTCCATTGAAACCTTAGATGGATGACTGCAAAGGCATTTGGAGCAATGTTCATTTCTACAACATTTTATAATTATAATTATTTTAAGGTTTGCTATTAAAGATTTGGGGTTTTTTCTATAGATGCCCTAATTTGTCTAAATTTAAAGCTTTATTGGGCATGTTTTTAGACTCTCGATGAAAGAATATTGTTGGATTAGTGTGGGACCATGGAAATCACTACGATTTCACACATCCTACACGGGATCAAACAAAAGGAGTCGCCACCATCCAAAGGGTTTTGGTGTGGATGGTCAGCAAAGTTTGCATAAAAGAGGAAAAATGAGTCAAAGAGGCTCAAATTCATGGCCTATACCAAAGGTTGGGTAAAGCGGTTAGATTATGAGTGGGGGAAGGTGTTAGGCACCCTCAGTCATTCACACAAGTGGTTGCCATTGTGTGAGACATGGAAAATCATCTAAATGATTTCCTAATAATCACACGGGATTAATAAAATTAAAGAGTCCCCGCCATTCCTTTTTAGGGTGTGAATGGACACCAAAATAAATCAAATCAATAAAAAAAGATAAATTAGATTTAAAACTAATTCTATTTTAAAATTAGATCCAGAGATGGGTAAGGAGATTAGGTGATGAATAAGGGAAGGTGTTAGTGTAGACACCCCAAAATTGCACGATTTTTGATAAACCTTGAAGGAGAGAAATATTTTAATGGAATTTTCAATTCTTAGCATTGGGTTTGAGATCCTTAATCTATTTGAATCCAAAACCATAAAGGAAAAGGCCCGAATTCAATCTTTTGTGCAAAGTCAAACTTTTTCCGGTTGAATTTTGTTGACTTTTGACCCCAGAAAATGAAATATTTTTTAAAGCAAGATTTCAAGATAATTTTTCCCGGTAATCAGGTTTTTAGCAATGATATTGCATAAATGAATTTTTTGAGATTTTAAATCTTGACGAATACCTTGGTATTAACATATTGAACCTTTTTACCAGACTTGAAAAACCGAAATTTTGCCTTGAACTGAAAAGTTGACTTTTTATTCACTTGGAGTTTGGGTCTGGAACTATTTTTAATGGATTCAAATGGGGGGTGTTTGTTTATTTACATGTAATATCTTAAGTAAATGGAGATTAAAAAATATGAGGACATTTACTTAAACGATATTACATGTAAATAAGTATTGCCTGTGCAGGCAAGGGTCAGTGCCATGTAGAAGCTTTTTTCTTTGTATCCGACATTATATGTCGGATACAAGCCTTTTGCTTTGTATCCGAAATTTTATGTCAGATACAAAGTATTTTGCTTGTATCCGATCTGAGTTGTCGGATACAAGTATTTTGCTTCAGAAATTGGAAAATTCCAAAAGTTTGCACTTTTTACTGTCTTATCCTTGTTCTAAAAGTGGGAATTCTAAAAAATAGCCTTAGGGTTTAAGTTGGAGGATTCTAGACATAATTTTGTGTCTACCATTAGGGCACCCCTTTGCCCTAGTCTTTGCCTAAAAATAGGAGGCCCCTCCTCAAGCAAATGGCCATAAGTTGGAGATTGAAGAACTCCAAGTAAAGAAGGGAACCGCTACCGCATTGCTCCCAGAAATCCAGGTAAGCCTTAACCTTCTCTTAATTTTCTGTTTTTAAATTCTAGGGTTAGTTCTTCTTTCTTCCTTTTTGTAGAGTAATGTCCTGCTTGTGTTTGGAACCCCATTCCCTATTCAAAGTACCTCAAGATTCTCTCTAGCCGTAAAACGTGAAGAGAGACCTAGGGGAAACGAGAATGGGAATGGAACCTTAGTCAGAGAAACCTCGTAATGGCCTACTATTGCTTGAAACCCCTTTTCCTATTCAAAGTACCTCAAGATTATCTCTAGCCGTAAAACGTGAAGAGAGAACTAGGGTAAACGAGAATGGGAATGAAACCCTAGTCATAGAACCCCCATTTGATTAATGTATATTTGAATGTATATGTTGTGATTCATGTGTGTCGATTATTTTTTATGAATTTGATTTCATTTTCTGGAGAGAATACCTAGATCCATGCTCTTTATAGCATTGGATCTTCATTCCCTCCGAAAAAAGGATGGTTTTTACACATGTACACATACACTTATTTTTGATGAAATAGGCTTGTATCTTGGATCTATCATGCTCATTATGATAGATCTGAGATAAATGGCCTTAGATCAAGTTTTTTTTTATTCTTTAATGGATTTCAACTAATCCCCTTTGAGAGGAGGTTTTTCATAACCTAATATCTCAAATCGAGATTTCTGTCTCAAAATGGGCATATTCGATTCGTTTTCTTAATCAATGAGATAAATGAATCGATTCCTTGCCGTAAATCTTTCTTGGACATGTTCTAATGATTTTCAAAGATTACAAGCAAGTTTTTCTTTGAGTAGAGAAGACCTCATGGTCTAGCTTCTCAGTTTCAAGCATTTTGGCTCAATTTTGGGGATTTTGGTATTTTCTCTCCAATCCATGAGAGTTTTGAGACAAATTTGTGCCCTACATCTTTCTGGAGGATTTTACATTCATTTCAAATGATTTTTAGTTCAGATTGCACAGATTACACACATTTGTTCACTGTTTTGGGCTGATTTTGCTTAAAATGTTCAAATCAGGATAGCACCTGTACCTCATCTTTGAACACTCATAACTTCATCATTAGGCCAGATCGCTGAACCTGTCACTTTGACTGAGCACCATTTGCTCGTTTTAAGTCTGATTTGAGTGATTTTGATTTTTGTGTTCTCCTTTATGAGTCTACTTTTAAATCCAATTGGTTTCAAGATTTTATGATTTCATTTGTGTCTTGTGTGTTTAATTGACTTAGAACTGCTCAATAGTAGAATTCTGGGTTAATCTGTGATCCTCTAGGCATGTTCGGGAGGTCACACAAGTCACATCCGAATGGAGTTTTGTATGAGGCCTATTTCATGTGAAAGATGGCACTTCATACTTCATTCATGCAAGTTTTCAAGGATTTATATGAAGTCAACCTCCACAAATAGGATTTCAAAGTTGTCTACTTGTCACTTCTGTTAAATTATGACAGCAGATTTCAAACAAGCATAACTCTTAGGATTTTAATCAGATTTAATTGAAAATTTTCTTGAGTCTTCTATTTGCCATAATATTTCAATTGGCATTGGTCTCATTCAATTTGAATGATTTATGGTCAAAAGGCTCTATCTTTTACTGAGTTTTTCGGATTTGCCTCAACTTGCTTGTAGTCAAGTTTTTATTTTGATTTGCAATTAATGGTGATGTCCTAGAATTGATACTTCCATAAAGAGGGTTTAAAATTTATTGGACTTCTCATGTGGAGGGATCATACATGTGTTTAATTCTTTTCAAGCCTTTTTGATTATTTTAACTAGCAAGCTTTCTTTATTTTGAACATGAACAATACTTGGCAACCACCTTGTGTGGATGAATAGGGGTGCTTAACACCTTCCCCTATTCATAATCTAATCCCCTTACCCATCTCTGGTATCTTTTGTTTTTTTATTGTATTTTACTTTAATTTTTGCCTTTGCATTGAATTTTCATTGTTTTGGTGTCCATTCACACGTAAAAGGAATGGTGGTGACTCCTCACATTTCTTGAGCCTGTGTGATGATAGGGAATCACTTCATGTGATTTTCCATGTCTCAAAGTTAAGCACCCCTATTCATCCACACAAGGTGGTTGCCAAGTGTTGTTCATGCTTTGAAAAAGGCTTGCTAATGAAAATCAAATCAAAAGTATGAAAAAGAACAAAAAAGGGATGTATGGTTTTTCCATATGAATGATCCAATTAATTCTGGATCCTTCATATGAATACATCTTCTCTAGGGTTTCATGATTGAGTGAAAAGCAAGATAAAAATCAAAGAAAGCAAAAATAAAGTAAAACCTGAAACACTAGCTTTAGGTTAAATCATTGAAATCTTGAAACCATGATACCAGTTAAAAATCCTTTGAAAGAAACATTGAAGAATAAACCTGAAATATTTAGGGTACAGATCTGGACCAAATCTCTCATTAGTTGAGAGATCTAAACCCGATACACCTACATTGATGAAAAACATCAAAAAGGGAGAGTTTAGACCATAGGATCCTATCTTAAAGATTAAAACAATTTAAGAAACACCTCATGAAACCCTTGAGGTTACTTTAAGGCTTCTAATTTCAGATCTACCATATTGATCATGGTAGATCCAGAATCCTAGACTAATAATAACCAAAAGAAAGAAAACAATGTGGTGGGTATATTTGTGTGGAAAATCAAAACTCTAGGAGGAAAAGGAGATCTGATGCTATGAACAGCATAGATCCATGATATTCCTCCAGATTCAGAATAAAAATTAATAATAACACCACAAACAGAAAATCTATAAGGTATAGAAGATCATCACATAACAGGGTTCTATCCTAGGGATCC
The DNA here is from genome assembly GCA_947561395.2 of Buxus sempervirens. Taxonomy (NCBI): domain Eukaryota; kingdom Viridiplantae; phylum Streptophyta; class Magnoliopsida; order Buxales; family Buxaceae; genus Buxus; species Buxus sempervirens. The sequence goes on along the minus strand of OX387188.1, from coordinate 21,731,275 downwards.
ATTCCTATTCCCTTTCCCCTAGCTCTCTCTTCATGTTTTATGGCTAGAGAAGATGCTTGAGGTACTTGGAGTTAGGTATGGGGTTTCAAATACAATTAGGCCCTATTCTATAAAAAAAAGTAGAAGATCAGACTAACCCTAGAATTTAAAAATAGAAAAGAAAAAAGGAGAGAGGCTTACCTGGATTTGAGAAAGCAGAGAGGCAGGGGTTCCCTTCTTCACTTGGAGCTCTTCTAGCTTTAATTTTTAGCCATATGCTTGAGGAGAGGTGTAGCGCCCCAGATCTGGGTCTGCCCTATCTCGGCACCAACCCGTACCCGAGACCTACTTATGGGCGCAAAAGAACCTGATGAACACAATTAACGTGGGCAATTACAAAGTAATCATCAGAGTGCATAAGCAATAGGGAGCATGGAATAAAAATTTCCATATAACAAAAGATCATCTATATAATAACTCCAAAATCATACATTTGTGAATACAAAAAGGCAACTAAGATCTCTCCATCACTATCTTTCACATGAGGATTCATATACAAAGATGGAAATCTAAAATTTACTCCAAGTCTACAAATCCCAAAAGAATAATTACATCCCTTTTTATAGATTCTAAACATAAATAAAATAACACGAAGCGAACCCTACTAAGGGTAGTAGAAGCCCTCGGGCCTGCGCTCAAGCTCACCCTCAATATCTGCCCCCGTACGTGGCTCAACAAGCAGATCTAAAAACAAATCCGGTAAAACAAAACACGCATAAGACTTAAAGTCCTAGTAAGTAGCAAACATGCATGAATGGAAGCAGTTGATGCAATACATATAACATCATGAGTAAAAGCAGTTTAGGCAATTAATATTCCCAAGTCACAGCATCTCAATAATATAACACATAAAAATTAGCTAACAAACCTAGTAGAACTGATAATGTAAAACAAACCTGTGGAACTCACGATGTAGAACAAACTTTACTCAGCAGTTACTAGAACCAATGTCCCATTCCACCACCCAAGATATAGTACGCAATGCATAACCAAGTGTCAAGTGGGACTACTCGTCCACTATTAAATACCAAGTGTTAAGTGGGACTACTCATCCACTATTGAATGCCAAGTGGGACTACTCGTCCACTATTGAATGCCAAGTGTCATGTGGGACTACTCATCCACAATTAAATACCAAGAGTCAAGTGGGACTACACGTCTGCTGTTGATTGCCAAGTGGAATTCCCCATCCATTATCACATCAATCGAGACCAAGTGGAATTCCCCATCCACTGCCAATAAACCATGCCAAGGGCAAGTGGAATTCCCCATCCACTGCCAATAAACCATAGGCCAAAGCCTTGTCAAATCATATGAGAGTTTTTCGACATCGCTTTCATAAATCCAAGCCAATCAAAATGAAGGTCATAAAATCCTCAAAACACATTTTCGATGGGTGGGATGGTATTAGGAATCCCATATAAGTCACCATACCAAAAATCAATGGATTCCGAGACAAAAAGTTTCGGACCTAAAAAATATTCCAAGTCTGGATAAAAACGTTGACTTTTCGGTGTATAATTTTTCTAGACAAAGCTACAAGGAGTTTCAGGCTCAAATTCTGGTTGTGGTCTATTGAAGGGTTTACAAATCTTCTAAAATTTTCTGGGCTCCTGAATCACTCGTTTGGATATCAAACTCAAAAAGTAGCCTTTTTGAAAATCGGGAAAACTGGAAATTTAGGCATAAACTGGAAAGTTGACTTTTTATTGGTTGGGAATTGGGCCTTGAGAGTATTTTTATTGGTTCCAAATGGGGGGTAAAACCTTATTTACATGTAAAGACTTAAGTAAATGGAGCAATAAATACACAGGACATTTACTATGGGTTACACCAACCTTAGGTTGCAAACACTTTTGGGAAAAATTTCATCCTAACCATATGGACACCATGGCTTTTAATTTACATGAAGATAATAAAAAAGAAACATGGCTTTACCTTGCCACCTTGTGTTATCTTCAATATGGTATTCATATTACCTTCGCCTGTGAAACATGCAAACGACCTTCCCACATTTACACCCAATTCCCCAAACGTAATTGTTTACTTTTAGCTGAAAACGTGTTTCTCCACCTTCAAGCGTATGGTTTTTGGGTTTTGGTTTAATTGGCAACTTAGAACTCAAGTCTAGTGATGCCCGGAATTGAATCACAGATCCCATTGTCATTACATCATTGACTCAAATTCTAAGGTAAATGTTTTCACTTTCACTTTCCGAAGTATCGACCTCGGTGCGCCAAGCTACACACATTCGGGTTCAACTTCCTATAGGTAATGGGTAGGCTGTGCAAAGTGTTTAAAGTGCTCAAGTGCATTTAAAATTGAGGTGCATTCATAACGTCCCAGCCCCTTGCCACTCTTTTTCGTAGCCATGCATACAATTTCAAGCCAAGGCAAATGACATTATATTGAAAGCAAAAACACAAGCAAGCAAGGTAGTAAAAGCAACTCAATATGCACACAATTACTACATACCCAAAAGGTAGCATACAAACATGTTATCATATTGTAAAAACAACAATTAAAATATGGAAAGCATGCTTGAAACCCTAAAAGCACTACCTAAATTTCCAGATTTCATGCTCTTTTTTTTCATGCTCAAAGTGCATCATTTATGCCCCAAATTAAAAGCCTAAAAATACAGTAACTAGACATTTTGTACAAGGAGCATTTAACCGGAGAAAACATGCTTGAAAACCCCTCAAAACATCTACTGAATTCTGGGTTTCATGGTTCTTATTTTCATGTTCAAAGCATTATTTGTAACACCCCAGACCCATAACCAGCAAGATATTGTCCGCTCTGGGCCCAAAGGGCCCTCACGGATTTGTTCTTAAGGGACATCACGAGAAAACTTCCCAGGGGGTCACCCATCCTAAGAGTGCTCTCACCCGAGCACGCTTAACTTTGGGGTCCCCAGGGGATTTAGTCTCGTGTTGTTCCTTAAAAGGCCTCTTGCTAATTAGGGGGTCTTAAGGTTACTTATAGCATCCCCGAGCGTTGTGGGATCCCAACCATATGCACATCCATGCCTGTAGCTTTCCATGTGAGTTCTACACTTTTACAGCTACCAGACAAGATGTTACATACTCCCCTCCATGGGACAACGCGTCCCCGCGTTGGGCCGGACCCACACAGTTTCCGGTCGGGGCAGGCTCTGATACCATTTGTAACACCCCAGACCCATAACCAGCAAGATATTGTCCGCTCTGGGCCCAAAGGGCCCTCATGGATTTGTTCTTAAGGGACATCATGAGAAAACTTCCCAGGGGGTCACCCATCCTAAGAGTGCTCACACCCGAGCACGCTTAACTTTGGGGTCCCCAGGGGATTTAGTCCCGTGTTGTTCCTTAAAAGGCCTCTTGCTAATTAGGGGGTCTTAAGGTTACTTATAGCATCCCCGAGCGTTGTGGGATCCCAACCATATGCACATCCATGCCTGTAGCTTTCCATGTGAGCTCTACACTTTCACAGCTACCAGACAAGATGTTGTGGGATCCCAACATCCATGCCGAGCGTTGTGGGATCCCAACCATAGGTAACATCTTGTCTGGTAACTATGAAAGTGTAGAGCTCGCATGGAAAGCTACAGGCATGGATGTGCATATGGTTGGGATCCCACAACGCTCGGGGATGCTATAAGTAACCTTAAGACCCCCTAATTAGCAAGAGGCCTTTTAAGGAACAACACGGGACTACATCCCCTGGGGACCCCAAAGTTAAGCCTGCTCTGGTGAGAGCACTCTTAGGATGGGTGACCCCCTGGGAAGTTTTCTCGTGATGTCCCTTAAGAACAAATCCGTGAGGGCCCTTTGGGCCCAGAGCGGACAATATCTTGCTGGTTATGGGTCTGGGGTGTTACATTATTCATACCCAAATTCGAAGCCTAAAACTCAGCAATTAACAACATGATCCAAAAGCTTTTAGCTTGGGAAAATATGCTTGAAAACCCACAAAAATACCCACTCCTAGGTTTTATGCTCTTGATCTTCAAGTTCATAACATATCATTAAGCCCCAAAATTGGAGCATGTTATCAAAAAAAAAAAAAAATACAGCAATTAATCATATTGTACAAAAAAAGGATTGTTCATGGAAAACATGCTTGAAAGCCTCCAAAAATCCTAAACTCCTAAATTTCATGCTCATAATTTTTATGTTCAAATCATGGCATTAAAAACTCAAATTAGAGCATGTTATCACAAAATACATCAAAATCATGTTTCACGATAAGCTTTTCCTAAACAAATTTCTAGACACCATCAAGCAGCACATACATGCCATATCTTCATGAGTTTTCTATACAAATCAGATTTGAAATACAACAATATACACAAATAAAGTAAGCAAAACAGCAAGCCTTCAAGATTAAAATAAAACATGAACAGACACAAAACACGGCTTAAATCCACAAGTCCCTAGCAGAGTCGCCAGTTGTGAGACATGGAAAAATCACCTAGATGATTCCCTTCATCATCACATGGGCTCAACAAAATGGGAGAGTCGCCACCATTCAATTTTAGGTGTGAATGGGCACCAAAAATCATCAAAACAAGCAAAAAGGTAAATCTAGAGTAAAAATTACTCTACTCGAAAATAAAATCCAGAGATGGGTAAGGGGGTTAGATTATGAATGGGGGAAGGTGTTAGGCACCCCCATTCACCCACACAAGGTGGTTGCCAAGTGTTGTTCATGCTCAAAATAACGAAGGCTTGCTAAAGTAATCAAAAAGCTTGAAAAGAACAAAACACATGTATGATACCGCCACATGAGAAATCCAATGAATTCCAGATCCTCTTTTATGTAAGTATCACTTCTGGGACATCATCATTTAAATGGAAATCAAAGCAAAACTTGAACAAAATCAAGTTGAGACAAATCCAGAAAATTCGGTAAAAGATAGAGCCATTTGTCTTGAAACCATTCAAATCAAGTTCAAATTGAATCAAACCAAATCCATTTGAAATATTATGATAAATAGAAGTCTCATGCAAATTTTCAATTAAATCCGGTTAAAACCCTAAAAGTTATTCTCCTTTGAAATCTGCTATTGGAAATCGGTAAAAGTAACAAGTGGGCAACTTTGGAAATTCATTTAGGAAAATTGGCTTCATGTAAATCCATGAATTTTTGCATGAATGAAGTCTATAGGGCCATATTTCAAATTAAACTAGCCTCATACCAAACTTCATCCGGATGTTCCTTGGGTGACCTCCCGAACAGGCCCCGAGGATCACAGATTAGCCCAGAAATATGCTGTTGAGCAGTTCTGAGTAAATCTGTTACCCAAGACACAAATGAAATCAAAAAAATCTAAAACCAATTGGATTTGAAATTAGACTCCCGAAGGAAAATACAGAAACAAAAGTCACTCAAATCGGACTTAAAACGAACACATGGCGCTCAGTCAAAGTAATAGGTTCAGCAATCTGGCCTGAACTGACATATCAACTTCTACTGAATGGTGTCAAAAATCCACTCCATAAAAATTAATGAAATTTTTAGACATGTACTAGACTGCCTCATCTTTCCCATGGCTTTGGAATCACTCCAAAATTCATCCGGATGATGAAGTTATGAGTGTCCGAAGTTAGGGTACAGATGCTGTCTAGTTTTGCCATTTTTAAGTAAAATCAATTCAAAACAGTGATTGAGTGTGTGGAGTCCGTGCAATCTGAATCAAAATCATTTGAAAAAGTATTGAAGAACCTGTAGGAAGAAATAGGGCACAAGTTTGGCTCATCATTCTCTTCGATTGAAAATAATATGCCAAAAACCCTAAAGTGGAGCAAAAATGCCCAAAACCGAGAGGTTAGACCTAGAGATCTTCAATACTCGAGATAAACTTATTTGAAATCAAGAAGAAATATCCCAGAAATGCTTGGGGCTATTTATTTCAGATCTATCACAATGAATGAAATAGATCCTAAGTACAAGCCGATTCCGACGAAACAAGTGCAATATGTGCATGTGTACAGATTAACTCTTCAATCACATGCATAACAACATATAGCATTCGTATCAATCAAATGGGGTTCTAAAAAACCTAGGGTTCCGTTCCATTCTCGTTTCCCTTAGTTCTCTCTCCCCGTTTTACGGTTCTTCGAGATAGTCATGGGGTACTTTGAGTATGAAACGGTTTTCATAGAATCAAAAGGCCAATCAAGAGGGTTCTATGACTAAGGATCAATTCCCAGTCTCGTTTCCCCTAGATCCCTCTCCACGTTTTACGGCTAGAGGGAGTCTCGAGGTACTTTGAGTAAGAAAAGAGGTTGCATACACAATCAATAGACCATTATTATGCAGAAAGGTAGAAGAAAGATCTATTTCTAGAATTTAAGAACATAAAGGAAAAGGGGTTTTAGGCTTACCTGGGGGTGCTAGAAGCAATGGGGTAGAGGTTTCCCTTCTTCACTTGGAGCTCTTCAATCTCCAACTCTTCTCAAAGATTCTTGGCCATTTGCTTGAGCAGTGGCCTCCTATTTATAGGCAAAGGTTAGGGTTAGGGGGAACCTTAATGGTAGACACAAGGAATTATCTAGAATCCCCCACACTTAACCCTAAGGCTATTTCCAAGATTTCCACTTCTTAAACAAAGGATATGATGGTAAAAAGTGAAAACTTTCGGAAAACCCTAATTTTGAGCAAAAACCTTGTATCCGACAACTCAGGTCGGATACAAGCAAAACTCTTTTGACATTATCTGTCGGATACAATAAAGATCTTTTGTATCCGACATTATCTGTCAGATACAATAAAGATGCTTTGTATCCGACATTATCTGTCGGATACAAGGAACGAAGCTTTTTCTGAATTTTAATACAGGCAATACTTATTTACATGTAATATCAGTTAAGTAAATGTCCTCATATTTTTTTATTCTCCATTTACTTAAGATATTACATGTAAATAAGCAAACACCCCCCCTCCCATTTGAATCCATTAAAAATAGTTCCAGACCCAAATTCCAAGTGAATAAAAAGTCAACTTTCCAGTTCCAGGCTAAATTCCGATTTTTCAGGTATGGTAAAAAGATTCAACATGTTAAAACCAAGGTATTCATCAAGATTTAAAATCTCAAAAAATTCATTTATGCAATAACATGGCTAAAAACTTGATTACCAGGAAAAATTATCTTGAAATATTGCTTTAAAAAATATTTCATTTTCTAGGGTCAAAAGGCAACAAAATTCAACCGGAAAAAGTTTGACTTTGCACAAAAGATTGAATTCGGGCCTTTTCCTTTGCGGTTTTGGATTCAAATGGGTTAAGGATCTCAAACCCAATGCAAAGAATTGAAAATTCCAATAAAATATTTCTCTCCTTCAAGATTTATAAAAAATTGTGCAATTTTGGGGTGTTTACAAGGGGGTGTACCTTAGTTATATTGAGGAGGGGTATTTAGCTATAGAAGTGTGTACCTTAGTTATATGAGGAGGTACATCTAAGTAATACGAGGAGAATGTACCCTAGGTAATATAAGGGATGTACCTTAGGTATGTTGGAGGTACTTTAGTGATATAAAGGGGGTACTTTTAAGTAATACCAGGAGGGTGTACCTAGGTAATATAAGGGATGTACCTTAGGTATGTTGGAGGTACTTTAGTGATATAAAGGGGGTACCTTTAAGTAATACCAGGAGGGTGTACCCTAGGTAATATAAGAGATGTACCTTAGGTGAACAGGGGGTACTCTAAGTAAAATAGTGGGGTACCTTAGTCAAAATAAAGGGATACCTTAGGCAATACAAGTGAGGTACCTTAGGTATAATTAGGGGGTACTTTAGGTATTCGAATGGGGTACCTTGGGCAAAACAGTGGGGTACTTTAGGTATTCATGTGGGGTACCTTAGGCAATGTGAGTGATGTACCTTAGGCAATATAAGAGGGTACCTTAGGTATAATTAGGGGGTACTTTAGGTATTCAAATGGAGTACCTTTGGCAAAATAGTGGGGTACTTTAGGTACTCAGGTGGGGTACCTTGGGCAATGTGAGTGAGGTACCTTGGGCAATATAAGAGGGTACCTTAGGGATAATTAGGGGATATTTTAGGTATTCGAATTGGGTACCTTAGGCAAAACAGTAGGATACCTTGGGTGTACTTTGGGCATACAATGGGAGTACTTTGGGAAATGCTTAGGTGTACCTTAGGTATACAAAGTGGTACCTTGAGTAATACTTGGGGTGTACCTTAGGTATACTTGGGTGGTACTTAGGGGTTACTTTAGGTATCCTTAGGAGATACTTTAAGTACCCTTGAGAGGTACCTTGAGTAATCGTAGGAGGTTCTTTAGGTACTCTTAGGAGTTACTTGAGGTACATGTGATAGGTACCTTGGATACACTTAGATGAAAATTTGGGTACACTCAGAAGGTACTTTAAGTACACTTGGGAGATATTTTGTGGTACACTTTAATTTTTTTTTTTTTCAGAATTTGATTTCCAATTCACTAGATCTAATTGAAAGGTACCCTGGCCAATTGTAACTAAGACATAAAACTAACTTAGTCTTTCCTTAATAACTCAAATTCGATTCCTCTAACTCTTTAGGTATAATCCATATTTACCCCATCCTCATAACACAAGCACTTAATTAGTCTAATAATTCTACTTTAGATAATTAAGCTTAATAATTAAGGTATAATCCGGGACGGGGTTTTACAAGAGGCCCTCTATTTATAGGCAAACCCAGGGGCATGGTTGGTCGCGCCAAAATAGGGTTCTAGAATATTCCAATTCAGTTTTAAAACTTGAGTTGGAGTAAATCTAACAAACTATAGAGGGTAAGAAGAGGAGCTCACATCTCCTAGAGAGAGGTAAGAGTGTAAATAAGACTCAGAAATCGAATATTTACAAATTTGCACAAAATTGCCCATGACCGGATATAGGTTGCGGTCATGCCTTGACCGCATTCTCAATGCGGTCAAGTATAAACTGCAGATCAAATGTGGTCAAGGCCAAACCGCATAGTAAATGCGGACAAGACCAAAATGGCCTATCTGCACAGATTCTGCATAGCCTTGACCCTTACCTGCACATGCAATAATTATTTACATGTAATATCATTTAAGTAAATGTCCTCGTATTTTTTAATCTCCATTTACTTAAGATATTACATGTAAATAAGCAAACAACCCCCCCCTCCCCAAATTTGAATTCATTAAAAATAGTTCCAGACCCAAATTCCAAGTGAATAAAAAGTAAACTTTCCAGTTCAAGGCTAAATTTCGATTTTTCAGGTCCGATGAAAAGATTCAACATGTTAATACCAAGGTTTGTCAAGATTTAAAGTCTCAAAAAATTCATTTATGCAATAACATTGCTAAAAACCTAATTACCGGGAAAAATTATCTTGAAATCTTGCCTTAGAAAATATTTCATTTTTTGGGGTCAAAAGTCAACAAAATTCAATCGGAAAAGTTTGACTTTGCGTAAAAGATTGAATTTGGGCCTTTTCCTTTGTGGTTTTGGATTCAAATGGGTTAACGATCTCAAACCCAATGCAAAGAATTAAAAATTCCAATAAAATATTTCTCTCCAATATTTATCAAAAATGATGCAATTTTGGGGTGTCTACACATTGAAGTCTCATCATGCTAAGATTGCTTGTATATGCATATCATCCAAAGTAAAGTAAAAAGAGCACAAACAAATGTTTGATCCTCCACATGCGTTGTACAATTAATTTAGACTCTCTGTGGATTTATCACGTTAAGGACACTTTGATTCAACAAAAAATCAATACAAAATTGGAAGAAAAGGAGATTAAATCATTGTTGAAAATCAGTGCACTTAAAAGACTATTTGAGCTATGAAAATTCAAATGATCATAACTCACTCATTTGGAAACCAAATTGGATGAAACCAAAGCCATTTGAAAGTTATAAGATGTATAAAACATTGCAAAAGATTCATTTAAATCCAAGTAAAACAAAGAGAGATGTGCTTGTTCAAAGTTACTGATCTATCACAATGATAGTGATGACAAACACTATTTCACAAGTGTATTTGTGGAGATTGGCTCAATATAAATCTATAAAAATTGGTATGAATGAAGTATGAAATGTCATCTTTCAAATGGTATAGGCCTTATTAAAAAATTATCCATACAAAGTTTATGTGCCCTCACAAATAGGCCAACTCCATTACAGATTGACCTTGTAATATGTTGTTGAGCAGTACAAGGTCAATCAAACACACAGAGCACAATTTTGACTCAAAAATTATGAAACCAATTAATTTTGAAATAGACTTATCAAGGAAGACTCAGAAATTAGAATCACACAAATCGGAGTTCAGATGAGCCAAACAACGTGACAAGTCATGCAATCTGTGTGAAACAGACCTGTCAAACTTCAATTAAATGGTGTGAACAAATGGTTTCATGGAAATTGCTCAAAATTTACAGGATTAAACTATACTTATATACCTTTTATATGCCACTAGGATCACTCAAAAATTCATCTGGAGGATGAAGTAATGAATGAAACAAGTTCATATTCAGGTTTTGTCCAGGTTCCAGAAAATTAAGTGAAAATCACCATGAAAACCTTTGATATGTGTTCATAACTCTTTAAATCCATTTCAAAACCCTTAAAAAGAAATAAGAAAGCTAGAAAAATATTTAGGGCAAAGGTTTGGCTCAAATCTCTCATGATTTGAAGAGTTAGAGCCAAATCAACCCATATTTGCTTAAAATTTCGTAGATTTGAAGAGATCAGACCATGAGGCCTTCTCTTGGATATCAAAATGACCTAAAAGGGAAATCAAAAGTCCTGAGATATTGATTTAAGGCTCAATTCTCATATCTACCATATTGAACATGGTAGATCTAAGAATTATGCCTAAAATTAAAGAAAAACTAAGTGGATGTGTGCTTGTGAGTAAAAGGAATAAAAACCTAAATAATATGAAAGAATTTCAAATCTAAGGCTATGGAGTAGCCTAGATCCATGAAATTCTTCACACTTGAAAGGACAAAGCCACACAAAGCAACAGTCAAAGCTCAAACACATTAAATTGGTTCTAAACCTAAAGGTTCCATTCCATAGATTGTTTCCCCTATCCTTCTCTTCACGTTTTACAGCTAGAGAGAGACTTAAGGTACTTTAATCAATGATTTGAGGTTTTAAATACACTTAAGCTCTAACCTAAAGAAAGGTAGAAGATGAGAGAGCTTAAATTGTAAAAAGGAAGCTAAAATCTAAATAGAAATTATACCTTGTGAGCCTTAGAGAAGCTTCGGATACTTGAGACGTCAATTGGGCAAAGTCTCCTCTCTTCTTGCAAAGCTCTTGGATTCATATTTTCCAATCCTTTGCAATGAGGAGAGACCTCATATTTATAGGCACAATGAGGGACAAGAGAATCCCAAGGGTAGACACAAAAATGTGTCTAGATCTTTCCAATTCAAGCTCAAAGCATGAATTGGAAGGAATTCAGCCAATTTCAAAGGGTAAAACAACCAATCTAGAGCCTTTAGAAAAAGGTAGAGACTATAAATTAAGTTTAGTGTAAGCACCCAAATTTTGATTAAACCAAAAAATGTGCTAAAAAAATAGCAAAACAGCTCAAAACCCCAGTGGACAGAAATTGACTTTCTGATAAACTCAAGTTGTCTAACTTGCCCTACCCCAATGGATAGGAATTTCTGACATGGTTCTGACGCAACTGAATTTGCTGGAATCGGAGTCCAGATGAAGGATTTATGGGCAAAACAAGCCCTGGGGGAGCAGAAATTGACTTTCTGCTCAAGCCCAGATCAGCTGCCCAACCCTATCCCAGCAGATAGAGAATCTCGATATGATTCTGAAGCAATTGAATTTGCCAAAATCGGGGTCCGGATCAGGAAGTTATGAGTACATTCAAAATTCGGATGCGATTTTGGCTTTCTGCTAAGAACTTGAATTCGCTACAGCACTCTGTCTCAATAGATAGAGGATGCCGACCCGGTTCCAACGCAACTCTGTTTTCCAGAATCGGGGCCCAGATGAAGAATCTGTGAGCAATTCAAAATCTAGGGCAAAGTTACAGAAAACTGCCCACGTGGCAAATGTGAAGAAATCTGCCACGTGGCGAAGAAAGGACAACAACAAAAAATATCTCGAATAAAATATTAGTTTTTAGGAAAATATCTTGATTTTATGAATTAAAATAAATAAAAAATCAGAAAATCCAAATTCTCTCAACAAGAGAAAATCCAGTTAAATCAATCAAATCAAGGTCAAATCAGGGGTAAATCTGTAATTTGCTAAAATGATCTGAAAATATATTTCAGATACACATATTTCTATGTGTATTCGAAATATAATTTTGAATACAAGAAGATTTTTATCAATCCTTTGTTAGGATATTCTGACAGATTTCTTGCAAAAAAATGATTTTTCGATGGGATGTTTTGTATCCGAAATTGTATTTCGGATACAAGCAAAATCATGTGTATCTGAAATTCATTTTCGGATACACATGTTACTTAATGTATTCGACCTGAGTTGTCGAATACATTAAGTGGGTCTATAAATAAGGGCAACTGCCCATTTGCTAAAGCTTAGAGTTTTTGGCCTTTGTCCCCCTTGCACCTCTACTCAAAACCCCCTCCTCTATCACCCCATTGCTCTATCAAACCCCCAAATCACACCCAAACCCTTCAAAATCTCCTTCTTCCTCATTTTTCTCCGTTTTCACACCTTGGAAGAGGCTTGAAGTTGCTGTTTTCTTGAAAAAGGGAGGTGTCCAGCCACTGTGGTGCTTCAAGGGAGCCCCATACACTCCAAGAAGGAACTTAGGACCCCAAGGTAAGGTTTCTCTTGGTATATTGTTTAACATATATGAGAATGAGCTTATTTGGAGCATGTTAGGTCACTTTAAGCCTTGCATGATATTCTCTCTTTCTTCTTGAGCATGCCCTTGTTTTCTTCCTCTTCTCTTATCCTTCCCATGTCACCACCTAAGTGGCAAACCCCCATGGTAAAGGGGGAATGTTCGGTCAACTAAAAGGGAGGATGAGAAATTACTTTTCTCACACTTTAAAGGTATATAAGCTACTGTTTTCTTATTTGAATGAGGGAGCATGTTCCATCTTCCATTCTCATCCAATGTACCCCTCTTTTAACCCACCCATACCCCCCCCCCCCCAAATTATCCTTTCTTTTAAGTGGCTTTATTTCTTTTGTTTCATGCTTGCTTCGTATGTGTCATATGATATGAAAAATGCTGGTTTAGAGTCAAAGTTTCCTTTATGCATGTTCTGAGCATCAAGTTCCCATACCCCTTTGTCATGGTCTCTCCAAGTTCCTGTTTTGTGCCTTAAATGCATCCCTCCCCTCTTTACATCCACCAAGAGCATGTACGTCTACACACATGTAGGAAGTATGCTAAGCATGTTTTGTTTCTTTAATAATCTGTCTTTTTGCATGTACATGAGCACACACCCAACCTTGTAGGCACATAGCCCGTGTAGGCGCACACACTTTCACTACTGCTTCAAGCATGTTTCTTATACTTATTTGGCTTATTTTCATACTGTTTAGTTGCTGGTTTGTGGAATGATTGTTTGGTTTGGCCGGTGAATGACCAAAGCAAGGCCTATCGGGCCTCCACTTCTCTTCCCCCTAGGAAGAGAAGGTGACAGCTTTTCAAAAAAACCAAAACAGGGACACTTAGGTCCCTGTTTCACTTTTGAGTTTAACTTAAAAAGGAGGAGACAAAGCCGTAAGTCCTCTCCCCCCTCTTTGGTTCAAAAAGTGTCTAAAATGGCCAAAATTGGGTCATTCCCCAATTCCCAAACCACTGTGGGCCCACACAGGGGCCCACACAGTTGCTGGAAACCTCCAGAACCCAATCCCCCCTTGAAATAGCCAAAAAATGGGTTTTTTGGGCTTATCTAAAAACTCAGGTCAGATAAGCCCTAGCTCTCTTGTATCCGAAAAAGTATTTCGAATATACCTTTTTTAAGGTATATCCAAAATATAATTTTGGATACACCTTTTCCAAGGTGTATCCAAAATTACAGAAAACTAGTTTTTAAAACCCGGTTCTATTTTAACCCCTTCCAATTAAACCAAGTTATCCAATAGGGTCTCCGGGTCAACCGGAAACCCAATATGGGCCTTGGACCCATCGGGTTCAGCTTGAGCACATGTGGGCCTTCCAACGGGGCCCACCCAGTCCAATCAACTCACTTTGTTCTAAAAAAGACAAATAGCCTAAGTGAATGGGCTATACCATTGGAGGCCCAACAAAAGCCCAAACCGAAGCATGTTGGCTTAGACTAGGGTTGGTTTGGCCAAGACCGCAGGCTTGGGCCTATTGGGCCCTACTCCCTTCTAAAAGGGAAGCTTACTTAAACTAGAGAGAGGGAAGGGTGAAAAACAGGGTTTTGACTCTAACAACACCTAGAGGGGGGTGAATAGGTGTAGCACAGCGGAATAAAAATTCTACTAATTAAAAACAAGTTCTTAATTAATAGGCATGCACAAGTGTATAACCAATCACACAAAATTGCAAATAAAGTAAAGAGACAACACAAGCAATTTTGGTGACGAAGGGAAAACTCTATGAGAACTCTCACTAGAGAAAAACCCTCCGGGCTATGCAGGAGCCACCTAAAAGATCCAATATGAAAAGAAGACTTACAACCTGTAGTTCAGACGACTCAACATCCCTATGCTAGACTCTGCAACTCACAGACTTAAAAGTATCTGAGGAACTCCTTAGATTTGCTCCACAGCAACACTTCAGAACTCTGAAGATCTCTTCACATGATCACCCAAACGAACTCGCCTGGTATCTGTAGGAACTCCCACGAACAAACTCTCCAACCCGGAACTCCAAGGTAGAAAAGAAAGATGAAGAAAGGTTTTGATGGCTCAACAAAGGAGAAGGAAGAGGAGAAAGAACTCTTGCTCTCACACACGAATTTAGGGTTTCTAAAAACCTCTTGAGTTTCCCTAACAATAGTCTAGACACTCCTTATATAGATTAGGAGAAGGTAGAATCGGAATAGGAAACAAATAAAAAAGATCGGAATTCTAAAACTGAAGTTTGTTAATAAACGTTCAAACGCTCAGCGAACGCGGCTCGAACGTTCAAGACAAAAACTCACTTTTCTTCTTCTCGTTCGAACGGTCAGAGAACTTGAGGCGAACACTGCTCTCGGGTTTCTTTGTGGAACTCAATCGGTCGAACGGTCAGCAATCGTTCAGCGAACGCTGCTCTCTGGTTTCTCTAAGTGACACCAACGGTCGAACGTTCAGCGAACGTTCAGCCCACGCTGCTCTCGGGTTTCTTTGTGTGTCACCAACGGTCGAACGTTCAGAGAACGTTGGTCGAACGCTAGTCTCTATTTTCTCTTTGTAGCATGATCGTTCGAACGGCCAGCGAACGTTGATCAAACTTTGGGCATAACTTCTTCAATTTGACCCCGATGTTGACGCCGTTTGAACCATGTCTTCTTGGACTCAAACTAAACATTCTAAACACACTTAAAACACTTTCTCTTTGACACTGAATAAAGCCAAACTAAAATGTTAAACCTAACAAACTCCCCCTTTGGCTATTCAGTGACAAAACCTATACACAATATAAAAACCAGAGAATCCATGACATTGTGAACCACCAAGCAACGTCTTGGATTAAACAAACTCAAACACAACCTATCTACATTAACCTAGATAGACCAAGCTTGAATTTGAAACCTGTAACTTGTAACAAAACAACTCACAGAAAACAAATACCTTGTGAAACGCATGAGGAATAGAAAAAATAACAATACGCAATTCACATTCAATTCAATCATCAAAGCTCCCCCTTAGAAATACCTACTCCCCCTTTTTGTCACAGAAATAGCCAAAAGGAAACAGAGAAGCCAGAAATACCTACTCCCCAAAGGAAATAGAGAGGCCAGAAACACCAACTCCCCCTCTAAACTTGACACAGTTTGGAAGAAGCACAAGCATAAACTCAAATAGCTAGACTAGATAACAAGGCTGGAAATACTTTAAGGAAGACATATTTGAACCAAATTAGCAAAATTGAACCAAGAATGGAAGACAAAACACATTTGGAAGAGATGGAGAACTAAAAAAAATTCCAGATTTCACTTAAAAACATCAAGCTTCCAATGAAACCAACTCAACCACATGTAAAAACACTCTAAAAACCTAATGAATCATGCCCCAAGCACTATTTCATAAAAACTCAAAATTTTTATATTTTTGAGAACTTTGTCACCCAAAATTCAAGTTTTTACAAAACTAAAAACAATAATCCGAAATAATTACACAATAATGTAATTAAATCACCAAGTGTGCTTGCGTGTAAGTGCAAAACCAAATACAACAAGTTTGCCTAAATAGGAACTTGGTAAGGAGGATTTGGCCATTTATCAAGAAATCACAATATTACTCAAGTCTCTCTATGAGTTAAAAAGAACTCCCTTCATGAATATTTTAAAGACCTAAGCATTATTTTATTGAAATTTTCTCCTCCTGTTTCTTACAATTCTTTTTGCACAAAGAGTAGTGTTCCTTAAAATATCTGAGTTTACAGCTTATTCCATGGTTATACTCCTTGTGATTCTCTTTTCTTTTTGAACTCAATATTTGTAGGGTTTACATTTCATCCCAGAGTTCTTTTCATACAACTTTTTTCTTTTAAACAAAAAGGAGAAATTTCTTTTTAACACAAGGTCATATGCTAGGATCTTTTTAACTTAAGATAGACAAGAGTAAATCAAGAATTGCCTATCCACACACTCACCGAAAAAGAAAAATTAAGCTTGCTTAAATGTATTTGGAGTGTGTAAGTGAAGTGCAAAACACACTAAGAGATCAATCAACCTTTGTGCATTTATATGAGATCATTGAAATAGATTTTGCAAAACAATTCTTTTAAGCAATTAATTCTCTCAATATAAAAATGTATTGTTTTCACAAACACATGCTCATGACACAAATCACCAAAATAAAAAGAATAGAAAATCTTTTTGTATTTTTTCTGAAAAATTTTAAATCAAAAAACCAGAAAAATAAAAACAAAAGAAAACATGCATGCAAAGGATAAGATAAGCAATATAAACAGGGCCAATGCATGCAACACAAAACCTACTCGAGTAAGAGTAGTCAAATCACTCTTCTTCACCCAAACTTGTTGGTTAGAAGAGGATTTCTTGATCAAGGAAACTAGTTGTTCAGAAAGAAGCCTAGTTTGTTTAGCTAAAACCTTGACTTGTTTAGACAAATCCACATTGGATTTTCTAGAGGGAGAATTCCAAGATTTAGTAAGCTTTTCTCCTAATTTCCAGCAATTAGGTCTTATGTGACCTAGAACACCACAATGGTGGCAAGAGGGAATGAATTTCTGAGATTGAGATTCCCTATTAAAAGATGCCTTAGGTTTAGACTTTTTGAACTTTTGGTTAGGCCTTTTTGCCTTTTTGGTCTTTGAAGATGAAGGAGCATCTTGAAATCCTAAACCTCTCTTATCAGTCATTGTTTGACTCATACCAAGCATGTGATCAAGCTTTTGAGAACCAGAAGAGAAGTTTTGCAACTGAGATTTGGAATCTTCTAACTCAGATTTCAGAGACATGTTTTGAGACTCAAGGGTTTCAATCTTCAACTTCAACTCACCAACATGTGAAGTAGACTCATCCAATTTAACTTGAAGTCCTTCCTTTACAAGTTCTACTTCATTGAGCTTTTGAGAAAGACCTTGTTTTGTTTCTTTATTTTCAGGCTTTCATTAAAAAGCTTTTCATAAGCCTCTTCAAGGCTTTCCTCATCTTCAGACTCACTTTGAGACCCAATATTATTCTCAAGTTGTTTTGAGTCTTGAAGAGTATTTCCCTCATCACTTCCCACAATAGAAGTGAAGGCCATGTAGTTTGAACCCTCTTTAGATACAAAGTCCTTCTCATGTTCAGATTCAGTCCCACTATCAGACAGGGTAGCATTCATTGCTTTCCCACTTCTTTTACCTTTCAATTTTCTATAGGTAGGACATTCAGATCTTATATGGCCAAGCCCTTGGCAACCATGACACTTTACCTGCTAAGTTGTGTTTTCATGAATGTCTTTGGTTTCCCTAGGTTCTTTCCAAACTTTCATCTCCTTGCTAGAAGTCCCCCTAGACCATTCATTGCCCTTTTTGTTTTTCCTAATCTTAAACATCTTTCTAAAACTCTTTACAAATTCGGCAATTTCCTCATCATCCACCTCATCATCAGACTCATTAAAAGTCCTTCCTTTCATGACTCTCAGAGCAATGGATTTGCTCTTTTGGGATTGAGGTAAGGTAAGCTCATAGGTTTGAATTGATCCTATTAGGTCTTCAACCCTAATTTTGTCAATGTCTTTGCTTTCCTCTATGGCTGTTACCTTGGGTATAAACCTCTCAGGGAGAGACCTAAGGATTTTTCTCACAACTCTGTTTAGAGGAATTTTATCACCAAGGTTAAAACTAGAATTCACTATATCACTGAGTTTGGCATAGAACTCATCAAAGGGTTCATCCTCTCCCATCTTCAATTCTTCAAACCTAGTGATAAGCATCTGTAACTTAGAATTTTTCACAAGGACAGTTCCCTCATGAGTGGTTTCCAGAATTTCCCAAATTTCTCTACCGGTCTCATAAGTGGACACTCGTTTGAACTCATCAATAGAAATTGCACTAAAGAGTGCATTGACAGCTTTACTATTGTGATTGACTTCAATTAACTCTTCCCTAGTGTATTGGCTTGGTTCTTTGGGTTTAATTTCACCATCTATGGTAATAGTGGGTGGAGACCATCCTCTTTCAACAATTCCCCATACCCTTTCATCAATAGCCTTAAGATAGGCTCTCATACAAACTTTCCAATACGCATAATTACCACCATCAAAGAAGGGTGGGGCAGAGGAAGACTTGTCCATGACTAACAGAGTCAAGGATCTGGTTACCCGCTCTGATACCAATTGAAAAACAGGGTTTTGACTCTAACAACACCTAGAGGGGGGGTGAATAGGTGTAGCACAGTGGAATAAAAATTCTACTAATTAAAAACAAGTTCTTAATTAATAGGCATGCACAAGTCTATAACCAATCACACAAAATTGCAAATAAAGTAAAGAGACAACACAAACAATTTTGGTGACGAAGGGAAAACTCTATGAGAACTCTCACTAGAGAAAAACCCTCCGGGTTATGCAGGAGCCACCTAAAAGATCCAATATGAAAAGAAGACTTACAACATGTAGTTCAGACGACTCAACATCCCTATGCTAGACTCTGCAACTCATAGACTTGAAAGTATCTGAGGAACTCCTCAAATTTGCTCCACCGCAACACTTCAGAACTCTGAAGATCTCTTCACACGATCACCCAAACGAACTCGCCTGGTATTCGTAGGAACTCCCACGAACAAACTCTCCAACCCAGAACTCCAAGGTAGAAAAGAAAGATGAAGAAAGGCTTTGATGGCTCAACAAAGGAGAAGGAAGAGGAGAAAGAACTCTTGCTCTCACACACGAATTTAGGGTTTCTAAAAACCTCTTGAGTTTCCCTAACAATAGTCTAGACACTCCTTATATAGATTAGGAGAAGGTAGAATCGGAATAGGAAACAAATAAAAAAAGATCAGAATTCTAAAACTGAAGTTTGTTAATAAACGTTCGAACGCTCAGCGAACGCGGCTCGAACGTTCAAGACAAAAACTCACTTTTCTTCTTCTCGTTCGAACGGTTAGAGAACTTGAGGCGAACACTGCTCTCGGGTTTCTCTGTGGAACTCAATCGGTCGAACGGTCAGCAATCGTTCAGCGAACGCTGCTCTCTGGTTTCTCTGAGTGACACCAACGGTCGAACGTTCAGCGAACGTTCAGCCCACGCTGCTCTCGGGTTTCTTTGTGTGTCACCAACGGTCGAACGTTCAGAGAACGTTGGTCGAACGCTAGTCTCTATTTTCTCTTTGTAGCATGATCGTTCGAACGGCCAGCGAACGTTGATCAAACTTTGGGCATAACTTCTTCAATTTGACCCCGATGTTGACGCCGTTTGAACCATGTCTTCTTGGACTCAAACTAAACATTCTAAACACACTTAAAACACTTTCTCTTTGACACTGAATAAAGCCAAACTAAAATGTTAAACCTAACAAAGGGTATCCAGAACTCTAACCCATGAAGCCTTGGGCTTTCAAGCCCAAGCTTAGGTTATGGGCCCCAAGCCCATGCCTAGTAAATTTGGAAAGAACTTAACAAAGATAAATTAAGTTACAAGGTAACTTTGTGAGGCCCACCCAAGGGGCCCACAAACCATTCAGGCTCACCAAGAATAAACCTTAAAGTTATCTCTTCACTTAAACCCTAAATAAAATCAATCAAATTAGCTAAACCCTAAAGGGTCTTCTAGGGTTAGATTAAGGCCCAGCAAAGGGACATGTGGGCTAAGCTTAGCCCACCAAGGGATCCGTGGGCCTTCCAACGAGGCCCACCCAATCAGATTGAGATTACCTAAATTAAATAAGATAAAATCAAATAAAAGGGGACTCACACCCTTCATGTGGTCCCCGCCAAACTTAACAAGAGTGCATATTTGGCTTAGGAATTGGGTGAGATAGACCGAGTTGACTCAAACCAGGAAACTCGTGGGACCTGTCACCCAACGGGGCGGACTGGGGTGTCTACGGACTTCCCTGGACTGTAATTGAGACCTTAGCTAGAATCTCAAAGCCATAGACCATCCTAATAGACAAACCTAGGCACCCAGGTGTCTGCCTGCACCCCATCAGGCAGTGGCAACTCCAACCTTCTCGATTTACCCCGAAAGGAGGCACGCACTCCTGTGCCCCTCGCGGTGCAACATTCCTGACGCGTGCACATTTAGATCTCAACTGCTCCCGAAAATGTTGAATTCATGAAGAACTGTATATACCTTATAGTTTGTCCAAGAACCGTATGAACCATATGGTTCTTGAACACCATAAGCTATATACGGAGAAATTAGTTATTCTTCCATGTGGATTTGGCTGACGTGGCACAACAGCCGAAGCCTCTAAAAGCCACGTTAGAAGCTACTTGTGTTCACGAGGAAAGCATGAATAGTAACTGTATGGCCAATATGGAGAGCCTCGTATTGATAATGTGGTGAACACAAAACGATAATAATCGTAAGGTGAACACATGTATTAACACATGTTCTAAGAAATATATTTTCGTCATTTTCTCTTATGTTGGTGCAATTTGCGATGTCTACAATTAGAGTGAAGAATGTTCTCCATCGCTATATTTTGGCCAAATTGAGCATTGGGACGAAAAATGACCATTTTGTCATAGATTGTCTATAACAACTCAACCCAGTGAGGTATTGTTCACTTTGGGCTTAAGCCCGCACAGTTTTCCCCCCAAAAGGCACATCGCTAAGTTAAGTGTTCTCCCTAACTCATATACCTTACCGGGCATTCATCTGTTTCCGATGTAGGATCGGGATATTACAATCTCCCCCTTCAAGGATACAAGTCCCCGTGCAATGGCCACCTAGAAGCCTACCAATCCATTATGGGCCTGTCCTCATTGGTCCAACCACTTCCTACGAGCAATTGCAGGACCCAAACCAGCCATGGAATACTGGATCCGGATCTAGCTTTGATACCATTTGTAACGACTCAACCCAGTCAAGTATTATCCGCTTTGGGCCTAAGCCCACACAGTTTTGCCCCCAAAAGGCCAAAAGGCGCCTAGCTAAGTTAAGTGTTCTTCTTGACTCTTATACCTTATTGGGCATTCATCCGTTTCTGTTGTAAAATTGGGATATTACAATTTCGAGGTGCACAAAAATGTGTTCCAATGGAGAAACTAAAGAAAAATAATTTTTATTTTTTAAGAAGGAAGAGAGAATAGTAAGGAGTGTCTTTTAAATAAAGAAGAAAGAGTTAAAAACATAATCATATAATGGTTCATTTTTGTTACTAGTTGAGTAACTTTGATTTGTGTTTAGACCCATTAATGCTCGGCCAACCAGATTGAATTGGCCACATGGAAGTATACATTCTGAATTTGGAAAGATGGACATGTGGAAGAACGTGTGGCCAACAAAATATGAAACTACACTCACTCAAAGGCACATGAGAATGCTGCCCGAGTGTGAAAATTCAAAAGGATGCAAACTACTACGAAGGGTGGTGAGAAGTTACAAACGGAGTAACTACCAGCTTAGAAGTATAAAGGTGCAAGGAGATGAAGAGATCAAGGACCAGGATCCAACAACTCAATAAAAAACAAGTTTTATTATATTGTGATCATCAATTGTTCACACACTCATCTTTCATGCCACAATATGTAAAACCCTGGGTTTTCCTAAAAATAAAATAAATAATTAAAGATAAATTATAGAGAAAAATACTAAGGAATGTAATAGTAGGAGAATTAAAGAGAGATATAAAGGTTAAAATAGGAATTTAAAGAGGAAGGGTAATTTGGTCATTTCAATTTGTTAAATTTATGAAAGAAAATAAGATAATTAGTTATTAAGTCAACAAATTCAACTAGACAAAATCTTAGCTTAGTTGGATGTAAAATAATGAAATTAAGGCTTAAAGGGTGGAAAAAGGGCCTAATGGTAATTATACTACTTAGGGTCCAAAATTTAGGTATTTTGAGTGAATAATAAAATTTTAATTACAATTTAAAATTAGGAATAGTATTAAGTACGAAAATTAATTAGGAGATTCCTTAAATGAGAGTGAAAGGAGTTAAACTAAGGAGAAGGGTAGAAAAGGGAATTCACTTAGTATACTAGTAAATATGCACGTGCGTTGCAAGTGGGAATTTTATTTAGATTAAAAGTTAAAAATAATATGCAAACAAACAATTTTTTTAATAAAACTTATTGGAAAAAATGATTTTGTTCAATTAACTAATAGTCATAAATATTCTATAATGACAAGTAGTAGAAAAAATGTAGAAAAATTTGTAGTAAATAAAGTAGACTTGTAGAACAGGATACATTCAAACAACTATTTTAATTCTACTCTATTTGAGTAGATTATATTAATGAATAATAGTTAATACAGAATAGGGATTAATTATAATAACAATTATAAATTTTAGGAGAAAAATATATTTACTACAATATTGCATACAATATTGTAGTATATTGGTCATACTGAAGCAAAAATATATTTAAAGGTTATATTGTAGTAATATTAATTTTTTTATATATAATGTGTATGTGTATATGTATATATATATATATATGTATGTATGTATGTATGTATGTATGTATGTATGTATTGTATATATATATGAAGAGATGTATATTATATATGCATCTCTTCATATATTTACAGAACATTATTGATAAAGATAATAGTATAAATATATTTATACTTTACACATCTCTTCGTATATTTATACTGTACACATCTCTTTGTATATTTATACTGTACAAATCTCTTCATATATTCAATATATTTATACAGAAGAGAATAAAAATATGATTCCGGCCAACTATCCTATTATTCAATTTTTCTTCCTATTTTCAACTGTCCTACTATATACTAAAATATAGTTATCCAAAATATAGATGTTGATATCTTAGTAAAATATAGATATAGATAAATAAAGTTATCTATCATCTAAAAATAATTTAAATTTAAAGTATTTTAGTTTAAAAGGATCTTCAGTTATTTTTAAATATTTAATAATTTGGAAATTAGCTTTTGTTTTAGTTCTTGTGTGGATGGATGAAAATCCTATGGAATTAGATAAGTCTTAATTATAACGTATAAAAATCCTATTAAATTAGATAAGTCTTAATTATTTTTACTCACTGTTTGGAACTTTCATTTTGATTTTATTCTATCCGAATCCTATGGAATTAGATGAGACTTATAATTAGAAAAGTATACATTCTATTAACTAAAATGTATTGTAATTGTTTACAATCGTATATACTGAGAAATCGAATGTGATTGATGAAGATCTTTGAATGTATTGTAATTGTTTAGAATGTAATTTAAGTGAATCACTAAAATTAGAAGGTATTATCCGAATACCTTAATTAGAAAAAATTTAACAAACGAAAGAATGTATTTTGCAATTGCAAAAAAATTCCTATTAATTAGAATGTATTCGTTTGTTTGTGTTTGTGGTTTCATATTTTTAAGTTTCCAGTTATACTATATATTCAAATTGTGGAGGTAGATAATATATTTATCAAGATCAAGGAAAAGGGGAATGATAAGAATGGAAAACAATATCTTGTCAACCAAATAAACATGGTAAACTTAAAGATTCACAAAAGAAATAGGTAATTCGTTAAATTAAGAGAAAGAAAAGAAAAAATAAAACACCATACTCATTAAAGTAACGAAACTGAAACTAATCAGACTAAATTCAGTCTCTATCTCTATCCAATCATAGATTCAATGAGTTCGTCTGTTTCTAAGGGAGTCCCAATCAAATTTGAGAATCCCATCATCAACAGATTCACTCGCACTACTTAATGATATGAAAAGGTACCTTAACGATATGAAAGGGTATTGATATGAAAGGGTACGTAAAAGTACCTCAACAATACAGTCTTTACGTAAAATTACCTCAATGATACAGTCTTTAACTATATGAAAGAGTACGTTGGCACTCGTAGTCTTATGAAGGGATACTTTAACGATATGAAAGGGTACGTTGGCAGTTACCATGGTGGTTTGAAAAGGGTAGAAAGGGAAATATAGAGAAGGTTGGGGATTTTTTAGGAAAGAAAAAGTGGACAAACATTAAAGGTCTTCATACTTTTTATAGTAGTAAAGGTTAGAATAAGCTAAACCTAATTAGAGTTAGACTATTAGAGAGGCCATAAAAGAGAGGTTTAAAGAGTGTTTTAGGTTTTGAAAATAAGTTAGCAGAAGAGGGAAATTCGTGCATAAGTGATAGGAGCCAAAAATAGAGGGAGAGAAGAGAGAAAAGAAAGGAGGAATTAGAAAGAAGAGAAGTTGTAGAGATGGCCGACCAGCCAACTTCTAATGGCGAGCTAGGAATATCCAACCGTTGGAATGGGCTGAAATTTTAGGTTTTGTTCTACTCATGGAAGACTTCAAACTGAACGATGGAGATTTTAATTGGAGAAGTCTAAGGGGGTGCGGTAGAGCTCCAAAAGCAGGCACAGGCGAAGTTTCTGAAAAATCTGGATTCATCAAAAGGCAAGTAGAAAACCATTGAGACTGGAAGAATTGCATGTTTTCTTGTGATTTTGATGTTTGATCGTATTGTTTTTGAAGTTTGATTTCATGGAAAAAGCTTATTTGTTTATAAAGAATTGTTTTGGTACTTTAAACTTTCTTTTAATTTATAAATCAAGAAAGGTCGATCATGGTGATTTTTAATTTGGAAAGAAACTAAAGATAGGTAGAAAGATGATAGGATTAGTTTATAGTTGTCCCAGAACTAGTTTAGGATGGAAATTAGATGTTTAGAATCAAAACAAGTAAATAGTATGTATAGAAAGTTCTAAAATTTCCGTAAATTGAAGAAAAACAATATTATAGCTGGAGCGCTTGATACACCACTCGAGCGTTACCTCAGGCAATAGGTCTTTGCAAAATAACAGAACCTGAGAACCTAAGCGCTAGAGCAGTCGCCCGAGCGACCCTTCGAGCGACCAACTGTCAGAAATTTCAAAACTTGGGATTCGTGTCCAGATTCAATTTCTAATGTTTTTTCTTGGAATTTTAATGATGTAACACCTGTAAATAGGGTAATTTGAGATGTAGGAAGTGACGAAACTAAATTAGGATAAAAGGGTAATTATTTGGGACAATGAATGTAATAAGAATCAAAGGAGACAAGTTAAGTTAAACCTAATACACTCAGACCACTTTCATTAGGATTCTAGGTATGAAACCTAATCTAACAAGTCCTAAGAGACCTAAAGCATCTTCTGGAAAGAATCAATAGCATAACCCAAAGGTTTTAGAGATTTAGGGTACTGTAGACACCCCAAATTGCACTGTCAAAATGATCAATAATCATCAAAAATCATTATCTCCTTGAAGGCCAGTACAGAATTTAAGAAAATGAGTTTTTTCCTTGTATCCGGCAACTCAGGCCGGATACAAGTGTTTTTCTTCGTATCCAATGGAACATACCGGATACAAGCAGACCTCAGTGTATCCGGTATCATTGGCCGGATACATTAAGGCACTTGTGTATCCGGCCTGACATACCGGATACACTAGTTTTGCTCAAAATTAGGGTTTTCCGAGAGCTTTCATCTTTTACCATCATATCCCTCATTAAATGAGTGGAAATCTCAGAAATAACCTTAGGGTTAAGGTTGGTAGGCTATAGACATTATATTGTGTCTACCATTCTCACCAACCCTAACCCTAACCTTTGCTTATAAATAGGAGGCTCCTCCTTAAGCAAATGGCCATTAACTCTTGCCTTGAATTCTCGCCAAGAAGAGCTCCGAGAGAAGAGGGAAACCGCTGCGGAAGTGCTTCCAGAACCCAGGTAAGCCTCAAACCTCTTTTTAATTTTTGTCTTTACATTTCTAGATCTAGATCTCTTCTTCTACCTTTCTGTAGAATAAGGCCTTTTTGTGTGTATGAAAATCCTTCCCCGGCTCAAAGTATCTCAAGACTCCCCCCTAGCCGTAAAACGTGAAGGCGGGATCTAGGAGAAACGAGACTGGGGATTGACCCTAGTGCTAGAACCTATGTAGCATAAAGCCTTTTTGAATGATTGAAAACCGTTTCATATTCAAAGTACCCCATGATTATCTTGAAGAACCGTGTTTAACGGGGAGAAAGAACAAAGGGAAACGATAATGGAACGGAACCAGGTTGTTTTAGAACCTTATTTTGATGAATATGTATGCATGCTATATTGTTATATTGATCTTGTATGATTTTTCACACTTGCACATACATAGCACTATTTTGGTGGGATAGGCTCACATTTGGGGATTTATTACATTCATTGTGATAAATCACAAATAAATGGCCTCAATCAATTCTGGAATGTTTTTAAATGATTTTTAAAGGTTTTGTGTTCATTTTGCACGAATTACACACACTTGGTCACAGTTTTGCATTGGTTTTACTCAAAATGGCTTAGCTTGACAGCAAATGTACCCTTACTTCAGACGTTCATAACTTCATCGTCCGGATGAATTTTGGAGCGATTCTAGAACCATGGAAAGGTGAGGCTGTCTAATTTATGTCCACAAAATTTCATTAATTTCTATCAAGCAGATTTTTGACACCTCTCTGTCGAAGTTGATTGGACAGTTCAGGTTTAAATACGGAACTTGTCACTTCGACGGAGCGCCATGTGTTCGTTTTAAGTCCAATTCGAATGATTTTTGTTTCTGGGCACTCCTTTATGAGTCTATTTTCAAATTCAATTGGTTTTATAATTTTTTGACTCCATTTGAATTATTGGTAACGGATTTACTCAGAACTGTTCATCAGTACTTTTCTGGGTAAATTTGTGATCTTCGGGGCCTGTTCGGGAGACCACCCAAGGCACATCCGAAAGAATTTTTGTATGAGGCTAGTTTCTTTGGAAAGATGGCCATACAGACTTCAATCACACCAAATTTCGTGGATTTTTATGGAGTGGAGTTTTCTAAATAATTTTCCAAAGTTGCCCACTTGCCATTTTGGATTTTCTCCAGCAGCACCTTTACAAGGAGCATAACTCCTAGGTTTTCACCCGGAATTACTTGAAATTTTGCATGAGACTATTATTTACATAATCTTTCAAATGGATTTGGTTTGATTTGATTTAAAATTGGATTTGAATGATTTCAAGACAAATGGTATTACTTTAACCGAATTTTCCGGATTTGATTCAACTTGGTTTTGAGCAACTTGTGCTTTGATTTCCATCTTTTTGTGATATTCCAGAAGTGATATTGACATAAAAGAGGATCTAGAGTCCATTTGGATTCCTCATGTGAAAATATCACACATTGGCTTAATTTTTTTCCAATGTTTTTAATGATTTTTAGCAAGTTTTCTTATCTTTTTTGCATGAACAAACACTTGGCAACCACCTTGTGTGGGTGAATGGGGGTGCCTAACACCTTCCCCCATTCATAATCTAATCCCCTTACCCATCTCTGGATTTGATTTTGTGAGACACGAGAAAAAATCACCGGAATGATCATCCCTCCGTCAACACACGGGGCTCAATATAAAAATTGGGAGAGTCGCCACCATTCAGATTTTGGGTGTGAATGGACACCAAAAGTTTAAAAATATGCAAAAATAGCTAAAAGGCAAATTCTAGAGTAAAAATAACTCTACTTGAAAATCAAATCCAGAGATGGGTAAGGGGATTAGATTATGAATAGGGGAAGGTGTTAGGCACCCCCATTCACCCACACAAGATGGTTGCCAAGTGTTTGTTCATGCAAAAAAGATAAGAAAGCTTGCTAAAAATCATTAAAAACATTGGAAAAGAATTAAGCCAATGTATGATATTTTCACATGAGGAATCCAAATGGACTCTAGATCCTCTTTTATGTCAATATCACTTCTGGAATATCACAAAAAGATGGAAATCAAAGCACAAGTTGCTCAAAACCAAGTTGAATCAAATCCGGAAAATTCGGTGAAAGTAATACCATTTGTCTTGAAATCATTCAAATCCAATTTTAAATCAAATCATACCAAATCCATTTGAAAGATTATGGTAAATAATAGTCTCATGCAAAATTTCAAGTAATTCCGGGTGAAAACCTAGGAGTTATGCTCCTTGTAAAGTTGTTGCTGGAGAAAATCCAAAATGGCAAGTGAGCAACTTTGGAAAATTATTTAGAAAAATCCACTACATAAAAATCCACGAAATTTGGTGTGATTGAAGTCTGTATGGTCATCTTTTCAAAGAAACTAGCCTCATACAAAAATTCCTTCGGATGTGCTTTGGGTGGTCTTCCGAACAGGCCCCGAAGATCACAAATTTACCCAGAAAAGTACTGATGAACAGTTCTGAGTAAATCCATTACCAATAATTCAAATGGAGTCAAAAAATTATGAAACCAATTGGATTTGGAAATAGACTCATAAAGGAGTGCCCAGAAACAAAAATCATTCGAATCGGACTTAAAACGAACACATGGCGCTCCGTCGAAGTGACAAGTTCCGTATTTAAACCTGAACTGTCCAATCAACTTCGACAGAGAGGTGTCAAAAATCTGCTTGATAGAAATTAATGAAATTTGGTGAAAATAAACTAGACAGCCTCACCTTTCCCATGGTTTTGGAATCGCTCCAAAATTCATCCGGACAATGAAGTTATGAGGGTCCGAAGTAAGGGTACAGTTGCTGTCAAGCTAAGCCATTTTGAGTAAAACCAATGCAAAACTCTGACCAAGTGTGTGTAATTCGTGCAAAATGAACACAAAACCTTTAAAAATCATTTAAAAACATTCCAGAATTGATTGAGGCCATTTATTTGTGATTTATCATAATGAATGTAATAAATCCCCAAATGTGAGCCTATTCCGCCAAAATAGTGCTATGTATGTGCAAGTGTGCAAAATCATACAAGATCAATATAACAATATAGCATGCATACATATTCATCAAAATAAGGTTCTAAAACAACCTAGGGTTCCGTTCCATTATCGTTTCCCTTTGTTCTCTCTCCCCGTTAAACACGGTTCTTCAAGATAATCATGGGATACTTTGAATATGAAACAGTTTTCAATCATTCAAAAAGGCTTTATGCTACATAGGTTCTAGCACTAGGGTCAATCCCCAGTCTTGTTTCTCCTAGATCCCGCCTTCACGTTTTACGGCTAGGGGGAGTCTTGAGATACTTTGAGCCGGGGAAGGATTTTCATACACACAAAAAGGCCTTATTCTACAGAAAGGTAGAAGAAGAGATCTAGATCTAGAAATGTAAAGACAAAAATTAAAAAGAGGTTTGAGGCTTACCTGGGTTCTGGAAGCACTTCCGCAGCGGTTTCCCTCTTCTCTCGGAGCTCTTCTTGGCGAGAATTCAAGGCAAGAGTTAATGGCCATTTGCTTAAGGAGGAGCCTCCTATTTATAGGCAAAGGTTAGGGTTAGGGTTGGTGAGAATGGTAGACACAATATAATGTCTATAGCCCACCAACCTTAACCCTAAGGTTATTTCTGAGATTTCCACTCATTTAATGAGGGATATGATGGTAAAAGGTGAAAGCTCTCAGAAAACCATAATTTTGAGCAAAACTAGTGTATCCGGTATGTCAGGCCGGATACACAAGTGCCTTAATGTATCCGGCCAATGATACCGGATACACTGAGGTCTGCTTGTATCCGGTATGTTCCATCGGATACGAAGAGAAACACTTGTATCCGGCCTGAGTTGCCAGATACAAGGAAAAAACTTATTTTCTTAAATTCTGTGCTGGCCTTCAAGGAGATAATGATTTTTGATGATTATTGATCATTTTGACAGTGCAATTTGGGGTGTCTACAACTGCTCCTTTTTGCGGGAGTTGCGAGACAATGTGCTGCAAAGATTAGACAAGCCCAAATTGCACTCCCTTAACCTTGATTTGCTTGGTTCAATTCAATTTTGTAAAAATAATTTTTAGGTGAAGATTTGCCAAAAAGCCCTAACTTTAAGGGGGCATTTCTCCAAGAATTATTAAATTCCATTGAGCTCTCGTGGCTATGAAGTGGATTTTAAGCCCAAAAATAGGATTTTTGAAAACTGATTTTTTATCAAACCAAGTTAAAATTTGAGTGAATATCTTCCTTTTTGACCAACACATTTCCCCCAAGTTGTCCCAAATTCCACTGAGCTCTCATGGCTATGAAGTGGATTTTAAGGCAAAATAGGGCTTTTTGTGAAAATAGCAGATTTTGTGGCACACATTTTTTTCCTTCTCAAACCCAATGCAAAGAATTGAAAATTCCAATAATATATTCCTCTCCTTCAAGATTTATCAAAAATCGTGCAATTTTGGGGTGTCTACAGGTATTAGTTGGTAAATAAGGATTTTAGGATGAACCAAAGTGTAGGATTGGAGTAAAAGTTGTAGGAAATAAAGAATAATCTGAATAATGAATTAGAAAGATAAACCAAGTATGCTCACACTAACACAACTCAAATCTGAACCTTTATTTAGTATTTGTGTATACTCTTGTACTTTTCTTATTAAATGACCTGGAACTCTGTTTAAGAGCTGTTTAATGGTTATTTTGAATATCTTGGTTGGACACCGTGGTTTTGGAAACTATTGTTGGACACATCGCTTGGGACATGTTTATGTTTATTGGTACGAGGTTTATCACTGCAAATTGTATCTTTGAGATATTTAAGGTTTTGATTGTGAGTTGTGTCTAGTGGGCAATGCTTAGTATGGATCCATAGCTTAGCTAGGAAGTGAAAGGGAATTGGCTGGTAAGTTATTCTTGTTCAGAACTCCCCAGTATGCGGTCCGTCGTACTAGTGGGTACGGGCGATGTAAGCAGCAATCCTCGACCGCTGTAGGTGCGGCTTGGTCTTAGCCGAGGTTGCTTTCGATAAACGGTTTTTATTTTGTTTTTCAGGTTATCATCCGCATGCTTCAATGAGACATCGACTTTCACGAGCTTTATATTGGTCATGTTGGTAGGTTACTTGTGACTCACATGTTGGAGCTATGATTTGGCCGTGCTTGAGGATCACTCGTGACTTGTATATGCACAGGTATTAGATGTGTTGTCGTGGGTCCATTAATCTTTGATCGGATTGGTATGGCCTCTGCGGAAGCGGTACCCATGATGGGATTTTATTTTGGACTGAGGATTGTACTCGCCAACCTATCCATGTATCTTGGGGGTGATCCGCATTGATGGTTGATGGAGGAGATGGTAGTGACTGCAGGTGTGGGCTCCATCTATCATGTAAGTCGTGATGTGGCGAACTATGGGGGAAAGAATATCTTATTAAGTGGTTTCAGTTCATGAGTCCTATTATGTTACACGTGTTTGTTTTGGATTGGTAAATTGTTATTGTTATATCATTGTATTATCATGGTTTTGGTTTTATCGATCACCCCATGACGATCTTTGGAAATCATTATGGACTGTTTTTACTTCATGCATCTGCTACTTGTTGAGATTTATTCTCACTCCGGTTTTTCCACATTTTTCAGGTACTCTTGGCGAGGACGTCATATTGTGGGCTAGTTGTAGCTGGGTAGTCTATGTAGATGTAAGTTGCTCATGTAATTGAAATCCTTGTATAACGTATTCGTTGATTAATAAAGAGAATTTGAAATTAAGTTTCCGCATTTACTCTGATTATAAAGTTAGAAAAAGTTTTAAATTATCTAGTTTCTTTAATAGCTTTGTTTAATTACCATAACACCTTGGGTTTGGGAATGGACCCAGATCCGGGGCATTACACAATAGCAAAAATGAGATTATCTTCCCATATCATTGCTTCATGTTATAGGGGTGTACAAAGGTGTCTTCTATCCTAGACCAGTGAAGATTTTGCTACTAGTGAATTGATCATGGCCGCTGGTCTCCATTGAGACCCGGTCTTACCATCGACCTCAATCAGGCCAAGTGAGAAACTGCTGCAATCATGTCAAGCTACTCTTCATCATGGACTTGGAATTCTCTTATTCTTCATATTGTCTTTTGCCTAGGATGATTAAATAGCCGTTAGGGTTAAATTAAGCCTAAGCAAAACAATTGAATGTATTTCAAATAAAACTTTGCTTTTGTTGTATATTACACAAAGTTTCATGGCTCATTTAAGTGCACACACATTCTTTTTTGTTGGGTCAAACCCTATTGGTGGCTTGATTGGGACAAATTGTTATTATTATATATTATTGTTGTTGATGGAAATGAAGCTATTATGAGGATTAATTACTATTATTATTATTATTAGAATTGAAGCTATTTCAATTATTTATGCTTTTATGTTTCGTTGCATATGGAGGGGGAAAATGATTTTGCAATATGGATAGTAGAATCAAGGTTCATAGTACCTATTTTGGTGCTATTTCACCTAAGGTCTTACATGTTATTTTTGTTAAAATTTCATGGAGATGCTATTTGTACCATTGATTTTTTTTTTTTTTTTTTTTTTGTGAACATACCTAAAAACTAAAAAAATTTGTAAAAATATAAAAGGCGATACCTTTTTTTTTTGTTGAATAATAATATATTCATTATATAAATATAGGTAAAAGATATACCCATGAGAAGTGGGTATAAAAAACAAAAGGTCATCCCCTTGAAACAAGGGCTGTTAGTCAATATAAATTACCAAAGCATTAGCAAAAAAACCCAGAAATCTAAAAGCCACTCCTTTACCTTCCTTCCCACGCTAATGTTTCCCACACACTAATTATTTCTCTGAAAGAGACTCCTTGAAAGTGTTTGTGCATGCTCAACTATCTACCAACATTAGACATTATATCGTCTATCACCCCTTGGAAGCTTGGCTAACAATCCTCAAAAATGCATATGTTTCTAACTTTCCAAATATTCCACCCCACTGCAAAAAACAGTGCCTAGTACATGATTTTGCCTTTCTTCCCTAGAGCTGAGAATCTCGATTGGTATGCTAATTTGTCTATTCTTTTTGGCATCGCCCAAGACACTTGTATTAAATCTAAGAAATGATTCCATATTTTCGTAGCAAAACTCCGGTGGATGAGGAGATGATTAACACAATCTTCATCTTGAAAACACAGTACACATACAGAAGGTGATCTACACATGTTCTTCCATCTACGCTGTAGCATGTCTGTAGTGTTGATTCGGTGTAGCATCGCTGTCCATATGAAGCCTCTTATTTTCAGTTGAGCAAGAGCTTTCCATAGAAAATTATGGGGGAAGATAGTAGAAGAAGGTTGATCCCCAAGAAGCAAATGTTCATATAAAGACTTGGAAGAGAATCTACCTGATTTATCTACCATCTGTGCGCGCGACCAATCCACGGGATAGCACTGCTGGGGCGCACGTGGGTGCGGGCCTCCTTTTGGGAAATCGGGATTTGGAGTCGTCACTGCCTGATGGGGTACAGGTAGACACCTGGGTTCCTAAAGTTTGTCTATTAATGGTCTATGGCTTTTGAGATTCAAAGTAAGGTCTCAGTTATGGTCCGGGGAAGTCCGTAAACACCTCGGTTCGCCCTGTTGGGTGACGGGTCCCACGGATCTTCCTG
Source organism: Buxus sempervirens (assembly GCA_947561395.2). Taxonomy (NCBI): domain Eukaryota; kingdom Viridiplantae; phylum Streptophyta; class Magnoliopsida; order Buxales; family Buxaceae; genus Buxus; species Buxus sempervirens. The sequence goes on along the minus strand of OX387188.1, from coordinate 21,697,088 downwards.
GTTAAATCTGAAGAGTCAGTTTGGTTTACTCACCCAATCCTAATCAGATATGTTTTTTTATAAAGTTAAGTCTGTGTGGGGACTGCCTGAATGGTGTAGGTCCCCTTTTGTTTTATCTTTTTATTTTAAAGGTGAACTGGGTCTGGTGTATGGACCCCATTGGAAGGCCCATGAGTATGCCAATTTGGGCTTTAAAGTAAGCCAAAGTCCTGTTTGGGGGTTACATTGGATAACCCCCATTTTGGATTTGGTTTGGAGGTGATTTCAACATGCAAAGTTATTTGCCTTGATTGGTTTAAGCTTTTAAAAGGAGGGGCCCATTAGGCTTGGAGAAGGCTCATGGACATCCAAGTTGCTTAAGATCCATCATTGGGATGGATCTAGTTTTGAGCAATACGGGTGTGGGCCCCATTGGAAGGCCCACAAGGAATCACTATTGGGCCTTGGAGAGGCCCAAATCCCAAGAGAAGGTCTTTGATTACTCAGAGACCAATATTGGATTAAGGTTAATTAATTAGGGTTGGTTTTAATTTGCTTAATCCCCAAAAATTAGATTTCTGGAGTTCCGTAACCTGTTCATATAATACATACGGTTTGGCCTGGTCTGTATGGTATGTACGGACCAGGCCAAACCACCCTATGTATACGAGCAGAGCCTGAAAACAACAAAAGTGCAAATTTCAGGGGGGGGGGGGGGGGGGGGAGTAGGGGTCCCTTATGCATGTGTGTCTCGAATCAATCTGTGGGTCACTGTGCTGACCCATAGTGGCCTCCCAAGTGCATTTTTTGGCAAAATCAAACCTATTTTCCAAGTTTGTTCAAAGGGGGAAAGGAGGGAGAAGGCTTGGGGCCTCTCCCTCAATGTTTTGAGCTTAAACTCACGATAAACAGGGACCTTAAGTGTCCCTGTTTTAGTGATGGAGGCTTCCTCCCTTCTTTCGTGAAGGGAAGGAAGGGAATGACCCGGTTGGTCCAAGCCATGGTCTAACCAGCCAATCCATGGTTCATGCATCTAATAATCCATCAAATATCAGCAAGAACATGCAATGAAAATAACAAGACATGCTAAAATCAGTGGACTAGTGTGTGTGCTACATATGTTAGTGTTCATGCTAATAAGAGGATGCTTAGAAGGAAAAGACCTAGGCATGCATCCTAAGTGCCACATGCATGTGTGTGGCTTGGTATGCATGCAAAGAACATGCTAAATGAAATCCCAAAACAGTAGAAAAAGATGAGCATGGGGGGGGGGGGGGGGGTGGGTTGAGGAATATGCCATTCATATACATGCATACCTACAACTTCATTCAAGCATATTTCATAATAGAAGAAGAACAACAAGCAAGCTTAAAGGTACCTTAGAAACCATTAGAGAAGGGATTTAGAGGATTACAAGGATACATGTGATATAAGAGAGGAGAACATACTCTCCTTCAAATGAGAAAAATAAAAGAAATAAGGGGAAGCATGGAAAAGTGCTTAAAAGATGAAACTCGGGACACCGACATGGCCTTTCCACCCTCTCCTTCGTGCACAAACCCTTCCTCTCACCATGGGAAGCTATTTTTATGGAGGGAATAAAGAAAAATATGGAGAAAAGGAGATATAGGAACAATAATACAGCAAAAGAGAGCAAAACAATAAGACATGCTCACATTTCCTTCATTTTTACATATGTTGAATAGAATGCAACAAGGAAACTTACCTTGGGGTATTTGCCCTTTTTTTTAGGTGTGTGTGTGGGGGGTCCCTTGAGATGAGGACAGCACTTGGACTTCTTCTCTCGGCTCCACCCTTCCTTCTTTGGTGTTTTCTTGATTCAAGATGCAAAAAAGAGAGCAAAGAAGGGATTAAGAGTGGTTAAAAGGGGGTTTTGGTGCTTGGGGGTGAGTGATTAGAGTTAGGAAGGTATCTTGGATAAAGGAAAAGGGTTAGAGAAGCAAATAAGGCCATCCAACCCCCTGCACTGGGGTGCAATGCCATATTTATAGAAAACAGGCCTGTCTGTATATAGTATACGGGCAGGCCTTGTCCGTACACCATGTACGGACGAGATGTCTTGTCCACAATCATCGCAATGTGGCAGATTCACACAGAGGATAAGATTTTCAAAGATTTCTCAAAACCGTATAAGAAGTGCGGGCAGAGCATTTTAGCCCAATTTTGCTCCATCCGAATGTAATGTGCGGTCCTTTTGGATTCCCTGAGATTTTCTCGGATTCTAGATAAGGTTTTGGACAAGGTTCCATCCGTATATGGTATGCGGACGAGGCATGTCCGTATATACAGTACGGACACAGCACTCTCTCTCCAATCTGGCTGATTTGATGTGGATCCTCTCACTTAATGAGAGAATCCGAATTTTGATTTTCTAATTATTTTAATTAGCAAAAATGAGATATTTTGAAAAGTAATATTATTTTATTTAAGATATTTTTCTTTCTTGTCCTTTTGTCCTTTTCTTTGCCACTTAGTAGATTTGATTCGCATATTTGTCATGTGGACAGCCTTTCTGCATTTCTGCCCTAGGGTTTGATCTACTCATAACTTCTTTATCCGGACCTCGATTTTGGTAAACTCAATTGCGTTAGAACGGCGTCAGGATTTCCTATCTATTGAGATCGGGCAGGGCAGCCAATTCAGCTTTGGACAAAAAGCCAAAACTGCTCCCTAGGATATGATTCTACCCATAACTCCTTCATCTTGACTCCGATTCTGGCAAACTCAATCGCGTCGGAATTGTGTCAGGATTTCCCATCCATCGGATAAGGTATGGCAGCCAATCAGGGTTTGCTTAGAAAGTCAATTTCTGTTCCTTAGGGTTTGACCTATCAATTAGGTTTTCACTTCTGGCACTTCTGGGAGGTGCAAAAATGAGATGCTTACAACTGCCCCTTTTTGCCGGAGTCACCTTGTGGATGAACGGCAAAGAACAAAAGAACCTTGTTTTTTGTGCCTTGCATTTCTGTCGATATGGTCGATGAGCTTAGTCCTTTGATGTTTTCAGTGAAATGGAAGTGCCAAATGATATGGTGTCACTTCCTGGCTTCGGAGTTTCCTTACCCTTAAGTCTCGAGTGCTTGGAGCAACTCCTTGTCCTTTAGTTTATGTTCGAAAGAGATTGGACCTAAGCTCGCCAACCTTTTTCGGCATTGATGCAAGGCATTTGACAACATTCTTTTCTCTTATTTGTTCCATTAAAGTTTTTAGGTGATTTTAGCCTTGATTTCTTTTACCCTTTTTCAGATTTAGGACTTTGGGGAAAGCTTTTAAAGATTTTTTTTTAGGGGTTGGTGACGAAGCGGAAGGAGGAGGTGCTCTTGCTGCTGTCCAGTATCTCAAGGGAGCTCGCACATCTGTCATATTCTACTTACAAAAGGGGTCTATTTGCCTTGACGTTCTTCATTTTACATATCTTGGGAGATCTGCCATCTCTTTCTTGTGTTGGGGGCTATGGCTTGGTTAAGTCCAGACTTTTCTCCGCAAGGCTTCTCTCGCCGGGGAGAGCAGGGTCTGATCTTTGTCCCGGTTCCTTTTGGGAGGAGAGGTCCCCTTCTTGCTGGGTAGGTGTTCCCCTGTCGATCTCCTTCTATGATGAGGTAAGGCCCTCCTAGTTGGAAGTAACTCTATTGGGGGTTTGTGGGAAAGCATATAGCTCTTTTCTTCCTCTGAGGTGGGGCTTCTGCCAAGTCAGGGATCATTGTTAAGCGATCACTGGGACTCCTTTTGAACAGAACACTCCACTGGGGATTTGCGGGAGCCCTTATGTTGTCATCCTTTCTACCAAGCCCATTTATTAAGATTGGGCACGAGCTTGGGATGTTGTTCGGGCTCCTGTTGGATCGGGAAAACTCCACTGGGGATTTGTGGGAGCCATTTTTATCTGTACAGTTTCTTTGTTGTGACACTCTCCTCGAGTATGCAACTCTGTCGATGATTGGTGAGAGAGTGTCATATATTCTTTACGAGCTTCTTTGCTTGCCTAGTGCCACCTTGGGAGATCACCCTAGTTTTTGGATACCACTCTCCATCATTAATGAAGCTCTAATGGGGATTGAGGTAAGGGAATCTGTTCTCTTCGGTGGGGTCTATCTTTTCCTTTGCCCTCAGTCATTCCTTTTCTTGCCTTGATTGTACCTGCAAAGAAGAAATGGAATTTCAGTTGGAGACTCACTAGGGGAGGGTATGCAAAAGCATTTTTCTTTTCTCTTTTCAGCCTTCTACCCATCGCAGCCAGAAACGGCTCCCATCTTGGTTATGAACTTATGGGCTAAGGTTAGTAGCACAAGATGAAACTCAAAATTGGTTAAGCAGAACAATTATAGCAAAAACAGACGTGTCAGTGTGTGTTTTTTGCTGCAATATCAAAAGCTGATCCCCAAGTCAGATAGGACTTGGTGTGCTTGGTATTTTCAGTAGCATTGTCATCACGGGCCACTGTGAAGATTTGATTCAGACGCAACCCATCGGTCTGGACCCTTCAGATCTGTTTGACTTTCTCAGCTCATTGCTTAGCCTTGTTCCTGTTCTTTTGGTGTTTTTTTTGTTCAATCCAAATCATTCTAACATCTTCCCTGCTCTTTTCTTTAGCCACGACTAACCCTTTTTGCCCGCAGCGCCCTTTTTTCGGGCTTTCACTGTGTCTGCCTCTCATGGAAACCCTGAGTTTTGTCATTACCAACAAATGCAAACTCAATTGTTTGTCAAGATCATTCTTCTTGAGATCTGAGAGGTCTTTGAGATAGGATGAAATGTAGCTCGGCTTAAGCTATGAAGGAAAGGTAAGTAGCTCAAAAGGCTTAACTATGCTAGGTTTATGTAGTGCTTTACTTTTATTGTTGTTGGGGCTTACATCCTGGCTTATTCTTATCTATATTTTTGTTGGGTAAACTTTTCCCTAATTTTCTTTGTTTTTCTCTTCTTCTTTTTTTTGCATTTTCTTTTCTTTTTTTGTTTTATTTTCCAGGAATGCCCGTTTTGTGGTATGGAACACATGCACTGGTTGAAAGAATTTTACTCAGGCTCAAAAGTGTCTGACGAGGGTGGTAGAATTTAGGGTGATTGAAGGTATTTACGATCTAAGGGAGTGTCAAAGATGGTCTTTCTTCATTTCCCAATCGGAATGATCTTAAGCGTAGTACAATTTGACTGTGTATGCATTTATCGGCTCAAGAAAAATGGCCCCGTCCATCTCTTGTAGGATTAGAGCGCCTCTGGACAGGATTTGTGAACTACAAATGGCTCTTTGTAGTTCAGCTTGAATTTCCCTCTGTTGTCTTCTTGGTGGGGAAAGATTCTCTTCAACACAAGATCTCCCACCTTGAAGTGTCATGGCTTTACTTTCTTGTTGTAGGCTCGTGCCACTCTTTGTTGGTAGAGAGTAATAGTTAGTATTAATTCACATGATCTATTTATGATTTAGTCTTGAATATGTAGAGAAGGTGGCTGGTGTGGCAGTGTAGCAAGTCAGTTAGTGTTTTAAAAAGGAGATTGGGTGGCAAGAGCTTGGGTATAAAAAGAGAAGAGAGTTAGTTAGATAGTTTGTTGGTTGGTTAGAGCTAGAAGAATCTGGAAACAGCAAATGGAATGAGATCTGAGGAAGGAATCTGAAGAAGACCTCTTGATCGATTGCTGTTAAGGAAGAAATTGAGGGAGAATTCAAGCTGGAAATTTGATTTCAATTGAGATCGATGTGACATCTCAATCAGATCAGAGTCCTTACTAGTAAGAGTGCTTCTAACTTCCATTTCGTGGCCGTTGTAAGAGAATTTGAAGGACTGGAACAGATCTAATCAGATCTGAAAAAGATTTGATGAAAACAGGGGAAAAGTATAGAGAATTGTGAGATTTGAAGCTTCTGAGATCTTAGGGCTTCGAGATTGAGTTGATTTGAGCTTCCTAGAAGTAAGTAGCACTTTTCCAAACTAATTCGTGTTGGTTTTCGAGGTTTAATTGCATTGAATTCGAGTTTGAGTGTTGAAAATTCAGATTTGGGCATTTTTGAGTTATTTGAAGAACAACTATAGATCTGATATGATTTATATGATAAATTGTTATCGAATCATTTAGAAAGTCTCTATTAATGATTTTCAAGATGTTTCCATAGTTTTAGAGTGATTAAGTTAGGTTTTGGTAGTTTAATTTTCGAAAACCTCCGAAAAATTCACATTTCTGTTCATGACCTGAAATTTGGCCTCAAATTGGCTTGGCGCCTACAATAGGGCTTGAGCGCCCACTTGAGCGCCCAGCCTGTGTTTTCTTAAATTCTCAGAACCTGAAAGCTCAACTTTCCAGACAAGCTGAGCGCCCAATAGGAAGCTCGAGCGCCCTATTGAGCGCCCATGTCAGAAAATTTCAGATTTTCCAAATTAGGTAGAATTTTACTATAAAATTGTTTTTAATTAAATTCAACCTATATACAAATAAGATTTAAGTAGTTAGGAAGTGTTTGCACAGGTTTTATCTTAAATTTAAATTTTATAAAGATTTTGTGCACATTCTACTAAACCATTGTAAATTAGGGAGAATTTTGAGATACTTTTGGTTCTAAACCATTGTAAAATGAGTTTAGTTTGATTCCGATACTTGTAACACTTCACTGAGATCATTCCTAAGATGTTTCCAAAAGCAAATTATACAAAATGATTCTTATTAAATATTTGACTACTTATTTCCCCAAATTAGACTATTTGATGGCTTTAAAAGATATTTCAGAGGTTTTGGCATAAAAAGGGGAATCTTATCAGTATTTTCTTACAAAAAGTCTCATATAAATCAGTTTCTAGATAAGCAATTGTTTGAGATTATCTTTCTGATCAGATTTATGTAAAATTAGTATTTGAACCCTCTTTGGAGTACTTTTAAGACTGACATGATTTGAAAGAAGGATTTGCATTGTTACCTTACTATGAGATTTTCTGAGCTTGGGAGTTTATTATTATTTTGAGAATGAGGTTTGATTTTTGATTCGGTTTCCTCCATGTACTCAGGGATGCCCCATGTACTTGGGATGTTGATGCCTCTATGTACTCAGAGATGCCCCATGTCCTTAGGATGATGTGATGGAGATTGAAATGAGTTGTGTTTACTAGATATCGTACTTAGTTTTGTGTTTTCAAGTCTAGTTGGCATAGCTCGATATGGATCCATTTAGGAGCTAGATAGTGAGAAAGATTGTTCTTTGTCGTTCTAATTATTTGTTCGTGGATGCGTTCCATCGTGTACTCGATGAGGCCTTCTCTATACTGGTGGGCTGCGGCTTTCTCTCATCTTATCTTGTACTCGGACTATGACCAGTTAGTACATGCCAACCCTTCACTGTATTGGTTGGGTTTTCCCTTAATAAGACAATGATCGTGTACTCGACTTCGCACATAAGCCGGGAGGTGGAATAGTGGACATTGACTGTACTCTAGTTAAAGGCAGTTTTATTTTGTAAGTCCTATATTAACTTTGATTGATATTTTTTATTTGGCTAGTAAATGAAGTCTATCTATTTTGTTGGGATTAAGGCTAGTCTCCTTAATGCGTTTCCTCCATGATGGAGAGGCCTTCCATGAGGGAGTGGCTGCAGCAACTCCGTTTCCACCATGAGAGTGAGGTCATATGTATTCCCACCATGAGGGTAATGATATGGATATTTGAGATGTTGCAATTGTTTTTTAGACTGGATTGTCTGGAACTAGGTCTTAACCTCTCAAAATATTCAAATTTCATTATTATTATTGTTTTGACATACATATCTATTATTGTTTGGCTTACATGATGGATTCGGATTATTCGTGTTACCGTCATTGATATATATTATAACTGATTCACGTTTTAAAATTGAATAAAATGTATTTGAGCATGCATGTGCTACTTGCTGGGATATTCGTATCTCATTCGGTTTTGTTTTGTTTTCAGATCTCTGAGAGGATGATATTGGAGGGTAGATGCTTGGGTCATGTGAGTTAGCCTTGAGATATGATGCTTTTGCTTTGAGTTTGGGAATATAGATGACTTTGATTATGTAGTTTATTGCTTTATTCATGTTTTCCTTCACTCTGATATATAGATCATGTGGTTTAGCTAATTATTCGGAACCAAGTATGATTCCATTACGTAACTCGGATTCGGGGCGTTACAAGAAGAACACTTTGTCTCCCGAGTTCACCTTGGTCTTCATCAATGTTACCACTTTTATAATGACCGATGCTATATACTTCCAAGAGCAAACATAAGATCCTCTACATTGAGAGCTCATATGCCTAATATTTCTTGATAAGCCCCACTTGCTTACCAATACCTTCTGCAATAAAGCTCCACTTTACTTTCCCAATCTCCATGTCCATTTCCCAAGTAAAGAGGTGTTTTTTGTACGAATGTTACCCATTGCTAACCCCCCACAACTGCGATGTCGACAGACAGTCACCCATTTACTAAATGACATTTCTTTTTTTGACTTCCTTCCCAAAGGAAGTCCCTCTGAAACTTCTATATTGCTGAGCACACCTTACCAAGAGCTTTAAACAGTGACAGATAATAAACAGTTAGGCACATTAGAGAGGACTTAATTAAAGTTATTCATCCTCCAAATGATAAGTACTTCTTCTTCCATCCTTTTAGTCTTTTGCTGATTTTCTCCAAAATCACGTCCAAAAAACCGATTGCACTTGATCTTTTCCCAAGAGGGAAACCTAGATACTTATGGGCCATTCCTTAACTTTGCAGCCCAAGGTTGATGTGAAGTCAACCACACAGTTTTGATTCAACTGGATCCCCGCTGTTAGCACCTCATTTTTGCACTCAAAAAATGGAGAAAATGAAAATCCTAACGGAAAAAGTCAAATCCTAGGGGATCAAAAAATTGACTTTTTGGTTTGGTGCAAGTCAACCACCATGCTTTTTCCTTTTGAATAGGAAATTCTGACATGATTCTAACGCAACTGAGTTTGCTCAAATCGGAGTCCAAATGAAGAAGTTATGAGCTGGTCATACTTAGGGGAGCAGAAATTGCCTTTTTACTCAAACCCAATTCAGTTGCCCAATTTGATCTTAGAGGTTAGAGGATCTTGACACGATTCCGACGCGATTGAGTTTGCTGGAATTGGAGTCCCGGAGAAGAAGATATAAGTAAAACTGGATTCTTGGAAACAGTTTTGCACTTCTGCTAAAAACCTGAATTTGCTGTCAAACTTTAGCTCAGTGGATAGGGAATCTCGACCCGATTCCAATTCCACTAAGTTTGCTAAAATCGGACATCAGATGAGAACGTTATGGCAAGTCAAAGTTTCAGGAAAACTGCCCACGTGGTAAAGAAGCAAAAATGGATGAACAAATAAAAATCTTGAATAAAATAATGATTTTCCTTAAGAAATATCTCATTTTTTATAATTTAAATAGATTAAAATCGTTTAAAAACGGATAAGATTTGAAAAATTCACCAAAATGGATAAAAGTTTGAAATCCGCATTTAAAAAACGTGCACGTCCACATTGTATGTGCGGACATGCCTTGTCGGCACATACAATGTGGATCCGATCTTATCCGAATCAACAACTGGCAGATTTGCTGTGATCGCGCACGTTTTTAATGCGATCCGCACTTAAAAGTGCGGATCTGGAATTTTTGCCTATAAATAGATGCCAACAGCCATTGTTTGGGAGATCTCCTTTTCCCCTGTCGTTACCTTGTCTCTCTGGCGACTTGCAACCATTTGAACCTCCTCTCCCTTATCTAAGCTTTTTTTATATACCCAAAATACCCTTGGCTCTCCCTCTCCCTTCCCTTCTCCTCATTTCCACTCACAAAAGAGTAAGAGGAGGAGATTTTTCGAGGTCAAAAAGAGGCTTTCAAGCTGTTGTTATTACCAACTGGGGGACCACATCACTTCAAAAAGAGAAGGTAATACCAAGGTGAGCCTTCTACCAGTCTTGTATTTCATATATGTAAAAATCAAGTCATTATAACCAAGTTCTCCTTTTGATTATTTTGAATCTTGTTCTTTGTTGTGTTTTCTCACCATTTCTTTCTATTTTGCATGCTATTGGGGTCCCCATGGTAAGGGGGACCCCTCACACAAAATATGGGAGGAGAGAGCCTTATAGGTAAAAAAAAATAAATTATTGTGTAAATGGTTTATCTTTAGCTTCCTTTATTAATTCATTTCCTTTAAAAGAGGGGATTGTCCTCTTATCAGTGCATCCGCTGTATCCCTAATATTCTTCCCCCCTTTCCCTTCTTTAGCTTTATTTTCTCTCATCTCCAAGTATGTTTGCACGATGATAAGTGGATTATATCACATGCATGTTTGCTTGTAGCTTTAGTAGGATCTATTAGTAAGAGGTAAGCATCACATATGCACCCACTCGCACATGGTGTCTAGATGACTCAGCCAATGGTTTATTTCCTTCCATGCATCTGCATGTGTTTGAACAAATAGGGATATTAATGGATGAGGTTTCCATTTATCACATTTAGCCCATTATCTTCATGTTTAGCACATCTCCTAGCAATATGCATGGTTCTCCAAATTTCTGTCTTACTCATCCACTATTTTCATGAGTCCTTTGAATCCTTACTGGCATGCATGATGATTGGTATTTTGTTCCATTCATATGTTAAGTTATGCATTTGTTTGATCGGTTATACGTATATATGGATGCACGGGTGAAGAAAGTACATTTGGATGGATAAAGAGAGTATGAAACCACCGTGGGTCTGCTCAGAGACCCACAACAATTTGCGAACGTCCCCTGGAAGACAGGCGAACAGAGCCCCATGGCAGTTTTGGCCTTTCTTGGGATTCGGGTCGGATCCGCATATACAGTGCAGATCAAACCCAACCGCACTACATATGTGGATGGGCCTTGTCCGCATAGGATATGCGGTCAGGCCCAGGGATCTTTCAAAAGTCCATTTCTTTGATCCGGATCCATCTGACCCGACTCGATTTTAACCACCTTGGACCTTTTGGGCCTTTGGGTCAACCCAAGCCCATTTTTAGACTTGGGTCCACTAGGGGCCCAATAAGGCATTGTGGGCCTTCCAACAGGCCCATATCCAGTCCGGCCCAAACCAGGGTCCATTTTAATAATGGGCCCTAGGCCACTTGGTTAATTACCCATGGGCCACATCCAAGCCCGATGGGCCCTAAAAGCTTTAACCCACTTAATTAATTTGAAAATTTTAAGTAATCCAAAACCAAATAACCTAATCCAATAATAGGGTTACCCAATAACCCTAATGGGCCTTGGGCTTGACTTAAGCCCAATTCGGTAAGTAATGGGCCTTCCAACGGGGCCCATATCTGACCCACCTCACCAATGAATAAGCAAGATAAAATCAATCAAAATAAAAGGGACCTACACCTTCAATGGTCCCCATTGATACATGTTAGCTTAGGAAATAGGGTGAGATTAAGTTGACTTAAACTTGGGAGACCCGAGGGACCCGTCAGACCGACGGAGAGGGCTGGGGGTGTCCTCAGACTTCCCCAGACGTAACCAAGAACTTACCCGGAAACTCTAGACCAGTAAAATTAGACCGTTTAGGCACCTTGGTGTCTACCTGCACCCCATCAGGCAGTGGCGACTCCAAATACCCTGAGGCACGCACACGTCACATGCGCCTCACCCGTGTGAGATCCCATGCGCATACCTACTAAGATAGTTTTTTTCCAAATTAACCCACAGACCAGAAATCATCTCAAAAGTGTTGATGACACTTTTTGTCCAATACACTATCTTGTGAGATGGTTCCATGAACTGTGAGAAATGGAAAAATCAATCTCGTGACTTTCCTATCATCACACGGGATTCATAAAAGGGAGGAGTCGCCACCATTCCTTTTAGGTGTGAATGGACACCAAAAAGATTAAATCAAATGAAAAAGCAAAATTAAAGTAAAAATAAACCTATTTTAAAATAAACCAAAGATGGGTAAGGGGATTAGATTATGAATGGGGTAAGGTGTTAGGAACCCCTATTCATCCACACAAGGTGGTTGCCAAATATTTGTTCATGCTAAAAACAATGCTTGCTAATAAAAACCAAGTTAAAAGTGTGAAAAAGAACAAGAAGATGTATGGCCTTTTTTATGTGAATGGCCCAATTAATTCTGGGCCCTCCATAAGAATATACCATCTTGAGGGTTTCATGATTGAGCAAGAAGAACAAGATAAAAAAAATCAAAGAAAGCACATCTAAAGTAAAACACCAAAAAGGCTACATTTAAGTTAAATCCTTGAAATAAAAATTAAAATAAGAATATTGAGGAATTAAACATGAATAATCTAGGGTACAGATCTAGTTAAAATCTCTCATTAATTGAGAAATCTAAACCGAATACACCCATGTTGATAAAAAAACATCAAAAGGGAGAGTTTAGACCATAGGGTCTTCTCTCAAAAATTAAAATAACACAAAATCATCTCATAATATTGGAAAATAAATTCGAATTATCTAGGGTACAGATCTAGTCCAGATTTCCCATTGATTGAGAGACCTAAACCAGATACACCCAAAAAAATCAAAAGGGAGAGTTTAGACCATACGGTCTTCTCTCAAAAATTAAAATAACACAAAAATCATCTCACAATATTGGAAAATACATCAGAATCATCTAGGGTACAGATCTAGTCTAAATTTCCCATTGGTTGAGAAACCTAAACCAGATACACCCAAAAACATCAAAAGAGAGAGTATAGACCATAGGGTCTTCTCCCAAAAATTAAAATAACACAAAAATCATCTCCTGAAACCTCATCTTCACATTAATTTACTCATCTTCACATTATCCCGCACCTAGGCCTTGCCTCTAAACCTCAATAAACTATTCTTGAAACCAAAGTCTCCAGCAATCTCTTCCCCTTTCTTTATTAATTCATTGATGTATCACACTCTGAATCTGAGAATTATTTCTTCCAAGTATATTAACTCAAATCAGGCTCAACATAACCCATGCTATCATTAATCTCCCACCATGACTGTTGAACTCCTCAAGCCAGTATTTAACAATGTTAACAGGACTCACAAATTAACCATGAGAGTAGCTAATGAAGATATTCTTCCTGTGAGCCTCCCTACAATTCCATCTCCTGATATATATAAAGGGACTAGGATTTCGTGAGCTAAAAAAAATAATGAGGATTAAGAGTAGATCATAATGTCACAATGATTCCTTCTGACTCCTCTATCTCATATTAAGATTTCACCTAAATAAAATATCCCCAACCCTTAGATTATAAACGAAATAATTCCCTTTTGGAGAATACAATAAATTATGGAATACAAGGTAACCACTCTTTCCTATTGTATCATTCACATTGCCGAAACCAGCTTGGAAGATATCTCAACTTACCTTAATAGAACCATATCACCAATTGAATGCCAATACAATAATTACTCACTCCAAATTATAATTTAACAGTTCTTCTCTTGAGTATGCCAAAATCATGAAGTGTCAATCCCATACTCTTTCCTGTAGCTTCCACACATAATCCAATAAACTCGAAAAAATGTTTTGATAAATAGAGATTCCCAATTTACCGTAGACCAACAAATTTTCAAGCTGCAACAATCATGGTTTTTCAATTCTTGGAAATTATTCTCACATTTATCAACTAACCAAATTCTGTATCATTCATCCTTAAGATCAATAAAACAGCAATCCGGAGTGAATTCTTTATAATCCTCTCCCTATGGATTCCTTTGTAGCAATATGCATCTCTCAACTCTCTAATTATAGTACCTCCATTTAATCCTTTAGAGATAAAGTCTCCCAAAAATTTTCTTGTAAGTATCATGATTAGCAATGCCAAATCCTGATAAAGAAATTCTTCTCATTAATTTTTATCTTGTTTTCTAAAATTACCACGCTTCCACTACACATTCATTGATTTCCAATTTACCATCTCATCCTTAATAATCCTCATAAATCCAACCGCTTAACATTTTCTCACTGTCAATATCCATACCTACTAATAAAACACAAAATAGCTCAAAAGAAAATATCATGACTTACCACCACAATCCTTTCCATATATGTGCACCTATATGAAGGATAGGGAAGAGATCATGTAGATCCCCTTCTGGCTTAAATTAAGTAATATAGCACACATCAATTTCTTTTATATATAAAAATATTACATTACATACCCCATTTGTATAAAGCTTAATACCCTAGTACGCATTCAACATTGGCCGATGCCTCACACTACTGAAGTATGGCTATATACATGTGGCTCATCATCCAATTTAGCATACAATAGCTCGCATGCTTAATCAACCATCATAAATTTCATGCTTCAGCTATATGCATTTAATAATTAAATTGTATCAAAAACCTCCAGCATTCATCTCACTACTTGCCTCCATACCACTTTTTAAAATTTTAATTACCCCTAACTGACCTAAGTATTCTCCGCTAATAATACAATCAATAAGAAACTTATACATCATAATTAACAAACCTCATCATAACAAATAAAAATATATAATAAGAACCAGTAACTAACCTTTAATAACACTGGCTACTACTATATTCGGAGAAGGAATACTCTCAACCTAATTTCCTATACAAGTCGTGCTATCTAACGTGCACAAAATCCCCAAGGCCATCCTAGGGTTCCCTATCCCTATATCATGTTTCCTTTCATAACCCTGATATGGTTCTAATACCATCTTTGTAACGCCCTAGATCCGTGTTGTTCAATGAAGGTATAACACGTCTCACGGAGTGTTAGGTACAGGCCCACAACTCATGTGATCGCTGGATAACCACCTAAGATATACCATATCAGAGTGCATAAACAATTTATCAACTAGGAAGTTCGAAATTTATTTGATTATAGTCAATTGAATCAACATCAATCCACTTTATTACATTTTCAAATCAAACAAATCAAAATTCCAATCCAAAAATAAACCTACTAGTCTACGGAACGTAGTAATAGTCCTCCTCCCTATAGGTGTTGGTCTGATCTAACCCAGTATGCGCCTCACCATGAGTATCTAAAAACAAAAACAAAAAAACATACGGAATGATTTACGAATATCTCAGTGTGTAACATATGCATGAAAAAATAGTTATCAACAGTTATAAATATGCCACGATAAATAACAAATACAAGTAAGTCGATAGAGATAATTTCGAATTGTAAATCCAAATCCCAATAACAGTTTTCCACAAAAGACCAACCACAAATACCGATTTCACATCTAATAGTCAATGTCATGACTATTGCTTAAATTGGTTAATTAACATGCCAAGGAGACATCCACACCTCCATGTACACAGTTCCGGCCTACTCAGGGTTTCGGAACTCTGAAACGACGGCCTACTAGGGTTTCGTCATCCAATGCCGGCCTACTCATCGGGTTTCGGCATTGACAACCAGGCCTACTCAGGGTTTCTGGCTGCTCTACACCGGTCGTGGCAACACACAAGGCCATGCAATTACACCAATAAACAATACCATCACATTACTAAGCTTATACAAGCATCCAGGTGAAGCTAAACCAAAACAAAATAACAACTGCATAAAATTTTCCATTGGCAACACGATAAACCAAACATTGTCATCATGATGTATAACACCATATAACCTCATCACAGGTCACTCCGAACCAGAACAGTAACTCATGGAACTTCGATAGATGTTCTAACCCAAAACCAAATCCCACCGGTAGTAAAGTTCTTTTACTCACACAAAGATATTTTTTAAAATACGGCTCAACCTTTACAATCCAAAAAACTCAGGTTAAACAAGTTCACAACTAAAAACAATCGCAAAACATAGATAAAACTAGAATACTAACTCAGGTATCAAGAATAATAATTTGACTACAAACAGTCCTTTGAATATCACTTTTGAGAACTCATAAAACCTACCAAGAATTGACCCAATGATCTCCGAAGGTTTGGAGCAGATTAAAATACTTCTAACATCCTAATCTGGCTTTTGGCTAAGAGGTTTAAGCCTTAAAGTATAAAAAATGGGTTCAATTTGGTCAGTCGCACATTCCTTGGAAAAATGGAGGGTGCGTTGACCTCGGCCCCTTGGCGCCAGGTCGGCGCCAGCTCAATGGACCCAAAAGTCTGTATGCGCTAAGCTGCCGCTGAGGTAAATTAGTAGGCGGTAGTTCGGCGGATGCTCCCCTGTTTCTCGATAAAAATTTTTACTCACTGTTAAGTCGATCTAGCTATGACTGGCCTACATTCCAGCCTCCATAACAATTGTTCTATGCTTCTACTACCTTCAAAGGAAGATTCAACTCAAATCGAAATTAATCTAACCCGTTTCATATCACGCCTCGAAAATCTCTTCGAAAAACCCAAGTCTGAAACTAACATTTTACACAACCATGCATTACGGCTAATCCCAGAAAGTCAGAAACCAATACACAAAGTAAAACGATGCTACTCACCTGATACGAAGAACCTCATGATCGATTACTTGCCATCCTCTTCAGACCTCGCACGGCAGCAGCTCCAAAAATCCCTTCAATGAGTGATCGGTGCTCCAAATCTCGACTCCTGGTCACGCCTGATCGCACCGCCAGGTTGAACTGATCTCAGCAACCTCTGGCAGCTCCAAGTGCTCCAACCCACCTTGCCCTATCTTCTCGATCTGGTTGAGCAACAACCGCAACTCCTCCTCTGACCAAAATGACCTAAACCTAAAATCCCCAAAATCTCTGTTACTTATAGTGGTCGATGGCACTCACTCTTTCCATGCTACGATGTGTGTTCGCCGACTGACCCTTCCTACATAATCAATTCTTTAACACCCGATCCAGCGATTTCTTCTCCACCAAACCACCTATATTATCTCCTTAGTAAATAAAAATAATTCTTAAAACATACTGCTAATAAATTCTTTAGACCAATATTATGGTGCTCACTTATATTTACTCCTTCCTTGATTACTTTGTAAAAATCCCCAATTTACCCTTGCTTGCTACAATACCAAACCACCAACCCCATTAACGAAACTAAATTAACGGATTTGCCCCTTTTAATAATTTCTCCTATATTACTTTCTTTTATGTATTTTTCTCTAAATAATTCCCTTTTCTCTATTTCTAAGATTTTCCATTAATTAAACTAATTAACAACAAAAATCTAATATTTTTAATGTTATTAAAAATTCGGGATTTTACAAACTATGTAGTCAAAACTGCCTTAATTCAAAATTTCTTAATCAAAGAGAACTTGTGAACGGAACGAAACGAAGGCTTGGTGTTTTTTTAGAAAGAAAAGGAATAAAAGACTCAAATACCATATGATCAAATGGGTTAACTGAAATTGTAATTTTTAAGGCATTTCTTCCCTTGAATACAAAATTGCCCCCCGGTAATGAAGTTCTTCCTCCATTTTGATTTCTTCATTTGAAACTTATTCCCCAGTATTGAACTTCTTTTTCCATTCTTTTCTTCACAATTTTGAAGACATTCTCCAAATAGCATTTGATTATCTCTTTTTCTTCCTTTTTTTTCTCATTTCTTTACCCCCTTTTCTGAAAACATCTTCAAAATCCCTTTTGAAATTCAATAATGCCCCCTTCTTTCTTTCTTTTTTTTTTTACTTGTCCCTTCATTCTTTTTTTTTATGCCTTAATAAAATTGCCTCAGTGTGGGGTTACAATTCTCAGTTTAGCTTACTTGGAAAAATTTATCAAGCTCAAAAGGTCTAACTAGGGATTTCAAAAATTTTGCGGATATAAGAAAGAAAGGCCTCTTATCATTTTAAGAAAAGTTTGAATTTTCAGACTTGACAGAGTTGTACTACATGACTGGCTCATGATTTTTCTTTTTCTCTCTCTCTCTTTTTTTTTTATCACCACCACCTGGGAAGATAAAATTTCAACCATAAAACATCCTTCTCACCGGATCAGCCTCTTAAATCGCAATTCATATCTTAACCAAGAGACCAAATCTTTCCATATTTTCCAATGCAGAGTGTGTAGACACCTGCTTTTGGCACCCCCAAAATAAAGAAAAATGAAAAGTCAAACCCTGAGGGGGTCAAAAAATTGACTTTTTGATTCAAGTAAATTTGGCCATCAAACTTCATCTCAATGAAAAGAGCATTTCGACATGGTTCCAACGCAATTGAATTTGCTAGAATCGGAGTCCAGATGAGAAAGATATGAGTTGGTCAAACTTTTGAGGAGCAAAAAGTCCCCAATTCAACTGCCAAACTTTATCCCAGTAGACAGGTGGTTCTGAGCCGGTTCCAACGACACTAAGTTTGCTAAAATCAGACACCGGATGAAGAAGTTATGAGCAGTTGAAGTTTCAGAAAAACTGCCCATGTGGCAAGAAGGCAGCAAAAATGGAATAAACCAACAAAATAAATAAAATAAATGTGTTTAATAATATTTTAATAAAGAGAATCTCGCTTTTTAATAAAATAATCGGGAAAATCAAATAAAAATCTTGCAAAAAAAACCAAATTGTATAAAGGTTTGAAATCCAAACATTTAAAAAACGTGCTGGATCGTATTTGCATTACGGGCAGGGCATGCCCGTATTTGAAATACGGGCAAGATTCTGGAAGAAGATAGGCGTCGCTGTACGGCGGGACACGCGTCCCGTACGGCTGATTCGCGAGATTTGCAAATGTGCATTTTTCGCCCGTATTTGAATTACGGGCAAGGCACGCCCGTACTTGAAGTACGGGCAAGGCACACCCGTACTTCAAGTACGGGCACGCCCCTTTTTGCCTATAAATAGAGAGGCCTCCCCCCCTCCCCCCCCCCCCAATTTCAACAAGCCTTCCCCTTAGGCCGAACCCCTCTCCCTCTTTGTAATTAGCCACGGCCAAGCCCTGCCCAATCACCATCACCCCAACATCTAACTCTATTTAATGCCCAAAATACCCTTGTCCCACCAAAATCATGTCTAAACCTCTCTTTTTCATCCTTTGAATATCAAGAACCCACCAAACCTCTGCCAAAACCATTCCAAGAAATCCCGTAGGACGCAGAAGCGCTGCTCAAATTTTCAGACGACCATAACACCAATCAAACAACTAATTACATTGTAAGTATGTTCTCCTTCTAAATTAAAGTAAATTTTGATTTTATTTTTCTCTTCCTCACTACCTCTTTTCTCTTTTATGTTATTTCTAACATTGTTTTGAGTGTTGAATAATGAGGAGTTGCATCCAAAAGTAGTCATCCCTATGCAAAAAAGGAGGTGATAACAAAAGGTTATCAAAAATGTCTCAAAAAGAGAAACTTGACCTCGTTTGATCACTATTACAGAATGAAGATTGAAGTCCTTTTTGAACATCAAACATACCCTGTAAATTACCCCTTTCCCATTCCTAAAAATTGATGGTGGACAAACAAGAAGGATTTTGCTTACTCAAAGAACAAAAGAAGGAAAAAGATGATCATTTGGGCCAAGAGAAGAAAATTCAATGCATTGAAGGAGCTAAAAGCATCGCAGTTATTACAGAAAGCTCCCAAGAGGTCACGGAACAGATCCCGAGAAGAATCGGCAGCAAAAGCGCAGAATAAGTTGCGCCCGTAAACTCAGAGCGGTCCAGTCAGGACCGTGTTTGCTTCACGGGCAAGGCAAACTGGATTTCGTCTACGGGCGACGGTGGACCGTATAAAAAATACGGGCTAATGTAAAAGTAATATAAAAAATGTAATTTTTCTACCCGATTGGATCTATTCCGACCTGAACCGGCCTGAACCAGCCCTTTAAACAATTTGGGCTATCTTAAGCCCATCTTTGGACCGTGGGCCCAAATGGGCCCACCAAGACCTCCCTTTGGCCCACATGAGTGGTCCACTTTTGACCGTCCCAAACCGAGCCCGTTTTCAATAAACGGGCCCAAGGCCACTTGACTCTGGCTAATGGGCCCATTCCAAGCCCATTAAGCCCAAAAAAAAGTTGTAAATGAGTAAAATAACCAAAGGGGTTACCCAATAACCCCACTGGGCCTCAGGCTCAACCATGGCAGCCCACGGGTCTTCCAATGGGACCCGAATCCGACCCACTTCACTAAATAAAAAGATAAAATCAAGCTAAAGGGGACCCACACCTCCAGAGGACCCCGACAGACCTAACATGGCAGCATGCTGGTCTAGGAAAAAGGTGAAATTGACTCAAAAACCAGGGAGACCCGAGGGACCTGTAAAACCGATGGGGCGGGCCGGGGTGTCTTAGGGCTTCCCCGGACGTAACCAAGGACTTAGCTAGAACTCTGAAAAGCCGCAGACCAGACTTAGACCCGATTAGGGCGAAACCGTGTCTGCCTGCACTCTTAGGCAGTGGCGACTCCAAATATCCCGAGGTACACACTGAAGGTGCGCCTGGTGTGCGATCTAGGATCCAGGTTTTAGGTGCGCACAGCTTGGCGACTCCACTGGGGAAGCCTCAACCCAGTCGGACCCTGGTTATCAAATGAGTCAACTAGGTGGATATAAGCAGATTAGGAAGTACTTCTTGTCCAACCTTAGTGGTTTATGGAACTTATGCAATTACGTGATATTGGGGATCCTGTCACAAGGACAAGATAATTGCCTAAGGAAAGTGGAATTTAAGCGGTTCCCTGTGACCCTCCACTTACCTGGGGATCCACCCAAACATTGTATTGCATACTGTTCTGTATTCTCACTATAAAAGCGACATTAAGGAACCCTTAATCAGCCCATTATCCGAGAATCACCCGAACAGACGCAGCACTTGACCCCACTGCACATACAAGCACTTCACTACACCGTGAATAAATTCTTGCGTGGGGTGACATGCACGAGGGAGTCTGCATGAATGATCCGAATTGATTGCTGTC
The DNA here is from genome assembly GCA_947561395.2 of Buxus sempervirens. NCBI lineage: Eukaryota > Viridiplantae > Streptophyta > Magnoliopsida > Buxales > Buxaceae > Buxus > Buxus sempervirens. Next base: position 21,676,295 of record OX387188.1, on the reverse strand, counting down.
TGCACCATGTGAATGCTTTTCTTAACCAAAACCTAGATCTCTCTAGCAGCCACCCTTCTTCAATCGAGAAACTTACTTTTGGGATGGTATTAGCCCTACGCTCCCGTGGCTTGCCGGGGAAAGCAGGGTAAACCCATCTCCCCAGGTTTCTAGATTCTTCAAGCGCCATTGGTTTCTTGCCATGGTACGCGAAGGGTCTAGTACTTGGCTCAGACCCTTGAAGGTAGGCACCTTGGGCTGGGTATCCTTCCCCACCTATTACTTCTGACAAACCCTGATGTGATCATGAACATGAATGAACAAATAGGGGTAAAATCAATCTGGGGCATTAACCCCCACCTTTGTTGGTCTTAACCATTAATTAACTCGATTTAATCCGTGCTTTCAAGTTGGTCTTGGTTCAGTTGAAAGCCGGCCAGATCAGACAGAAATGGGTCAGAACAGAGGCAGAAAAACCCTAGAGATAGGATTTCAGCCCACCTGCCAAATGGCAAATTTTGTACCCTCCTTTTGGGTTCTCAACAACCCTAAAGGTGATTCTCTTTCCAGATTTATTTTGTAAATTTCACCCTCGAAGGCAAGTTGTAAATATTGTTTTCAGTCCGACACTAGGGGCAGATGAAAGAGCAGATGAAAGAACAGATGAAAGAAAAGGCCGGCTAAGACCTGAATGCGTTTTCCAAATATTTAAAGGACATAACCCTTAAAACCCCATAACTTGAGTGCTTGGATTTGATTCTTGCGATAACTGCTTAGGCATTAATTTAATTTTTGCATATTTTGCTGCATGCCTTAGAATAATTTAGAGTTTTTGGTGGAAAACCCTAAATTGACTTGGAATTTCAATCGGATAGTCGGCATGGCATCTTCATCCTCGACTGAGAGAGTTCGCTTCCCCAAGATAGAGAAGTGTGCCTTTGATACCCCTTGGATCCGTTCTTGGACAAGGCAATTGCAAGGAGATGAACAAATTAAATGGGAACAGAAATACCACATGGGACAAACTCTGTCCCTGTTAAATGTGCCCATTAATTGGGACATGATTCAGGCGGCCCTACCATTCTGGGATCCCCAACTTTCACTCTTTAGGTTTGGAACTAATGAGCTGACTCCCACAATCGAGGAATTTGAACTATTCCTCCGATTTCATGACCATGGTGAACTAGCTAGGCCAAACCTCAAAGATAGCTACAAGAATGAAGCTTGTACTTTCTTTGGCCTACCCAGAAGAGAATTCCAGACTCTAGGAGGTGACCAAGCATTCACGCGGGTCTCTAAAACCTTCCTTGCTGAAAAGATAAGGGACAAAAAGCAGGAAAGACCCCGTGTTTGGTGGGACACCTTCACCCTCGTGGTTCTGTCACAGCTCTTCTTTCCTGCTGGGGGAGACACCATTAATTTGGCCCTCATGGAAATTGTATACCAACTCCAGGTGAAATTCCGAATTGCATCATTAATCCTTGCTCAGCTATATCATGCCTTGACCATGACCAAGAACGGAACTAGGAGGTTTCAGGGATGCGATCCTCTCCTACACATTTGGTTTCAAGATCACCTGATGGTTGCTGAACCTGTCAGCCCACGTTATGGGTACATCCGTGACAATGTCACATTGATGGCCCGAAGAGAGATTAGACCAGACTTACCCTCCAGAGATGACTGGTTTGACCATTTTCTCCAGTTGAAAGGAGAAACTGATATAAGATGGGGAGGCACATTTGACCAAACATATACTCCCGTCATAGCTTTCAGGAAAAGACATTGCTTAGCCTTGATAGGCCTGACTCATGCCATGCCATACTATCCGGTTCGAATTCTGAGACAGTTTGGGAAGTCTCATGGAATACCGATCAAGGATGAGGCGGAAGGTTTAACTGGCCCACTTACAAGGGAATTGAAGAAAAAATTGGTGAAGGAATGGCAACACGTGCACATACTCCTGTAGACACCCCAAATTGCACAAACAATCATCAAAAATCATTATCTCCTGGAAAGCCAGCACAGAATTTGAAGAAAATAAACTTTTACCTGTATCCGGATACTTAATCCGGATACAAGTACTCCTTCATGTATCCGGATACTCATACCGGATACATGTGAGCCTTAGCGTATCCGGTACCAGGTACCGGATACCTTAAGGCTCTTTTTTATCCGGCCTGATATACCGGATACCTTAAGTTTGCTCAAAATTAGGGTTTTCCGAGAGCTTTTCACTTTTACCATCATGTCCCTCATTAAATGAGGGGAAATCGCGGAAATAACCTTAGGGTTTAGGTTGGGGGGTTTTAGACATTAATTTGTGTCTACCAATGACCTTAGCCTTTGCCTATAAATAGGAGCCTCCTCCTTGAGCAAAAGGCACACAACTCTTGTTTTGAATTCTCGCAAAGAAGAACTCCAAGAGAAGAAGAAAACCGCTGCGGAAGCGCCTCCATAACTCAGGTAAGCCTCAACTTTTCTTTTTATTTTCTGTCTTTACATTCCTAGATCTAGATCTCTTCTTCTACCTTTCTGTAGTGTAAAGCCTTGTTTGTATGTGTGGAAATCCTTCCCCGGCTCAAAGTATCTCAAGACTCCCCTAGCCGTAAAACGTGAAGGCGGATCTAGGAGAAACGAGACTGGGGATTGACCCTAGTGCTAGAACCTATGTAGCATAAGGCCTTTTTGATTGATTGTAAACCGTTCCATATTCAAAGTACCCTTGATTATCTTAAAGAGAACAGAGGGAAACGATAATGGAACGGAACCCTAGGCTATGCTAGAACCATTTTGTTGAATCTATATGCATGTTGTGTTGATCTTGTTTGTTTTTTTACACTTGCACATACATATCACTATTTTGGCGGGATAGGTTCATATTTGGGGTTTATTGCATTTATTGTGATAAAACTCAAATAAATGGCCTCAATCAAATTCTGGAGTGTTTTTAAATGTTTTTCAAAGGTTTTGGATTCATCTCACACGAATCACACACTTTTTGTCAATTTTCGGATTTGGTTTTCTTCAAAAGTGGCTTAGCTTGACAGCACCTGTACCCTTACTTCGGACGCCCATAACTTCATCATCCAGATGAATTTTGGAGTGATTCTAGAACCATGGGAAAGGTGAGGCTGTCTAGTTTATGTCCACCAAATTTCATGAATTTCTATCTAGCCGATTTTTGACACTTCTCTGTCGAAGTTAAGTGGACAGTTCAGGTCTAAGTACAGAACTTGTCACTTCGACGGACCGTCATGTGTTCGTTTTAAGTCCGATTCGAGTGGTTTTTATTTCTGAGTACTCCTTTTTGAGTCTATTTTCAAATCCAGTTAGTTTCATAATTTTTTGATTCCATTTGAATTATTGGTAGCCGATTTACTCAGAACTGTTCATTTGTACTTTTCTGGGTAAATCTGTGATCTTCGGGGCCTGTTCGGGAGACCACCCAAGGCACATCCGAAGGGATTTTTGTATGAGGCTAGTTTCTATGGAAAGATGGCCATACAAACTTCAATCACACCAAATTTCGTGGACTTTTGTGTAGTGGATTTTTCTAGACAATTTTCCAAAGTTGCCCACTTACCACTTTTAAAAATCCCCAGCAGCAACTTCAAAGGAGCATAACTCCTAGGATTTTTATCGGATTAACTTGGGATTTTGCATGAGTTCCTTATTTATCATAATCTTTCAAATAGAGTTGGTTTGAATCAGTTTGAAATTGGATTTGGATGATTTCAAGACAAAGGACCTTACTTTTTACCAAAATTCCCGGATTTGCCTCAACTTGGTTTTGGCCACTTTTACTTTGATTTCCATCTTTTGAAATACTCCAGAAGTGATATTGACATAAGAGAGGATCTAAAATCCATTTAGATCCTCATGTGAAAATATCATACATTGTTCCTTTTTCATGGCTTTTTCATGATTTTTAGCAAGCTTCTTATTTTCTTTTTAGCATGAACATACATTTGGCAACCACTTCGTGTGGATGAATGGGGGTGCCTAACACCTTCCCCCGTTCATAATCTAATCCCCTTACCCATCTCTGGATTTGATTTTCAAGTAGGATTTTTATTCTAGAATGCTTCTTTTTTCACTTTTTGCTTATTTTGATCTTTGGTGTCCATTCTCACCCCAAAATCATGAATGGTGGCGACTCTCCCGTTTTTGCGTTGAGCCCGTGTGTTGACGGAGGGACGATCACTCCGGTGATTTTTTCCCATGTCTCACAACTGGCGACTCTGCTGGGGACTTGTGGATTTAAGCCATTTTGTGTATATTCATGCTTTTTCATCACTTTTGAATGCTTGCTATTTTTTTTGTTTTATTTGTGCATAATGTTGTATTCTAAATCAGATTGGGATGCTTTTGAATTTTATATGAATCAAGTCATGTATGTTTTGCTTGATGTTGCCTAAAGGTTGATTTAGGAAAAGCCTATCTTGAAGGATGATTTGGTTGTATTTGGTGGTAACATGCTCTAATTTGAATTTTAAATACCATGGTTTGAATATGAGAATTAATAGCATGAAATCTAGGAGTTCAGAATTTTTGGGTGTTCAAACATGATTCCTATAAAGCATGCTTTTGTGTGTTTAAAAATTTTTGTCATGCCATGCCTTTGATTTGGGGTATAGGGGAATTCAATTTGAGCATGAAAACCAAGAGCATGAAATCTGGAATTTTAGTGCACATTGTGGTTTTTTTAGTATGTTCACCAATATACCATGTCAAGTAGTTGCTAAACTTTTAGGCACTAATTTGGGGTATAAAGGATGCACTTTTGGGCATGAGAAATCTGAAAATTTTAGTGCATATTTCTGGAGATTTTAAAGCATATTTTACCTCATTGAAACACTTTTGAACCATGCCAAGTAAGTGCTAAAATTTTAGGCTTCAATTTGGGGTAAATGGTACACTTTAAGCATGAAAATCTGGGATTTTAGGGAATGCTTTTGGGTTTCAAGCATGCTTCCATGGTTTAATTGTTGTTTGTATAAATAACATGTTTTGTATACCACTTTTTGGGCATGTAATATTTTTGTACATATTTGGTGCTTGCTTGCTTGTATTTAGCTTCATTATTTTGTCATATATGCCTTGGCTTGGAATGAATGCATGGCTACGAAAAAGAGTGGCAAGGGGCTGGGACGTTATGAATGTTACCACAATTTTAAAATTGCACTTGAGCACTTGAAACAATTTACACAGCCTACCCTTTACCTATTAGGAAGTTGAACCATGAATGTGTGTAGCTTGGCGCACCGAGGTCGTGACTTCGGAAAGCGAAAGTGAAAACATTTACCTTGGAATTTGGGTCAATGATGTGATGACAATGGGATCTGTGATTCGATTCCGGGCATCACTAGACTTGAGTTCTAAGTTGCCAATTAAGCCAAAACCCAAAAACCATACGCTTGAAGGTGGAGAAACACGTTTTCGGCTAAAAGCACACAATTGCGTTTGGGGGAATTGGGTGTAAATGTGGGAAGGCCGTTTGCATGTTTTACAGGCCAAGGTATAATGTGAATACCATATTGAATGAAGGTAATACAAGGTGGCAAGGTAAAGCCATGTTCTTTTCTTAAATTTAGGGAATTTTGCAAGTATGATGTCCAAGCCCAATTTGGGGCAAGTTTTGAAGGTCAAATTAAGGTGAACATCAATTGGGAATGAAAAAAAACTAATCTGGTGAAAAAAATGAGTCAAAAAGGGCCATTTCGGCAATAACCGGTAACTCAGGCCGGTTAATAATAACTGTATTCATATCCGGTATACATTTCCGGATACAAAGACATATGCGGATATCCGGTTAGGTTGACCGGATACAATAAGGCATATGCTTATCCGGTATAGTATACCGGATACATTCAAAAAATGCACAAATTGGCTTTCCAGCCCAAATTTTCAGAATAAAATGCCTAAAACACTGTGGATAATCCTTAGGCACCCCGAAAAGAACATAAGAAATGTTCCCAAAAATACAAAATCAAAAAATAAATAAATAAAAAAAAACAAAAAAAGAATAAAATAAAATATTCTTTCAGGATTTAACCTAAGTTTGAAAATCAAAGAGGAAACCAAGGTGTCATTTTTTTTGACACCAACTCAACTCAAACATGTGTCAGTCAAACTTTTGAACTTGAAAACTGAGAAAATTCCGCAAAAATAAAAAGAATAAAAAAAAAAAGAAACCTTTGGTTGGTTATTTTTATCAATCAAATCAAAACATTTGTGGGATACTTGGAAGCCCTAGAATATTCCAAGACACCTTTGGTTGGTTATTTTTATCAATCAAATCAAAACATTTGTGGGATACTTGGAAGCCCTAGAATATTCCAAGACACCTTTGGTTGGTTATTTTTATCAATCAAATCAAAACATTTGTGGGATACTTGGAAGCCCTAGAATATTCCAAGACATCTTTGGTTGGTTATTTTTATCAATCAAATCAAAACATTTGTGGGATACTTGGAAGCCCTAGAATATTCCAAGACACCTTTGGTTGGTTATTTTTATCAATCAAATCAAAACATTTGTGGGATACTTGGAAGCCATAGAATATTCCAAGACACCTTTGGTTGGTTATTTTTATCAATCAAATCAAAACATTTGTGGGATACTTGGAAGCCCTAGAATATTCCAAGACACCTTTGGTTGGTTATTTTTATCAATCAAATCAAAACATTTGTGGGATACTTGGAAGCCCTAGAACATTCCAAGACACCTTTGGTTGGTTATTTTTATCAATCAAATCAAAACATTTGTGGGATACTTGGAAGCCCTAGAATATTCCAAGACACCTTTGGTTGGTTATTTTTATCAATCAAATCAAAACATTTGTGGGACCCTTGGAAGCCCTAGAATATTCCATGAAAACCTTGGTTGGTTATTTTTATCAATCAAATCAAAAAAAAATTGGGACCCTTGGAAGCCCTAGAATATTCCATGAAAACCTTGGTTGGTTATTTTTATCAATCAAATCAAAAAAAAAATTGGGACCCTTGGAAGCCCTAGAATATTCCATGAAAACCTTGGTTGGTTATTTTTATCAATCAAATAAAAAAAAAATTTGGGACCCTTGGAAGCCCTAGAATATTCCATGAAAACCTTGGTTGATTATTTTTATCAATCAAATCAAAAAAAAATTGGGACCCTTGGAAGCCCTAGAATATTCCATGAAAACCTTGGTTGGTTATTTTTTTATCAATCAAATCAAAAAAAAAAAAAATTGGGACCCGTGGAAGCCCTAGAATATTCCAACACAAAATCAAAACAACAAAAAAAAAAAAAAAACAATAAATTTTTGGACTGGTGTTCACCTGACCTATCTGTCTACATTTATAGGGGTGTGTTTCAAATTAAATGGAAGCTGACTTATGTCTTTGTTTTTCTTAATCATGTACATTTACTTTCGACCCAGGTACACTTATTTGCAGTCATTGCTCCCGTGACCAGATCCAAAGCAAGAGCCATGAATACTGAAGAGAACCAAGCCCAAGCTACTGTCCCCGCTCAGGACTTTACTCAGCTGCAGGAGCAAGTGGCCGGTCTGGCCAAAATGCTGGGAGACTTACTGGCGGCTCAGGCCCAAGCCCAAAATCAGGCGTCGACTTCCCATCAGGCACCACCACCTCAAGCCTACATTCCGCCTCCGGCTCAGCCCATGCCTGAGCCCATTTCTGAACCAGTCCCCGAACCCATTCTGATCAGGGAAAATACAGCGGAGTCTGAGAAAGAGCTGGAAAAAGAAAAGGCCCGAGATGAGATGGAAAAGAAAATGCTGCTCAGGATAGAGAGGATCCAGGCAGAGTTGAAGGAAGTGAAGGGGGGAGGCAGCCATGCAGGCACCACCTTCGAAGACCTGTGCATGTACCGGGACGTCTGTCTACCGGCTAAGTTCAGGTGCCCAGACTTTGACAAGTTTGATGGCACGGGCTGCCCATTGAGCCATCTGAAATTATACTGCGGGGCCATATGCCAATTTGGCCGGGATGATGGCATACTGATCCAGCTCTTCCAGAGGAGTCTGACCGGGTCAGCCCTTCGGTGGTTCGCTACAGTGGACCATGGAAGGATTAGAAGGTGGAAGGACTTGGCCGATGCTTTCTTAGACCAATATAAGTTCAACTCTGAGATCGTGCCGGACCGGTACGACATGATGAGGATGACCAAGGGCAAAGATGAACCGGTACGGCAGTACGCCAAGAGATGGAGAGAGGCCGCCTCCCAGGTCAGGCCACCTATGCAAAAGCCGGAGATGATCTCCACATTTATGGGCACACTGGGGCAGCCCTTTTACAACCATCTGGTGGGTTAGATCACCACCAACTTTGCAGCCCTGGTACAAGTGGCGGACCGGATCGAGGAAGGGGTCAGGTCAGGACGGCTGATAGACTACCCTACTTTGACTGGGCAGTCTGATTCCTCGGCCTCCATGGCCCAGAAGAAAGGGGCCGGATTCAAAAAGACGGGGGCCCGAAAAGAAGGGGAGGTGAACCTGGTCCAGGCTCCTCCAGCCAAGAAGCCACTGCACGTCAACATCTCTGCACCCCAACAGGCCCAGCAAGCCCAGCAGTCGTACCAGCCCCCGCTGAATGTCAACTTCCCTCCCTCTGTGCCAGCTAACACAAGGAGGACTTTTTCTAAGGAGGAGCGGGATGCCTGGTTCGCAGCAAGAAAGAACCGGGTTTTCACCCCTCTACCCATATCTCTTTCCCAACTATTGCCAACCCTGCTAAAAGGTGAATACTTGACTCTGAAAGAGCCCAACCCGAATGCCACCAGGGGGAGAAATTTTGACACATCGGTCACCTGTGATTTCCACATGGGTGCACCGGGGCATTCTAATGATAACTGCTGGGTATTGAAGCATGCGGTCCAGGATTTGTTGGACCAGAAGGCCTTGGTGTTCAACACTGCTGCACCGGCCCCGTCCGGGAATGATATTGGGTAGAACCCTCTGCCGTACCACAATGGGGCAGGCCCATCCAACTCCATCACTGCCATATCCACCACGAGAAGGGCCTTTGATCCATCTCAGCTTATAGCACCTGTGGGGACTACAGTCCAGGTCCGATTTTTCCCAGAAGAGGAAGAAGAGGAGATCAACATGGTCTCCCAAAAAAATAATACAGCTGCTGAGGACATAAGTTCCTCTTTGAACCGGGTCTCATCTCTTATGACCCAGATGAATACTGCAAGGCCCGCATTGGTCTTCAATTGCAGTCCATCCACTTATTCCCCATCCAAGCCGTCTAAGGCTCCACTGGTCATCAATCTTGACCCCACCACTGCTTCCATCACTTCTTCTGTCCCCACCAAATCCAAACTTCAACCCCTGGTTGTAAATGTGCAGCCAGCCCAAACTATCCCTAAACCGGCCCATACATCCCGGTCCAAACTCCAGCCATTAGTGGTTAACATCCCTAAACTAGCCTATTCTGAGGCCGCTGTACCATGGAATTACAGCGAGGGAATCACGGCTACGGTTCCAGTGGTCAAGGACCAGAACCAGGAGGAGGTGAACCTCATGACGAGGTCAGGGAGATGTGCAGGGGGTGAAGAGAAAGAGAAAGAGACAGAAGTAGAGAAAGAAAAAAAAGAAAATGAAGAAAAAAGAAAACAAAAAGGAAAAATAAAGTGGGAGAAGACACCCCCCCAGGGTGCAGACAATGAGGCAGCCGACCTCATAAAAATAATAAAGAAAAGTGAATTCAATCTTGTGGATCAGCTAAACAAGGTCCCGACCCAGATTTCAATACTGGGCCTTTTGCTGAATTCTGAAAAGCACAGGGATGCATTGTTAAGGGTGCTACAGAGTGCACACGTATCCCAGACCATTGATCCAGACCAGCTTGGTAAAATGGTTGGTCAAATCTTGTCACATAATGTGATAAGTTTCTCAGAGGGTGAGATCAGCCTAGGTGGGTGTTATCATGTGGACCCTTTGCACATCACTGTGCTTTGTAAGGGCTGCATGGTTGCACGGGTTTTAATTGACAACGGGTCAGCGTTAAACGTTTGCCCGTTAATCACTTTTACCAAGCTGGGTATGGACCAGTCAAGGATCAAAAGAAATGGGCGGATAGTAAGGGCTTTTGATAGCTCCAAGACCCACTCCCTAAGGGAGATTGAACTGCCGATCACAATTGGGCCGAATATCTTCAACATCACATTTGAAGTGATGGATATACCCGCAGCTTTCAATCTGCTCCTAGGAAGGCCGTGGATACACTCGGCTAGGGCAATACCATCCACGCTCCACCAAAGGGTGAAATATATAAGAGGGCAAAGGGTGATAACAGTCCTAGCCGAAAACTTGGTGCCGCCCATCGTGTCACCTGACGTACCCTTAATCAATGTGGACCTAACTGTCGACAAGATTGCACTCCACTCATTTCAATTTGAGGCGGTAAATTTCATACCTGGGGGGTGTGATAAAAAAAAGGAAAATGGGACCACTGCAGAAAAAATGGTCAAGAAAGTGATGGAGAAATACCACTTTCACCCAGGGAAAGGCCTGGGGATCAATCTGCAGGGGATGGTGGAGCCAATCACGGCGAAGAAACTAGTCCCAAGGATAGGGTTGGGCTTCAAGCCCAGAGGTTGGAGGAGAATGAAGCACGAAGAAGGGGAGAGCAGAAGCAAAGGAAAACTCCCGCATCTGAGGGTGAACTTCCCAAAACCCTCCTATATAATCCAAATTTCTCCTCCCATGGACCAGTCCAAGCCTCCATACCGAAATGTCAACCCATTTCAAAAGCCTTTTGTTTCGGCCCTACAACCCATCTCCAATACTGGAAGCAGTGGATGGGCCTGGGCCACAACCAGAGCAGCAGTTGGACTATTCTGAGGATGTTGGGGCCTTCTTCGCCATGACTGAAGGCTAAAAGACAGGGGCAGACATGGACCTGCCGTTCATTGACTGGGCCGCAGTAAAGATTCCAAACAAGGTCATTTCTGGATTGGGCCCCGTAGCAGAAAAGGGCAGTACCCACCCGGTGATGATGGCATCGGATGCTGGGCTTGAGGAGCAGACTTTCCCTATTTCCCCTGCTCACCAAAATTTTGTAATGAACAATTGGGAGGAAACTCCCCTTACCTTTGAAGCAGCGTTTGTTCGGCAAACTGACGCGGCTTCCAAAAAAAACTCCAATAGTGGATTGCCATTTCCCTGAATGTTCTAATGGGCCTTCGTCTTCAGGGGAATTATGTTTAGAAGGCCCACAAAAAACCCAAAAAGATTTTTCTATTTTTTCTAGAAAATTTAAATTTTTCAAAAGGGTCCAAACCACTTATGAACCATATAATCAGACCGAATTGGACCAGGTTGAATATGACTTCGACCTTGAGCTCGAATTTGATCTCATGGGGGTCGAAGAAGAGACCGAGGTCGAAAGAGAAGACGTTCCAAAATAAATTGAATACCAATTGGAACGTCATGAAAAGGGGGTCCAACCTAATATTGAGGAGATTATATCCATAAACCTTGGGACTGAAGATGACCCAAAAATTGTGAAAATCGGGTCATGCTTGTCTGATGTGCAGAAAAATGAAATGTCACAGTTCTTGGCAGATTACAAGGATGTGTTTGCTTGGTCGTATCGGGACATGCCGGGATTGGACACTGACATGGTGGTGCACAAGTTGCCAATTTTGCCAGGGGTTAAGCCAATCAAGCAGAAGCTGAGAAGATTGAAACCTGAGTGGACTTTGAAGGTCAAGGACGAAATGGTCAAGCAGTTCCAAGCTGGATTTTTGGCAGTCTCTACGTACCCGGAGTGGCTCGCAAACATAGTGCCGGTACCAAAGAAGGACGGGAAGGTCCAAATGTGCGTGGATTATAGAGACTTAAACAGGGCAAGCCCAAAGGACGATTTTCCGCTTCCACACATCGACATTCTGGTCGATAATACTGCGGTACATAGCCTGTTTTCCTTCATGGATGGTTTCTCAGGATATAATCAGATCAAGATGGCTAAGGAGGATCAAGAGAAAACAGCATTTATCACACCTTGGGGCACATTCCACTATACAGTCATGCCGTTTGGGCTTAAGAACGCTGGGGCAACATACCAGCGGGCCATGACTGCACTATTTCATGACATGATCCATAAGGAGATAGAGGTCTACATGGACGATATGATTGCCAAATCATCAAAGAGGAGGACTACTTGATCAATCTGAAGAAAGTGTTTGATCGGCTCAGGAAGTACAGTCTACGGCTTAACCCGGCTAAGTGCGTCTTTGGGGCTACATCAGGAAAGTTGCTTGGGTTTATAGTGAGCCGAAGAGGAATTGAAATTGACCCAGCTAAAGCCAAGGCCATAATTGAAATGCCAGCACCCAGAACCGAGAAGGAGGTCAGGGGTTTTCTTGGAAGGATTCAATACATAAGCCGGTTCATAGCACAGCTCACTGCTATCTGTGAACCAATTTTCAAACTTTTGAGGAAGGATAACCCAACGGTTTGGAATGAGGACTGCCAGCAGGCGTTTGATACAATAAAGAGGTATTTGCTGAACCCACCTGTGCTAGTGCCACCAACTCCAGGAAGACCGCTGATCTTGTACTTGTCAGTGTTGGAAACGTCAATGGGATGTGTCTTGGGGCAGCATGATGAGACTGGTAGCAAAGAAAGGGCAATTTACTATCTGAGTAAAAAATTCACAGAATATGAAGCTAAGTACTCATCATTGGAGAAGACTTGCTGCGCTCTAGTGTGGGCCACTCAGAGGCTAAGGCATTATTTCCTTAGTCACTCCACACTATTGATATCCCGAATGGACCCGCTGAAGTATTTATTTGAGAAACCGGCACTGACTGGCAGAACGGCTAAGTGGCAACTACTACTGTCCGAATTTGACCTCACATACATCACCCAGAAGGCAATCAAGGGTCAAGCCATAGCTGATGACCTGGCTGCACATCCTCTGCCAGAATATCAACCCTTGAAGACCAACTTCCCAGATGAGGCAATTCTATACACTGAAGAGGAGGACAGTGAGAGTTCTTGGCAGATGTTCTTTGATGGGGCCACCAATATGAATGGGAACGGAATAGGGGCAGTCTTGGTCAAACCAGATGGTTCACATATCCCAATTGCAGTAAAACTGAGATTCCAGTGCACCAATAACATAGCAGAATATGAAGCATGCATAATTGGATTGCAGGTGTAAGCACCTCATTTTTGCGCTCCCAAAAAGTCAGAAATGCAAAACTCGGCTAAAAAGTCAAACCCCGAGGGGTGAAAAGTTGACCTTTTAATCAGATAAAATTTGGTCACCTTGCTTTATCTCAACGGATAGAGAATCCTGATACGATTCCAGCGCAACTGGGTTTGCAGGAATCGGAGTCCGGATGAAGGATCCAAGGGCAGTCAAACCTGAGGAAAGGCCAAAAGTTGACTTTTCCTCGGAATCCGTGCCAAGTGCTTAGCCCCATGTCATTAAATAGAGGGCTCCGATTCGAGTTCAACGCAATTGAGTTTGCCCAGATCGGAGTCCGGATGGAGAAAATATGAGTTGACAAAGTTTCCGAGCAGCAAAGCCAGAAACTGCACATGTGGCGAAGAAACTGCGCACGTGGCAAGAAACGCAGGAAAATATCTTAGGGATTAAATCTGTAATTACCTAAATCAATGAAAAATATCTCAAGGGTAAAGCTGCAGATATCCAAAGGTATCAGGGACTAGATCCATAAGCATCAAAACTTGAGAAAATATCCCAGGGACCAATTTGTAAATATCCAAAAGTATCAGGGACTAAATCTGTAAATACCAAAAGTATCAAGGACTAAATCTGTAAATATCCAAAAGTATCAGGGACTAAATCTGTAAAAATCCAAAGTTCCAGGGACCAATCTGTAAATATTAGGATTTGATCATGATTGATGTCCCCTATGGGCATGCATGGGCATCACCCATGCATGCCACCCCTCATGCATCTCTCTCTCACTCTCTCTCCCCCCATGACCAACCATGCATGTCTCATACATGCATCCCCCTCTCTCATGGTGGATGGGCATGCATGGGCATCATCCATGCATGCCACCCCTCATGCAACTCTCTCTCTATCTCTCTCCCATGATTATGCCCCCCATGCATGCATGCCCATAAGACATGCCACATAATAAAACCCCCCCAAAGCCCCATACGTATGGGTTCCTCTCTCTCTCACTTGGAGCAAGCTTTTGCTCCCACCATCCTTCTTCTCAAAAAGCTCCCATCTCTCTCCCAAAAGCCATTGTAGGATCTCTTTAAGCTTCTTCCACTTCCTCTTCTCTTCTTCTTCCTCATTCTCACCCAAGCAAGAGGAGGAAGAGCTGCTGTTGGTGGTGAAGAAGGAAGCTCCAGCAGCCGTCCAAGCTCCAAGGAGCTCCACATAGCTTCAACCTAGGTTTCAAGCCCAAGGTGAGCTCCCTTAGGCCATTTTCCTTAACATATGTAAGTATTGATTCATTTGAAGCATATAGGATTTTGATCATGATATGGGATTTTGGGTATGAGTAGTGTTCGAATTTGCCTATTCTTATTGTTCTCCTTTGCATGGTTTTCTAAGCATGATTACCCTTAGAAGGTAAAAAAGGAAGTTTTGGTCAAATTAAGGAGAGAATGAGGGATATCTAGCTTGGTTTGAAGTGTTCATGATCATTGTTTTACATGGATGCTTTGCTGTTCCTCCCTTTTATTTCGGAGTAGGGGAGCATGTTCCCCTTTGCCCTCACCTTATGTACCCCCCATGTAACCCCCCTCCTTCCTTTCTTTGGTTCCTTAAGTTGAAATGCATGGTTGAAGTGAGCATGGTATTGCTGTAAATCACAAGTGATGTATGCTAGATTAGGCCTTTACTTTTACATGCATATAGTTAGGTTGTCATTTTATGCATGCTAGAGTACACCACCATTTGAAGCATGCCTTTCCTCACTTCTAGGGCCATATGGATGCCTAACCCTGCTTGCTGTTTTGGGTGATTTATCATAACTTTTGCCCCACTCCAACTGCTGTTTTCGGTCATGCATGACCACCCCACTTGGTTTAGGCATGGATTCCGGGTGTATGCTTTTGTGTTTGCTCATTAGGAATGTCTTGAGCACTTGCTGATTCTGCATGGTCATAGGCCATTTTTCAGTCTTTGAACACCACAAGCACAAGCATGCATCTCTTGATGAAAGATAGGCCTCAAATGGAGCATGTTTTTTAATTGATTTCTTTCTCTTTTATTGTTCATGTTGATTGCTGTTTCCTTAGGCTACAGATGGCCTGAACAGAGGTGCATGGCCTCTGTTCCCTTGCTGGATTTCGTCCAAGAGAAAGGGGAGGGGAAGCCCCCCACCTATCCTTCACAATTTGACTTGAAAAACCCCAAAGGAGAGGCAAGTGGCTCTACCTTGACCACTGTGGGCTCACACAGGAGCCCACACATCCCTGGAACACCCTAGGAGGTCCAGAAAACCAACCCCAGTGCCAGAAATCCGAAAAAATACCATCTTGAGGTGATCCGGCAACTCAGGCCGGATCACCTGTAGACTGTGTATATCCGGCCACTGAGGCCGGATCACCTATAATCCCTGTGTATCCGGCCACTCTGGCCGGATCACCTGCAGACTCTGTGTATCCGGCCTGAGTTGCCGGATACACACAGAAATGTGTTTTTTGCACTCTTGTGATCCCCAGCCGAATTTTTGAGCGATTTGAACCATAACCATTGAACCAACAGGGTTTCCGGGTGACCCGGAAACCCAACTTGGGACCTGGACCACCGGTCCAACTCGGAACACCCGTGGGCCTTCCAACGGGGCCCACCAAGCCCAATAAACCCAAAAGCATGCAATTAAACCACTTAAGTAAAATCAACTTATTTGAACCGGATGGGCCAAAGCCAATGCGGCCCACCCAAGCCTGGATGTGTGGATTAAGGCATAAACTGCGTGGTTTGGCCGAGACCAAGGGCTAGGGCCTGTCGGGCCCGCCAAAGCCCGCCAATCGAACCAAGGAAGGGTGCAAACCCTAACTTCCAGTAACTTGGGCTTTCAAGCCCAAAACCTGGATCACGGGCCCCAAGCCCAGTGACCAGCCCACTTTGGCGAAATTAAATAAGATAAACCAAAATTATTTGGTCACCATGTGAGCCCACCAGAGGGGCCCACCAACCAATCCGGCCCACCTTTTGCATGGAAGACATTTAAATTGCAAACTTAAACCTTAATAAAACCAACTCACTAACCAAAGCCCACAGGGCCTCCTAGGGTACATGGACCAACTCAAGCCCATCCAGGACACCGGTTGGGCCTTCCAATGGGGCCCACCCAAACCGACCCAAATCACTTAAGGATAAATCAAGATAAAATATGCTAAAGGGACCCACACCATTCAGGTGGTCCCACCCAGACTTAACCAAATCGCATGCGGGATTAGGAATCGGGTGATAACCAAAATAGACAAAGCTGACTCAAGATAGGGAACCCACGGGACCCGTCATCCGACGGGGTGGATTGGGGTGTGTACGGACTTCCCCAGCCCGCAACCGAGAACCAACCTTAGAATCTCAAGCCGCAGACCCAAAGCCTTAAATAGACAAAATTAGGCACCCAGGTGTCCGCCTGCACCCCATCAGGCGGTGGCGACTCCGAATTACCCCCGTGCCGCGTTTCCCACGCGCGCACAGCAGGCAGCCATGGATCATGGAGTAGAGGAACTTGACGTATACGGGGATTCGAGTCTTATCATCTTCCAAACAACTGGTGAGTGGAAAACCAAGGATCACAAATTGATCCCCTATCACCAGTATTTGGAAGAAATAAGCACAAATTTCACTCGAATTTCCTTCAACTATATGCCAAGGGCCAAGAATCAGTTTGCGGATGCTCTAGCAACCTTGGCTTCAATGGTCAGCATACCAGAAGGAGTAGACATCAGACCGCTGGAAATTGAGGTTAGAGATGAACCGGCTTACTGTCTCGTTCTAGAGGGAGCACCAGAAGAAGAAGCACCATGGTTTCAGGATATCAAGAACTTCTTGAATAATCAGAGTTTGCCAGAAAATGCCGCTGCTACTGAGAAGAGGACGATATAGAGATTGGCTGGTCAATTTCTGCTAAGTGGTGGACATGTGTACAAGAGGTCACATAACGACATTCTGCTAAGATGTGTTGCCAAGGCTGAATCGGAAAGGCTGATTGAGACTGTACATGGAGGAGTCTGTGGGCCCCATATGAGTGGGCACATGCTGGCTAAGAAGATCCTGAGGCTAGGATATTACTGGACAACCATGGAGCATGATTGCTGTATACATGTCAGGAGGTGCCATCAATGTCAAATCTATGCAGATAATAAGCATGCACCCCCAGGCGAGCTGCACAACATGACATCACCCTGGCCTTTCTCTATGTGGGGCATAGATGTCATCGGCATGATCTCCCCTAAGGCATCGAACGGACATAGATTCATCCTGGTGGCGATTGACTATTTCACTAAGTGGGTGGAAGCAGCTTCATATGCGAACATCACAAGCAACCATGTTATTAAATTTTTGAAGCACAATATCATTTGTCGCTACGGACTGCCAAATGCCATAGTATCCGACAATGCTTCAAATATTAAGAACAAGGACATGAAGAAAATGTGTGAGCAGTTTCAGATCACCCACCACAAGTCAGCTCCGTATAGGCCAAAGATGAATGGGGCAGTAGAAGCAGCCAACAAGAATATAAAGAAAATCATTCAGAAGATGGTAGTAAGCTACACAGATTGGCATGAAATGCTACCACTTGCTCTACATGCCTACAGAACTTCGATCCGAACTTCAACTGGGGCAACCCCATACTCCCTAGTCTATGGGATGGAAGCAGTCTTGCCCGTGGAAGTAGAGATCCCCTCACTCCGAGTGCTTATGGAAGCAGAACTAGAAGAAGCCGAATGGGTCCAATCGAGACATGATCAACTTAACCTGATAGAAGAAAAGCGGTTGAAAGCGCTTTGCCATGGACAGTTGTACCAGAAGAGAATGGCCCGGGCTTACAATAAGAAAGTGAGGCCCAGAACTTTCCAAGAAGGAAACTTGGTGCTAAAGAAAATTCTACCATTTTTGGAAGATCCTCGTGGTAAGTTCAAGCCCAATTGGGAAGGCCCATATGTCGTCAAGAAAGTCCTATCAGGGGGAGCACTCATCTTAGCAGAAATGGATGGGTCAGATTTTCCTGAGCCCATTAACTCTGATGCGGTAAAAAGGTATTTCCCTTGAGTGAATATTTCTAGGAAAGGATCCGAGGCCATTTTTCTTTATTTCCTTCAAAATTCAAATCCCTAGTCTAGCCAAATTGAGCCGGTTCGTTTCTTTGATCAACCCAAACCGGATTTACAGTCAAATTGGGGCAAAATCAATTGGGGCAAAAGTGAGGAAAGAAAAAGAAAAAGAGAGGAAAAGCAATGGAAATGGCAAATGAAAGCCAAGTGTGAAAAAAAGATGCAAAAAATGCAATTTGGGGAAAAATGGTTAAATTTATAATGACTGTAAATCCGGTTGACCTATTTCCACACTTGAAAATTTTTGGGCCTTTAATACCCTTTCTTTCATAAACTGAGCCTAGCCTTTATTTCGTCCTATCTTTAAGCCCTCGGTGATCTTAGATTGTTCATTCAAATATCAGAGTAAGATGGGTGATGACGGAATTCAGAAGCCGGCCCTAGTGAAAACCGTAACTGGCGCTAGGGGCAATATTGGCAAAAAAAAAATAAGAAAAAAAATAAGAAAAATGAAAGAAAATCAGAGGTTGAGTTGATCATGGGGATCTGAGCCTTAAGCAAAGTTGGCATGAGCAGAATGGGGCAGTTTTTGCATTTGGGGATGACTCTAAAGGTCCTAAGATGGACGGTTCTGATCCCTCAGTATTTTGTGGACTACCCTTTTCATTATTTAACCTGGTTTTAATTCCTTTAATTATAGGTGATTAAGTGCATGGAACAAATTTCAAAAAAAAAAATACAAAAAAATATATATATAAAAAGGAAAAATTATACTTTGGCTAGTGATGATAAATCAAATACTTTTCATAAAACCTTTGTTTTTACAAGCATCTGAGCATTCTGAGGCCAATAATATAAAAAATTTATTTTGAATTAAATCCTTTGTATTTCTACTATTGGAGTTCAATTTTGTACAAAGGAATGAAAAATGTGCAGGAAATAAAGCTAATCTCCTAGCCGCTCCTCAAGCTCCCGAATCCGAGCTGCCTGAGCTGCAATGACTCCTGAAGCCCCCTCTGCAGCGGGATCACTCAGGAAGGAAATGACCTCATCTGAAAGGGCCTGCTTGATCCTCATACTCCTGAGGCTGGCCAAAGTAGCCTGGTACTTCTGCTGGATCATACGGACCTCGAAGCAACGGGCCTGCCTCTGCTCCTCCAGCTTCTCTTCCACGGCAATACGGCGTGAGATCTGCTCCTCAAGCTGCCTCTCCAGATAAGCGCCCTGTATCCTGAGCTCCTGGGCCTCCCGTACCCATATCTGCTAAAGCCGCTTATGAGAAGCCCGCTCAGACTCTAGAATGTCCTCATAGGTGGGAGCCAAGACTACTGGAGGATCTTCGGGTATTGGGGCCTGAGTCTGTATCTGCTCCTTGATCCAGAAGAGATAATCCTTCACATGGGCTTCTGAGAAGACTGGACCATGCATAAAGCGGACATAAGACCACTCCTTCATCAACCAGGCATTCAGCTTCATAGAAAGGGGCCCAAGACGATCCTCATATCCACCTGGGATGATAATCCCCTGGGTCGCATGGAACTGACGAAGGACCCGCAGAGGAAGATAAAGCACTGCATGCCTCAGGCCAGCCAGAATCAGAAAGTTGCGATCACGGAAGCTAATCACTGTCGCTGCATTGGGCTGATAAGTGCCAGGCCATCTCACCTGGTCCTCCTGAAGAGAGCCCAAGAAAGTGAACCAGCCTTGTTTGCCCCCTGGAATATCGGGGCACCCCCTGTTGCTCATCAAGAGAGGGACTTTTAGACTCGGGAAGAAGTGTCGATTGATCTCTTCAATCTGGCTCAAATGATCAAGTAGCCAAAGCTACAAAGGAAGGGAGATATGTCAGCACATTATATATATATATATATATAAAAAAAAAGCAAAAAAGGCAAAAAGAAAGCCAAGAAGCAAGAGAAAAAGAAAAAAAAAAGAGAAAAAAAAAGAAAAGAATTTTTTTTTTACCTGCAGGATCTGGGCACATGCTAGGAAGCTTTTTGACTTCCTGTTGTAGCAGTCAGTCAAAGCTTGAGATATTCCAGCTAAAATCATGGGGGCCAACCTCTCCCTCTCCCGAACCTGGCATATCACGGAGATCAAGGCCAAGTCCACCTCATCATCATCCCGTGGGAAAAGCAACTGGTTGACCACTATCAGGGTCAACGCATTGAATCGGGCCTCCTTATCTTCTCCCCTCAAAAGCTTCTCAGTCAAAAAAGCCTTAGATAGGGTCAAAAGGGTGTCAGAATCCCCCAGGTCCTTCTTCCCTATGCCCAAAAAAGTAGAAGCTTCCTTCTTGTAACTGGGCCTAAGAGGTGGATTCACCACCTTCTCATCAAACCTCAGGCCCAGGATGGTTTCCACCTCCTCAATGGTTGGGGTCATCTCATGGTTCCCAAAACGGAACAAGTTGAGATCAGGAACCCAATGACCAATCATGGCCTCTATAATCTCCCACCTGAAGGGAACCTTGGAAATGAGCAGGATATGGCCTAGATTAGTAGAACCCCATCTCCTCTCCTCATCCAGGGTCATAGAGTTAACCCACATTGTGTAAAAGGAATCCACAGGGTTGTACCTAGTGAGATTTGGGGGTTTTGATCTAAAAGGTTGTTTTGCAGGGGAGGCAGTATGGACAGACAATAATGGGGCAGAAGATGATCCGGATTCCATTGCAGTTGACGGGAGCAAGCTAGAACTCAAGAGGAGGAAGAAAAAGGCGAAAAAGGGGGTTTCTAAACTCAAAAACTCGAAAAAAATGCTCAAATCCCGAGGCTGGTTGCATTTATAGCATCTTTTAACGTATCCAGTAACTCAGACCGGATACAAAGGCTTTATTAATATCCGGATACGTATACCGGATACAAAGGATGGCACGAGTATCCGGTATGACATACCGGATACAAAGACCAATCAATGTATCCGGTATGTCAGACCGGATACAAAGAAAAACAGCAAAAAAATGAGCTAAGGATGAAAAATCCGAATTTTTTACCTGTTTTGCCTGCTTACATGTCATAATTGCATAAAATTGAAAACAAAAGATGTGCAAGACAAGAGAGAATGAATCAAAGTTTTTTTATATATGCAAATTTTTTGTACAATGAAAATGGAAAAGACATAGAAATCCTAATCTACTGCTCCTGTGCAGGATCATCCCCGCGTCCTCTACCACGCGCTCTACAGCCTCTCCCTCGAGACGGTCGGCGCCTATAATAGGACAAGAGGCGCTCCGCCATATAGCGCGGTCTCCGTCCTATGAAGGACTGAAGCTGGTACTCGACGCAGTAATCCGACGTGTCGGGAGAAGAGACAGGAACAGAATCGAAGGAAGCCTCGGGCTCAGTAGGTACGGGCTCAACTGGACCCTCAGCTACAACAGTCTCTGCTCCCGCAGCTCCAGAAGACCCGGCAGCAGAAGAATGGCCAGGAGCAGAAACATCTGGATCAACAGAAAAAAAAAATCAGAAATGAAAGCATCAGGATAAACCAAAGAAAAAAATAACAGAAAAAATGGAAAAAAAAGAAGAAAAGAAAAAGAAGAAAAAGAAAAAAATAGAAAAAAAAGAAAAAAAAGAAAAAAAGAAGAAAAGGAAAAAAAGAAAAAAGCAAATTTGTGCTATAATTCTTACTATTTTCTCAAAATCCTATTTTTGTCTTGAAATCCACCTCACAGCCACGAGAGCTCTGTGGAATTTGGGACAACTTTGGGAAATGTGCCTGGTCAAAAGGATGATATCCACTCAATTTTCAACTTGGTTTGATAAAAAATCAGTTTTTCAAAAAATCCTATTTTTGGGCTTAAAATCCACTTCACAGCCACAAAGGGCTCAATGGAATTTAAGAACTCTTGGAGAGATGCCCCCTTAAAGTGAGGGCTTTTTGGCAAATCTCCACTCAAAAATGGTTTTCTACAGAAATTGAATTGAACCGAGCAAATCATGCTCAAGGGAATGCAATTTGGGCTTGTCTACTCTTTGCAGCTCACTGCTTCGCAGCTCCCGCAAAGAGGGGCAGTTGTAGACACCCCAAATTGCACAAACAATCATCAAAAATCATTATCTCTTGGAAAGCCAGCACAGAATTTGAAGAAAATAAACTTTTACCTGTATCCGGATACTTAATCCGGATACAAGTACTCCTTCATGTATCCGGATACTCATACCGGATACATGTGAGCCTTAGCGTATCCGGTACCAGGTACCAGATACCTTAAGGCCCTTTTTTATCCGGCCTGATATACCGGATACCTTAAGTGTGCTCAAAATTAGGGTTTTCCGAGAGCTTTTCACTTTTACCATCATGTCCCTCATTAAATGAGGGGAAATCGCGGAAATAACCTTAGGGTTTAGGTTGGGGGGGTTCTAGACATTAATTTGTGTCTACCAATGACCTTAGCCTTTGCCTATAAATAGGAGCCTCCTCCTTGAGCAAAAGGCACACAACTCTTGTTTTGAATTCTCGCAAAGAAGAACTCCAAGAGAGGAAGAAAACCGCTGCGGAAGCGCCTCCATAACTCAGGTAAGCCTCAATTTTTATTTTTATTTTCTGTCTTTACATTCCTAGATCTAGATCTCTTCTTCTACCTTTCTGTAGTGTAAAGCCTTGTTTGTATGTGTGGAAATCCTTCCCCGGCTCAAAGTATCTCAAGACTCCCCTAGCCGTAAAACGTGAAGGCGGATCTAGGAGAAACGAGACTGGGGATTGACCCTAGTGCTAGAACCTATGTAGCATAAGGCCTTTTTGATTGATTGTAAACCGTTCCATATTCAAAGTACCCTTGATTATCTTAAAGAGAACAGAAGGAAACGATAATGGAACGGAACCCTAGGCTATGCTAGAACCTATTTTGTTGAATCTATATGCATGTTGTGTTGATCTTGTTTGTTTTTTTACACTTGCACATACATATCACTATTTTGGCGGGATAGGTTCATATTTGGGGTTTATTGCATTTATTGTGATAAAACTCAAATAAATGGCCTCAATCAAATTCTGGAGTGTTTTTAAATGTTTTTCAAAGGTTTTGGATTCATCTCACACGAATCACACACTTTTTGTCAATTTTCGGATTTGGTTTTCTTCAAAAGTGGCTTAGCTTGACAGCACCTGTACCCTTACTTCGGACGCACATAACTTCATCATCCGGATGAATTTTGGGGTGATTCTAGAACCATGGGAAAGGTGAGGCTGTCTAGTTTATGTCCACCAAATTTCATGAATTTCTATCTAGCCGATTTTTGACACTTCTCTGTCGAAGTTAAGTGGACAGTTCAGGTCTAAGTACAGAACTTGTCACTTCGACGGACCGCCATGTGTTCGTTTTAAGTCCGATTCGAGTGGTTTTTATTTCTGAGTACTCCTTTTTGAGTCTATTTTCAAATCCAGTTGGTTTCATAATTTTTTGATTCCATTTGAATTATTGGTAGCCGATTTACTCAGAACTGTTCATTTGTACTTTTCTGGGTAAATCTGTGATCTTCGGGGCCTGTTCGGGAGACCACCCAAGGCACATCCGAAGGGATTTTTGTATGAGGCTAGTTTCTATGGAAAGATGGCTATACAAACTTCAATCACACCAAATTTCGTGGACTTTTGTGTAGTGGATTTTTCTAGACAATTTTCCAAAGTTGCCCACTTACCACTTTTAAAAATCCCCAGCAGCAACTTCAAAGGAGCATAACTCCTAGGATTTTTATCGGATTAACTTGGGATTTTGCATGAGTTCCTTATTTATCATAATCTTTCAAATAGAGTTGGTTTGAATCAGTTTGAAATTGGATTTGGATGATTTCAAGACAAAGGACCTTACTTTTTACCAAAATTCCCGGATTTGCCTCAACTTGGTTTTGGCCACTTTTACTTTGATTTCCATCTTTTGAAATACTCCAGAAGTGATATTGACATAAGAGAGGATCTAAAATCCATTTAGATCCTCATGTGAAAATATCATACATTGTTCCTTCTTCAAGGCTTTTTCATGATTTTTAGCAAGCTTCTTATTTTCTTTTTAGCATGAACATACATTTGGCAACCACTTCGTGTGGATGAATGGGGGTGCCTAACACCTTCCCCCGTTCATAATCTAATCCCCTTACCCATCTCTGGATTTGATTTTCAAGTAGGATTTTTATTCTAGAATGCTTCTTTTTTCACTTTTTGCTTATTTTGATCTTTGGTGTCCATTTTCACCCCAAAATCATGAATGGTGGCGACTCTCCCGTTTTTGCGTTGAGCCCGTGTGTTGACGGAGGGATGATCACTCCGGTGATTTTTTCCCATGTCTCACAACTCCAAGAGGACATTTTCACTGCATCCGACGTTCGTAATTACGAACAATGGATTGCTTGAGAAACTGGCCTAG
The DNA here is from genome assembly GCA_947561395.2 of Buxus sempervirens. Lineage (NCBI taxonomy): Eukaryota > Viridiplantae > Streptophyta > Magnoliopsida > Buxales > Buxaceae > Buxus > Buxus sempervirens. Next base: position 21,651,708 of record OX387188.1, on the reverse strand, counting down.
ACAGCCCACCTCCTCTCCATATCGTCACCTCTGACGATATCCCAGTTCCGCCCCCTGACACATACAAGGATAGGGTGGCCGAACTGCGGGAATCTCATTCTTGGATCCACCGTGCATACGTGGATTCCGAGCGTAAAAACAAGCAGGCCAATGAGGCCCTTCAGCAGCAGCTTGACACCATGCGCAGACGCGCAAAAGAGGACCGACGTCTGCGGAATAAACTTCTGTGTGCCTTGAAAAGGCGAGACGTGTCCTCTCATTATGATGATGACCAACCTAGCTAGACTCTGGGTTTGTTTGTTTTTTTTAATCTTGTAATTGCTTGTTCTAAATTTTGGCATTATACTCCTTTTTTCATGAAGAATTTTGTGTTAGATTTAATAAAGTCAATTAAGACATCCTCAAATTCCTTTTTCAAACAATCTGGCCCCAATCCATCAACTTCAAAACTTTCAGGCAATCTGAATAAAGAACTCGCCAAAAATTTCAATCTTTGAACCCATGGGTTCTGACTAAAGAACACCCAATTCCTACCCAACTTTCAAATCTTCAGAAATTATCAATTTCAAATTTAAGTCTTTAAGGGTTCAGAATAAAGAACACCCAATTTAAAATTTTCAGGCGATCTGAATAAAGAACTCGCCAAATTCTTTCAAATCTTTAAACTTAAGGGTTCTAAATAAAGAATACCCCATTTTTGCAATCAAACTTTCAGGCAATCTGAATAAAGAACTTGCCAAAAGAATTTTTAAACCCAAGGGGTTCTGAATAAAGAACACCCCATCCTTATTAACTCTCAAACTTTCAAATTTCAAGTTTAAGTCTTAAAACCCCAGGGTTCTGAATAAAGAACACCCAATTCCTTGAGCTCAGATCACACCCGTCTAATTTAAAAGATCATACGGTCAACTCTTGGGGCACTGAAGCCACTGGTAATTAAACCAGAAAATTGGCAGAGGATTGTCCTGGCATAGCATACCCCGTTGTGTGGCACCAAGGTCAAGCAATTAGGCTAACGATTGAGGTACGCTCGGGTATCCCTAGCCAAACTCTTGGGGCACTGAAGCCACTAGTAATTAAACCAGAAAATTGGCAGAAGATCGTCCTGGCATAGCATACCCCATTGTGTGGCACCAAGGTCAAGCAACTAAGCTAACGACTAAGGTACGCTTTGGTATCCCTAGCCGAACTCTTGGGGCACTGAAGCCACTGGTAATTAAACCAGAAAATTGGTGGAAGATCGTCCTGGCATAGCCTTCCCCGTTGTGAGGCGTCAAAGTCAATGGTGATTAAACCAACGACTAGCTAAGACACGCTCGGGAACTACTAGCCGAAGTTAGGTGCTAAAACCATCAGAGATTAAACTAAAAATTGGTTAAGGTACACCTGGATGTTGCTGTTTAGCTCATCCCCTGCGGAAACTTAACATAGTCCAACCTCGTGATACTGAGCTCAAACCAACCTTTTAAACCGAGTTCTCTTTCCCAGCCGTTTGGCTAAAACAGACCAGTCTAAACCGGGTTCTCTCCCCCAACCGTTTGGTTAAAACTGATCAGCTTAGGGTTCCCTTTCCCAGCCGTTTGGCTAAAACAGACCAATCTAAACCGGATTCTCTCCCCCAGCCGCTTGGCTAAAATAGACCAGTCTAAACCGGGTTCTCTCCCCCAGCCGCTTGGCTAAAATAGACCAGTCTAAACCGGGTTCTCTCCCCCAGCCGCTTGGCTAAAATAGACCAGTCTAAACCGGGTTCTCTCCCCCAGCCGTTTGGCTAAAACAGACCAGTCTAAACTGGGTTCTCTTTCCCAGCCGTTGGGCTAAAATAGATCAAGCCTAGGAGTCCCTATCATTTTCAAAATACTTCAAGTAAATTAATCCTTGACCATTCTTTACAGTTAGAATACATCAATAATCATGTATTATGCCTTTAATATAAGTTGCACTAATATCCGTTGGTTGCCCTTCCCAGGTACCAAAATTGCTTCTCGAAGCCCTTGCCTGTTAAGATCCAGAAGAAGACTTGAGATGGAGCAGCCAAGGGAACAGACCTCGTCAGGACAAGACCAGGCAGAGTCCAGCCAGACACAGACAGTGACTGATCTACAACAGAGGATTGACAGTATGGGGACTATTATTCAAGAGTTAATGGCAGAATTAAGAGAACTCAGGATGACTCCCCCAGCTGCCTCAGTGATCCTACAGCAACCAATTGCTCCACCACAGACGGATGCTCCACCACCATACCCTGTGTACCCAGCTCCGTTGGTACCACCTCCACCTCCGCAAGCTGTACCTCTTCCACAGATTATTGCACCCGCCCAACTGGGGCAAGAAGAGGAAGATTGGTATAGAACACAGCAGGCCCAGTTTGATGAAAAGATGGCAGCCACCAAGGCAGAGGTAGATGCTTTGCGTGAAGAACTGAAAAGCCTATGACCCAGTGCGATCCCCAGGGAGGCTACTTTAGACAGCCTCTGCTTCTTCTCCGACGTTCAACTTCCACCAAAATTCAAGTGCCCTGACTTGCATCAGTTTGATGGCACCGGGTGCCCGCTAAACCACCTAAGGTCATACTCTGGAGATATGTGCCAATATGCCAAAGATGAAAAAATTATGATACAATTCTTTCAGAGGTTGCTGACAGGAGCAGCATACAACTGGTTTTTGGGTTTGGATAAGACTAAGATCAAGAGTTGGAATGATTTAGCTGCCAAATTCATCCAGAAATACCGATTGAACAGTCAGATAGTTCAGACCAGGGCAGAGTTACAAAGGCTCTCCAAGAAGAATCAAGAGTCAGTACGGGAATATGCCAAGAGATGGAAAGAATTGGCGACCTTAATCCAACCCCCACTACTTGAACAGGAGATGACCTCCTTGTTCATTGCATCACTTGGACAGCCATTCTTTTCCCTGCTACTAGGGCAAAGTACTTCCAATTTTAATGACTTAATTCTGATGGTAGACAGAATTGAAGATGCGGTCAGGGCTGGAAAGATAGATGGTAGTGGTCAGGGCCCTACACAGAGGAGGCCTACAACCGGACAGAATGGCAGAAATCAGGGGCAAGAGCCTAGGAGGCAGGAAACCCAGGCAATTAATTATGTACAGCCAACACAGCCTTATCACATTGCCCAGAGGAATGAAAGTCAGGGGCAGCCTCTAAGAAGGACGAGAGAGGAAGCGGAGGCAAGAATGAAGAGAGTTTTTACCCCGTTACCTTATGCACCTGCAGAATTGTTGTCTACACTGCTGAAGAAGGGGTACCTTCAAATCAAGCCTCCTAACCCCAGAATGATCAACTCACGAAATTATAATGTAGCAGAGAGATGCGAGTATCATTCTGGAGCTCCCGGGCATTCAACAAATCGATGCTGGGATTTGAGGCATGACATATAGGATCTGATAGACAGTAAGAAGATCTCTGTAGATCCCCCAGCACTAGCAGCACCTACTCCTCCTACTGGTACAGCCACTAACCCTCTCCCAGACCATAATAAGGCTTCTGGTAGTGGAACAGTACATCAGATCACCAGTGATCAAGACAGTGAACTACAGGTTAACTCGTCCTTATTGATTGGACGACCGGGGCAAGTTGTCAAGATTCACCTCCAAGAAGGGGCGGTTTATCAACAGATACATGTCATTAATGAAGAGGAGAATGAAGAAACCTTCATGGGGTTCCCTCTGGTGCATTTCAACTTTCCCGAACCAGAGCCTTTCTATTTTCCACCTGTCCCAAACTCACCCCCATTGAACATCTTCGACATGATGAACCCATTCAATGAGCCTGTGGACTTCCTACTGGAACCACTCACCCTCAACTTACACCAACTTCACCTTGACCCAACCTACTCCGCTGTGCCTCCACCTTACCAATTCCTACCCATGTACCATGATTCTACCATCACTTCCACTGAAAGAGAAGTCGATCGGATCACCCGTTCTGGTCGATACATAAACCCTAACCCTCCACCTGCACCAGAGGGAGAGACTAATGAAGAAAGGACAAGGAAAGAAAAAGGGAAGGATGTGGCTACTGAATTGCCACAGACCCATAAGAAGAAAGGGAAGGCCCCAGAAGAAGAGATTGAAAAACTCCACTATAGTGCCTTCACTCTGGAGTATGATCTACTGCAGCAATTGAATAAGACACCAGCCCAGATATCCATTATGCGTCTCTTATTGGATTCAGACAAACATAAAGACGTACTTATGAAAATACTGGGTGATACTCATGTGCCTGACGACATCAGCCCTGAGCAGCTGGAGATAGTAATGTCTATAATTGCTACGCCAGAAGCAATTTCCTTTTCCTCAGCAGACTTGCCTCCTGAAGGTTATAATCACACGGAGCCTCTATTTATCACTGTAAGGTGCTCCGACTTAATAGTGAGACGGGTCATGATTGATAACGGGTCAGCTCTGAATATCTGCCCAGTCAGGACCTTCCACAGTCTGCAGCTGAACGCCGATTTGATCAAACCTAGCTCCAATAATGTCCGCGGGTTTGACAATGCCAAGAAGGATTCCCTTGGGGATGTTACTTTGGAAGTTACAATTGCTGAAAGGGCCTTCTTCGTCACCTTCAAGTTGATGGACATCAATGCCTCCTTTAATTTTCTGATTGGAAGACCTTGGTTACATCAAGCAGGGGCAGTCCCGTCCACCTTACATCGAATGATCCAATTTATCTCGGGAAATCAATTGATCACGGTTCATGCAGAAAATCACAGAGAATTTGAACAAGGAGGGGTACCTGTGGTTGATTATGAACTGCCTACTTCCCTAAACTTTCAAGCCATTGAAATGGTGCACGTAAACTGCATTCTTACTCCTCTGCAATCAGACTTGTCCCGCAGAAGGAAAAGGAAAAGCATGTTCGGTGCTGCTGAATGCGCCGACTGGGGCCTCCGAGTAGGAGATGGTTTGGGCAAATATAAGCAAGGCATCACGTCTGCAATCCAGCCATGTGACAAATCTGTGGGCTTTGGATTGGGGTTTGTTCCTGAACCTGAAGACTATGCCAGGTTATTTGGCATGAAAGCTGAACGGAAGAGGGCACGAGCAGAAGGAAGGGACCCACATTGGCCCATCTGTGTACATGGCCAGTTATACCATCACTTTACCAATATGGAGAGGGAAGCCGCACAGGCCATTCAGAACATAGTCCCCCAGGGGTGGGGCGATGAATTCAATGATTCAGCTGAGCAAGCGGAAGCTAATTATCTACAAAGGTTATGGGATGAACCTCCCTTGCCCCAGGAGACAGTTACAGAAGAGAACTCAGAGGCTCTCAGTGGGTTGATGGAAGAACTGTCTGCTCTATTCTCTTGGCAGTTAGTTAACACCGAAAAGCCAGCTATCCCAGAAGAAGTGTTTACTTACCCATTAGATGATGTCGAGGCACCGCCAACTAAGGCTGAAGAAGAAGAGCCAGCTCAGTACATCTACATGATGGAAAGCCAGGATAGTTCAGGAGAACCCACTCCAAGGCAAAGGTCTCCCCCACCTCCTATCTGCATTGTACACCCAAGTATAAGGGATGGTCTGGGTCAGATGTTCCAGAATATGCCCCAAGTACTGGGACTGCCTACTGAGCTGGCTTACCATGAAACTTATGGTAATTGGGCCCCTGACGAACATTCTTCCAGCAGGGGGGATGAATCATCAGTAAAATCTGTAACCAAGGCATTGCCTAAGGTGGAACCACCCAACGAAGTCACTATTCGGGTACCAGGGACTGTCATCCGCCGCAGGGTATGGATCAGTGTATCATCAGAAGATTCAAGTCAGAATCAACCAAAGAAGGGCACAGCTGATGACCCCATCTGCATCTCTTCTGACAGCAGCATCAGCATGATACAAACTGGGAAGGTGAATGCGGTGACCGCTATAACCAAGGACAAGCACGCATTGCAGAACTGGAGTTCGACGCCACTTGCCACTCGCAACGCCGAACTACCACAGGGAGTTTCTTCCACTTCTGAAATTCCCCCTGTAGATATTGTTGCACTTTTTAATAAATGCGTGAAGTCTTTTGATTATTTTTCTGCTTCTGTAAATAATTCTGCAAATAAGCAAACCCAAAATCGCAACCTTAATATCAATCTCGACGCACACCCGAAAAATTCGGAGCACGAGATAGATAATCAGGCTGCCACAATCAAACAAAAACAAAAAGGTCAAAAAGAAATCCAAAGTGTCGAGCATGAATCAAATAACGACACTTACTCATCACAACCCGATGATTCAGAAATTATCCCCAGTGTTCCTTATGAACTTGAGGATAATGATGAATCATGGGAGACCCCACCTGAAATCCAATTTGCCTTGGACAGACATGAAAAGGGTCTCCAGGCTAACATTGAGGAAACTGAACCTATCAACATAGGTGATGCAGCACATCCAAGGATTCTTCAAGTTGGTAAAAAGCTGACATTATTGAAGAAAACATAGATAACTGATTTTCTAAAATCCTACACTGATGTGTTTGCATGGTCATATGAGGATATGCCTGGGTTAGACACGGATTTAGTTGTGCACCGGTTACCTATAAAGTCTGAGGCCACACCAGTAAAGCAAAAGCTCAGACGCATGAAACCGGAATGGGCCCTGAAAGTCAAAGAAGAGGTCACCAAGCAGTTAAAAGATGGGTTCTTGAAAGTTACAGATTACCCAGAATGGTTAGCAAACATCGTGCCAGTCCCCAAGAAAAATGGAAGGGTCAGGATGTGTGTTGACTACAGAGATCTGAACAAGGCAAGCCCAAAAGATGACTTTCCGCTGCCACACATTGATATATTGGTTGATAATACTGCAACTCATTCCATGTTCTCCTTTATGGATGGATTCTCTGGGTTTAATCAGATACGAATGGAACCTGAAGACATGGAGAAGACTTCCTTCATCACGCACTGGGGCACATACTGCTACAAAGTAATGCCATTTGGGTTGAAGAATGCAGGCACCACATACCAGCGGGCAATGACTTTGTTATTCCACGACCTGATGCACAAGCAAATGGAAGTATACGTGGATGACATGATTGCAAAGTCAAAAGAAGAAGAAAGTCATTTGGTGAACCTTGGAAAGGTGTTTGACAGACTCAGGGAATGCAAGCTCAGGCTGAACCCGAATAAGTGTGTATTCGGCGTTACCTCAGGGAAGCTGCTCGGATTCATCATTGGAAAACGAGGAATTGAGGTTGACCCTGTCAAAGTGAAGGCAATTTTGGAGATGCCACCCCCATCTACAGAGAAAGAAGTAAGAGGTTTCCTTGGCAGATTACAGTACATTAGTCGGTTCATAGCACAGATGACTCCTGTGTGCGAACCAATATTCAAATTGCTAAAGAAGGATAACCCAATGGTCTGGAATGAAGATAGCCAAGAAGCGTTTGACAAAATCAAGGCTTATTTGATGAGTCCACCAACTTTGGTTCCCCCTGTACCAGGACGACCGCTAATCATGTACTTGTCAGTCACAGAAACAGCGGCCGGATGTGTTTTAGGGCAACATGATGATACAGGAAGAAAGGAATAAGCAATTTATTATCTGAGCAAGAAGTTTACCAATTATGAAGTAAGATACACATTGCTTGAGAAGACCTGTGGCGCGTTTGTATGGGTAGCTCAGAAGCTCTGGCACTATCTTCTCAGTCATACTGTCCTTTTGATCTCAGATACGGATCCCCTGAAGTACATTTTTGAAAAGCCAATCTCCACTGGAAGGATAGCCAAGTGGCAGATTATCTTATCTCAGTATGACATTGTCTACACCACGAGAAAGGCAATAAAGGGACAGGCAATAGCAGATCACCTGGCAGAACACCCTGTGCTCAACTATCAACCACTTCTCACCGGACTGCCAGATGATGAAATTATGTGCACTGAGTCAGCAGGAAAGGAAACCGGATGGCAAATGTTCTTTGATGGGGCCGTCAACATCAATGGGAAAGGGATTGGAGCAGTAATCATTTCCCCAGAAGGAATCCATCATCCAATAGCAGCAAAACTCTTGTTCGATTGTACTAACAACATGGCCGAATACGAAGCATGTGTGTTAGGCTTGCGAGCCGCAATTGAAATGAATATCCAAGAGTTGAAAGTTTATGGTGATTCCTGTCTGATCATTTACCAAGTAATAGGGGATTGGCGAACTAAGGATTTAAAGTTGGTACCCTACCAAGAACTGATTAAGGAATTGGAAGGACAATTCAAAAGCGTGACATTTGATTATATGCCACGAGATAGGAATCAGTTTGCAGATGCCCTGGAAACACTAGCATCAATGACCACCATCACAGATGACACAAGAATACAGCCACTGGAGATAGAAGTGCGACGTCATCCTGTTTACAGTTTTAATATTGAGAAGAGCACGCCAAAAGGGGAACCCTGGTATGCAGACATAATGAGGTACCTGAGAGACAGGACTTTGCCAGAGAATGCCACAACATCTGAGAGGCACACGATTCAGAAGCTAGCAGGACAGTTCTTCCTCAGTGGGGGCAAGCTATACAAGAATTCCTATAATGACTCATTGCTGCTATGCGTAACAGAAGAAGAAGCACACCAGCTGATTGATGAAGTCCACGGGGGACAATGTGGCACACATATGAGCGGGCACATGCTAGCCAGAAAAATCTTGAGAATGGGCTATTATTGGTTAACTATGGAACATGATTGTCACATCCACGTAAGGAAGTGCCGGTTATGCCAAGTTTATGCTGACAACATTCATGCACCGCCCAACACTTTGTACTCAATGACTTCTCCTTGGCCCTTCGCCATCTGGGAAATTGATATGATTGGAGAGGTCCATCCGAAGGCATCAAATGGGCATCGATTCATCTTGGTTGCAATAGACTATTTTACCAAGTGGGTAGAGGCCGTGTCCTTTGCAGATGTCAAAGGGTCCCATGTACTGAAATTCATCAGAAACAATATTGTATGTCGCTACGGTGTGCCTGAAGCGTTTATCACAGACAATGCCAAGAATTTGAATAACAAGAACATCGACAAGATGTGTGGCGATTTGAAAATTAGACATCTAAATTCCACAGCATATCGGCCCAAGATGAATGGAGCAGTAGAGGCTGCCAACAAAAATCTGAAGAAGATATTGGAAAAGATGGTAGTTACCTACAGAGACTGGCATGAGAAACTGCCATATGCTTTGCATGCATACCGGACCTCAATCAGGGCATCAACCGGAGCAACTCCTTTCTCTCTTGTATATGGAATGGAGGCAGTCCTTCCCATGGAAGTGCAGATCCCTTCGCTCAGAATCCTGAAGGAAGCAGAAATTGATGACATTGAGTGGGAAGAATCAAGGTTTAACCAGTTGCAGTTGCTTGATGAAAAAAGAATCAAAGCTCTGTGCCATGGACAACTCTATCAGCAAAGAATAGCACGAGCTTACAACAAGAAAATGATACCACGACACTTCAAGGTGGGAAACATTGTTATGAAGAAGATATTCCCCCACCGAGAAGACAATAGAGGGAAATTCAAACCAAACTATGAAGGACCATTCATAGTACACAAAGTTCTATCCAAAGGAGCTCTAATCCTACAAGAGATGGATGGAACCATTTTTCCTGAGCCAATAAATGCAGATGCAGTCAAACTGTATTACCCTTGAGATCATTCCAATTGGGAAATGAAGAGAGGCCATCCTTCACTCTCCCCCAAGCCTGTAAATCCTCCCAAACACCCTAAAAAGTTTCCCCTAGTTAGACACTTTTGGGCCTGACAATTTCTTTTCTAACCTAGCACAGGTGTTCCTGCACATCAAAATGGGCATTCCTGGCCCCAAAAAAAAATTTTAAATAAAATAAAAATAAAAAAAAAGCAATTGCGAAGAAAATCAAGAAAAAGAAGGAAAGAAAAGAGTTGTGAAAAGCAAGATCAATATGAATTCCATACCAAAGAAATAAGCCAGGATGTAAGCCCCAACAATAAAAGGAGCACTGTACAAACCCATAAAGTTACAACCTTTTGAGCCATTTGTCTTTCTTCCAAAATCCAAGCCTAGCTTACATTTCGTCCTATCTCGAAGACCTCTCGGATCCTAAAGTGAATGATCTTAAGCAAAACAGTCAAATCCGCATTTTCTGGTAATGATGGAATTGGACTCTCCCTGAAAGGACCAAACATAGCGAAAACCCAAAAAGGGCGCTATGTGCAAAAAGGGTCAGTCGTGGTAAAAAAAAAAAGAGAGAGAGCTGGTCATGCCTTGATTAGAAAGGGAAATACAGCAAAAACAGAAACAAGATGAACAGTGCACTGAGTGGGGACAGCCAAGGGCCCAAGTTGGCAGATTATGTTTGGGACAACGCTTCACAAAGGCCTATGATGACAAGACTAAAAATACCAAGCACTCTAATCTGTGTCTGACTTAAGGATTGACTTTTATGATAATTGCAGGCACAAGCACACACTAACACGTCTGTGTTTTTCTGTAATTATTCTGCTTAACTATTCTTGGAATTTCCCCAGCTGTGCTGCTAACCCTTGAAAAAGGATTCATTGCCTTAATCAATAGCCATTTTGATTGTGATAAATCAAAGGCTTAAAGTGAGCAAGCCCTGCATATCCCAAGCGGAACAAGCACTGACATTTTGTTCCTTGTATAGGTTCAAAGAAGGAAGGAATAAGATGCAAGATGAACATGAGAAGGATACTTTGATCCTTCATTCCCCAGCAGAGGCTTCTTCCCTTTCATCCCCAGCGGAGCTCAGAAGAAAGAAGATCGTCGAGATCCTCAGACCCTCCAACAAAACTTCAAGAGCAAAAAGAGACATCACAACAATCCCCAGAGAGTCATCTAGACAGATCATACTCCCACCAGATCCCCAGTGGGAAGAGAAGCTTTAAATGCCTCGACAAAAGAAAGAACCTGGCAAGGAGAAGCAACAAGGAAGAGCAATAATGGGCCAATTCGCCCCTTCTTGTAAATTTTGATTCTCACTTTTGTAAATAGTATAGGCTATAGTAGGTGTGCGATCTCCGAGATGATGGACAGCAGCGCGAAAGCTTCCTCCCGTCCTCCCACCTGCACTCCCAAACCCATACCTTGGCCTATTTCAAAAAAAAAAAAAAACTCAAAGAATCAAGAAGAAATCAAAACTGAAGTCACTAAAAGCTTTAACAGAACAAACAAGAAGAAAAGAACATTGTTAAGTGCCTTGCATCAACGCCGAAACAGGCTGATGAGCTCAAATTTAATCCTATATTTCTCCAAAAACAAAGAACAAAGGAACAGCCCTATTCAAACCCGAAAGAGGGTATAAGGATTCCAAAGTCAGGAAGTGATACCAGACATCTGACACTTCCCTTTCACTAAAAAACAATTCAATGATTGAGCTCGTCGACCATGTCAGCTGGAATGTAAGATGCAAAAATAAGGTTCTTTTTCTTCTTTGCCGTTCATCCCCTAAGGTGACTCCGGCAAAGAGGGGCAGCTGTAGACACCTGATTTTTGCATCCCCAAAATAAAGAAAAATGAAAAGTCAAACCCTGAGGGGGTCAAAAATTAACTTTTTGATTCAAGTAAATTTGGCCATCAAACTTCATCTCATTGAAAAGAGCATTTCGACACGGTTCCAACGTAATTGAATTTGCTGGAATCGGAGTCCAGATGAGAAAGATATGAGTTGGTCAAACTTTTGAGGAGCAAAAAGTTGAGACCCCAATTCAACTGCCAAACTTTATCCCAGTAGACAGATGGTTCCGAGCCGGTTCCAACGACACTAAGTTTGCTGAAATCGGACACCGGATGAAGAAGTTATGAGCAGTTGAAGTTTCAGAAAAACTGCCCATGTGGCAAGAAGGCAGCAAAAATAGAATAAACCAACAAAATAAATAAAATAAATGTGTTTAATAATATTTTAATAAAGAGAATCTCGCTTTTTAATAAAATAATCGGGAAAATCAAATAAAAATCTTGCAAAAAAACCAAATTGTATAAAGGTTTGAAATCCAAACATTTAAAAAACGTGCTGGACCGTATTTGCATTACGGGCAGGGCATGCTCGTATTTGAAATACGGGCAAGATTCTGGAAGAAGACAGGCGTCGCTGTACGGCGGGACACGCATCCCGTACGGCTGATTCGCGAGATTTGCAAATGTGCGTTTTTCGCCCGTATTTGAATTACGGGCAAGGCACACCCGTACTTCAAGTACGGGCACGCCCCTTTTTGCCTATAAATAGAGAGGCCTCCCCCCCCCCCCCCCCCCCCCCCAATTTCAACAAGCCTTCCCCTTAGGCCGAACCCCTCTCCCTCTTTGTAATTAGCCACGGCCAAGCCCTGCCCAATCACCATCACCCCAACATCTAACTCTATTTAATGCCCAAAATACCCTTGTCCCACCAAAATCATGTCTAAACCTCTCTTTTTCATCCTTTGAATATCAAGAACCCACCAAACCTCTGCCAAAACCATTCCAAGAAATCCCGTAGGACGCAGAAGCGCTGCTCAAATTTTCGGAGGACCATAACACCAATCAAACAACTAATTACATTGTAAGTATGTTCTCCTTCTAAATTAAAGTAAATTCTGATTTTATTTTTCTCTTCCTCACTACCTCTTTTCTCTTTTATGTTATTTCTAACATTGTTTTGAGTGTTGAATAATGAGGAGTTGCATCCAAAAGTAGTCATCCCTATGCAAAAAAGGAGGTGATAACAAAAGGTTATCAAAAATGTCTCAAAAAGAGAAACTTGACCTCGTTTGATCACTATTACGGAATGAAGATTGAAGTCCTTTTTAAACATCAAACATACCCTGTAAATTACCCCTTTCCCATTCCTAAAAATTGATGGTGGACAAACAAGAAGGATTTTGCTTACTCAAAGAACAAAAGAAGGAAAAAGATGATCATTTGGGCCAAGAGAAGAAAATGCAATGCATTGAAGGAGCTAGAACCATCGCAGTTATTACAGAAAGCTCCCAAGAGGTCACGGAACAGATCCCGAGAAGAATCGGCAGCAAAAGCGCAGAATAAGCTGCGCCCGTAAACTCAGAGCGGTCCAGTCAGGACCGTGTTTGCTTCACGGGCAAGGCAAACTGGATTTCGTCTACGGGCGACGGTGGACCGTATAGAAAATACGGGCTAATGTAAAAGTAATATAAAAAATGTAATTTTTTGGCCCGGTTGGATCTATTCCGACCTAAATCGGCCTAAACCAGCCCTTTAAACAATTTGGGCTATCTTAAGCCCATCTTTGGACCGTGGGCCCAAATGGGCCCACCAAGACCTCCCTTTGGCCCACATGAGTGGTCCACTTTTGACCGGCCCAAACCGGGCCCGTTTTCAATAAACGGGCCCAAGGCCACTTGACTCTGGCTAATGGGCCCATTCCAAGCCCATTAAGCCCAAAAAAAAGTTGTAAATGAGTAAAATAACCAAAGGGGTTACCCAATAACCCCACTGGGCCTCAAGCCCAACCATGGCAGCCCACGGGTCTTCCAATGGGACCCGAATCTGACCCACTTCACTAAATAAAAAGATAAAATCAAGCTAAAGGGGACCCACACCTCCTAAGGACCCCGACAAACCTAACATGGCAGCATGCTGGTCTAGGAAAAGGGTGAAATTGACTCAAAAACCAGGGTGACCAGAGGGACCTGTCGAACCGACGGGGCGGGCCGGGGTGTCTTAGGGCTTCCTCGGACGTAACCGAGGACTTAGCTAGAACTCTGAAAAGCCGCAGACCAGACTTAGACCCGATTAGGGCGAAACCGTGTCTGCCTGCACTCTCAGGCAGTGGCGACTCCGAATATCCCGAGGCACGCACTGAAGGCGTGCCCGGTGTGCGATCTAGGATCCAGGTTTTAGGTGCGCACAAACTGCAAACTAGGCGTCATCTTCATATGCAAAGATTTCTTCTTTCAGTTTCTTCTTCATCTGCTTTTCCTTGGCGAACAAGTGATGCAATCCTCTCTGCATTTTTATGAAATAAATCTCTGTACTTGCTGCTTTCAAGTGAAAACTGTGGGTCATCTTTGGTTCCAAAGTCCATAAGATTGGTCACTTCAAAATTTTTTAAAATATTCTTCTCATGACACTTAAAAAGATTTGAAATTTCATATAAAATGTCTTTTTCTTCGATTTTGGTCTCAAAATTGAACCCAATGTCGAAGTCATATTTAACTTAATGAAATTCAATGGGAGATATGACTCATAAGTAAAAGGACATTGTTGAAAACATTTTTTTTCTTTTCTTTTTTCTAAAAAATGTTAAAGGAAAACTCGTTTTTTTTTTTTGCTTTTGAAAGAGCCTTTATTGAAATCACTTCCTTAGGACAAGGCTCCTTAGAATCCTCAAGATATGTGTATTCTTTTTTATGAGGGTTTCTTTTTAGAGAACGTGGGAGTTTGAAAACTGCCCCAGTTCTTTGAAACAAAAGTTGACTTTTCTTTCTTTTTCAGAAAATTTCTTTCTTCTGCTGAGTGAAGCAATCCTTCCTTCTCATAACCAGGAGCATTTCTTTCAAGATAAACCCTGATTGTTGGACCAATAGGAGCGATAAGCTGAGAAGGGTTGTAGACACCCCAAAATTGCACGATTTTTGATAAATCTTGAAGGAGAGAAATATTTTATTGGAATTTTCAGTTCTTTGCATTGGGTTTGAGATACTTAACCCATTTGAATCCAAAACGGAAAAGGAAAAGGCCCGAATTCAATCTTTTGTGCAAAGTCAAACTTTTTCCGGTTGAATTTTGTTGACTTTTGACCCCAGAAAATGAAATATTTTTTAAAGCCAGATTTCAAGATAATTTTTCCCGGTAATCAGGTTTTTAGCCATGTTATTGCATAAAAGAATTTTTTGAGATTTTAAATCTTGGCGAATACCTTGGTTTTAACATATTGAACCTTTTTTCCAGACCTGAAAAATCAGAATTTTGCCTAGAACTAGAAAGTTGACTTTTTATTTACTTGGAATTTGGGTCTGGAACTATTTTTAATGGATTCAAATTGGGGGGGGGGGGTGTTTGCTTATTTACATGTAATATCTTAAGTAAATGGAGATTAAAAAATACGAGGACATTTACTTAAACGATATTACATGTAAATAAGTATTGCCTGTGTTAAAATTCGAAAAAAGGCTTTTTTCCTTGTATCCGGCAACTCAGGCCGGATACAAGTGTTCTTCTTTGTATCCGGTGAAAGATACCGGATACAAGCAATCCTTAGTATATCCGGTATTATATACCGGATATATTAAGACCCTTTTGTCTCCGGCCTGATATGCCGGATACATTAGTTTTGCTCAAAATTAGGGTTTTCCGAGAGATTTCATCTTTTACCATCATGTCTTTCATTAAATGAAGGGAAATCTCGGAAATAGCCTTAGGGTTAAGGTTGGTAGGCTATAGACATTATGTTGTGTCTACCATTCTCACCAACCCTAACCCTAGCCTTTGCCTATAAATAGGAGGCTCCTCCTTAAGCAAATGGCCATTAACTCTTGTTTTGAATTCTCGCCAAGAAGAACTCCAAGAGAAGAAGAAAACCGTAACTTATCCAAGAGTTATGCAGATGATAGGCGGCGTGACTTGGAATTTGAGGTCGGGGATCAAGTGTTTCTTAAAATATCACCTTCGAAGGGTATTATGAGATTCGGGAAAAAGGGCAAGTTGTCTCCAAGATTTATTGGGCCATTCGAAATAGTAAAGAAAGTGAATCCGGTTGCATATCGTCTAGCGTTGCCTACGCAGCTGGGTAGAGTTCATGATGTATTTCACATCTCTATGCTGAGACGATATATCTCGGACCCGAGTCATGTGATTGATATTGAGCCTTTGGTGATTCGGGAGGATTTATCCTATGAGGAGGTACCGGTTCAGATTTTAGATCGACGTGATCAAGTTCTACGAACCAAAGTGATACCTTTGGTGAAGGTGCTATGGCAGAATCACTCAACAGAGGAGGCTACATGGGAAAGAGAGGAGGAGATGAAGCAGAAATATCCGGATCTATTTTAAATTCTTCATGAGGTAAATTTCGAGGCCGAAATTTTTTTTTAGGGGGGAAGGATGTAAAATCCCTAATTTTTATGCAAATAAAAACATTATATTAGTTTAATGTCGTAAATAAATATAAGAAAAAGAATTCTAATTAATGTTTTCTTTTTCAGTCAAGAGAGACCATATGGCCTTAATTTAATCCGGGTGGACCAACTTGGAGGTCCTTTATTTTAACAAAGTAAGGAAGTGTTTTTTGTGGTATAATATAAATTTTCAGAGGTTGCTGATGTGGAATTAATGTGGGATAGATATAATGTGTAATAAATAGTGTTGCTTTAGTAATGAGGTGTGGTGGAGTGGCACACCACACAATAAAGATTAAAAGCTTGCTGGGCGGCAACTATAAAAGGCCAAGCAGAAAATTTCAGTCGAAGATTTCTGGAGGGGGGGCGATCTGAGTTGGGAGTTTCATAGGAGAAGAGAGATTGAGGAAGAAGCCGTATCTGGAAGTTGCTGGACTGCTCATGGAATTGCTGTGATCCTACATTCTGTCAAAAAGGAGAGTAGAGGAATCTGCCGCAGCTGAGAACTTGAGTGTGCCTTCTTCCAAATCAGTAGGTCTTGAGTTAAATTGAATTTCCTTAGGTCATGTGGTGGTTAGGTATTCAGATCTTAGATCTGAATTCGTGCTGTGCATATTTCAGATTTCGTTGGAAAGATGGAAGGCTCGAAGGAAAGCATAACTCGGATAGGGTGAGTGTGCTTGGCGATTGTGGAAATAAAAATCAGAAGTGGTTTGCTTAAACAAGTAAGTAGCATCATTATTTCTCTGTTTTGTTGTTACTATTGAATGATCATAGTTATACTGGTGGAGCAGAAATCTGATCTGGAAATTCCAGATCTGTTTATGACCTTAAGGTTTACTATTGAATGACTTTGTTGTTTACAAAATTCTGGAAATGATCAATATGTTTTAACTACCCTGTGGTACAAAAATTTGCCTAACTAGTTGATTTCCTGTTCTGGTAAGTCACTGAACCATGGCATGTTCAGATTCTGGTTTTGGTGAAAACCAGAATTCCAGAGTAAGGTGGTTGTGTCATTAAGTAATTCGAATGGAAATTGGAATGTATAGCAGGTGAAGGACTGGATTTGATCTATTGGGAATTAAATCCTAATTGACATGGCAGAATTTTTAAACAAAATGCTGTGGGGACCTGCTGTTTGTGCTATGGTTTAAGTGACTTAATTAGACCCAAAGTGACTCAAAACCAATGAGTGGAAACTTAGGAAAACTTCTGAAATCAATTGTGAGTGAAACTTTAGACTAAATTAAAGAACTTTGATTGTGGCATTGACTAGGATGGTAATGTGTTGTTGCTGCCCAGGTTTGCTGAGCATGGTTGAGTGGTGCTCAGCTCATTTCAAATAATTTAGTTGCTGTAAAACCACTTATTTACAGCTCGTATGTATATTGTTGTTAAGTTTTACTTTGGGGATTTCTTAAGAATTGTATTAAATGGTTAATGTAGGATTTTTTATGGATTAGGATACTCTAGAAGTGGGAATACTTAGGTGCTGTACATAGTATTGGTTTTGCTTATGCACAATACCTAGGTGCTGTTATAATTTAAACAGGGGAAAAGTGTTATCCTTTTATGGTTTAAGTGGTTATACTTAGGTGCTGTTTTATTTAAAACAGTGGAAAAGAGTTTTTCTTTTATGGTTTAGGTGCTGTTATACTTTAGATGCTAATATATTTAAACACTAGTACTTCAGTTAAAGGAACTTTTGTATGGTTGTTAATTAATGGAGTAATGGACAATTGCTGTTGGTGCCTACTTTCTTAGAAGTCAGCAGCAACTCCATCACTATTGTTGGTATCAAGTATTACATTTCAGTTAGGGGTTTGCTCATGACTAAATTAGAAGTTGTATCTATGGGTGAACGTGCTAAATGGGCAGCACACTTGAAGTCCTAAATCTGAAGTCTGAACCTGTGTGTGGAAAAACCAAGTGCTGTTGTGGTTGAGGACAGCACCTGTTTTGTACTTATGAACTGTTTTAACTGCTAATTGTGGGAAATTAATTAGGGAGTTAATCATTGGTATTAAGGAACTATTGGGGAGCAACAAAGGCTGAATCTGGGGAAAAACTTTTCAGGTATTAGGATGTGAAAAACCAGCAACCAGTTTAGTGGAAGTTTGAGTAATTTTAGGTGCTGAATAATTCTCCAGCTTATGCTCAGTATGTTTCGAACTTAAAGTAAAAATTCTAACAGTGGAAAAATATCTGGGGTAGCTAGCTAGAAATATTTAAAGGACTATTGGGAAATAAGAGAGGTTTGGTCTGAAAAATTATTCAGGTACTAAGGTAAAAATCAGCAATCTATCTAGGTAAATAAGTGGAGTGTTTTATGAGTTCTGAGATTTTTTTCAGCTCTTATAAATTGTGGTTTGTAAAACTTATATGGAGGTATTATTTACAGGATAAATGGTAGATGAAGAAAGGGAAATTGGAGTGACATATAGGTGCTGAAATTGGGGTTACACTCAAGATATTAAATGCTAAAAACACTGAAATTTGTTGGAGAAGTGTGATAGGGTGCTACAGATTTCTCCAGCACATATGCCTTTGTTATGCACCTGAACTTGGAAAATAAATTCGAGGGTTAGTTAGGGATAAGCAAGCTGGAGTTGAGTAAATCTGGGATTGTTGAAGTAAGTGCATAAATAGGTAATGTAAAAAGAAATAGGATAGTAAAAGGTAAGCTTCAAAGCTGTATATAAAACAAGATATTTGGAGTATAAACCATATGTAGGAACTACTGTTTGGACATGAATCATAAAATACCAGATTTAATTAAATAAGAGGATTAAGGTTCTGTTTTTATTTCGGAGTTGCTGGTTTAACCAAAACTTAACAGCTTTACAAACTTTTGGGTTATAAAAAGGGAATTTTATTCAACCTTTTGAAAAGAAACTTGAAATCAGATTATTTTGGATAAATGTGAGCAATTGGTTTTCTCCATGTACTTGAATGATGTTTTTGTCTTGATGGTCATCTTACCACCATGTACTCGGGGTGTTGTTTACTCTGTGTACTCAGAGATGGCTGTGTGTTCAAGATAGCATGTTTTGGGTTTGGAACAATACTATATTGATGAGATTTCTGTTTTTGGTTTTAGCTCAAGTCTAGATGGCATAGCTCTGTGTGGATCCACATTTGTCAAGTTAAGAGCTAGGTAGTGGAATAGATTGTTTTCCTTGCTAGTAGTAATGAGTTGTTCACGTACGCGTTTCCACCGTGTACTCGGTGAGGCTTGATCGTGTACTCGGCTGGCTGCGGCTATCCCTCACTTTGTCGTGTACTCAGACTGTGATTGGACTAGTACATGCCAACTCATCACTGGACTAGATGGGTTCTCCCGCAATAAGACGATGATCGTGTACTCGGCTTCGCACCTAAGCCGGGAGGTGGCATAGTGAACTTCGGCATTACCTAGTTAAGGGCAATCTTATTTCATGAGTCCACTGTGGACTTGTTTTATGATTTCACTTTTGTCTCGCAGTTATTGTATTGGTTGTGGAGATGGCTCTTATTAGTATAAGTCGTATTTGGATTTTTCAGATTTCTATTAAATGTTGGTTATCATTTCCGATGCATAGATTTTTACTGAAGCATGTTTTAGAAACTAATATAAATATTTTGGGCATGCATATGCTACTTGCTGAGATATTCATATCTCATTCCGTTGGTTTTGTTTTGTTTTCAGATCTTGGTGAGGACGATACTCGCGGGGTTGAGCCAGTTGCGGGTTACCCTGAGTATAGG
This sequence comes from Buxus sempervirens, assembly GCA_947561395.2. Classification (NCBI taxonomy): domain Eukaryota; kingdom Viridiplantae; phylum Streptophyta; class Magnoliopsida; order Buxales; family Buxaceae; genus Buxus; species Buxus sempervirens. Next base: position 21,631,897 of record OX387188.1, on the reverse strand, counting down.
GGAGAGGACTATTTTGTCGAGTGACCACTGAGACTCATTTTAGCTGTTATTTGCATTTGAGATACTGAGTAGTTTTTGAATTGTAATTCTTTCAATTCATGGTGATTGAGTGATTGGGATATTTTAGCGAACTCTGATATTTGTTGGTAATAATAAATCGAATGTCATGTTTTCTTACACTCTGATATGGATCCTGCGGTTTGTTTATCTAACCCTCGGGTACGAGTTATAGTTCCATTACGTAACCCGAATCCGGGGCGTTACAATTCTCACCAACCCTAACCCTAGCCTTTGCCTATAAATAGGAGGCTCCTCCTTAAGCAAATGGCCATTAACTCTTGTTTTGAATTCTCGCCAAGAAGAACTCCAAGAGAAGAAGAAAACCGTTGCGGGATCGCATCCAGAACCCAGGTAAGCCTCAGACTTTTCTTTTATTTTCTGTCTTTACATTCCTAGATCTAGATCTCTTCTTCTACCTTTCTGTAGAATAAGGCCTTCTTTGTGTGTGAAAATCCTTCCCCGGCTCAAAGTATCTCAAGACTCCCCCTAGCCGTAAAACGTGAAGGCGGGATCTAGGAGAAACGAGACTGGGGATTGACCCTAGTGCTAGAACCTATGTAGCATAAAGCCTTTTGATTGATTGTAAACCGTTTCATATTCAAATTACCCTTGATTATCTTGAAGAACCGTGTTTAACAGGGAGAGAGAACAGAGGGAAACGATAATGGAATGGAACCCTAGGTTGTTTAGAACCTTATTTTGATGAATATGTATGCATGCTATTGATCTTGTTTGGTTTTTCACACTTGCACATACATATCACTATTTTGGCGGGATAGGCTCACATTTGGGGATTTATTACATTCATTGTGATAAATCTCAAATAAATGGCTTCAATCAATTCTGGAATGTCTTTGAATGATTTTTAAAGTATTTGTGTTCATCTTGCACGGATCACACATTTTTATCACTTTTTTGGATTTGGTTTTCTTCAAAAGTGGCTTAGCTTGACAGCAACTGTACCCTTACTTCGGACACTCATAACTTCATCGTCCGGATGAGTTTTGGAGCGATTCTTGAATCATGGGAAAGGTGAGGTTGTCTAGTTTATGTCCACCAAATTGCATTAATTTCTATTAAGCGGATTCTTGACACCTCTCTGTCGAAGTTGAGTGGACAGTTCAGGTTCAAATACAGAACTTGTCACTTCGACGGAGCGCCATGTGTTCGTTTTAAGTCTGATTTGAATGATTTTTGTTTCTGGGCACTCCTTTATGAGTCTATTTTTAAATCCAGTTGGTTTCATAATTGTTTGACTCCATTTGAATTATTGGTAGCCAATTTACTCAGAACTGCTCAATGGCATTTTTCTGGGTAAATCTGTGATCTTCGGGGCCTGTTCGGGAGATCACCCAAGGCACATCCGAAGGGATTTTTGTATGAGGCTAGTTTCTTTTGAAATATAGCCATACAGACTTCAATCACACCAAATTTCGTGGATTTTTATGGAGTGGATTTTTCCAGACAATTTTCCAAAGTTGCCCACTTATCACTTTTTGATTATCCCCAATAGCAACTTTAAAGGAGCATAACTCCTAGGATTTTAATCGGAATGAAGTGAAATTTTGCATGAGACTCTTATTTACTGTAATCTTTCAAATGGATTTAGTTTGGTTCAATTTAAAATTGTATTTGAATGATTTCAAGACAAATGGCATTACTTTTCACCGAATTTTCCGGATTTGATTCAACTTGGTTTTTGAATAACTTGTGCTTTGATTTCCATCTTTTTGTGATATCCCAGAAATGATATTGACATAAGAGAGGATCTAGAATCCATTTAGATCTTCATGTGAACATATCATACATTGGTCCTTTTTCAAGGTTTTCTATGATTTTAGCAAGCTTTCTTATTTTTGCATGAACATACACTTGGCTACCACTTCGCGTGGATGAATGGGGGTGCCTAACACCTTCCCCCGTTCATAATCTAATCCCCTTACCCATCTCTGGATTTGATTTTCAAGTAGAGTTATTTTTACCCTAGAATTTGCCTTTTTACACTTTTTGATGATTTTTGAACATTTTGGTGTCCATTCACACCCTAAACATGAATGGTGGCGACTCTCCCATTTTTTGTGTCGATCCCCGTGTGTTGACGGAGGGATGATCATTCCGGTGATTTCTCCCATGTCTCACAACTGGCGAGTCTGCTGGGGACTTGTGGATTTAAGCCATTTTGTGTATATTCATGCTTTTTCATTACTTTTGAATGCTTGCTATTTTGTTTATTTTGCTTGTGTATGTTGAATCTCAAATCTAATTGGTATGATTAGACAGTTCACATGGATAAAGGCATGGGCATGTTGCTTGATTTTTGTTTAAAGGAAAAACCCATATTGTTATATGACTTTGCTATATTATGTGTTAGCATATGTTATTTTGGGGTTTAAATGCCATGAGATAAAAATATATATATACAATATTTGGAATCTGTAAATTTTGTGTTTGTTTTGGGTATTCAAGCATGTTTCCCATGAATAAAGTTTTTTGGTGCTTAATGTTTGCCTTATGCCATGCTTTGGATTTGGGGGTATAAGGGATGCACTTGTGAGCATGAGAAATCTGAAAATTTTAGTGCATATTTTTGAAGATCTTAAGCATGTTTTACCTCATTGAAACACTTTTGAACCATGTCAAGTAAGTGCTAAACTTTTAGGCTTCAATTTGGGTAGAAATGGTACACTTTGAGCATGAAAAAGAGCATGAAAATCTGGAATTTTAAGGAATGCTTTTGGGGCTTCAAGCATGCTTCCATGGTTTAATTGTTGTTGGCACAAATAGATGTTTGTATACCACTTTTTGGGCATGTAATATTTTTGTGCATATTTGGTTGCTTTGGCTCTTGCTTGCTTGTATTTAGCTTCATTATTTTGTCATATGTACCTTGGCTTGAAATTGAATGCATGGCTACGAAAAAGAGTGGCAAGGGGCTGGGACGTTGTGAATGTTACCTCAATTTCAAATGCACTTGAGCACAATAAACACTTTGCACAACCTACCCTTTTACTTATAGGAAGTTGAACCATGAATGTGTGTAGCTTGGCGCACCGAGGTCGTGACTTCGGAAAGCGAAAGTGAAAACATTTACCTTAGAATTTGAGTAAATGATGTGATGACAATGGGATCTGTGATTCAATTCCGGGCTTCACTAGACTTGAGTTCTAAGTTGCCAATTAAGCCAAAACCCAAAAACCATACACTTGAAGGTGGAGAAACACGTTTTCAGCTAAAAGCACACAATTGCGTTTGGGGAATTTGGTGTAAATGTGGGAAGGCCGTTTGCATGTTTTACAGGCCAAGATATAATGTGAATACCATATTGAATGAAGGTAATACAAGGTGGCAAGGTAAAGCCATGTTCTTTTCATGAATTTGGAGAATTTTGCAAGTATGATGTCCAAGCCCAATTTGGGGCAAGTTTTGAAGGTCAAGTTAAGGTGAACATCAAGTGGAAATAAAAAAAACCTAATCTGGTGAAAAAATGAGTCAAAAATGGCCATTTCGGCATTAACCGGCAACTCAGGCCGGTTAAGAACATTTTCCTTCATATCCAGTATATATTACCGAATACAAAGACATATGCGTGTATCCGGTCATTATTGCCGGATACAATAAGGCATATTCTTATCCGGTACTTAATACCGGATACATGCAGAAAGTGAATAAATTGGCTTTTTCAGCCCGAATTTTCAGAATAAAAGCCTAAACAATGTGGATAATCCTTAGGAACCTCAAAGAAAATATAAAAATGTCCAAAAAAAATAATAAAAAAATAAAAATAAAAAAATGCATATTCCTTTCAGATTAAGCATAATGTGGAAGCTCAAAGAACAAGATAAAGTGTCAGGCTTTTTGATATCAATTCAATTCAAACATGTGTCAATCAACTTTTGAACTTGAAAATTGAGAAAATTCAGCAAATTTCAAAAATGAAACCCTTGGTTGGTCTCCTTTTTACCAATCAAGTCAAGTCAAAAAAATTGGGAACTCTGGAAACCCTAGAATATTCCATGAACCCTTGGTTGGTCTCCTTTTTACCAATCAAGTCAAAAAAAATTTGGGACCTCTGGAAGCCCTAGAATATTCCATCAACCCTTGGTTGGTCTCCTTTTTACCAATCAAGTCAAAAAAATTGGGACCTCTGGAAGCCCTAGAATATTCCATGAACCCTTGGTTGGTCTCCTTTTTACCAATCAAGTCAAAAAAAAATTGGGACCTCTGGAAGCCCTAGAATATTCCATGAAGCCTTAGTTGGTCTCCTTTTTACCAATCAAGTCAAAAAAAAATTGGGACCTCTGGAAGCCCTAGAATATTCCATGAACCCTTGGTTGGTCTCCTTTTTACCAATCAAGTCAAAAAAAATTGGGACCTCTGGAAGCCCTAGAATATTCCATGAACCCTTAGTTGGTCTCATTTTTACCAATCAAGTCAAAAAAAAATTTGGGACCTCTGGAAGCCCTAGAATATTCCATGAACCCTAGGTTGGTCTCCTTTTTATCAATCAAGTCAAAAAAAATTGGGACCTCTGGAAGCCCTAGAATATTCCATGAACCCTTGGTTGGTCTCCTTTTTACCAATCAAGTCAAAAAAAATTGGGACCTCTGGAAGCCCTAGAATATTCCATGAACCCTTGGTTGGTCTCCTTTTTACCAATCAAGTTTGGGACCTCTAGAAGCCCTAGAATATTCCATGAACCCTTGGTTGGTCTCCTTTTTACCAATCAAGTTAAAAAAAAAAATGGGACCTCTGGAAGCCCTAGAATATTCCATGAACCCTTGGTTGGTCTCCTTTTTACCAATCAGGTCAAAAAAAATTTGGGACCTCTGGAAGCCCTAGAATATTCCATGAACCCTTGGTTGGTCTCCTTTTTACCAATCAGGTCAAAAAAAATTTGGGACCTCTGGAAGCCCTAGAATATTCCATGAACCCTTGGTTGGTCCTCTTTTTACCAATCAAATCAAAAAAATTTCGAGACCCTTGGAAGCCCTAGAATATTCCAACACAAAAAAAAAGAAAAATAAAATAAAATAAAAAGCAAATCTGGATTGGTGTTCACCTAACCTACTTGTTTACATGTATAGGGGTGTGGCTCAAGTTAAATGGAAGCTAAAATGTTCTGTTAATTTTTCGACAGGTACATTTACTTGCAACCCGGGTACAATTATTTGCAACCATTGCTCCCGTGACCAGATCCAAAACCAGAGCCATGAACACTGAAGAGAACCAAGCCCAAGCCACCGTACCTGCTCAGGACTTTGCTCAGCTGCAGGAGCAAGTGGCCGGTCTGGCCAAGATGCTGGGAGACTTACTAGCGGCTCAGGCCCAGCAGGCCCAAGCCCAAAATCAAGCCTCTACTTCCCATCCGGCACCACCACCTCAGGCCTATATTCCGCCTCCGGCTCAACCCATGCCTGAGCTCGTTTCTGAACCGGTCCCTAAACCCATTCTGATCAGGGAAAATACAGCAGAATCTGAGAAAGAGCTGAAGAAAGAAAAGGCTAGGGAAGAAATGGAAAATAAAATGCTGCTCAGGATAGAAAGAATCCAGGCAGAGCTGAAGGAGGTGAAGGGGGAAGCAGCCATGGAGGCACCACCTTTGAAGATCTATGCATGTATCCTGACGTATGTCTACCGGCCAAGTTCAGGTGCCCGGACTTCGACAAATTTGATGGCACAGGCTGCCCATTGAGCCACTTGAAGTTATACTGCGGGGCCTTGTGTCAATTTGGCCGGGATGACGGCATACTGATCCAACTCTTCCAAAGGAGTCTGACCGGGTCAGCTCTTCGGTGGTTCGCTACAATGGACCATGGAAGGATCAGGAGGTGGAAGGACCTAGCCGATGCCTTCTTAGACCAATATAAATTCAACTCTAAGATCGTGCCAGACCGGTACGACATGATGAGAATGAGCAAGGGGAAAGACGAGCCAGTACGGCAATACGCCAAGAGATGGAGAGAGGCCTCCTCCCAAGTCAGGCCACCTATGCAAGAACCAGAGATGATTTCAACATTCATGGGCACACTGGGGCAGCCCTTCTACAACCATTTGGTGGGTCAGATCACCACTAACTTTGCAGCCCTGGTACAAGTGGCGGACTGGATCGAGGAGGGGGTCAGGTCAGGAAGGCTGATAGACTACTCTACTTTGACTGGGCAGTCTGATTCCTCTGCATCCATGGCCCAGAAGAAAGGGGCTGGATTCAAAAAGACCGGGGCCCGAAAAGAAGGGGAAGTGAATCTGGTCCAGGCTCCTCTAGCCAAGAAGCCACTTCATGTGAACATCTCGGCACCCCAACAGGCCCAGCAATTGTACCAGACCCCGCTGAATGTCAATTTCACCCCCTCCGTACCAGCAAACTCAAGGAGGGCCTTTACCAGGGAGGAAAGAGAGGCCTGGTTAGCAAATAGAAAGAACCGGGTTTTCACTCCTCTCCCAATATCTCTTTCCCAACTGCTGCCAACTTTGCTGAAGGGTGAATACCTGACTCTAAAAGAGCCCAACCCGAATGCCACCAGGGGAAGAAATTTTGACACGTCGGTCACCTGTGACTTCCACATGGGTGCACCGGGGCATTCTACAGATACCTGCTGGGTATTGAAGCATGCGGTCCAGGACTTGTTGGACCAGAAGGCCTTAGTGTTCAACACTGCTGCACCGGCCCTGTCCGGGAATGATATTGGGCAGAACCCTCTGCCTTACCATAATGGGGCAGGCCCATCCAACTCCATCACAGCCATATCCACCACCAGAAGGGCCTTTGACCCATCACAGCTTATAGTTCCAGTAGGGACCACTGTCCCGGTCCGTTTTTTCCAAGAAGAAGAAGAAGAGGAGATCAACATGGTCTCCCAGAAAAACAATCCAGCTGCTGAGGACATAAGTTCCTCTTTAAACCGGGTCTCTTCTCTGATGGCCCAGATGAATACTGCAAGGCCCCCATTGGTTGTCAATTGCAGTCCACCCATTTATTCCCAATCCAAGCCGTCTAAGGCTCCACTGGTCATCAACCTTGTCCCCACCAATGCCTCCATCACTTCTTCCGTCCCCAATAAATCCAAACTTCAACCCTTGGTTGTGAATGTGCAACTAGCCCAAACTATCCCTAAACCGGCCTATAAATCCCGGTCCAAACTCCAGCCACTAGTGGTTAACATCCCTAAATTAGCCTACTCTGAGGCCGCTGTACCATGGAATTACAGCGAGGGAATCACGGCTACGGTTCCAAAGGTTAGGAACTAGAACCAGGAGGAGGTGAACCTCATGACGAGGTCGGGGAAATGTGCAGGGGGTGAAGAGAAGGAGAAGGAGACAGAAGTAGAAAAAGAAAAAAAAGAAAATGAAGAAAAAAGAAAACAGAAAGGAAAGACAAAAATAGGAGAAGACACCCCCCAGGGTGCAGAAAATGAGGCAGTAGACCTCATAAAAATAATAAAAAAAAGTGAATTCAATCTTGTGGATCAGCTGAACAAGGTCCCGGCCCAGATTTCAATACTGGGCCTTTTGTTGAATTCTGAAAAGCACAGGGATGCATTGTTAAGGGTGCTACAGAGTGCATACGTATCCCAGACAATCGATCCAGACCAGCTTGGTAAAATGGTTAGTCAAATCTTATCACATAATGTGATAAGTTTCTCAGAGGGTGAGATCAGCCCAGGTGGGTGCTATCACGTGGACCCTTTGCACATCACAGTGCTTTGTAAGGGCTGCATGATTGCACGGGTTTTAATTGACAACGGGTCGGCGTTAAACGTTTGCCCGTTAATCACTTTTACCAAGCTTGGTCTGGACCAGTCAAGGATCAAGCAGAATGGGAGAATAGTGAGGGCTTTTGATAGCTCCAAGACCCACTCCCTAGGGGAGATTGAACTACCGGTCACAATTGGGCCGAATATCTTCAACATCACATTTGAGGTGATGGATATACCCGCAGCCTTCAATCTGCTCCTAGGAAGGCCGTGGATACATTCGGCTAGGGCAATACCATCCACGCTCCACCAAAGGGAGAAATATGTAAGAGGGCAAAGGGTGATAACAGTCCTAGCCGAAAACTTGATGCCTCCTATAGTGTCACCTGATGTACCCCTAATCAATGTGGACTTGACTGTCGACAAGATTGCATTCCACTCATTTCAATTTGAGACAGTAAATTTCATACCTGGGGGGTGTGAGAAAAAGAAGGAAAAAGGAACAACTGCTGAGAAAATTGTGAAGAAAGTGATGGAAAAATACCACTTTCACCCGGGGAAAGGCCTGGGAATCAATTTGCAGGGGATGGTGGAGCCAATCACGGCTAAAAAACTGGTTCCTAAAGTGGGACTGGGGTTTAAACCCCGAGGTTGGAGGAGGATGAAGCATGAAGAAGGAGAGGAAAGAAGTAAAGGAAAATTCCCTCACTTAAGGGAAAGTTTTCCAAGACCCTCATATATAATCCAACTCTCTCCTCCTATGGATCAGTCCAAGCCTCCCTACTACAACATCAACCCATTTCAGAAGCTTGTTGTTTCGGCCTTGCAACCATACAACCCATATCCTATACTGGGAGCAGCCGATGGGCCCGGGCCACAACCAGAGCAGCGGACAGACTTCTCTGAAGATGTGGGGGCTTTCTTCGCCATGACTGAAGGCGATAAAACTGGTAGTGACAACGAGCTACCGTTCATTGACTGGGCCGCAGTGAAAATCCCAGATGAGGTCATATCTGAACGGGGCCCCGTAGCAGAAAAGGGCAGTACCCACCCGGTGATGATGGCATCGGACGTGGGGCTTGAGGAGCAGGCTTTCCCTATTTCCCTTGCTCCCAAAAATTTTGTATTAAACAATTGGGACGAAACTCCCCTTACCTTTGAAGCAACGTCTGTGTGGCAAACTGACGCGGCTTCCAAAAAAAAACTCCAATAGTGGAATGCCATTTCCCTGAAGGTTCTAATGGGCCTTCGTCTTCAAGGGAATTATGTTTAGAAGGCTCACAAAAAACCCAAAAAGATTTTTCTATTTTTTCTAGAAAATTTAATTTTTTCAAAAAGGTCCAAACCACTTATGAACCATATAATCAGACCGAATTGGACCAGGTTGAATATGACTTCGACTTCGAGCTTGACTTTGACCTCATGGGGATCGAAGAAGAGATCGAGATCGAAGGAGAAGACGTTCCAAAAGAAATTGAATACCAATTGGAACGTCATGAAAAGGGGGTCCAACCTAATATTGAGGAGACCATATCCATAAATCTTGGGACCGAAGAGGACCCAAAAATTATGAAAATCGGGTCATGCTTGTCTGATGTGCAGAAAAATGAAATGTCACGATTCTTGGCAGATTACAAGGATGTGTTCGCTTGGTCGTATCGGGATATGCCGGGGTTGGACACGGACATGGTGGTACATAAGTTGCCAATTTTGCCAGGGGTTAAGCCAATTAAGCAGAAGCTGAGAAGATTGAAACCTGAATGGACTCTGAAGGTCAAGGACGAAGTGGTCAAGCAATTCCAGGCCGGGTTTCTGGCAGTCTCTACGTATCCTGAGTGGCTTGCAAACATAGTGCCAGTACCAAAGAAGGACGGGAAAGTCAAAATGTGCGTGGACTATAGAGATCTAAATAAGGCAAGCCCAAAGGACGATTTTCCGCTTCCACACATAGACATCTTGGTGGACAATACTGCGGTACATAGCCTATTCTCCTTCATGGATGGCTTCTTAAGATATAATCAGATCAAGATGGCTAAGGAAGATCAAGAAAAAACAGCATTTATCACACCTTGGGGCACATTCCACTATACAGTCATGCCATTTGGGCTTAAAAACGCTAGGGCAACATACCAGCGGGCCATGACAGCACTATTTCATGACATGATCCACAAAGAGATGGAGGTCTACGTGGACGATATGATTGCCAAATCATGCAAAGAGGAGGACCACTTGATCAATCTGAAGAAAGTGTTTGATCGGCTCAGGAAGTACAGTCTACGGCTTAACTCGGCTAAGTGCGTCTTTGGGGCTACATCAGGGAAGTTGCTGGGGTTTATAGTGAGCCGAAGAGGAATTGAAATTGACCCGGCTAAGGCCAAGGCCATAATTGAAATGCCAGCACCCAGAACCGAGAAGGAGGTTCGTGGTTTTCTTGGGAGGATTCAATACATAAGCCGGTTCATAGCGCAGCTCACTGCTATTTGTGAACCAATTTTCAAGCTTCTGAGGAAGGATAACCCGACGGTCTGGAATGAGGATTGCTAGCAGGCCTTTGATACGATCAAGGAATATTTACTGAACCCACCTGTGCTAGTGCCACCAACTTCAGGAAGACCACTGATCCTGTACTTGTCAGTGTTGGAAACGTCGATGGGATGTGTCTTGGGGCAGCATGATGAGACTGGTAGAAAAGAAAGGACCATTTACTATCTGAGTAAAAAATTCACAGAATATGAAGCCAAGTACTCACCATTGGAGAAGACTTGCTGTGCTCTAGTGTGGGCCACTCAGAGGCTAAGGCATTACTTCCTTAGTCACTCCACACTATTGATATCCAGGATGGACCCGCTGAAGTATCTATTCGAGAAACCGGCACTGACTGGCAGGACGGCAAAGTGGCAACTACTACTGTCCGAATTTGATCTCACGTACGTCACTCAGAAGGCAATCAAGGGTCAAGCCATAGCTGATCACCTGGCTGCACATCCTCTGCCAGAATACCAACCTCTGAAGACCAACTTTCCAGATGAGGCAATTCTGTTTACTGAAGAGGAGGAAAGTGAGAGTTCCTGGCAGATGTTCTTTGATGGGGCCGCCAACATGAATGGGAACGGAATAGGAGCAGTCTTGGTTAAACCAGATGGTTCACACATCCCGATTGCAATAAAGCTGAGATTCTAGTGCACCAATAATATTGCAGAATATGAGGCATGCATAATTGGGTTGCAAGCCGCCATGGATCATGAAGTAGAGGAACTTGACGTATACGGGGATTCGAGTCTTATCATCTTCCAAACAACTGGTGAATGGAAAACCAAGGATCACAAATTGATCCCCTATCACCAGTAGTTGGAAGAAATAAGCACAAATTTCACTCGAATTTCCTTCAACTATATGCCAAGGGCCAAGAATCAGTTTGCAGATGCTCTAGCAACCTTGGCTTCAATGGTCAGCATACCAGAAGGAGTAGACATCAGACCGCTGGAAATTGAGGTTAGAGATGAACCGGCTTACTGTCTCGTTCTAGAGGGAGCACCAGAAGAAGAAGCACCGTGGTTTCAAGATATCAAAAATTTCTTGAACAATCTGAGTCTGCCAGAAAATGCCGCTGCTACTGAGAAGAGGACAATACAGAGGTTGGCGGGTCAGTTTTTGCTAAGTGGTGGACATTTGTACAAGAGGTCACATAACGACATTCTGCTCAGATGTGTAGCCAAGGCTGATTGAGACCGTACATGGAGGAGTTTGTGGGCCCCATATGAGTGGTAACATGTTGGCAAAGAAGATCTTGAGGTTGGGCTACTACTGGACGACCATGGAACATGATTGCTGTATACATGTCAGGAGGTGCCACCAATGCCAAATATATGCAGATAACAAGCATGCACCCCCGGGTGAGTTGCACAACATGACATCACCATGGCCCTTCTCTATGTGGGGCATAGATGTCATCGGCATGATTTCACCTAAAGTATCGAACAGGCACAGATTTATCCTGGTGGCGATTGATTACTTCACTAAATGGGTAGAAGCAGCTTCATATGCGAACATCACAAGAAACCATGTTATTAAGTTTTTGAAGCACAATATCATTTGTCGCTATGGACTGCCAAGTGCCATAGTATCAGACAATGCTTCAAATATTAAGAACAAGGACATGAAGAAAATGTGTGAGCAGTTTCAGATCACCCACCACAAGTCAGCTCCGTACAGGCCAAAGATGAATGGGGCAGTAGAAGCAGCAAACAAAAACATAAAGAAAATCATTCAGAAGATGGTGGTAAGTTACAAGGATTGGCACGAAATGCTGCCACTTGCTCTACATGCCTACATAACCTCAATCCGGACTTCAACTAGGGCAACCCCGTATTCCCTAGTCTATGGGATGGAAGCAGTCTTGCCAGTGGAAGTAGAAATCCCATCACTCAGAGTGCTCATGGAAGCAGAACTGGAAGAGGCCGAATGGATACAGTCAAGACATGATCAACTCAACCTGATAGAAGAAAAGCGGTTGAAAGCACTTTGTCATGGACAGTTGTACCAGAAGATAATGGCCCGGGCCTACAATAAGAAAGTGAGGCCCAGAACTTTCCAAGAAGGAAACCTAGTTCTAAAGAAAATTCTACCATTTTTGGAAGACCCTCGTGGTAAGTTCAAGCCCAATTGGGAAGGGCCTTATGTCGTCAAGAAGGTCCTGTCAGGGGGTGCACTCATCTTAGCAGAAATGGATGGGTCAGATTTTCCTGAGCCAATTAACTCTGATGCAGTAAAAAGGTATTTTCCTTGAGTGAACATTACTAAGAAATGATCCGAGGCCATTTTTCTTTATGTCCTTCAAAATTTTAATCCCTAGTCTAGCCAAGTTGAGCCGGTTCATTTCTTTGACAAACCCAAACCGGATTTACAGTCTTATACTGGGGCAAAGCAAATTAAGACAAAGCCAATTGGGGCAAAGTTAAGGAAAAAAAAAAGAGAAAAAAGCAATGAAAATGGCAAATGAAAGCCAAGTGTGAAAAAAGATTCAAAGAAGGCAATTTGGGGAAAAAGTGTTAAATTCATCATGACTGTAAGTCCGGTTGACCTATTTCCACATTTGAAAATTTTGAGCCTTTAATACCTTTTCTTTCATAAACTGAGCCTAGCCTTTGTTTCGTCCTATTTTTTTTAGCCCTCGGTGATCTTAGTTTGTTCATTCAAATATCAAAGTAAGATTGGTGATGACGGAATATAGAAGCCGGCCCTAGTGAAAATCGTAACTGGCGCTAGGGGCAATATTGGCAGGAAAAAAGAAAAAAATATAAAGGAAAAATCAGTGGTTGAGTTGATCATGGAAACCCAAGCTTGAAGAAAAATCAGCACAAGTACTGAAACTGAGCAGATTGGGTAATACGGTCAATTCTGGAAAAAGGCATTTGGGGATGATTCTAAAGGTCCTAAGATGGACGGTTCTGATCCCTCATTATTTTCTGGACTACCCTTTTCATTATTTAACCTGGTTCAAATTCCTTTAATTATAGGTGATTAAGTGCATGGACCAAATTTCAAAAAATAAAAAAAATATAAAAAGGAAAAATTATACTTTGGCCAGTGATGAGAAATCAAATACTTTTCATAAAACCTTTGTTTTTACAAGCATCTGAGCATTTTGAGGCCAATAATATAAAATTTTTATTTTGAATTAAATACTTTGGCTTTCCACTATTGGAGTTCAATTTCGTACAAAGGTATGAAAAAAAAATGTGCAGGAATTAAAGCTAATCTCTGTCTCCTAGCCGCTCTTCAAGCTCCCGAATCCGAGCTGCCTGAGCTGCAATAACTCCAGAAGCCCCCTCTGCAGCGGGATCACTCAAGAAGGAAATGACCTCATTTGAAAGAGTCTGCCTAATCCTCATACTCCTAAGGCTGGCTAAAGCATCCTGGTGCTTCTGCCTCAATGCTCGGACTTCAAGACAGCGGGCCTGCCTATGTTCCTCAAGTTGCTTCTCCATAGCCAAGCGGCGAGATACCTGCTCTGCAAGTTGCCTTTCCATGTCAAGGCCCCGTATCCTAAGCTCCTGGGCCTCTCGTACCCATATCTGCTGAAGTCGCCTGTGAGAAGCTCTTTCAGACTCCAAGATATCCTCATAAGTGGGAGCCAAAACTGCAGGAGGGTCTTCAAGTACTGGTGCCTGACTCTGCATCTGCTCCTTGATCCAGAAGAGATAATCCTTCACATGGGCTTCTGAGAAGACGGGGCCACGCATGAAGTGAACATAGGACCACTCCCTCATCAACCAGGCATTCAGCTTCATGGTATCTGGAGAAAGGAGCCCAAGACGATCCTCATACCCACTTGGGATGATAATCCCCTGGGTCGCTCTGAACTGACGAAGGACCCTCAAAGGAAGATAAAGCACTGCATGCCTCAGGCCAGCTAGAATCAGAAAGTTGTGATCTCGGAAGCTAATCACAGTCTTTGCATTGGGTTGATAAGTACCAGGCCACCTCACCTGGTCATCCTGAAGTGAACCCAAGAAAGTGAACCAGCCCTGTTTGCCCCCTGGAATATCGGGACACCCCCGATTGCTCATCAAGATGGGGACTTTCAAGCTCGGGAAGAAATGTCAATTGATCTCCTCAATCTGACTCAAGTGGTCAAGTAACCAAAGCTGCAAAGGAGAAGGGATATTTCAGTATATTGTAAAAATAAAAAGCAAAAATAAAAAAAAAGGAAAAAGAGAAAAAGAAAAAAAGGAAAAAAAAGAGAAAAGAAAAGGAAAAAAAAAGAGAAGAAAAAGTAAAAGAAAAAAAGAAGAAAGAGAAGAAAAAAAAAGGAAAAAAGAGGATCATCTCTACTGAGGGGAAAATACTACTTCAAGCAATCAAAACCGGGGCATGCTCAATGCCTTTCCCTCTGGGTTTTCATTGAAATAAATTATAGCATCTGGAAGAAGCAGTCAGGCCTTAGTCTTCGGATTTGAAAGAAAAAAAGAAGAAGCTTTGAAGCAGTTGCATGTTTCCTCCTTTAAACAAAGGTTTCCAATTCTGAAGAAGGATTTTATTGGAGCAGTAAGAAGGCATGAATGAGAGGTCATGGGTTGTAAGGGCATGAGGTTAGATCAACAGATCATGATTTTCAAATCCATCAATCAAGAAGAGGCATTCACTTGGGTAGTTGAAAAGAATGAAGGCAGGCTATGGGCAGCAATGGCACATACATCCTTATTGAGAGTGCAAGAAGATGAAGAAGCAAAAGCAAGTTGCAGAATATTCAAGCACAGGTTTGGGCATCAAATGGCACCCAGGTAAATCAAATAAGAAAATCAATCAGGAAAATTCAATAAAATATTTCCTTCCTTATTGTTGAAAAACATCAAAAGCAATTGAGTTTGCAGGGATCAATTTTAAGTCCACAATCTTTTCAAAATTTGCTTGTCTCAGATTTCTTTTCATAGCCACGAGAGCTCAAAGAAATCTGAGATAAGGAAGAGACGCCACCCCCGTCAGACTATACACAGCAGGGGTTTCATTGGCTATCTTCAAATCCATGTTTTTTATCACTCATTTGTTTGACCAAAGCCAGTTCAATTAATGAGGTGTCTTTCAAACGTGCAATTTTGAGTTGTGTCTATTCTTTGCTGTTCATTGTGCTACAACTCCAGCAAAGAGGGGCAATTGTAGACACCCCAAAATTGCACGATTTTTGATAAATCTTGAAGGAGAGAAATATTTTATTGGAATTTTCAGTTCTTTGCATTGGGTTTGAGATACTTAACCCATTTGAATCCAAAACGGAAAAGGAAAAGGCCCGAATTCAATCTTTTGTGCAAAGTCAAACTTTTTCCGATTGAATTTTGTTGACTTTTGACCCCAGAAAATGAAATATTTTTTAAAGCCAGATTTCAAGATAATTTTTCCCGGTAATCAGGTTTTTAGCCATGTTATTGCATAAAAGAATTTTTTGAGATTTTAAATCTTGGCGAATACCTTGGTTTTAACATATTGAACCTTTTTTCCAGACCTGAAAAATCGGAATTTTGCCTAGAACTGGAAAGTTGACTTTTTATTCACTTGGAATTTGGGTCTGGAACTATTTTTAATGGATTCAAATGGGGGGGGGGGGTGTTTGCTTATATACATGTAATATCTTAAGTAAATGGAGATTAAAAAATACGAGGACATTTACTTAAACGATATTACATGTAAATAAGTATTGCCTGTGTTAAAATTCGGAAAAAAGGCTTTTTTCCTTGTATCCGGCAACTCAGGCCGGATACAAGTGTTCTTCTTTGTATCCGGTGAAAGATACCGGATACAAGCAATCCTTAGTATATCCGGTATTATATACCGGATACATTAAGACCCTTTTGTATCCGGCCTGATATGCCGGATACATTAGTTTTGCTCAAAATTAGGGTTTTCCGAGAGATTTCATCTTTTACCATCATGTCCTTCATTAAATGAAGGGAAATCTCCGAAATAGCCTTAGGGTTAAGGTTGGTGGGCTATAGACATTATGTTGTGTCTACCATTCTCACCAACCCTAACCCTAGCCTTTGCCTATAAATAGGAGGCTCCTCCTTAAGCAAATGTCCATTAACTCTTGTTTTGAATTCTCGCCAAGAAGAACTCCAAGAGAAGAAGCAAACTGCTGCGGGATCGCATCCAGAACCCAGGTAAGCCTCAAACTTTTCTTTTATTTTCTGTCTTTACATTCCTAGATCTAGATCTCTTCTTCTACCTTTCTGTAGAATAAGGCCTTCTATGTGTGTGAAAATCCTTCCCCGTCTCAAAGTATCTCGAGACTCCCCCTAGCCGTAAAACATGGAGGCGGGATCTAGGAGAAACGAGACTGGGGATTGACCCTAGTGCTAAAACCTATGTAGCATAAAGCCTTTTGATTGATTGTAAACCGTTTCATATTCAAATTACCCTTGATTATCTTGAAGAACCGTGTTTAACGGGGAGAAAGAACAGAGGGAAACGATAATGGAACGGAACCCTAGGTTGTTTAGAACCTTATTTTGATGAATATGTATGCATGCTATTGATCTTGTTTGATTTTTCACACTTGCACATACATATCACTATTTTGGCGGGATAGGCTCACATTTGGGGATTTATTACATTCATTGTGATAAATCTCAAATAAATGGCCTCAATCAATTCTGGAATGTCTTTGAATGATTTTTAAAGTATTTGTGTTCATCTTGCACGGATCACACATTTTTATCACTTTTTCGGATTTGGTTTTCTTCAAAAGTGGCTTAGCTTGACAGCAACTGTACCCTTACTTCGGACGCTCATAACTTCATCGTCCGGATGAGTTTTGGAGCGATTCTAAAATCATGGGAAAGGTGAGGTTGTCTAGTTTATGTCCACCAAATTTCATTAATTTCTATCAAACGGATTCTTGACACCTCTCTGTCGAAGTTGAGTGGACAGTTCAGGTTCAAATACAGAACTTGTCACTTCGACGGAGCGCCATGTGTTCGTTTTAAGTCCGATTTGAATGATTTTTGTTTCTGGGCACTCGTTTATGAGTCTTTTTTTAAATCCAGTTGGTTTCATAATTGTTTGACTCCATTTGAATTATTGGTAGCCGATTTACTCAGAACTGCTCAATGGCATTTTTCTGGGTAAATCTGTGATCTTCGGGGCCTGTTCGGGAGATCACCCAAGGCACATCCGAAGGGATTTTTGTATGAGGCTAGTTTCTTTTGAAAGATAGCCATACAGACTTCAATCACACCAAATTTCATGGTTTTTTATGGAGTGGATTTTTCCAGACAATTTTCCAAAGTTGCCCACTTATCACTTTTTGATTATCCCCAACAGCAACTTTAAAGGAGCATAACTCCTAGGATTTTAATCGGAATGAAGTGAAATTTTGCATGAGACTCTTATTTACTGTAATCTTTCAAATGGATTTAGTTTGGTTCAATTTAAAATTGTATTTGAATGATTTCAAGACAAATGGCATTACTTTTCATCGAATTTTCCGGATTTGATTCAACTTGGTTTTTGAATAACTTGTGCTTTGATTTCCATCTTTTTGTGATATTCCAGAAATGATATTAACATAAGAGAGGATCTAGAATCCATTTAGATCTTCATGTGAACATATCATACATTGGTCCTTTTTCAAGGTTTTCTATGATTTTAGCAAGCTTTCTTATTTTTGCATGAACATACACTTGGCTACCACTTCGCGTGGATGAATGGGGGTGCCTAACACCTTCTCCCGTTCATAATCTAATCCCCTTACCCATCTCTGGATTTGATTTTCAAGTAGGGTTATTTTTACCCTAGAATTTGCCTTTTTACACTTTTTGATGATTTTTGAACATTTTGGTGTCCATTCACACCCTAAACATGAATGGTGGCAACTCTCCCATTTTTTGCGTCGATCCCCTTGTTTTGACAGAGGGATGATCATTCTGGTGATTTCTCCCGTGTCTCATAAGGGTCAAATCTTCTTTCTCCAGAGAAAATTACCCCCATCGTATGTGACGTGCTTGCCCCATTGTTGCTAGTGGGAGGAGTGGGTGTGAATGAATTGAATGATAAGGAGTTATTATCCAGTAAATCCTAAATTGCATGCTTTAGGGCGAAGCAACGATTAATGGTATGTCCTGGAGTGCTCATATAATACTCACAAATTGCAGATGAATTATGATTCTTCCCCTTGCTTGCATGCTGATTTTGTAGCTTTAAAGTCACATAACCCTTCTGAAGTAAGGTATGCAAAAGTTCAGATGGTCTCATGGGCAGTTTTGCAAAACTCCCTTCTCTTCCTTACTTCTATTTCCTCCTTCACAGGGTGTGCGGAAAGGACATTAATTTGAATAGGTAGCAAAGGAACTTGATGGGTTGACTTGATAGGAGATGGATTGAGATTGATTTGAAAGGTTTCCTTGGGAAGTTGCACCATATTCACTTCTGCTTCTCTCCTTTCCTTAGATTTTTTCTTTCCATTACCAATTCCCTTGTTATGAGTGGAGTCTTGTTGACTGACCATGGCGGAATGATCAATTATCTTGCCGGATTTGATCTCATCCTCAATCAAGTCGGCCACTTGTACCAGGGTAGCAAAATTGGTGGTAGTCTGACCCACCAAGTGACTGTAGAACGGCTACCCCAGTGTCATGATGAAAGTTGAAATCATTTCTGGTTCTCCCATGGGTGGCCTGACTTGTGCAGCCAACTCCCTCCACCTTTTAGCATATTGCCTTATGGTGTCATCATTTTTCTTTGTCATCCTCATCATGTCATACCTATCTGGTACAATCTCAGAGTTGAACTTGTATTGTGCCAGAAAGGAATCTGCTAAATCCTTCCACCTTCTTATTTTCCCATGATCCAAGGTGGCAAACCACCTCAAAGCAGCTCCGGTTAAACTCCTCTGGAAGAGTTGGATCAATATGCCATCATCCCGACCAAACTGGCATAGAGTCCCACAATATAACTTTAAATGGCTCATTGGGCAGCCAGTGCCATCATATTTGTCAAAATCTGGGCATTTAAATTTAGCCGGTAGACATACATCGGGGTATAGGCACAGGTGTGAGACATGGAAAATCAATTCAATGACTTCCTCAATCATCACACGGGCTCATTAAAAAGAAGGAGTCACCACCATTCCTTTTAGGTGTGAATGGACACCAAAACAATAAAATACAATGCAAATCAAAATTAAAGTAAAATAACAATACTTTAAAATAAAAATAAAAAAAATAAAAAAGAAACCAGAGATGGCTAAGGGGATTAGGTTATGAATAGGGGAAGGTGTTAGGCACCTCCATTCATCCACACAAGGTGGTTGCCAAGTATTGTTCATGTTTTAAAAAAAACTTGCTAATGAAATCAAATCAAAAAAATAAAAGAAAAAGTATAAAAAAATGTATGGCTTTTTCCATATGAATGATCCAATTAATTTTGGATCCTTCTTATGAATACACCATTTTTGGGCTTCATGATTAAATAAAAATCAAGGAAAAGAAAACAAACTAAAAAGAAAAACATCAAAAAAGAGGGAGTTTAGACCGTAGGATCTTCTCAAAAAGATTAGAATCCTTTTAAAACTACCTTATGATGTTGGAAAATTAATCTGAACAATTCTAGGGTACAAATCAAGTTCAAACCTCTCATTAATTGAGAGATAAAAACTAGATACACCCATGTGGATGAAAATCCTCAAAAAGGGAGAGTTTAGACCATAGGATCCTCTCTCAAAATTAAAAGTAACAAAAAAATCTCATGATATTGAAAACAAATCTTAACCATCTAGGGTACAGATCTAGTCCAGATTTCCCATTGGTTGAGAGATCTAAGCCAGCTACACCCATAAAACATCATAAGGTAGTTTTAGACCATAGAATCTTCTCTAAAAAATTAAAATAATTCAAAAAATCACCTCATGAAACCCGAGAGGTTGCTTTAAGAGGAAATAATGTAACAAAAGGAGAAGATACTCCATATTTCAACAATAAAAAAAAGGAGAAAATAATGTAAAACAACACTTTAGGAGGAAAATAAAATCTAATGCTATGAATAGCATAGATCCATGGTCATCCTCCATATTTCAACAATAAAAAATAACATAGCCTAAATAGAGTATCAAAGATAAAAAAAAAATCACAAGTTAAAACACATAGGGGCCTATCCTACGGATCCATTCCTGTCCTCTTTTCCCCTAGAACTCTCTTCACGTTTTACGGCTAGAGAAGATACTCGAGGTACTTGGATTAAGGTTTGGGGTTACAATCACATACAGGCCTTATTCTACAGAAAGGGAGAAGACAAATAATCCTAGAAATTAAAAATAGAAAGTAAAAGGGAAAAGGGACTTACCTAGATTGAGAAAGCAAAGAGGCGGAGCTTCTCTTCTTCAAGCTTCCAGCACAATTCTCCAGCAATTTTCTAACCTTCAATTCTTGATTCTAACTTCCAGCCAAAATCTTCAGCCATTTGTTTGAGGAGAAGCCTCCTATTTGTAAGCAAGAGTAGGGGCAAGGGTGGTCCTAAGAGGTTCTAGAATGTTCCAAACCCATTTTAGAAACAAGAATTAGAGCAAAAACGGCCGCACGAAACCCTAGAGAGAAGAACAAAATAGTAACAAGGCTCAAAAACCGAGATTTTACGAAAACGCCCAAAATACGCGTGTCCGAATTTCATTTACGAACAGGCCTTGTCTGTATTTTTAATGCGGACACCTAATGTTCACAAATCAAATGCGGACACAGCTTGTCCACATACCCAATGCGGGCAAAACAATTTTGACCAAATTTTCATCTTTTTTGACCTGTTCAAATCCAATTAAATTTTTTCTTTATTTTCTCATTTTGGTAGTGCAATTTACGGTGTCTACAACAGGTCTTCGAAATTCGTGCCTCCGAATGAATTAACCCCTTTCACTTCCCTCAGCTCATCTTGTAGAGATTCCGACTTACTCATGACCTTCTATTCCATCTCCTCCCTCATTCTTTCCTTTTCTTTTTCTTTCACTGATTCAATTTCCTCCTCTTCGACCAGTATGGGTTCAGGTATTGGTTGATAAAATTCCGGTTGAGGTTGTGGCTGAGGTGGAATTGGTATTTAAGGTTCTGTCGGTGGTGCTTGTTGAGATGAAGAAGCTTGGTTTTGAGCTGCTTGGGCTTGGGCTTGGTTATACAGCAGTGTTTCTAATAGCTTAGACATCCCGGCCACCTACTCTTGAAGCTGATGAAATTCGTGAGCAAATACAGTTGATTAGTTCTCCGGATTCATTCTAGTAGCTTTGGATCTTAGCAAGTATGGACTTCGATGCATAGAAATGATTGCCACAAAGAGAAACCTAGTAAAAGAAGAGAAAAAGAAACACAATCAGTGCATAATTCAACTCAAACTCACACAATTTTTGGATGCATGTATGCATGTTTGGGTGAACATGAGTTTGAATTACAAATTTTTTTTTTGTTGCTTTTCTTATTTTTTTTTTATATTTTTTCCTTTTCTTTGTTTTGGTCGAAATTGACCTTGTGAAGAGAAGTGGTTGGTACAAATGACCATCCAAAAGACTATGGAATTTAAGGGCTTCCAAAAGGTCCCAAAGAATAAGGAATGTATGGAATTTAGAGGCTTTCAGACAGCCCAAAGGATATGCGTCTAAGATTCAAAGGCTTATAGACGGCCCAAAGAGATTGATGTTTGAAATTCAGAGGCTTTCAAACGGCCCAAAAAGGTTGTGTCTAAATTCAGAGGCTTTTAGACGGCCCAAAGAGATTGATATTTGAAATTTAGAGGCTTTAAAATGGCCCAAAAAGATTGTGTCCAAAAATTCAGACGCTTTTAGACGGCCCAAAGAGATTAATGTTTGAAATTCATAGGCTTTCAAAAGGCCCAAAAAGGTTATGTCTAAAATTTAGAGGCTTTTAGATGGCCCAAAGAGATTGTGTCTAAAATTCAGAGGTTTTTAGATGGCCCAAAGAGATTGATGTTTGAAATTTAAAGGCTTTCAAATGGCCCAAAAAGATTGTGTCTAAAATTCAGAAGCTTTTAGATGGCCCAAAGATATGATTTGTCTAAAATTTAGAGGCTTTTAGACGGCCCAAGCAAAGGTTTCTAGAATTACTCAGGCTTCTAGAGGCCTATGAATTGGTTGGTACAAAAAAGACCATCCAAAAGCTGTTGGAATATTTTCGGGCTTCCAACATGTCCCACAAGATATGAATTGGTTGGTACGTAAAAGACCATCCAAAAAGTTGTTGGGATATTTTAGGGCTTCCAACATGTCCCACAAGATATAAATTGGTTGGCACGAAAGAGGCCATCCAAAGAGGTGTTGGAATATTTTAGGGCTTCCAACATGTCCCACAAGATATGAATTTGGAATCAAGGCTTCCAAAGCCTCCTGAAATTACTCAGGCTTTTAGGGGCCTATGAAGGGTTCTAGAATCACGCAAGCTTCTAGGGGATTATGAGGATAAAGATATGAAGTTTCAGGCTTTCAGAGGTCCTATGAGTTTCTAAATTAAGGCTTTAAAAGGCCTATAAGGTTAAAAATCTGAAATTCAATGGCTTTCAGAGGCCCATGGAAATTTTGGAGAGAATCTGAAATTTGAAGGCTTTCAGAGGCCCATGGAAATTTTTTATTTTTTACTTCTTTTTTTTAATTTTTTAGACTTTAGATTTGACTTTTTTTCTTCTCTTTTTTTTTTTTTTCAAATTTCTTAGTCAAGAACAGATTTTTAAATTGAATTGTTCTTATCAAACTTTGGAGATTAAAAATGATTTGAAATTCTTTTTCCTCATTTTCCATTAGATTACACTTCAAGCATATATTTTGCAACATTGATGTGATTTGAGGTTTTATTAAGGTGAATTATGACTCAAACATATTTTCCTTTATCACTTCCACTCTTTGAGTTAAGTTACCTGTTCAACTTAGGTAAAAAATTTTATAAAAATGCTTAACCCTTTGATTTGAGTGAGTTTTAGAAGAATTGGGATGCCATTTACTCTTATTGAAGTGTTTATCATCTGTTTATATCACTTAAGACGTTAAAAGAACCAAGTTTGTTGGCAAAAGTTGTTGAAATAGCCATTAAATCCGTAAAACTGCATATTTAGTGCGGACAAGCCGTGACCGCATTTAAAATGCGGTCAGGCTATGTCCGTAAATAAAATGCGGACAGGTTATGTCTGCAAATTAAATGCGGACAGGCCATGTCTGCAAATGAAATGCGGTTTACGGACGGAATTTCCCTGTTCTTGTTTTTCAAGTGATTTTAATGATTTGATTGCACATCCAAACATATGGTTCACCATTGACAAGCTTCCAGACTGTCCCAAAGTGGACTTTGACACCATGTTTACAAAAAAAATGCATGAGGGCACATGCTTCTTCCAAAATCAAACACTATATTCATGAATTTTGGACTTTTGGTTGCCTCCTACATGGATTTTGGGTAGGATGACTTCTGAGCAGAGTTCAAAAAAAAAAACTCTTCCTATAGGTTACACCAAACTTAGGATACAAATCTCATTGGGAAAATTCCATCCCAAACACATGGACACCATGACACTTTACTTTACAAGATATAAAAATAATTCTAAAAAAAATGACATTACATTGTTACCTTGTGTTTACCTTCAATATGGCATTCATATCATACCTTGGCCTTTGAACCATGCAAATTGCCTTCCCTCAATTACACCCATTTCCCCATCGTAATTGTTTACTTTGGCTTGAAAACGTGTATCTCCACCTTCAAGCGTAGGGTTTTTGGGTTTTGGCTTAATGTCAACTTAGATCTCAAGCCTAGTGATGACCAGAATCAAAGATCCACAATGTCATCACATCATTAGCTCAAAGTTCTAAGATGAATTTTTCACTTTCGCTTTCCGAAGTAGCGACCTCGTTGCGCCAAGCTACACACATTCGGGTTCAAATTCCTATAAGTAATGGGTAGGCTGTGTAAAAGATTTAAAGTGTTCAAGTGCATTTGAAATAAAGGTTCATTCACAATGTCCCAGCCCCTTGCCACTCTTTTTCATAGCCAAGCACATTTTTATTCACGAACCAAGGCAAATATGTCATCATATTGGAAATAAATAAACACAAGCAAGCAAGATAATAAAAACACCCAAATATGCTCATGATTATTATATACCCAAAAATATCACACAATCATGTTATTATATTGTACAAAAAACAATTAATCATAAAAAAACATGCTTGAAAACCCAAAAAACATCCACTAAAATCCTAGATTTCATGCTTATAATTTTCATGCTCAAAGTATATCATTCCTATCCCGATCAAAGCATGCCATAAAAATATTCAGCAACTAATCATATTGTACAAGAAGCATTTAATTAAGGAAAACATGCTTGAAAGCCCCAAAAATATCCATTAAATTCCTAGATTTCATGCTCTTAATTTTCATGCTCAACACATAACATTAAAAACCCAATTAAAGCATGTTATCATAGAATACAGCAAAATCATGTAACAAGATAAGTTCCCCCTAAACATGTTTCTAGCCACAATCAAGCAACACATACATGCCATATTTTCATGGGTATTCCAATCATACAAATCAGATTTAAAATACATCAAACATGTCAAAATAAACAAAATAGCAAGCATTCCAAAAACAAAAAATGAACAAAACACAAAACATGGCTTAAATCTACAAGTCCCCAACGGAGTTGCCAGTTTTAAGACATGGAAAATTCAACTAGATGGCTTCCTATCATCACACAGGCTCAATAAAAATTATGGAGTCACCACCACTCCTTTTAGGTGTGAATGGACACCAAAATAATCAAATAAAATAAATAATAATAAAAAAACAAAATTAGAGTAAAAATAACTCTAATTAAAAAAATAAACCAGAGATGGGTAAGGAGATTAGGTTATGAATAGAGGAAGGTGTTAGGCACCCCCATTCATCCACATGAGGTGGTTGCCAAGTATTGTTCATGTTTTAAAAAGGCTTGCTAATAAAAATCAAATCAAAAGTAAAGAAAAAAACATAAAAAAAATGTATGGCTTTTTCCATATGAATGATCCAATTAATTCTAGATCCTTCTTATGAATATACCATTTCTTGGGCTTCATGATTGACTAAAATCAAGACAAAGAAAACAAATCCAAAGTAAAAACTCCAAAAATTAATTCTAAGTCAAATCCTTGAAATCTAAGAATTAGATAATAATAAAAAATATATATTTTTACAAAAAAATTGCAGGATTGAATCTGAACAATCTAGGGTACAAATCTGGCCCAGATTTGTCATTAATTAAGAAATCTAATACCAAATACACCCACGTTGATGATAAACATCAAAAGGGGAGAGTTTAGACCATAGAGTCTTCTCTCAAAATTGAAAATAAACCAAAAATCACTTTTTAAAGTTGAAGAATAAATCAAAATCATCTATGGTACAGATCTGGTCCAGGTTTCTCATTGATTAAGAGATTTGAACTAGATTGACCCATAGTGATGAAAAATATCCAAAAGGGAGAGCTTAGACCATAAGATCTTCTCTCAAAAATAAAAAATAACTCCAAAATCACCTCATGAAACCCTAGAGATTATTTTAAGGCTTCTAATCCTAGATCTACCATATTGATCATGGCAGATCCAAGATCTTAGCCTAAATGATTAAAAACATAAAAAAGGGAGAAAACAATATGAAAAATCAAAATCTAGGAGGAAAATGAGATCTAATGCTATGAACAGCATAGATCCATGGTATTCCTTCATATTCCATCAATAAATCATCACACAACTTAAACAAGACATTTAAACTATCCAGTTCTAAGATTACAGCATATGGGGGTTTGCCCTACGAATCCATTCCTGTCATCCTTTCCCATAAAACTTTCTTCACGTTTTACGACTAGAGAAGATACTTGAGGTTCTTGAATTTAGGTTTGGTGTTACAATCACACACAGGCCTTATTCTACAGAAAGGGAGAAGATCAGAACTATCCTAAAAATTAAAACTAGAAAATAAAGGGGCAGAGAAGCTTGCCTGGACTTGAGAAAGCAAAGTGGCAAGGGTTCTCTTCTTCTCTTGGAGTTCTCCCAATTTTCAATTTCTTAGCAATTCTTAGCCACAATTCTCTCTCTTAATTCTTCAGCCCTAACTTTCCAGCCTTTTGCCTGAGGAGAGACCTCCTATTTATAGGCAAGACCAATTTCCAATTCAGTTTTAGAAACATGAGTAGGAGTAAATATGTGAACCAATGAGGGTAAAACAGGACGAACGAAACCCTAAAGAGAGGTAGAAATAGTAACAAGGCTTAAAAAATTGAGCAATTAAAAATTCGCTCAAAACTGTCTGTTCCCGCATTTGGATTGCGAACATGCCTTGTCTGCATACCAAATGCGGACATGCCTTAACTGCATACCAAATGCGGACATGCCTTGACCGCAGATCAAATGCGGACAGCACAGGTTTGTTCAATTTTTCACCTTTTTTTACCCTTACCTGCATAGGCAATACTTATTTACATGTAATATCATTTAATTAAATGTCCTCATATTTTTTAATCTCCATTTACTTAAGATATTACATGTAAATAAGCAAACACTCCCCATTTGAATCCATTAAAAATAGTTCTAGACCCAAATTCCAAGTGAATAAAAAGTCAACTTTCCAATTCAAGGCTAAATTCCAGTTTTTCAGATCTGGTAAAAAGATTCAACATGTTAATACCAAGGTATCCATCAAGATTTAAAGGCTCAAAAAATTCATTTATGCAATAACATGGCTAAAAACCTGATTATCGGGAAAAATTATCTTGAAATCTTGCCTTAAAATATTTCATTTTTTGGGGTCAAAATTCCACAAAATTCAACCGGAAAAAGTTTGACTTTGCGCAAAAGATTGAATTTGGGCATTTTCCTTTGTGGTTTTGGATTCAAATGGGTTAAGGACCTGAAACCAAATGCCAAGAATTAAAATTTTCAATAAGATATTTCCCTCCTTCAAGATTTATCAAAAATCATGCAATTTTGGGGTGTCTACACCATGAGAGAACCAAAAATATAGATGTCAAATATCATTTTGTTTGTGACATTGTTCCTAAGGGAGACTTTGTTGTGAAGAAGATTGCTACAATAGATAATTCTGCTGATATGATGACCAAGAGCATTCCAGTTGTGAAGTTTAGGCATTGCCTAGACTTGATTTGATATTCATAGCTTCAGGAAGCAGCAACCCTCGCAGCCCTTTGGAGGGCTAGTTTGGAGGAGATGATGATTTGGTTATTTTGAGGACATGTATAGTTTATTATTTTTCACTTTGACTTGTTTGGTGAAATATAAGCCAAGGTAGAGATTTGTAATGTAGATGTCTTATATTTTACCAATACCCAGTATCCATTGGAGGTACTAGTTACGGTGGAGTTGGAGTTCCTAGAGTTGCAAGTTGAGTTCATGAGAAGCAAGGGTTTCTGCTATGAAAAACAGCTTTGTATCTTGCATCCATATTTTTCTGGTGAATCTTCCCGTCATCTTCTTAGTGGATGTAGGCTTTCAAGCCAAACCACGTAAATCATTTTGTTTTGTTTTGTTTTTGTTTTCGTTCTCCTTTTAATGTTATTTTGCTATAGTAAGATCCTAGATTTTTAGGAAATTTTAATTAAGAGTGAATATTTTAATTAAGGGTAAATAGAAGGTTAAAGGATGTAATGAGATTAATTAAATCCAATTTTTAAAACACTTAATTGGTTTAATTTAATTGAACAGGATTAAATTGACGTGGGTTTGGCTTGGTTTATTGGTTTAAGTAGATCGATTTAATTGATAAGTTGATTGAGTGGTTTAGTGGAGGTTCGGTTCATTTAAACCGGTTTAAGCGGCTTCATTAAAAAATTTATATAAATTGAAAGAGAACCCGAGGGCTCTCATTTCTTGTTGCTCGTCAAGGGTTAGGAGGAGGGCGCTGGCCGCAGGGAGAGAAGGGGAGAAAGAAGGAGAATAAGGGAAGAAGAGGAAGAGAGAAAGAGCTTCGGGCGTTGGATTGTGTGTCTCCATGTAAGTAGCACCCTTTCTACCTGTTGTTTGCACAGAATCGTAGTTTAATCAAGAGATATACTCATATTTGGTTTCATGAGATTTGATGACTTTGTTGTTTGATTTGTGTGAAACAAGTTGTAAATGGTAGGATTGTGATTCTTGGGTGTTCTTGATGATTTTGTTGTTTGATTTGTGTGAAACAAGTTGTAAATGGTAGGATTGTGATTCTTGGGTGTCCTTGATGATTTTCGAGTTTTAAGTTGCAGTAAATTCGAGCTTTAGAGTGAAATTTCAGATTTTGGGTATTTTGAGGTCACTTGAAGAACATCCGTAGATTTGTCATGTTTTATGAGTTAAATTGTTCTAGAATCATGTAAAAAGTATTCCCTAATGTTTATGAAGCTATTCCCAAAGTTTTAGAGTCACTGGATTAAGTTTTGGTCGTGAAAAGTGAGAGAAAACCCCCAAAAATCGCGACTGTTCGTAACCTATAGAAACCTTGATTTTTGGCCTAACGCCTGAAGCATGGCTCAAGTGCCCAATCAAGCGCCCAGCCAATTTTAACACCTAAAACCGAGCGCCCAAGGTGCCACTCGAGCGACTGTTCGAGCACCCAGTTTGAGTTTCTGAACCTGAGAGATGAATTTGGCTGCCTGAAGCAGGCTCGAGCGACCGTTCGAGCGCCCAAGATAGAAAAATCACATTTTTCCAATTTAAGTTGATTTTCACTAAAAATTGTTTTAAATCAAATCCAACACATGTACACTTAAGATTTAGGTATTTAAAGAGTGCTTGCATAGGAATTAAATTAAACTTTAATAAATTGAAGAGTTTGGGTACATTTTCCTAAATTGGATTCTTAAGACATTCTTAGTCCCAAATCATTATAGAATAGGTTTATTTGGATTCCACCATTTGTAATACTTCTCTAAGATTATTCTTAAGGTATCTCTGAAGGCCAATTATACTAAAAAGTTAATATTAGATATTGGGCCACCTTATTCTATGATTTAGTACAATTTGGGGTTTAAAGAGGATCTTAGGTTTCTAATTTCTCTTGTAATGATTACAAGGATTCTATATAGGTAATTCTCATCTCAACTACTTGTAAGAGATTAATTCTTTGAGAACATGATCCTGATCAGCTTTGAAAAATCTAAGTTGTGAACTATGATTTGAATTATTTTATTTTGCATCGGATTTGATTGGTACGTATATGGGTTTTGTTTTAGAGCGAGTTATTCTTTCAAAAATGAAATGTTGGTTTATTTTCATGAATGATTTGTTGAACAAGCTGGTTTGAAAACATTATTTTCCTTGAAAGGCATGAACTTGTGATCCTTCATGATGGAGTGGAAATTGGTCATGATTGACCCATGGTTTAACGTTTAACTTTTGATTACTTGTTGAATTGATTTCAAGCTACTGGTTTAGCTTGTCTTGGATCCATGTTTAAGCTTAGTAATGTAATGTTCTTGCTTCATTAGTATAATGGCATGGCCATGTGTGTTGCTACTACCGGTGTAAAGCAATCCGAATCCCAGAGTACGCCGAGTTGTCAATGCCGAATCCTGGAGTAAGCCGGCATTGGGTGACGAATCCCTGAGTAGGCCGTCATTTTAGAGTTCCACGTCTATGTTGACCGGACTGTGTACATGGAGGGGTGGATGTCGCCTTAGCATGTTGATTAACTAATCTAAGCAACTACATGACATTGACCAATGTTGGTATTTGATTTTATTTGGCACAATATGTTTTATTCGCTAGTTTATTGGTGCAAAGTAGCCCATGATAAAATACTCTATTGGCGCGGAGTGGCTCATGATAAACACTCCAGTATTTTGAAACTCTGTTTATGTTGACGCTTGTTAAAACCGAAGGTATATCTACTTGAGTTGTTTTAAAACTTGGTTTCCGGCGAAGTGTTGTTACATTGTTATTGTTGTACTTGGTTTTACAGTTATATCTGTGATTTGATACCTATGCTATTGTCACGTTTTACATGATGGAATTTAGCGGTTATATCACTTGAGTTTGCTGGATTTCCATTGAGTTATTCAGATTATCTGTGTTATCATCAACATATATGTTTTATAATTGGCTCATGTTTTAGAACGGAGTAAAATGTATTTGAGCTTGCATGTGCTACTTACTGAGATATTCTTATCTCACGCGTGTTTGTTTTTGTTTTCAGATCTTGGTGAGGACTATATTTGCGGGTAAATGTTTATGTCATGTGAATATCTGAGATAAATTTGGTATTTCCTTTGTAATGGGTTTAGTTGACTCTGATTATGTATTCGTTAATTATTTCATGTTCTCCTTCACTCTGATATATCGATCTTGGATGAAAAGTTAACCCTTCGGTGACGACTTACGGTTTAGTTCACGTAACCCGAATCCGGAGCGTTACAGCTATCTCGTTTGGTGTTATTCTGCAACAGAAGATGCTATCTCGTTTGGTGTTATTCTGCAACAAAAATAAGCTTTCATCAATGAAAAGCATGTTTCATTGATTAAGGATATAGCTAAGTTCATAATTTAGAATTCAATAAAATTTTTTGCCAACTATGAAAACTCTAACAATTATTATTTTTGTTACCATCATATCGACTCTGGCCTTCAAAATTGCAAGATGTAAAAATGCCTTCTTGCATTTGTAGTGTAAGAAGCCAAATTTCATTAAGATACTGTGCGCATGGCCGCACGCAAGGCGCATGTGGGAGTGTGTGCCTCGGGAATTTCTGGGAGTCACCACTGCCTGATGGGGTGCAGGCAGACACCTGGGTTCCTAGATTTGCCTATTGGTTTATGGTTTGAGATTCCGGCTAAGTTCTCGGTTATGGTCCGGGGAAGTCCGAAAACACCCCAGTCCGCCCCGTCGGTCTGACAGGTCCCTTGGATTTTTCTAGTTCGAGTCAACTTAGTCTCACCCTAATCCTAGCCCAGCATGTATCAAATCAAGTCTGGTAGGGACCTTTGCCGGTGTAAGTCCCTTTTATTCATTTTTATCTTTTTAGCCATTTAAGTGAAGTGGGTCAGATGTGGGCCCTATTGGAAGGCCCATTGGTTGCCAAGTTGGGCTTTAAGTCAAGCCCATGGCCCATTAGGGTTATTGGGTAACCCTTATTGGATTTGGTCATTTAACTTTGGATTTGATTTTATTTACAAAAGTTAATGGGTTCAAGCTTTTTAAAGGCCCATTGGGCTTAGGGTGACCCATGGGTAATTATTCAAATGGCCTAAGACTCATTTCTAAGAAACGGGCCTTGGTATGGGTCGGATTGGTAGTGGGCCCCGCTAGAAGGCCCACTAAAGTTTTGATGGATCCAGATGGACCCAAATCTAAAATGGGCTTGGAATGATCCAGAAGCCCAATGGGTTCAACTTATGTTGATGTTGGGTCGGGTAAAGCGGGTTTGGATCAAACAAAATGGGTTTTCGGTGATTTACAGGGCTTGACCACACTTAACTTGCGGATCGGGTCTAACCACAGATCTAGTGCAGTTCAAACCCAAATTCTGAGAATCACTGTGAGACATGGAAAATCAAACTAATGACTTCCCAGATCATCACACGGGTTCAACAAAATGGGAGGAGTC
Organism: Buxus sempervirens; assembly: GCA_947561395.2. Lineage (NCBI taxonomy): Eukaryota > Viridiplantae > Streptophyta > Magnoliopsida > Buxales > Buxaceae > Buxus > Buxus sempervirens. Next base: position 21,600,050 of record OX387188.1, on the reverse strand, counting down.
GCGACCATTCCTTTTAGGTGTGAATGGACACCCAAACAATGAAAATGCAATTCAAAGTCAAAAATTAAAGTAAAATACAATAAAAAACAAAAGATACCAGCTATGGGTAAGGGGATTAGATTATGAACAGGGGAAAGTGTTAGGCACCCCCATTCATCCACACAAGGTGGTTTCCAAGTATTTTTCATGCTCAAAATAAAGAAAGCTTGCCAATTATAATAAAACAAAAGCTTAAAAATAATTAAACACATGTATGATTTCTCCACATGAGAAGTCCAATGAATTCTAGACGCTCTTTGTGGGGATATCACTTCTAGGACATTCCCAAAAAATCCAAATGAAATTTGAATACAAGCTAGTTAAGGCCAATCCTGAAAACTCGATAAAAGATGGAACCTTTTGACCATAAATCATTCAAATTGAATGAGACCAATGCCAATTGAAAGATTATGGCAAATAGAAGGTTCAGGAAAATTTTCAAGTAAATCCGGTTAAAATCCTAAGAGTTATCATTGTTTGAAATCTGCTGTTATGGTTTAACAAAAGTGACAAGTGGACAATTTTGAAAACCTATTTGTGAAGATTGGCTCCATATAAATCCTTGAAAACTTGGATGAATGAAGTATGAAGTGCCATATTTCACATGAAATAGGCCTCATACAAAACTCCATTCGGATGTGACTTGTGTGACCTCCCGAACATGCTTAGAAGATCACAGATTAACCCAGAATTCTGCTATTGAGCAATTATGAGTCAATCAAACACCCAAGCCACAAATGAAATCTAAAAGTCTTCAAACCAATTGGATTTGAAAGTAGACTCATAAAGGAAAACACAAAAATCAAAATTACTCAAATCAGACTTAAAACGAGCAAATGGTGCTCAGTCAAAGTGACAGGTTCAGCAATCTGGCCTGAACTGACCTATCGACTTTGATCAAAAGCTGTCAAAAATCCACTTCATAAAATTAATGAAATTTTACATATAAAAACTAGACAACCTCACATTTCTCATGTCTTTGGAATCACTCCAAAATTCATCCGGAGGACGAAGTTATGAGTGTTCAAAGATGGGGTACAGGTGCTGTCCTGATTTGAATATTTAAATTAAAATCAACCTAAAACAGTGAACAAGTGTGTGTAATCTGCGCAATATGAACTCAAAATCATTTGAAATGAATGTAAAATCCTCCAGAAAGATGTAGGGCACGAATTTGGTTCAAAACTCTCATGGATTGGAGAGAAAATACCAAAATCCCCAAAATTGAGCCAAAATGCCCGAAACGGAGAGGCTAGACCATGAGGTCTTCTCTACTCAAAGAAAAACTTGCTTGTAATCTTTAAAAATCATTAGAATATGTCCAAGAAAGATTTACGGCACGGAATCGATTCATTTATCTCATTGATTTAGAGAACGAATCAAATATGCCCATTTTGAGATAGACATCCCGATTTGAGAGATTAAGCTACGAAAAGCCTCCTCTCAAAAGGGATCACTTGAAATCCATTAAAAATCCTGAAAAGCTTGATCTAAGGCCATTTGTTTCAGATCTATCACAATGAATATGATAGATCTAAAATACAAGCCTATTCATCAAAAAACCTATGAGATGTGTGCAAATGTGAAAAATCGTCTCTTTTCGGAGGGAATGGAGATCCAATGCTATAAAGAGCATGGATCTAGGTATTCTCTCCAGAAAATGAAACCAAATTCATAAAAAAATAATCGACACACATGAATCACAACATATATATATATTCAAATATGCATTAATCAAATGGGGGTTCTATAATTAGGGTTCCATTCCCATTCTCGTTTCCCCTAGTTCTCTCTTCACCTTTTACGGCTAGAAATAATCTTGAGGTACTTTGAGTTGGGAATGGGGTTTCACACAACATTAGGCCATTAAGAGGGTTCTATGACTAAGGTTCCATTCTCGTTTCCCCTAGATCTTTTTTCACGTTTTACGGCTAGAAAGAGTCTCGAGGTACTTTGAGTAGGGAATGGGGTTCCAAACACAAGTAGACCATTATTCTACAGAAAGAAAGAAGGAAGAACTAACCCTAGAATTTAAAAACAGAAAATTAAAAAAGGGTTAAGGCTTACCTGGGTTTCTGGGAGCAATGCGGCAGCGGTTCCCTTCTTCACTTGGAGCTCTTCAATCTCCAACTTCTGGCCATTTGCTTGAGGAGAGGCCTCCTACTTATAGGTAAAGGCTAGGGCAAGGGTGCCCTAATGGTAGACACAAAATTATGTCTAGAATCCTCCAACTTAAACCCTAAGGCTATTTTTGAGAATTCCCATTCTTAGAACAGGGATAAGACAGTAAAAAGTGCAAACTTTTGGAATTTTCCAATTTCTGCAGCAAAATACTTGTATTCAACAACTTAGGTCGGATACAAGCAAAATCCTTTGTATTCGACATAAAATTTCGGATACAAAGCAAAAGGCTTGTATCCGACATATAATGTCGGATACAAAGAAAAAGGCTTGTATTCGACATATAATGTCGGATACAAAAAACAAAAAGCTTCTCTACACAGCTTCTGCATGGCACTGACCCTTGCCTACACAGGCAATACTTATTTACATGTAATATCGTTTAAGTAAATGTCCTCATTTTTTTAATCTCCATTTACTTAAGATATTACATATAAATAAACAAACACCCCCCCCCCCCCCCCCATTTGAATCCATTAAAAATAGTTCCAAACCCAAATTCCATGTGAATAAAGAGTCAACTTTTCAGTTCAAGGCAAAATTCCGGTTTTTCAAGTCTGGTAAAAAGGTTCAATATGTTAATACCAAGGTATTCGTCAAGATTTAAAATCTTAAAAAATTCATTTCTGCAATAACATTGCTAAAAACCTGATTACAGGAAAAATTATCTTGAAATCTTGCTTTAAAAAATATTTCATTTTCTGGGGTCAAAAGTCAACAAAATTCAACTGGAAAAAGTTTGACTTTGCACAAAAGATTGAATTCGGGCATTTGCCTTTATGGTTTTGGATTCAAATGGGTTAAGGATCTCAAACCCAACGCTAAGAATTGAAAATTCCAATAAAATATTTCTCTCCTTCAAGATTTATCAAAAATCGTGCAATTTTGGGGTGTCTACAACTGCCCCTCTTTGCTGGATTTGTAGCACAATGAACAGCAAGGAATAAACAAAACTCAAAATTGTACGTTTGAAAGACACCTCATTAATTGAACTTGGTTTTGTCAAATAAATTAGTGATAAAAACATGGATTTGAAGATAGCCAATGAAACCCCTGCTTGAAGTCTGAAGGGGTGGCGTCTCTTCCATATCTCAAATTTCTTGGAGCTCTCATGGCTATGAAAAGAAATCAGAGACAAGCAAATTTTGAAAAAAATGTGGATTTAAAATTGACCTCTGCAAACTCAATTGCTTTTGATGTTTTTCACTTTACAGTTCAACAATAAGGAATGAAATCTTTTATTGAATTTTCTTGATTGATTTTTTTTATTTGATATACCTGGGTGCCATTTGATGCCCAAACCTGTGCTTGAATGTTCTGCAACTTGCTTTTGCTTCTTCATCTTCTTGCTCTCTCAATAATGATGTATGTGCCATTGCAGTCCATAACCTGCCTTTATGCTTTTCAACTGCCGAAGTAAAATCCTTATTGATTGATAGATCATGATCTGTTGATCTAACCTCATGCCCTTACTACCCATGATCTCTCCTTCATGCCTTCTTACTGCCCCAGTAAAATCCTTCTTTAGAATTGGAAACCCTTGTTTAAAGGAGAAAACATGCAACTGCTTCGAAGCTTCTTTTTTTCTTTCAAATCCGAAGACTAAGGCTTGACTGCTTCTTCCAGATGCTGTAATTTATTTCAATTAAAACCCAAAGGGAAAGACGCTGAGCATGCCCCAGTTTTGATTGCTTGAAGAAGTATTTGTCCTTTAGCAGAGATGATCCTCTTTTTTCCTTTTTTTTATTTTTCTCTTTTTTTTCCTTTTTTCTTCTTTTTCTCTTTCTTCTTTTTTTTTCTTTTTTTTCCTTTTTTTTTTTTTGAAACCTTTGCAAAAAGAGACCCTAATAAAAAAATGCAAATACAAAAATAGGTTTTATACTAGTGGCCTCAGAATTCTCTAATGCTTGCAAAATTAATGTTTATATGAAAAGACATAGATGCTCATCATAGGCCAAAAATATATTTTTTGCTTTTTTGTGCTTTTTTTTTTTTGAAAAATGATCCAATCACTTATTAGCATATAGTCCAAAAGAATTAAAATCAAGTTGAATAATGAGAAGATTATTTCAGAAAATGAAGAAAGACCAAAATAAGCCTTCGGAACCTTTAGAATCGTTCCCATGACCATTTTCAACTTCAGCAACAATTTCCTAATGGCAATTTTGATGGCTATCAACTTGTTCACAGATGCTTCATACCATGGTTTTGATTATGTTGCTTCGGTCTTGAAAAGAGAATTTCCTCAATCACTTGAAGAGGGGATGTATCTCAAAATAACCACCAACATGAGCACTTCACCTGGATCTATGCCAATTCTGGACTTTCCTCTCTGATGATTTTCTTCTTGTAGATAGTTGATTATTTGCCACGTAGCGCCCTTCCGGGTTTTCACTACATTTTCTCCATTTTCTTTCTGTTCTTTTTTTTTTTTTTATCCTTCATCACCAACTATATAGTCAAAACTGCCTTAATTCAAAATTTCTTAATCAAAGAGGACTTATGAATGGGACGAAACAAAGGCTTGGTCTTTGTTTAGAAAGAAAAGGAATAAAATGCTCAAATACCATATTGATCAAATAGGTTAACTGAAATTGCAATTCTTAAGGCATTTTTTTTTTGGAATGAATACAAAATTGACCCCAGTAATGAAGTTCTTCCCTTACTTTGATTTCTTCATTTGAAACTTATTCCCCAGTATTAAACTTCTTTTCTCATTCTTCCTTTCACCATTTTTATTTACCCCTTTTGAAGACATTCTCCAAATATCCCATAACATTTGATGATCTTTTTTTCTTCTTTTTTCTTTTTTTTCTTTTCTTTTCTTTGCCCCCTTTTCTGAAAACATCTTTAAAATCCCTTTTTGAACTTCAATAATGCCCCCCTTCTTTTTAAAAAAAAAAAAAAATTGTCCCTTCATTCTTTCTTTTTTGCCTTAATAAATTTGCCCTAGTGTGGGGTTATAATTCTCAGTTTAGGTTACTTGGAAAATTTTATCAACCTCAAAAGGTCTAACTAGGGATTTCAAAAATTTTCAGGATATAAGAAAGAAAGGCCTCTTATCCTTTTAAGAAAAGTTTGAATTTTTAGACTTGGTAGAGTTGCACTACATGACTGGCTTAGGATTTTTCTTTCTTCTTTTTTTTTTCTTAATCACCTTCTATCAACATGAAAGCCTCTTAAAATAGAACCTCCGTTATGAACAAGTTCTTCACATTTTGATCAATCTTATGGTTTGGATTATTTCCATCAAATGATGCCCAATTCAATTTCCAACGAAAAGGTCAAATCTTCTACCATATTTTCAAGTACAAAAGCCCCAAAATTTCTTCAAACAATATTATCAACTTCCCTTTGAACGAATCAGCAAGTGGTGTGATCCTTTCTGTATTCTAATGAAGAAACTTCAAATCTTTTTCTATCTTTTCTATTGAAGACTGTGGATCATCTTTGGTTCCAAAGGCCATAAAATTGGTCATTTCATAATTTTGCAGAATATTCTTCTCATGACAATTAAAAAAGATTTGAATTTTCATATAAAATGTCTTTGTCTTCGATTTTGGTCTCAAAATTGAGCCCAATGTCGAAGTCATATTCAACTTAATGAAATTCAATAGGAGATATGACTCATAAGTAAAACAGGACCTTGTTGAACACTTTTTTTTTTTAGAAAAATGTTAAAGGGGAAAATCTTTTTTTTTTCTACAAAATCTTAAAGGAAAACTCTTTTTTTTTTGAAAGAGCCTTATTAAAATCACTTCCTAAGAACAAGGCTTCTTAAGATCCTCAGGAAATGTACATTCTCCTTATGGGGGTTTCTTTTCAGAGAATGTGGGAATTCAAAAATTGCCCATGTTCTCAAAGACAAAAGCTGATTTTTCTTTCTTTTTCAGAAAATCTCTTTCTCCTGCTGAGTGAGGCAAGTTTCTCTTTTCATGATTTGGGATGATCTCCTTCCCTGGGGCATTATGCTCAGTCTTTGAAAGAAATGACATTACTTGATATGGAACCTGGATTGTAGCCCAGTCAATCAAGGGAAGCTTAAACCTAGCTTCAATCTTTTCATTTGAATCTTCTTTTTTCTTTTCTTGGGATTTTCCTTTTTCAATTACCTCTGCTTCATTTTTTTCTTGTATGAAGAGTGATTCCATACCCTTCGGACAATCATTATCGTCCATACTGAATTCCAGTTCAACATCCAGTGCTAGGCCATTTGTTTGCTCAAACTGCTCAAATGGAATTGTTTGCATCTCCTTTGCCCTTTCACCTGTCATTTCATTTTCTTTCAACTTCAGCTTAAAATTTGGCCTTTTGTGAGTCTCTTTCTCCACATGGTACCATTCATCTTCTTTTTCAAAGTAAACTCGGATTGTGGTACCAATCGGAGCAATAAGTTGAGAAGGGTCAAATCCTTTTTTCCTTGGAAAAATTGCCCTATTGCATTTGAGCTACCTGCCCCATTGTTATTGGTAGATGCGATGGGTGTGACTAAATTGAATGATAAGGAATTATTATCCAACAAATCCTGGATTGCATGTTTTAGGGCCAAGCAACAATCTGTGGTATGCCCTGGAGTGCTCATATGATAATCACAGATTGCAGATGAATCATAATTCTTCCCTTTGCTTGCATGAGGATTTGGCAACTTCAAAGTCACATAACCCTTCTGAAGTAAAGTAAGGAGTAATTCGGATGGCTTCATGGGCAATTTTGAGAATTCCTTTCTTTTCCTTACTTCATTCTCCTCTTTGGCATGCTGTTTGGAGGGGACATTAATTTGGATAGGTAGCAAAGGAACTTGATGGGTTGGCTTGATAGGAGGTGGATGGACATTGATTTGAAGTGGTTTTCCAAGTGACTGCACCATGTTTACTTCTGCTTCCCTTCTTTCTTCATTCTTCCTTCTTCCATTACCATTCTCCTTTTTCTGTGTAGAGAAAGTGGTAGAAGCTTCCTGGTTCAACACAACAGAATAATCAGCTATTTTTCCAGACTTGATCCCATCTTCAATTCTGTCTGCCAGTTGCACTAGGGCAACAAAAACTGGTGGTGGTCTGACCCACAAGGTGATTGTAGAAGGGCTGCCCCAATGTCATGATGAAAGTTGAACTCATTTCTGGTTCTTCCATGGGTGGCCTGACCTGGGAGGCAGTCTCCCTCCACCTCTTAGCATATTGCCTTATGGTCTCATCATTTCTCTTCGTCATCCTCATCATGTCATACCTATCTGGTATAATCTCAGAGTTGAACCTGTATTGGGACAAGAAGGCGTTTGCCAGGTCCTTCCATCCTCTAATCTTCCCCTGATCAACTATGGCAAACCACCTCAGAACAGCTCCAGTCAAACTCCTTTGGAAGAGCTGGATCAATATGCCATCGTCCCAACCAAACTGGCACAAAGCCCCACAGCATAACTTTAGGTGGCTCATTAGACAGCCCGTGTTATCATATTTATTAAAGTCCGGGCACTTAAATTTTGCCGATAGGCAAATATCCGGGTATAGGCAGAGGTCTTCAAAGTTGGTACCTCCATAACTGCTCACCCCCTTCACTTCTTTGAGTTCTTCCTGAATCCTCTCCAGCTTGTGTAGGAGTTTCTTTTCCATCTCGTCCCTTATTCTTTCCTTTTCCAACTCTTTCTCAGATTCAACAGTATTTTCCTTGATCATTGTAGACACCCCAAAATTGCACGATTTTTGATAAATCTTGAAGGAGAGAAATATTTTATTGAAATTTTCAATTCTTTGCATTGGGTTTGAGATACTTAACCCATTTGAATCCAAAATCGTAAAGGAAAAGACCCGAATTCAATCTTTTGTGCAAAGTCAAACTTTTTCCGATTGAATTTTGTTGACTTTTGACCCCAGAAAATGAAATATTTTTTAAAGCCAGATTTCAAGATAATTTTTCCCGGTAATCAGGTTTTTAGCCATGTTATTGCATAAAAGAATTTTTTTGAGATTTTAAATCTTGACGAATACCTTGGTTTTAACATATTGAACCTTTTTTCCAGACCTGAAAAATCTGAATATTGCCTAGAACTGGAAAGTTGACTTTTTATTCACTCGGAATTTGGGTCTGGATCTATTTTTAATGGATTCAAATGGGGGGTGTTTGCTTATTTACATGTAATATCTTAAGTAAATGGAGATTAAAAAATACGAGGACATTTACTTAAATGATATTACATGTAAATAAGTATTGCCTGTGTTAAAATTCGGAGAAAAGGCTTTTTCCTTGTATCCGGTAACTCAGGTCGGATACAAGTGTTTCTCTTTGTATCCGATGAAACATGCCGGATACAAGCAGACTTTAATGTATCCGGCATTATATGTCAGATACATTAAGGCACTTGTGTATCCGGCCTGATATGCCGGATACATAAGTTTTGCTCAAAATTAGGGTTTTCCGAGAGACTTCACTTTTTACCATCATGTCCCTCATTAAATGAGGGGAAATCTCGGAAATGGCCTTAGGGTTAAGGTTGGTGGGCTCTAGACATTATTTGGTGTCTACCATCATGCAAACCATAACCCTAGCCTTTGCCTATAAATAGGAGGCTCTTCCTCAAGCAAATGGCCAATAAGTTGGAGATCCAAGAGCTCTGAGTGAAGAAGGGAACCGCCACTGGATTTCTTCCAGAACCCCAGGTAAGCCTCAAACCTCTTCTTTATTTTCTATATTTACATTCCTAGATCTAGATCTCTTCTTCTACCTTTCTGTAGAATAAGGCCTTCTATGTGTATGAAAACCCTTCCCTGGCTCAAAGTATCTCAAGACTCCCCCTAGCCGTAAAACGTGAAGGCGGGATCTAGGAGAAACGAGACTGGGGATTGATCCTAGTGCTAGAACCTATCTTGCATAAGCCTTTTGAATGATTGAAAACCGTTTCATATTCAAAGTACCCCAAGATTATCTTGAAGAACCATGTTTAACGGGGAGAGAGAACTAAGGGAAACGATAATGGAACGGAACCCTAGGTTGTTTTAGAACCTTATTTTGATAAAGATGAATGCATGCCATGTTGCTATATTGTTCTTGTATGATTTTTCACACTTGCACATACATAGCACGATTTTGGCGGGATAGGCTCACATTTCGGGTTTATTGCATTTATTGTGATAAATCTGGAATAAATGGCCTCAATCAATTCTGGAATGTCTTTGAATGATTTTTAAAGGATTTGTGTTCATCTTGCACGAATTGCACACACTTTATCACAGTTTTGAATATTTTTTCTCCAAAAAAGGCTTTACTTGACAGCAACTGTACCCTGACTTCGGACATTCATAACTTCATCGTCCAGATGAATTTTGGAGTGATTCCAGAACCATGGGAAAGGTGAGGCTGTATAGTTTATGCCTACCAAATTTCATTAATTTCTATTAAGCGGATTTTTGACACCTCTCTGTCGAAGTTGATTGGACAGTTCAGGTTTAAATACGGAACTTGTCACTTCGACTGAGCGCCATGTGTTTGTTTTAAATCCGATTCGAGTGATTTTTGTTTCTGGGCACTCCCGTATGAGTTTATTTTCAAATCCAGTTGGTTTCATAATTTTTTGACTTCATTTGTATTATTGGTAACAGATTTACTCAGAACTGCTCATCAGTACTTTTCTGGGTAAATCTGTGATCTTCGGGGCCTGTTCGGGAGACCACCCAAGGCACATCCGAATTAATTTTGGTATGAGGCTAGTTTCGTTTGAAAGATGGCCATACAAACTTCAATCACACCAAATTTCGTGGATTTGTATGGAGTGGATTTTTCTAGGTGATTTTCCAAACTTACATGCTTATCACTTTTGATTTTCCCCAGCAGCAACTTTAAAGGAGCATAACTCCTAGGTTTTCAACCGGATCAACTTGAAATTTTGCATGAGTCTCTTATTTACCATGATATTTCAAATGGATTTAGTTTGATTCAATTTAAAATTTATTTCGAATGATTTCAAGACAAATGGCATTGCTTTTTACCAAATTTCCCGGATTTGCCTCAACTTGGTTTTGTACAACTTGTGCTTTGACTTCCATATTTTTGTGATATTCCAGAAGTGATATTGACATAAAAGAGGATCTAGAATCCATTTGGATTCCTCATGTGAAAAGATCACACATTGGCTTAATTCTTTTCCAATGTTTTTAATGATTTTTAGAAAGCTTTCTTATCTTTTTTGCATGAACAAACACTTGGCAACCACCTTGTGTGGGTGAATGGGGGTGCCTAACACCTTCCCCCGTTCATAATCTAATCCCCTTACCCATCTCTGGATTTGATTTTCAAGTAGAGTTATTTTTACTCTAGAATTTTCCTTTTAGCTATTTTTGATTATTTTTTAATCTTTTGGTGTCCATTCTCACCTCAAAATTCTGAATAGTGGCGACTCTCCCAACTTTTTATGTCGAGTCCGTGTGTTGACGGAGGGGGAATCATCTCCGGTGATTTCTCCCATGTCTCACAATCATAATAGGTTCAGGGACAGGTTCAGAAATGGGTTCAGGTATGGGTTGAGCTGGAAGAAGAATTTTGGTTTGAGGTGGCGATGCTTGGTGGGAAGTGGAGGCTTGGTTTTGAGCTTGGGCTTTTTGGGCCTGAGCCGCCAGTAAGTCTCCTAGCAATTTGGCCAGTCCTGCCACTTGCTCTTGTAGTTGAGCAAAGTCCTGAGCAGGGACAGTGGCTTGCTTCTCAGCAGGATTCATGGTGCAAGCTTTTGATCTGGTCATGGGAGCAATGGTTGCAAGTATCTTATACCTGGGTAAAAGAAAATTAAAAAAAGATCTCAGCACCAATTTAATCTCATTCTTACACCTATGCATGTATGCAAGTTGGGTAAACATGAGTTTAGATTTCTTCCCCCTTTTGTTTTATCTTATTTTTTTTAAGTTGTTGGAATATTCTAGGGCTTCCAACATATCCCATAAGGTAAGAATTGATTGGTACGAAAAAGACGAACCAAAGAGTTGTTGGAATATTTTAGAGCTTCCAAGTGTCCCACAGAAAATCAATTGATTGGTACTCAAACGACCAACCAAAGGTTTTTTTTTTTTTGGAATATTTTAGGGCTTCCAAGTGTCCCACAGAAATTTGAATTGATTGGTATTAAAACGACCAACCAAAGGTTTTTTGGAATATTTTAGGGCTTCCAAGTATCCCACAGAAATTTGATTGATTGGTACTAAAACGACCAACCAAAGGTTTTTTGAAATATTTTAGGGCTTCCAAGTGTCCCGCAGAAATTTGAATTGATTGGTATTAAAACGACCAACCAAAGGTTTTTTGGAATATTTTAGGGCTCCAAGTGTCCCACAAAAATTTGACTGATTGGTACTAAAACGACCAATCAAAGGTTTTTTTTTTGGAATATTTTAGGACTTCCAAGTGTCCCACAGAAAATCAATTGATTGATACTAAAACGACCAACCAAAGGTTTTTTTTTTGGAATATTTTAGGGCTTCCAAGTATCCCACAGAAATTTGAATTGATTGGTACTAAAACGACCAACCAAAGGTTTCTTTTGTTGATGGAGATGTTGAAGCTCAAGAAGATGATGGGCAACATGAGCAACCACAACCACCACTATCTCAAGAACGTCCAAGACGTGAAAGGCATTTACTATCGAGACTTCAAGATTATGTTGATCCTATTACAATGAGGGCTTTAATCATGGAAGATGGTGAACCATCCAAATTTGAAGATTCCATTAATGGTAGTGACTCTACAAGTTGGAAGCAAGCTATGGGTGAAGAGATGAATGCACTTCACAAGAACAAAACTTGGGAGTTGGTGGAACTACCAAAGGGGAGAAAAGCGGTTGGGTGCAAATGGGTCTACAAATTCAAGAAAGGCAAAGATAGAGAGATTACAAAGTGCTGTGCAAGGTTAGTTGCAAAGGGATTTTCTCAAAAGGAAGGAATTGACTTTTTTGAAGTCTTTGCACCGGTTGTTAAATTTGTTTCTATTCATTTGGTTCTTGCTTTAGTTGCAATGTTTGATTTAGAGCTTGAACAAATGGATGTGAAACCCATATTTTTGCATGGTGATCTTGAGGAGGAGGTTTACATGAAGCAACCTCAAGGGTTCATTGAAGAAGGCAAGGAAGAATTGGTGTGTAAACTTAACAAATCTTTGTATGGGTTGAAGCAAGCTTTAAGACAATGGTACAAGAAGTTTGACTCCTTCATGTTGGGTCTTGTTTATCAAAGAAGTCAATACAATCATTGTGTTTACATGAAGTTAATTGAAGATGGCACTTACTTGATGCTGGTCTTGTATGTTAATGACATGTTGCTTGTAGGTAAGGATAAGTCCAAGATTCAAGAGCTAAAGGCACAATTGAGTGAGGCATTTGAGATGAAAGATCTCGGGCCGGCTACACATATCATTGGGATGGAAATTACAAGGAATAGAAAGAATGGAACTTTGTCACTCTCACAAGAGTGGTTCATTGAAAAGGTTCTTGGAAGGTTTAGCATGGACAAGTCTAAGCCCATGAAGACATCATTAGCATTTCATTTCAAGTTATATTTGCCATGGTATGTACAAGGCCGGATATTTCCTATGCGGTTGGAGTTTTGAGTCGGTTTATGGCTAATCCGGGTAAGACGCATTGGGAAGCCGCTAAGTGGGTGCTTCGTTGTAACGCCCCTATAATGCCCCAAACCCGGGTCAATGCAAACCAGAACCCAACCCAAATCCGAAGTGCTACTGTAACAACCTGAATCCGGTTCAACAACCAAACCCGAGGTGTTACTATAAAATTTGGGGTCAGAAGTAATTAAGATTTACAAAGAATTTTTTTAAAATTAATTATCTATATCAAAGTCATGGTGGGAAATGTGAGAATTCATTATTTAATTTAATTCAATTAAGTTACAAAAAAGTATGTCTAATCTGAAAGTGGACAATAATAACAGATACATTGCTACCCATGAAAACTCTACCCCATCTTGACGATCTCTCCAAACAAACCTGAAAAATAAGTGAAAACAGAGTGAGACGTACATCTCAGCAAGTAGCATATGCATGCAAATAAGTGGTCTAATTTAGGAATTAGTCATGAGGTATATGATTAATGAATGTTAAGGCAAGTAATTCAAATCAAACTAAACTTGGAGGCAATAAACCAATACATGAGCAATAATTGGAGACAAATAAAACAATGTCCATTTAACAATAAAACAACTCAGGTAAAGCAAGATATGTATTTAAGAAAACAATTTCAGCAAAAGCGGTAAAACATAAACAAACCACAAGTGACATTGCAAGCCTCACAAAGAAAGATAAGACTTTGAGGAGACACTTTTCAATGCTATACCACCGTGCGTCTTATGGGCGAAACTACTATGACACTCAAACCCGAATATTATTCTGACAATAAGAGCCGTAGTCATCAACTTATTGCACTCGAACTCAATAGAGTTGGCATGAACCACCAGTATGCAGCCCCTTAATCAATACATAGAGATGGCCACTAATCCGGATGTACAAGAATCACCAGCGAGGCTTGAAATGACCCTACAGACACGGGACCTTCCAGAGCAAATGAAACACGCTTGCAAATGGAAGTACTCAACCCAAAAGAAATACCTCTTAGCTACCTAGCTTATTCTATGGATCCATATTCAACTATGCCCACTAGACACGTATCACGAGAAACCAACACACGGGAGGACACCCTTCTACTGTAGAAGGCATACACACCTTTACTGTAAAGGATTACACATCTTTACGTAGAGGATTACACATCTCTACAACAGAGGATTACCCATCTCTGCCATAAAAGCTAATATCAACTCAACCACAGGAAGCAGTATCACTCAACCGTAATAGAAGATGAATAAACACCATACCATAATCCAATCCATAAACTAGAAATCTTGAACACGATCGAAGTATCCAATTTCATGAGAAATCCAGGACTCAATCCCCATAAACCCAAAATAAAACCTTTTGCGAGGAAACTCATTCAAATCTCAAAGTGACATCCAAAATAGAATTTATAAATATAAACACAGTGGAAAACAAAATTATTAACATTCCAGACAATTAGTATTCACAATTTTTGAGCACAAGCAAAGTTCTTGATGACTTGCCTAGATTTCCTTAATTATTCATCTATTAAGATCCAAATTTTTATACTTACAACCTCAGGTATTAACTTTTATATTTTCTGTTATTTTTCAATTCCAGTACATTCCACGGACCTAAAATAAAGCTTAGAAGGTGATTTCAATACATAAATACAAGTTGAAATTGTTCCTAATCACCGTTCCCCATATTTTGGCCCTTTTATGCACCCACCTATATTTATGGTTCCAAATTAATTGGTTTAATACCAAATTAAATTTAGTAAATGTCTATACCAAATTTGGTCCTTATAATGGTGTTATAATAATTAAATTACTAGAAAAATTATTAAACATCTATTCATATTAAAAAGTTCTAAATTCTGAAAATTCTGTATAAGTCGCCTAGCACAGGTCGCTTAAGCGATCACTAGGCGCCCGTACAATTCCGGTAGATTTTGTCAATTTCACAAATTTCGGATTTTTGTTTTATTTCTTTGAGTTTAATTGGTCTAAATTAATTCCTTGGTATTCTAAATCATACCTACAACACCCTAGATTAATTTGTGTCAATTAATTACCATTCTATGATCATCTACAAAATCAAATCTCTAAATCACCAACACTTTTATACTTTTCTTCAAGATCAAGAAAACTCATCAATAGAAACCAGATGGATCCATGTAATTAATTTTTTGGCTAATCAAAACAATCATATGTAAATCAAAAACATCAAAACTATGCAGTTCCTCAAGTTTTCAAGGGATTGCTACTTGCCTCAATACGCTAAATCCATTCTTTCCTGAAATCTCGATTCTGTTCCAACTTCTGCTATTTTTCGTACCCACTTAAAAATTCTCCACCGTTCAGATTGTAGTTCTACCAGTCTTGAACCAAACCTCCAATTTTGAGGTCGATCCAACGGCTGGATTTTTCCCGATCGTGGTTTGGTGGTGGCTGGTCAGACATCTTTGCAGCAGCACCCTCTTCTCTTCTTCCTTCTCTTTTCTCTCATTCTTTCCCACAAGAAAATTCTTTCTTTTCACTCATTTCTCCTCTATTTATACTGAGTAGGAAAAGTCCTAAACTAACCTTAATAATCCTCTTTTAAATAGACTAACCCTAGAGTGGTTTAATTTGGATCAAATACTTTCTAATTAATTCCTACTTTTTCTCTACCTTCTAATTCTCTCCTAGTACTATACCAATTAAGCCCCTTGCTATCTAACCTCCTCCTTCTAATTAATTTTCGTGCATAATAAATACTTAATTCCAAAATATTACCTAAACACTTATCAAGTTGCTTTTTCTCTAAATTAAGGACACGAATTGAACATATTTACCTAATTACCCTTTTTCCATCTTTTATGCTTTAATTATTACTATTTAATTTCAAACTCAACTCAATAAATTATTTTCTTCTATTATCTAATTCTAATTATTAATTATTGATTTAATTCATAATTTGCCCTTGTTGAAAGTTAACAAAATACCCTTTTATCCTCCTAGATTATTTTCCTTGGAAATTCTTCTTTATTTACCAATTTTTATTTATTTGAATCACTGATTTTCTAAATTCTCACCTTTTATTTCCACTATATTTGAAACCCATATTTCCTTTTATTTATTTATGCCCTAAATATTATGTGAAAATTCGAGGTCTTACACCCCGAATCCGAGTCAATGCAAAACCGGTAGTCAACCCGAATCCGAAGTGCTACGGGCCCAAAGCTTCTAAATACCAAACAATAAAATTCTATTCAATTAACAATTAATATCAGAGTGCGGAAGTCTTATCATGAATAAAAACCAATAATAAACGTGTATTAAAGTCATCCAAACCTTCTCATCAACATATAACTCAAGTCTAGTAAAAACGGGTTCTATCACTCTCACTCTCATAAACATCAATACTTAAATTAACAATTAACTAATCAATGTCTCAAATATCAAAACAATATCAAAACCTAATTACTCTGAATAATAATAGTCCTTTGGAAGAAAATCATCAAACTCGCCCCCGGAAGCAAACCCCACGTCTCTCTCATGCGTATCAGCTGAAAACAAAACAAAACAAATAGGAATGAGATACGAATATCTCAGTAGGAAACAACGTGCATGAATAACAGTTTATATATAGAAGATAGTTACTTTCATGCTCGGTAAAAATAAACGAGATAAGCAAGATAAGATACAATCTCAACAGATTAAACAGTTTTCGAATCAAAACAGGTCACAAGTATAATTATTTCTATCAATCATAAATTCCCAACACAATAGTGTAATAACAAGATCACAACTAATCCATCACAATCCATCATACAACATTGTAGGACTCATGAAGACAAGTAGGTCTTTGAAAAGAAACTCTTCATTCACTATGCCACCACACGACTTATGAGCGAAGCTACTAAGACCCTCAAACCTATATATCCACTGAGACATGAGGTGTAGTCATCGACTTATTGTGCACGAAACTTACGAAGTTCGGCACGTACCCACCAGCATGCAGCACCTGAATCAATACATGAAGATAACCGCTTATCCATACATACATGCTGACCCTCCAAAGCAAACTAACTTGCAAAGGAACCATGAGCGCAAACTAGGAGTACCCAAACAAAGAAAAACCTCTTCACTCTCAAGCTTAACCCTATGGATCCACATGTAGCTATGCCTACTAGACACCAACAATAACACTTTTCTTAATGAACATGGTTCAAGAATAGTGCCTAGTGGCATATAGGGATTTTCCAAAGCTTAAACTCTTTCCAAATATGATTTTTCAAAATAGTTCTGAAATCAAGATACTTTAAAATATACTTTTGCTGAGTAATAATTTTCCAAATCAAATCAAATCAGATAGTGAAATAACCCTAAAAATCCTTTTATTTTCAAAGTAAGACAACTCTTTTTGCAAACATTCTAAATAACTCATCAATTTGTTTTAAATACACAAAGCCATTGAAAACAATTGTAAACACTCACTATTTGTAGGTTCAGGTATTTAAAATTCCTTTAAAATTATTTTGGAATTGAATAGCTATTAAGAAAATAGGCAAAAACGAGTTACTGTAATGGTCGCTCGACCCTGTCACCTAGGCGACCTGGTTGGGTGGCCGTATTGTTTAACACGAAAATTTTAAAACAAAGGGCGCTCAAGGTGGGCGCCTAGGCGATCCCCCTAGGCGACCTACCAAAAATAAAACTTCAACAGTCACTCAACCCATCGCTTAGGCGATTTGGTTAGGCAACCTTTCTAACTTAATTCTACAAATACACAGGTGAGACGCTCATCTAGATTGCTCAGGCGATCGTGCCAAGCGTTCGACCAACAGCAGCTAATTCGAGCTCCAAAAACTAATTTTTATGCATCAAAACGACGATCTACATATTCAAATCAACTCTAATAACTACAAAACATATAGATCATACTTCTAAATCATGTAGAAACATATATACAATACTTTCAGATTATCAAGAACAATCAAACGTGAGAAAAACCAAGTTTCAACTAAACAGGGTGTGCTACCTATCTCTGTTTGACCAAGTTCCATTGTTCTTCCTCAAGCGTAGATGATGATCCCTCTACAGCAACACAGACCTTCTTCTAGGATGAAGAATGACTCAATAACAACAAAAACTCCTTCTCTTCTCTCTCTCGATCTCTGGTTTCCTTCAGCCGTCAGAGAATACAAGTAAAATACGATTAGTATTCTCTAAATTATTCTCTTAAATACTAACCCTATTTTTTTAATTTCCTGATTCCACGTATCTCACTACCATCAATTCCTATGCTACTAACCAATCAGATTAATTAATAGCTTTAAATTAATCCTTACTTCAATATCTCATGATCCAATGGTCCGATTTGCCTCAATCTCCAGGTCTCCTCCATCAGTGTGATCACCTATATTTATAATTACAATCCATCAGTAAAATCCTCAAATAAATACTAATTATTATTTTATTAAAAATTTCTGCAAATTTTCGGGGTCTTACATCCTCCCCTCCTAAAAGAAAATTTTCGTCCTCGAAATTTACCTTGCAATTCCAAAAATAGGTGCAAATACTTCTTCTTCATTTCCGACTCTAGCTTCCAAGTTGCTTCTTCTACTGCATGATTTTGTCATAACACCTTTACTAGTGGAATTACCTTCGTATGAAGGACTTGCTCTCGTCTATCCATAATCTGAACTGGATGCTCCTCATATGACAAGTCCTCACGCATTACTATTGGTTCATGCTGAATGATGTGTGTGGGATCATGCACGTACTTTCTCAACATCAACACATGAAATACGTCATGAACTCCCTCCAACTGTGCAGGTAATGCTAACCGATAAGCCACTGGTCCCACTATGCCAACAATCTCAAAAGGACCTATAAAATTTGGGGCCAACTTGCCCTTCTTGACAAATTGTTTGATCCCTCAAGATGGGGATACTTTCAAGAACACTTGATCACCAACTTCAAACCCCAAATCATGTTTCCTTGTATTTGCATAACTCTTCTGTCGACTCTGAGCTGTAAGCAATCTCTGCTTGATCAAGTTAACTTTCTCCACACTATCCTGGACAATCTGATGTCCAATATACTGTTTCTTTCCAACTTCTACCTAACATACTGGTGATCTACAAATCTTGCTATAAAGTGCTTCATAAGGTGCCATCTGTATACTTGCTTGATAACTATTATTGTAGGCAAATTCAACTAATGGCAAATGCTGACTCCAGCTACCACCCCAATCCATAACACAGCACCTAAGCATATCCTCCATTGTCTGTATAGTACTCTCAGACTGACCATCTATCTAAGGATAAAAACTAATACTGAAATTAAGCTTCGTACCCATGGCTCCCTGGAATGCTGTCCAGAAATGAGATGTGAATCTAGAATCCCTATCTGAAACTATCGAAACTGGCACTCCATGCAATCTCACAATCTCCCTAACATATAATTCCGCCAAAGACTTCAACTGCTAGAAAGTACTAATAGGTCAGAAATGTGCTGACTTCGTCAGTCTGTCTACTATTACCCAAATAGCATCCTCCTTCTTTATTGATAAAGGCAACCCAGACACAAAGTCCATGGTAATGTGTTCCCACTTTCACTCAGGAATAGGAAGTGACTGAAGTAATCCAGGCAGTTTACGATGCTCAACCTTTACTTGCTGACATGTCAAGCACTTAGCAACAAACTCTACAGTTTCTCTCTTCATTCCTGACCACTAATAAATAGTCTTAAGATTCTTGTACATCTTTGTACTACCAGGATGTACTGCATACTTGGATCTATGTCCTTCTGTTAGAATCTTATTCTTGATCTTCTCATCATCTGGTACACAAATACAACCTCGAAATCATAATAAACCATCTCTTTCTAAAAAATCTGCAACAGTCTCAAATCCTCCACTCATCATCTCTCTAGTCCGAATTAACTGTAGATCTGTCAACTGTCTCTCCCGAATACTCTGAATCAGATCAGGTTCCAACTGTACACGTGCAACCCTGATCACTCCATCCTGAGACAAGCTAAACTCTCCATGCCAATCTCTAACTAAATCTACTAATCTGCACTGACTAGTCATAAATGCTGCTAAAGTAGCAATTGGGTCTTCTGCTGAACTTTTGCGGCTCAAGGCATCTGCTACTACATTCGCCTTTCCTGGATGGTAATGAAGTGTAAATCGGTAATCCTTAAGTAAATCCATCCATCTCCACTGCCTCGTGTTAAGATCTCTTTGTGAAAACAAATACCTCAAGCTCTTATGATCCGAGAAGATCTCAAACTCTCCCCATACAAGTAATGTCTCCATAGCTTTAGTGCAAAAACTATGGCTGCTAACTCCAAGTCGTGCATAGGGTAATTCCTCTCATGAGGTTTCAAAAGTCTAGATGCATAAGCAACTACTCTGTCTTGCTGCATCATGACAACCCAAACCAATCCTAGAAGCATTGCAATACACAGCAAATGCCTCATCCATGGATGGCACTATCAACACTGGAGCAGTGGTCAACCTCTGCTTCAACTCTTGGAAGCTCTGCTCACATCGATCATCCCACTGAAACTTTACTGCCTTTTTGGTTAGATTAGACAAAGCTGCAGCAATACAGAAAAAACCCTCTATAAAGCATTTCTAATACCCTGCCATACCAATAAAACTTCTGACTCCTGTAACTATAGTGGGTCTGGACCACTCTGTTACTGCCTTGACCTTTTTAGGGTCCACAGATGTACCCTCACCTGAAATAATATGTCCTAAGAAGGATATCTATCTCAGCCAAAACTGACACTTGCTGAATTTCCCATATAACTGATGATATCTCAAAATCTGCAATATCACATTCAAGTGTCCAACATGCTTCTCCCTAGTCTTGGAGTAAACCAGAATATCATCAATGAATACCACTACAAAGCTGTCTAGATAAGGATGAAAAACCCTGTTCATAAGTTCCATGAATACAGCTGGGGCATTGGTTAGCCCAAAAGGCATAACCAGAAACTCATAGTGCCCATAACAAATGCGAAATGCAGTCTTCTCTACATCCTCCTCCAACACTCTCAACTGATGAAAGCCCGATCTCAAATCGATCTTGGAAAACCAAGACTCACCTCCCAATTGATTAAACAAGTCATCAATTCTAGGCAATGGGTACCTATTCTTAACCGTGACTTGGTTAAGTTGCCTATAATCGATGCACATGCGCATGCTACCATCCTTATTCTGTACAAAAAGAACCGGTGCACCCCACGATGACACGCTCGGTCTAATATACCCCTTCTCTAAGAGCTCATCTATCTGCTTCTTCAACTCTTCTTGTTCTGGTTTCGAAAGCCAATAAGGTGGCTTTGAAACAGGAGCTGTACTAGGCAACAACTGAATCCTGAACTCAACCTCCCTAACAGGTGGTAATCCAGGTAGATCATCTGGAAAGACATCTACAAAGTCTTGGACTACTGGTACATTTGAGATGACAAGTAAGTCACTCCTCGGCTCCTTTGCCAAAATGGATGCTACAAGTCCTATACGAGACCTCAATCCCTCACATCGGAAACAATGTGTACTCTAATCCAGTCCACTAACTGTCATAGTCCCCTTATAGCAATCCAAAGTAATGTGATGTCTAAATAACCAATCAATCCCCAATATGACATCAAACTCTCCAATCTCTAATGCTATCAAATCCCCTGGCAATTCTAATCTGCCAGCCTGATCATACAGTCTCTACAAATAGACTTAACTCTAGTAGACTCCCCCAAAGGTGTGTGCACAATCATAGAATCATTCATATCCACATGTGACAATCTAATCCAACGTGCACATGCAGGTGAAATAAAAGAATTTGAAGCACCGGAATCAAATAAACAACATGCTAATCCACCATAGATGAACAAAATGCCTCCGATCAGCTCCGGTGTCTCTGACTCAGTCTCAGTCTCAATCTCCTGTGTGACACCCGGACCCAAACATGTTCATTAAAGGTATATGCCGGTTCCTTGACATCAGGTGAGGTCCCAGAAATGCATTTCTAAGTTTAAAAACTAACCAAAGCAGTTATATTCAAATCCTAAAATATTCGGAAAAACGGCTATATAACGTTTGTATTTACAAGAATGGGCTAAGCCCTCAAACCAAAACCTGATGAACACAAGAAAAAAAAACATATAGACAATATACATCATTCCAAAACTAAACCATCCAACATCTACAGATTTAAAGTAAAGTTCACTGAGGTTTTCACTTTCTTTCTCTCTTTCTCATTTACAATTTATACAAGATCAAAAAAAAATAGACGACTACAAAAAAAAATACTACCCAACCTATCCAGGATAATAATAATCCTCAGGGTTGTAGTCGTCATCAGGTTCGTTAGTTCTACCTACCCCAGTTTGTGCTCGCTCTGCAGATTTATCTGAAAACAAAACCGGTAAAAACAAAACATGCTTGAGACTAATGTCTCAGTAAGCAGTATAATGCATGATAAGAACATTTTATGCAGTTTCAACATTAAAGTAGCATGATAATGTAATATACAATCAAACTTTGGCAACTCATGCTAAAACCATATCAATATCGTGTAATAACATTACTTTGAATTCTGTGAAATTATAAAATAGATAAAATCCAAATCACGATCTCAGCAAAACCTCATGTAATAACAATGATTTAATTCACTTGTCCAATTCACCACCTCACGACTTACAATGGAAAGATCTAGCTAGGATCGCTCTTCCAAAGCAGAGCACTCAAGCATGAGACGTGCATGAGCTAGCAAGTACAACCCAGTCCAACCATAGCAAGTTAGTGATCCTCTTTCAGACCATCGAGTTAGTGATCTCTATTAGACCATCGAGTTATTGATCTCAATGAGACCATCTAGTTGACTTTACGGGTTGCTGTGGCACATTCTGAGGAGAATGCAAGTTCACAACCCCCGGCCCCTCATGAGCTAGGGTGAACGACCGTCCTCAACCCCCAGAACCGTGTATTAGGGGTGCAAGTCGGTTTGGTTTGGTCCGGGTTGAGCTCAACCCAAGACCAAACCAAAAATATATACAGTCTAACCAAACCGAACCGAACCAAACTAAAAACCGAAAACCGGACCGAAATTAAAAGAAAAAACCCAAACCCAAACCGAACCGAACCGAACCGAATTACATGAGATCAATTCGGTTCGATTTGGTTCAGATAAAACCAACCCATATCCAAATGGACTCACCTGTATCTTCTCTAAAAAAAAAAAGGGTTGCAGGCAAAGTCAAGTTCAACGACTCGAGCATAAGAAGCACAACGAAAGAACATCAAAGATGGATGAAGGCGGAGGAGGGAGGGAGAAAATAGAGTAGTTCTTGCAGTACATGTCGGCAAGCTTAACCTGGGTTCCTCCATAATCAGGCAATAGAACAGTATCCCCCTCCTTCACAGAGATGGGTACGAGCTTCCCTTCTCTATCTTGTGCTCCTGGTCGCATCGCCACCACTCTCCCCGAGTTTAGTTGTATTGGAACCCAATCAATCAAAGCCATTAATTAAGACAACGAGTAACAGAGACTATCATTTGCAGAAGCACCATACCTTATTGGTGCTCTCTAGGAGAAGGATACCACCGGTGGTTTTGGAGGGAGGGACGATCTTCTCAACTAGCACGCGGCTCAAGCTCGGTATCAAACACTTCGCCATCTCTACTTCTCTCACCCAACTCAAAAATTGCTCGAGGGTTTTATGATTTATCAGGCTTGCTCTATTTTAAGAACTAGGAGGCAAGGTTAGCGTGGGAGGGGTTTTGTGTTTTTCCGCCCTTTCAATAGCTTCTAGATGGTAGTAGAACGTTCCAGGTCTTAGGGTTCGTCAATAAAATGACGAGTTTATTCTTCGTATCGTTTCCTCTGTTTCTTTTTATATTTAATGCCAAGAACCGAATCTGGTTTGTCTTCTTACTTTCTCCTCTTGCGAGCAAAAGCAAGAGATGATTCCATTGTTTCAAGGTTGAAGCCATCGAAGATTGGCGATCTACGATGTCGGTCCGCAGCAGTCAACGATTGGGCGTAGCAATGTTGAGAAACTAGGGTTTGAAAAAAGGACATGGAAAGAAGTTTGATCGACTAAAGAGTGGTAATGTTTGTAATATTCTTAAAGCTTGAAGGCAAACTTATTAAACTCAAATATTATATATATATTAAAATATTTCTTTAAGTTTTGGTTCAGATTCGGTTCGGTTTCGGTTTGGTTCGGTTTAATCGAACATTCAACCCAAAACTGAACCGATTTAATTTGGATTAAAATTTTATAAACCAAAACTGAACCGAACGTGTATAGAACCGAACCAAACCGAACCGAAGTTGGTTTGGTTCGGGTTGGTTTCAGGTTAACCCGAACTGAGTTGCACCCCTACCGTGTATCACATGCTGGACAAGATTATAAATTACGCACGCAATACCCGATGAGGGAGCCACACTGGGCCTATGTTACCTCAACCCAACACAATACCCATAAGAAATCAACTACCAAGGTACAACTAAAACCAAGTGAATTTCGCTGTTCAATTGCCATTTAATCTCTAGGCCATTCTGCCTTTCAGTATGCCATAGGCTTCTTGCCTTTCTCAATTAACAAGAAGCCTCAGCGTCGATTTCCGACCACACAATTCCAAACATGTTATCAAACCAAATCATTAATGAATAAATGTAAAGAATAATTCTATAACCACTTCTTAAACACAAGTTGGAAGTAAATCAATTTCATGTTTAGAGAAGACCAATACAAAATATCCACGGTTGGTTTGCAATCGCTGTTTACTCTATAGAACTGATTTTAACTAGTTAATTGAATGTTAAACCTGATCTAATCCATAAGAAATTGGTATGTGTACCATATATCGTTGGAAAGATCTATGAATCTAGTTTCCAACGCAATAGACGGTTCATAATTCAGAGTTTCCTACAGGAAGTTATGGTTGTTCTACTCCAGGTGGTTCAAAACAGCCGCGAAACCTACTGGATGGAAATCATCCATTTTCCGGATTTTTCTTGCAATACCTCGAATTCCGATTGGTCCGAAATCAATTCCATTCAACTACAATTACCCTAAACTAAATTTTAGACTACAATTATAAATTTTTACACGAAGATTTCTAGCCCTCGTAAGCCACTGAAATAGTTACAAATTTGCGGTAGCATAACAAAAGGGTTCTAGTTTAAGTGTGGTAGACGTATCTTTACCGATATTTCCCTCCTTATGGAAAAGCTCTAAGAATAACCACATGTATTTCCTTCATAAGAATATTTCCTAACACAGCTATCCCAACTTAGGCACCGCTTATGCCGACAAGTACTACTTACTTTTTTTTCTGTCATCAAATGTGCTACTTTGAGGATTTTTGTAGGTCAACCCAGGAAGCCTCTGAACCTAAAATCAGTTCCTACGTGTTCTATACCTGGCAAACTAATTTTGGAGCTATTGATCTGAGATTTACAACACTTATACATAAACTTGAATACAACTAAATACCTCCCAAAAACCATCTGCAACTGTTATGGAAAACCCAGAACAGAGCATACGTAGGTGATTCCAAAACTTCAACAAAGCTTCTAATAAATCAACTAAAATCAAATGGGTACAGTACTTAGACAATCAGCAACCAAAATACTTACTTTAAATCAAAATAAATCGATGACTTACCTGATCTGATGCAGAATTTAACAACCCAGAAATACTGATTTATCTAACACTTATAATAACTGAAACCCAACAATTAACATAACATGATAACTTAATTAACAGCAACATCAGAAAACAACCAATAACGGCCACTGAATCAACCCATTCACAATAACAAATCAGAAAACCAAACGAGGATCGATAGAATCGAAAAAAAACCATGCTACTTACTTGATTTCGCCAAAATCCACGCCCAATCGCCCAAACCCTCGTTTTCTCCTCTGCGGCTAAACCAAACCCCCAACGAACGCCCCCCTTTCTTTCTTCCTCTCTTCTTCTCCTCTTCTTTCTCCTCTTTCTCTTCCTTCTTTCCCCTTTTCCTCCTCCGTCCCCTTCTCCACGAATTCCCCTTCTTTTTTCTGCGTTTTTTTCCCTCTCCAAACCCTTGACGCTTGATGCCTTCTTTAGATGAAAGAACCTACGGGTTCTTTCATTTAACAAAAGTTTTATCTTTAAAACACTTGAACCGGTTCAATTCATTGAACCACACTAACCAAACCCCCCTCAACCCACTAATCGAACCAACCTATTAAACCAAATGGTTTGACTCCCATTTAATTCTCTATTGTTTTTTTTTTTACTGAACCTATTAAATAATTTTTAATTTTTAATTTTTTTTCTCAAAATTCCGGGGTTTTACATCCTGCTCAGGCTCACGCTCCTCCTCTTGTGCCTCTACAGTATAAACTTTAGTCTGCTATGACTATGAAGCGGATTCTGGCTGCCTTTTCACTCCCCTCTGTACTGCTCCTCTACCGTTGAGTCTCTGTCCCATCTGTGCTCTCTGCACTGGCTGCTGAAACTGTGGTCTCTGGGTAGTCACTGGTGCTGGTGCAGTTGGTGCATCGGGCTGCTAAGATCGATTAACTGCCAACGTCTGATATATAGGTGGATAGCTGCACTCATAGTAACGGTGTCTAGCCTGACCACATCTATAGCACGTCCCCGGGGCTACCATACAAGGACCCAGAATGTGATGCCTACCACATCTGAAACAACCCCTAGTAGCAGGCCTGGAAATCTGACTGCTGGAAGACGCTCCTCTGAACATCTCCCTCAGCCTTTTGCTCCCACTAAGGAAGCCTCTCTGCTCCACCGACCTAAATGGCAGTCTAGCCCTATTCAATCCAGCTCTAGTCTCAATGTCCCTCTCAGCTCTAGTGGCCCTGCGCACTATCTCGCTGTACTCTGTGCAAATGAATACCGTCAGCATACTTCGAATATCAGGTCTCAAACCTCTCTCAAAGTATGTAGTCTTCCTCCTCTCATCTTGCACCATATGGGGTGCAAACCTAGATAATGCTGAGAACTTCGCATCATACTGAGCCACAGTCTAACTCCCCTGTATGATGTCCATAAATTCCCTCTCCTTCTGTAGACGAACCTCGTCTAAGAAATACTGTCCATAAAACCTCTCAGTGAACCAATCCCAATCCATATGAACAGCTTGGGTGTTCGGCCTCTTCACTGTGCTCCACCAGTGAGCTGCCTCTCCCTCGAACAGAAATGAAGCAAGCCTTACTCTCCTGTCATCAGGGCAGTCCATAGCCTCAAATATCCATTCGACCCTCAGGAGCCACCTCTCAGCCTCCATCGGATTTGGCTGTCCACTAAAAATCGGTAGATCCATCTTACGGAATTGCTCTAAGTCCCGTGCCATCTGTATCTCTCCAGGATGTCTTAGTGTATTCCTATATTCCTTTCCTCCTTCATATCTGTTCCCATTTTGACTTATCCTTTCCTCTCTTTCCTTGGTGAAAAGCTCTGCCAAGGTACCCACCATAGCCCAAATACCATCACCAGGTGGTGGGGCATCCTACTGCTGCTCCTCGACCTCATCCGGCCTCTCTACGAGAATATCAGTGCATGCTAGTCGTCTTCTACCAGCCATATGCAAAATTCAGAATTTCAATCATTAGGACTCCCCTATAATAATTACTAAGAGTTCTAACTAGCGAGCTCACAATCCCATACCCTCCTATGGCTTACTATCTAGGATTAGGACCTATTTTTCTCTGATACCATCTTTTGTAACGCCCCGAACCTGGGTCAATGCAAAACCGGCACTCAACCCAAATCCGAAGTGCTACGAACCCAAAGCTTCTAAATACGAAACAATAAAATTCTATTCGATTAACAATTAATATCAGAGTGAAGAAGTCTTATCATGAATAAAAACCAATAATAAACGTGTATTAAAGTCATCCAAACATTCTCATCAACATATAACTCAAGTCTGGTAAAAATGGGTTCTATCACTCTCACTCTCATAAACATCAATTCTTAAATTAACAATTAACTAATCAATGTCTCAAATATCAAAACAATATCAAAACCTAACTACTTTGGATAATAATAGTCCTCTGGAACAAAATTAGCAAACTCGCCCCTAGAAGCAAACCCCATGTCTATCTCACGCGTATCAGCTAAAAACAAAACAAAACAAATAGGAATGAAATACGAATATCTCAGTAGGTAACAACATACATGGATAAACAGTTTATATATAGAAGATAGTTACTTTCATGCTCGGTAAAAATAAACGAGATAAGCAAAATACGATACAATCTCAATAGATTAAATAGTTCTCGAATCAAAACAGTTCACAAGTATAATTATTCCCAACACAATAGTGTAGTAACTAGATCACAACTAATCCATCACAATCCATCATACAACATTGTAGGACTCATGAAGACAAGTAGGTCTTTGAAAAGAAACTCTCCATTCATTATGCCACCACGCGACTTATGAGCGAAGCTACTAAGACCATCAAACCCGTATATCCACTGAGACAAGAGGCGTAATCATTGACTTATTACGCACGAAACTTACGAAGTTTGGCACATATCACCAGTATGCAGCACCTAAATCAATACATAGAGATGGCCGCTTATCCACACATGCATGCAGAATAAATTTATCTTTTTTTGTTTTTTGTTGAAATTATGTTAACTTTTGACCTAAAAACATGAAAATACTTTTAAAACAAAATTAAAGATGATATTTCATGGAATTTAGCTTTTTGTCAATTTTTAGTATAATTAAATTTTTGGGCCTTCAAAATGTTAGAAATACCTTATAGCAATTTAAAGATGACACTTTTTTCCAACCATTAAAAATTAGATTTTGTTTAGGAACCGGAGAGTTAACTTTTTGTTTTCTAAGAACATGGAAATATTCTCTTGTTTCCCCAATAGTCATACTTCACCAAGAGTAAATTCTTCATACCTCTTTACAACTAAATAAGTTTTGAAAATAGCTTGACATATTTTTAGTGTCTTCATCTTTTACTAAGACCAAAATATCAACTCTTAATTCATATAACTTGATCTAGTTCCTTTTTATTATGAAAATCTCAACTCTTGAAGCATAATCCATTTCTAATGATTCTTGTTCCTGAACCTTTCTTCATGAGTCCATTTTGAAACAAAATTTGGTTGAAATGATTTGGACTTATTTTATGATTTTTGTGGCTGATTGAATTCGTACTGCTCAGTAGTTGAATTAATACAAGATTAATTTTGTGATTATTTCAATGACTTTGAGGATGGACATAAGCCTCATATGGATGAACCTCTGAATGAGATCTATGCCCTTTGAAATCTGAGTGATCCTGTTTTAATCAAGCTAATTTTTATGAATTTGTATGGAGCCAACATCTACAGATAAGGATTTGAAGTAAGTCTAGTCAACATTCTGACCCCTATTGATGTACCAACAACTTCATCTGACCCCTATTTATTCATTTTAACTCCATTTATGGTGATTGATGGATAAGATTTTCCTAGTGGAATTTATTTTCTAATGGTACTGACTTTTCTTGATTTGTATTTGTTTTGAGAGATTTATGCTTGATTTAATATGTACTTCTCATTACAGAAGCAATCACATAAGACTAGAATCTGAGCATTTTTACTTTGATTTCTTTATAATTTTGCTTTGATTTTAACTTGATTTAAGGGCTTTGAAGGTGACAAGTCAATAAAGAGCATCTTGATCCATAGGATGATCCTTACTGAGAGTCATACATTCTTCTTTAGTTATTTTTTTATTCCATTTAATTTCATAATTATGCAAGCAATTCTTAAAATGATGAAAGACTTGGCAACCACCTTTTGGTGGATGACTGAGGGTGCCTAACATCTTCCCTTACTCATAACGTAACCCCTTTATCCATTAATCTAGTTCAGACCATTGGTTTTGTCCAATTTTTATTGTGTATTCTTGTGCACTTTGGTGTCCATCCATACTAAGACTCTATGAACGGTGGTGTCTCCATTTCTTTTATAAGTCCAATGTAGAATGCATGGACTTGAGTGAACCTCCATGGTTTTACGATGCTTAAAATATTATTTTCGTCTATATCATATATAAAAAATATATAATATTTTATTAACAAATATATTATTAATTTATGTATTTAACTTGAAATAACACATTATTAGGAGGATTTGACATAAGGTTGTATATGCAAATTGAATCGCTTTGTATTTTCGGCCTCCAACTCTTAATGCTCTTACCATTTTCCTTCCAACATGCCAGAAGCTTCAGCAGCCCCAAGGCAGTGGTTATAACCAACTTGTAATAGCTGCTACAAAAGCTCCACTACTAATGTCCTAATATAGTGATCATTTCTGTATGCTTTAATGAGGATCCTTAATGAGTAAAGAACTTTGGTGTCTGTATGCATGTTCATGTGGTTGCGGTGGTGGTGGTGGTGGTTTTCCCTTTTTGGTTTGGTATCGGGGTTCCTCTCCAAGAACTGGACTTGATCGGCTGTAAGCCGTTTCTTGATCAAACGACTGTAAGAACAATCTATTGGTTGGTTTTCCTCCACCAACATCATCAAAATTAACCATGGATCTTGAACCACCTGCAACAGATTTAGACCGCCTCCATGCAGTAAGTTATTGAATTTGCAGATGATAAGATAAAAATCAGTTTAAAAGACATATTTACAGCAAAAAGCAATAAAAACAAGACACTTGAAACATGATCAAAGACATGAATCAAGAGCTTACATACCTGTTGGGGGGCTCACAGTTAGTTAGTTACCACAACCCAATCATTAATAATGATTAAAAGGAGAGAAAACCCAGCAATGGATTACCTTATCCCGAATAGAAAAGCTATATAAGTGATATGTTATCCATTAACAAAGTTATAAAAACATCAAAAATAGGAATAATATACAAAGCAGGAAAAATTACTGAACCTGGACAAATCTGTACAAGCCAGGAATACCCATAACATCTGCCCCCAGAAGCTTCAGTCCAAAGTCAATATGCGGCAGCAAAATTAAAGAAGAATCAATTGTACAGAGTATGAATATGAATGTCTGTGCTTATGACAGAGGAGGAGCAAGGGAATTAACAGAAACTACACATAAATAAAGTAAAACATAAAACGAATGCTCAATTGGATGAATATGATAAAGCACTAACAGGTTCCACCCTGAAGATGTCCTATATGACTAATGATCCCGGAAATATAATGTAACTCTTCTGAACATTGTATGCTAAAACATATGTAAGAAAACTTTAAGTTGTAAAATCGCACAATAATATTCATCTAATAAAAGCCAATGTTTTGACTAATCGCCCTAGCCTCTGGGTATGACCTGTCAAGGTCCATCTGAGAGAGAATTCCTAGACCTAATGTGTGTGCACTTCAACAACAAAGAACAAGAATATGAACACTGGTCTCCAGAAACCAATAGGAGAGTCTCTCAGCATTATATCATTGAAAATCAATCAAAATCAATTCAATATAATAACACACACCTTTTCCATGAGAGAGACAAATACATTTTCAAAATAAGGAAAGCTTGGAACCAGTGGCTTCAATGTAATGCGTGGAACAGCAAAGAACTGCAGATCCACCACCTGCAATTCTAAATATATCAAAACTAACTATTCAATCTTAACTATGGAACAATAATCAATTCAATAGTGTTTTCACATTCCAGCCAAAATGTCTCATATCATATAGCTACAGAAACAGTATATGCCAGCCATATCTCAAGAACTAAAACAAAGTGCGGCAAGCTTCATAGGAGCAATAAGAGAAAGTAAACAGCAAACGGCTGATTCCATAACTGAGATCACACAAGGGCAGTTCTGATTTCAATTGGCCTACAATGCTTAGATCTGAACAAACCAGGGCTAGTAGCATCTCATGGCACCACGAGTTCAGAAAATCTCTCTCCTCATTAATTGACAATAGCAAGAGATATTTGCCATTCCAAAAAGAGAACAAATGATAAATAATCATATATCTATTCTTTTGCCTTTTCACTATAAATCCAATAAATAAAAAACCCTTTTTTTACTGTATAAAGAAATGAACACAAAATCTAAGACATCATCCGAACCAAAAAGCAAAGTGCCAATAAATTAAAGCAACAAGATGCCTGGCTGCAATTCCACAAATTTCTTTCAGGACAGGGCAAGGGGGAAAAAAAACAAAAAACAAAAACTGGATGGGAAACTGATTTCTTACAAGGAAAAAAGAAAAAAAAAACAAAAATAATTCGACAAACAATATTCTGAACCATAGTTACCTCGATGATGATTTCTCATCTGCCAGTAACCACCAATCCTCCAAGATGTATAATATTCTTAACTAGAGGATATCACTCATGCATTCATCGCACCTCTTATTTAGTCATTTTATGAGCGCAGAGGCCAGAATATTGCTCACCAAGCAAATATGCATTCCACATGGCCAAGCTTGGAATTTATCATTGATGAGGTTGGGACCGGTGCTGCTTTCATGCAAGGCATATAGCCATGCAACGATTCTTCTTCAATGCGCAGTTTCAAGCGCAGAGCCATAGCTTTCTTGAGTGCAGCTGCAGACAGAAAAAACAAAGCATCAGCAAGTATTATGGAAAACAGAGCACATGAAATATGTTTTACATACATCATAATCATATGTAAGATCTAATATTCACTTATATTTAGGGAGCAAAAAATAAAATAAAATTGACAACATCCTAGAATTACTAAAACCATGGCACACATGAAAATATTAATCCCAATTGGACAAATGAAAGTCTGCAGCAGCTAAAATTATCAAATTTACGCACCACTAGAGACAACCTCACCTAAGAAAACTCACCTAATTTACTCAAAAGGGAGCCTCAAGTGATTCATCCCAAACATCGGCACTCCCATTGGAAGCATCTTCCCCATCTTCTTCCATTGAAAGCCTAATGTATTCTCTATGTGCAAAACGATCCCATTCTGTCAAAGTTGGATCCTCAGGTTCCTGATCACATCACAGCAAAAATGATCATAACTGCTGCCCCAGCTGTAAACAGTCGCGTATCCTGGTCAAGAACAAATTTCAAATGTGACCGTACCTGCCGAATAAGAAATGGATCTCGAGTTTCAAATGCCATGAATTTATTGAGGTTAAAAAGGATATTGAAAACATTTCCTGAAAGTTTGCAACCTTTCAAGTCACGTAGTGTGAAATAGCTCTCATTCTGGGAAATAAAAAACAACACATACATGAAGATTCAAGAACAACACAGGCAACTATAAATAAAACACAAAAAAGTAAGATCCAATCATCCAATCGATCAGCAAAAATCAAGGTCTCACCTCTGGTCCAATCATGTCAACAATCTGACACAAGATATCGTCAAATGCAATTGCTCCTCATAAAAGAATTGCATTTCGTTTGGTGTGAGTACTCCATTTCCATCTAGATCTATGCACTTGAACCTGCAACATAAGATCTAACAAGTTATAGAGTAATAAAACAAAGGACAACTAAAAGAAAACAGAATACATTCAAGCAATAATAAATTGGGGAAGCTCATGCTCCTAGAAGTTCCAAAACTCCTATGCCTGTAAAATATACTTCAAACATTGTGGCTACTTGTGCTCATCTGGCCCTTTTACTTGTAAATCCTTTTTGGTTCTACTCCGTTCTAGTTCGTCCTCTCCCCCTGCCCCTTTTCAGCCCCTATTCCCTTCAGAAGCCATCTGTAACGATGAGGATCAAAGGTTTCTTATGGATTGCCTTGTGGAATAAGATTAATTCCGCAGCTATGCTTCAAAGGAGAAGGCCATACAACCAGAAGAAAAAATTCAACCCCGAATTAAGAGTGGGAATAATTCCACACATTTCTGGTAAGGCATAGCCACAACCGAGCACGCATGTGCTGGCAGTAGATTCCAGGCACAATGTCCTACAGACCAAAACTGTTTCAAGTCACCTCCGGTTTGCAATTTTTTTTTTTCCTTTTAACAATATGGAGTGCTAGTCAACTAGGAATACTGGATTGAACAAGAATTCCACGTTATTGATTGGCTAATGGTGTTTCTCCTTCTGTTGTTTATAATACTCATCTCTAATCGGATTATATATTCAAGTCTTCTAATTCACCATTAATAAACTTAAAATAGCTCTATATGGTCAAAATCCCCAAAAATCCGAAATCTACAGTTGGTCACGCAAAATAATAAAGGGTCATACTTCAGATCTGAAGAAAAGGGATTTGGCAAAATTGAAAAAAAAAATGATACAAAAGAAAAGCTCCTAATAAACTTGCCAAAATTTCTCCCTTCCTTATTTTGGCTTAGCTTTTTCATTAGCCACGCAAAATATGTCCCATTTGTTGCCTATCCAAGAACAATCGAAACTGCTAGCAAATTAAAAAAAATTTAAAATGGTACAAGTGACCGTTAAGAGATGGACAAAAGCTAAAAAAATTCTATAGGAGAAAGAAGATAAGCAGCTGATTTAGTTTTGTATCCAGCTAACAAATCCCCGGGAGGATTGTACAAAACCTATGGAAAACACAATATTTTGAACGACTTAAAAGAACCTTCAATAACACAACCAAACATTATAAAACCATTAGCCAAAACATTATGAAGTTGCTTCCACTTTACCACGAGCATCACAAAACAAAAGAACTACAGAAATAAATTTAGTTAACAGAGTAGGATCAAATAACACATTAAGGGCTCAGATGGACAACCGCATCAAAGTTGAAGCACAAGTTTGGGGTGTTCAGTGGGTATCTTGTTACCAACATAGAGAATTTCTTATGTTATGGCAAGCTCAATCAATAAACTCAAATTAAAGAACTAAATATCCTGTTAATCCAAAAAGTTATTCGGATTGAAGCAAAAAGAACTAAGTACCTGCACAGGGTGAATTAGACCAAACTGTGCATCAAACACTTACAGCAATGGTCTGTGGCAGGGGTAATTATAAAGGCAATTAATCAATTAAAACTGCTTTAAACTTAATTTGGCTTTTAATACAAACCAATCTGGGTTCAACCGTACGAAAAGAAGCCCTACTGCGGAAAGATGATTGTAACCAACGAAATAGGATAGGAAAAATCTTCTACAGACCTAGAGATCCAACGAAAGGAAGCAATAACTAAGAAAAAACATACTGAGAAATAGAAGGAGAGAAA
This sequence comes from Buxus sempervirens, assembly GCA_947561395.2. Classification (NCBI taxonomy): domain Eukaryota; kingdom Viridiplantae; phylum Streptophyta; class Magnoliopsida; order Buxales; family Buxaceae; genus Buxus; species Buxus sempervirens. The sequence continues at coordinate 21,565,097 of OX387188.1, read as the reverse complement.
AAGAGAAAGGCTGCTTACCTCAGCTACCTTCGTAGCTCCTCCAATCTGTAGCTCCTCCAAAGAAGAACCTGAACAGAAAAACAAGAATGAACAAGGTCAGGTGAGAAGAAATAAGGAATAAATGAGAGGTTTGAGATGATATACCAGATTTGCTGCCTGCCTAGGATAGTTTGCTGATCGTTAGGATGTGATAAAACCCTCGGTCGATTGATTTTCTGATGGACAAGAAGCTGAATGGACAAGGAAGAGATCCCTGGTTCGTTCGTTGATTACCGATAGAGGATAGTTGCCGGAGATTGAATGTAGATCCACCGATGGACGGAGCTTCACCTGGTAGCGTGGCCGGCGGCGGCTCTTGCAGAGTAGTGGGAGACAGAGAAGTGAGGGAAGAAGAAGAACGAGACAAACAGAAGCAAACCGTGCGCGGGGTTTAATTTCCGCGCTATATAGGTTTGCCGGCGCATAGAAACACCACTAAAATTCCCTATTTTCAGCTACATTACGAGAACGTCGCAACTTAGTAGTTTTCAACCTTATACAGCGGAGAACAAAAAAATATGTCGTTATATATTATTTATTGCGACATTCTTTTTTGTTTGCCGCAAAATTAATGTCGCGAAAAGTTTAATTTTTTGTAGTGTTGGGGGGAGGGGAAGATGGGGATTTTGTGGGGAAATGCATCATATTGCGTTATTTTGTAAGTTGTGACAACTCAACACAACTTGATTCTGGACCATTGGAAATTTATGATATGAGGCAAACTCAAGAGTTGGTCATAACTGCAGAAAATTTCATCAATTTCCTCTGACTACATTGAACAAAAAGAAGCTAAAAATCCTGAAATTTTATGCCTAAAACATAATAAATCAATTTAGTAGAAATTAAGGTGTCAATTTCAACAAAATTTCCCATAAAGAGGAGATCTGTGTGAACCAGTGTTTAAAACCCGGATAGGCCTAGTAACTCTGGGAGTTACCTATCCTTGTAACTCAGCAACTCGGACCTAGTTACTAGCTTATAATTACAAAATTAATATTAATATTTTAAAATTAAAAAATTATGTATAAAAAATTAAACAAAAGTTTGACCCTTCTTATATTAAAAATATAAGTTATAAAACAATATTTACAAAAGGTATTTTAGATTTGAGTTCTTATTGTCCTTGATCTTATCCATGATTAAGAGTTTTAAATTTTTAAGAGTCTTGTTTATGATCCTCTTACTCTTACAAATCAAGATCCAAAAACATAAGTTTAGATTCAAAAGAATTTTTAGATTTTAAAATTCCTTTGAAAAGAAAACCTCCAATAATAGACTGTTTTGATGTGATATTTTCCAAAAATATAGTTTAGATTTAAAGAAGTTTGTAGATTTGAGAATTTTTAAGAAGGAAACCTGTCATAACGGAATCTTAAGTTAAAGGAAACATATTTGTTTAATGCAAAATTCAATTTAGACTTTGTTAATCGTACAAGTTTCCTAAAAACTCTGACGAGTTTTCAAATAACTCGTCCTTATAATCCGGTTAAATGTTGGTTAAACTTGCCCTAGTTTTTAGGGCGAGTTTACCAGCACATCCACCTTTCCGAGTTAATCGGCCGTGTATTCCGAGTAACCCGCTGGTTTAAAAACACTGGTGTGAACATTGCACAACACAAACAAAAAAGAAAAAAATGGCAAAAAATTATTTAAAAACCAGAAATAAATCCTAGAAAAAAATTATCTCACAAATTATGAAAGCTGTTAACATTAAAGAAAGGTAAAATTAAGATTTTCAGTATTCTGCCTATGTGAAGGAGTAAGGACATTCAAGCTGCTGTCCCATGAATGCCTGTTAAATAGATACATTGATCCTATTTGTGGTGACTTCTCTGCAACTGATTTCATTACTTTGGAGTTGCATGATGAGTCATGGAAAACAGAAAAGATGCACCCATGGCAACATGATTTGAAGCCAACAGTGAGACAATTTTGGGTGTCAATGATTCATGCTTGAGCTCTTGGCCGAAGTGCTCTTGCTTGAATGCAAATCATGCTACCATGGGATTACCTAAATTGGACTCATGAGCTTTTGGGGGTACCTCTTTTTGTCTGAATGTAATACAGCTTGAAAGTACAAAAATGAATCTCTTTGTATGTAGTACCCAAACAGAAAGATAAAAATTAATCACAAAGAAAGCCAACTACAACTTTTCTGCTTAGAGAGACAAATTAACAACATGAAAACATTTAGGAAGTCTCTTTTAATACTTAAAAGCACTTCAAGAATTTCACAAATGCAATTGAGGTAGAGACAGCGAAAACAAAGAGGTAGAGACAAAACCAAAATTTCATGTAACTAGTCCTTTCAAAAGCATAATTATGTCTTTGTTACCTCAAGATTGAGATTGGAAACTCTAATTTAGAATGGCTTGCTGAATTTGAGGAACTAAGAGGTTTGTTGGATGCCCTTAGAAATTTAGGCTATGTCTGGCATTGCTTCTCAAAAATTTCAGCAAAAAGCAAGAAAAGCAATTAGATTGTTTTTGCTTTTGTGAAGATCTTTTCATAAAGCAAAACCATTTTGTTCACATTTGCTTTGTTACAGAAAAACAAAAAAGCATATTTGGCAGCATGCACTTTTGATTTGGGTTATTGGGAATTGGGTTTTGCACTATGCTGCATGGTAAAATATGGATGTGAAAAGCGCAAAGAAAAAGAGAACGTGTGCTGGGATCATTATCAACACACTAAGTTATGATGCAGCCTTATGCTTTGGATAGGAGTAGGCATTGCACCAAATCAATTGCATCTTGTATCAAATAGCATGTGAGCTGTTTTCATTTGAGTTATGTTAGCATTACTGTAGACAAGAATAACCTTTTTTTTTTTTTTTGAAAGTTAAGTAAGAAATATATTCACAAAAGGGATAGAAGATTACAAGAGTTACATAGACCTGGCCTTCCCTCACGGTTGGGCCACGGTCACACAGGGCTATACATAAGCCAAAACACTCCTACCTTATACTTCAGTAAAATGAATGTTACCACATCATAAAAAATTCCAATTCAATCTCCAATTACTGATAATTTGCCTATTGCTTGCAATGTCTTTGACAACGTAATCTTTACAAGAGCATTTTGCATGCACTTCCTCAATGATATGGCCGAGCACTTCAGTATGCGGCAAGTAACTGTTTTTGAAAATTCGTCTATTCCTCTCAGTCCATATGTGATATACCGCTGCCCCCATTGACAGCTTAGCAATAATATTGATGGGGGATGCACCAGCAAATTTCCTTTGTGCCCATTCAACCACTTCCCCCCACTGATATGATGACGGTCTTAGCAATAACATTACTGTAGACAACAATAACTTATTGTTACTTATAAATTACAAATACTGGTTACATTAGTACACTGTGTAAGTTGGACTAGACCCAACGCTGTACAACTAGGATCAAGTTGCTGGTAGCCTTGCCCCTAATTATATACAATAATAGTCAAAGCAATTGCATCCCTTATTGGCATTTCATCAAATATTTGGTGAGCACCCCAACATCAAAACTTGTTGAACTCCAACAAACTTGTACCAGCAAAAACATGAAGTATTGAACAGTTGCTAATGAATGCACTACCTGATGGGAACATCTTGGGAATCAGCACATTCCCTGATCAACAAAGGGAATGTAAATCAATGTATGGGAACTACATGGGACTGTATTTGACTGAAAAAGGGAAGGGCCTTTCCGGGTTCTTCATACTGCTGGACTCCTATGATCATGGTCTTTCACCTTTTTCTTCCAACTCCTGAAATGTTACCGACGGAGACAGCAAAGATAGGAGTAGGAAAGAAAACAAAATAGATGTGAGCCGTTCTCGTAGGATGAATCGTAGCAGACACCCGTACTACGCGAAATGGAGACTTCGATCGTCGCAGCAGTAAGAAAACAAAATATGCCGGAGAAGATTTCGTTGATAGTCGAAAATCGGTCATCTGTGCAATTGTCGTCGTAGGTCGGTGACGTGTGAAAGGATAAAGAAGGAAGAGGGAGAGTCGAGAGTCTCAGGAAGCAATGAAGCAAACGATGAAAGTAAAAAAAAACAAAAGAAAAAAATTCTGCTTCTCAAGGAAAGCAATGTTATTGCTTTTTGCTTCATCATTACTAAAAGCAAAAGTAACCCTTACCAAACAGAAAGCAAATGCAGAAGTTTACTCCGCACGTTACTACGTTAACGTGCGGAAGACATCTGACAAACCTTTAACAGGTTAACCAACTATGGTTAATCTGTTACCCGACTCATAACCCACCGGAGAGCCCCTCTCTGAACAGATTCAAAATTTAATTTAAATTAAAAGCTGCTGCACAGGCAGAACATCATGTCTCTATCCAAATATCTCTGTTACATTTTCTTTTCCTCTCCTCTCATCATCAAAAGCGAATCTCATTCAAAGATGAAGTGTGTGTGGGCATCCGTTTCTTCAAGCTCATGATTTTCGATCGAATGCGGCTCTGAATGCCCTCGCTAGGGCTTCTGAGGAGAAAATCCCTAATCTCGTTCTCTACAATTATCCCTCCTTTTCTGGAGCTTTTTCTGCCCTATTCGCTCATCTTTACCATTCGCATCTGAACCTTCCTTGCCGCATCTTGCCTTCCTCTTTTTCACTTTCGCCTCAACCCCATTTCGGAAAGATTACAAGAAAGAAAAGACTAAAACCCCATTTCAGAAGTGATTGCCTATTTTGCATTTATGGCTATTACTGGGATTCTAACTTTTAAAATGTTAGAAATTGACGGAAGAAAGGTATTTGAAACTGGAAATAGAAGGAGAGCGATTTAACGATCGTTAAGATCCCATGTGCGGCCAAGTAGAATTACCATGTTACTTGTAGCATCCTCCTGAGATCAATAAGCTTGCTAGTCTCTGGGTATTCTTTAATCTGTTCTCCAAGTATGATTGTAGTAAAAAGATTTTCCAATGGATCTGTCCATGCGTGCTCAAATTATATTACAAACATATGGGTTAAGAGGCTTCAAATGTTCTCATCTTCGATGTGTCAAAATTAACCTAAAGTTACACAAGGCATTGACCCTCGTTTTGCATATTGAAATTTCAGTCATGCAAGTCTTGAAACAACTCTGCGCTAAATCTTCGGGATTTGAAATTTGTTGTTGACGTGGGGTTAATAGTCTGGAATACAAAAATACTACTTGAACTAGGAGCCATGTCTTTCCATCTAAAGTTTAACTTTCCTCCAAAAGCAGACTGAACTGTGTGGTTCTTAAGGAAATGGTGATCAAAAGCAGACTAGTGAGAGAGATCCATTTGGGCTCTTTTTCAACAGCAAAAATCAGTGAAGAAGGCATGAGGTCTGATGCTCATTGCTTAATACCACAACACCCAGAAACATGTAGAAGCACAAAACGTATAAAAGCAGCCCATCAAACACAGAGACGAAAAAGAGTCCGAAGGTTCCTCTGTGCAATAGAAAATTTGGAAGAAGCGGGAAAGACAAAATGTTTTAATCGGGGTAAGGGTCGGCTGGAAAAGTGTTTTTATTTGCCGGTAAGATGAATCGGCGGATATTGCAAACCATGGTTAGCAACGACCCGGGTAAAGGTATAACCGGGTTTGCTGTGGACCCGACCTGCCAAATGTCTTCCGCACGTTAACATAGTAATATGCGGAGTAAACTTCTGCGTAGCAGAAGATTTGCGTTCTACCAAACATGCTTATTGCTGAAGAAAGCTTGATTTTGCTTCCAAAAACAATACCAAACACAACCTTAGTCTTGAGCCGTTCATCCCAGATGTTAAAGTTTGGTCACTTGATCATGGAAAACCAATTTTCTTAAAGTCGTTCCTTTTGAAAACTTTACCAAATGCATTTTTACTGGTTTTTAAAATCATAATAGATTGTAATTAGAAGTTACTAAAGGAGTTTTTTCTTCACTTGTTTCTAAAAACATAAAAAAAAGTTCGAAAAGTTACTTGTTTTCAAATTGATTTAAAAAAAAAAAAAAACTTTGCCAAACAGCCTCTTACTTTTAGTTGGATAATTAATAGACACAAATGCTTGCATGTCTTAATTTGACTCACATGAATCTGTTAATAATTATAGAAATTATTCAAAAATAATTTTTACTTGAGGAATTAGAGATGACAATCGAAATTCACTAAGGCAAGAGAGATACAGTCAAGTTTTATTCTCTTCAAGGCAATGAAAGGCCAAATAAATATAACATTTTGTAATTTATCGTGAGGAAGTAATGTCTTTTTACAATTAGAAGTAATTTTGATAAATATGATGTTGTGCATGTGACTTGAATTCAATCAATATTTACATATGGGCCTTATTGTATGAGGGGCATTTTAGTTATTTTGGATATTTCTTGTATAAAACCCAAAACTTGGGTTTTTAGATTGTACTGTAGAGAGATTGTGCAACTTTCAACCAAGAGAGGGTTTTATGTATGTAACCCTTATCTTTCACAAATCTAATGAAAGAACTCCATAATCCATGAACCTAGGCACGCATTTTTGCAGAACCATGTAAATCTCGTGTCAAGTTTTAATTACTTTGATTTCTGCTTTATTGTTGATGTTTGTTTTTCAATACACATGAAATGAAAATGCTATCGTTTGTGGTAGTCGGAAAGAAGATAAAAAAATGTAAGGTTCCCTGTCATTATTGATGTAGAGATACGTGTATGGTTATTGTGTCAAAAATCCACCATCATCTTCGGGGATTCACACCTATTATTATGTTCAACATTTCACATATTTCACTATATATTTATAGATGATTGCTTTTGTTATGCTAATCTTTTCCCTCAAATTCAATATTAATGACTTCTTGAATGGGTTATAAAGTTCAAGATGATGATTGGAAATCAATGTTGTGTTAAGATAAAAAATAAAAAAAAAGTTTAGTGTAACCATGGATGTGAATTTTAATAAAAGAATTCTCAATTTCCTTGAGAGAGTGGAATATATCACTTGATGTCCTAATCTAAAACTCCAAAGCAGCGTTTTCAATTTCGGCGGCATGCCATGATTGATTTTTTTTCAAGTATCAATGCGTTTCGACACAAAAAAATCACTTATTTGAAAATCAAACAATTTTTTGCGGCATGCCAACGAAACATGGCAACGTGCCAAGCGAAACGAGCAAAACAGGCGATAAAGAGAAAAAAAATTTGATTTTTTAAAATTTTCATCAGCGATTTTTTGCGGCATGCTGGCAAAATGAAACGGCGTGCCGAAAAAATTTCGATAGAATCAAAAAATCAAATTTTCCAGTTTTTTGCCTTTTTATTTTTCCGGTGTTTCATCGGCACGCCGGCGGCGTACCAATTTTTTCAAAGATCGGCACCCCCATCGAAATCGAAATTGAAAACCTTGCTCCAAAGCACATAAATAAATGAGACAAAAAGGAGATAATAAATTACTGTTGTGCTCCAGGTTGTCAAATTTTGAACTAAATGTAACTATGGTTGTCAAATTTTGAACTAATTGAGTTTGGTGAAGTTAATACATCCTATAGGAAATTACCTCCTTTCTCCTCTCATCCTAAACTTCTTCTTCTGACACCTTGGAGAACTTTCCTACATGAAATTATGTTCTGAAATTGTCGTGGGATTGGGCGCCCCGCGACTCAGAGACACCTCCTAGCCCAATTATCTTCTCACTGTCCGGATTTAGTCTGTTTATCTGAAACGATTGCTCAGGAGAAAGTGATTAAAAGAGTAGTGCGTCGGTCTGGTTTCCAATCATATTTTATGCAACCACCAGAAGGACGCCGTAATGGAAGTTGGTTGAATCGTTGAGCAATGGCAATGACACCCCATGGCTGATATTTGGTGATTTCAATGCTATGTTGCAGTCGGCTGATAAAAGAGGAGGCTCGCCACTGAATCGACGGCAAACTACCTCTTTTGCGTCATTTATTGATCACTGCAACCTATGTGAACTACCAATCAAAGGGCCACAGTTTACATGGTCCATTGGTCAAGAGGGGCTACGGAGAATTTCTGAAAAAATTGACAGGGCTTTTGTTTCCATAGATTTTTTTGATCTTTTCCCTTCCCCTACTTTATTCTCACAACCCATTAACGAGTCTGATCATTGTCCAATGCTGCTGGAATTGGTTAAAGCTCCTAGAAAAGGATCTTGACCTTTTCGTTTTGAAGCATTATGGCTTGATGAAGACTCATGCTCATCAGTAATATCAGACTCATGGAAAAGTCAAGCATCCTCAGTCCCTCTTAGCCATAAACTGAGAAGATTATCTGGAAATCTTAGGACTTGGAACAAGTCCACTGTGGGGAATCTGAATCTCAAATTACAGAGGTTACAGAGTCAGTTGATGGAGGCTCAGGAAGAACTTTCACGTTCTGTTGATGCGTCACTCACAAAAGAGAAGATAATTAGAACTGAGTACAATAAAGTCTTAGCTCAGCAAGAAATCTTTTGGTATCAAAGATCTCGCATCAATTGGCTAAAGTGGGGAGACTTGAATACCAAATTTTTTCACAAGTCCACTCTCATTAGACGACAACGAAATTAAAATTATATTTTCTCTTTACTTGACTCGTCTAATACTGAAATTTCTGATCGTAAATTGCTTGAAGAGCATATACTCTCTTATTTTTCAATCTTTGTACAGGGCTCAACCGCAGTGGACAACCATCGAGCTTCCCCACTTAATCCAACCTTGCATCAATGATCTGCACAATTCGGTTTTTGCTCAGGTACCTTCTCAACGTGACATCTGGGACGTGATTAAAAATATGGCCCCATTAAAAGCCCCGGGTCCAGATGGATATCCTGCAGCTTTCTTCCAACACTAGTGGGAGGTAATTGGTGCGGACGTGGTCTCTTCAATTCAAGGTTTTTTCGAATCAGGTTGTATGCCGACAAACTTCAACCATACTTTTATTACCTTGATTTCTAAAGTTAATCATCCCAGATCTTTAAATCATTTCAAATCGATTGCGACCTTTACTTGATAAAATGATATCACCAAACCAGGCTGCTTTTGTGCCGGGGAGACTCATAAGGGACAACATTTTAATACACCATGAAGTCTGTCATTTCTTCCACAACAAGAAAAGGGCCTCTAAGAACTCAAGACGAAAGAAACACCAACATGGGTTTTATGCCCTGAAGGTTGATTTCTCTAAAGCATATGATAGGGTTAATTGGAGTTTTTTAACGTTCTGTTTTGGAGGCCTATGGGTTTAACGAACATAATATTCATCTTCTTATGACATGTGTCCAGTCGGCTTCTTTCAGTATTCTTTTCAATGGTGCACCCGTAGGGAATTTTAAGGCTCAAAGGGGACTCAGACAAGGAGATCCCTTGTCCCCTTATTTATAATGTGCCAGCAAGTCCTTAGCCTTACCATTAGTCGAGCCGAAATAGATGGTCGCTTTTCTGGGGTCAAATTAAAACCTCAATGCCCTTCCTTAAGCCATCTAATGTTTGCTGATGATGTCATTTTTTATGTTCATACCAAAGCCAGGGAGGCATACTGTTTACTGAGATTGTTACATAAGTACTCTGTTGAGTCGGGTCAAGAGCTGAATTTTCAAAAATCTTCTATTAGATTCAGTCACAACACCCCAAAACAACAGAGAACAATGATTAGACACTTATTCAATGTTAGAAGTGTGAATGGCATGGATAAGCATCTGGGTGTACCAATTCTATATAAAAAACCCTCCCCCAAAGACTGTCAGAATCTTATTGAAAGAGTTACAAATAGATTGGCGGGATGGAAGTCCTTATTATTGTCTCAGATGGGAAGAGTAACATTGATCCAATCGGTTTTATCAGCGCAGGTAAACCACTTAATGTCTTGTTTTTTAATGCCCAAATCCATTATTCATAAATTGGATCAATTAGCCCGCCAATTCTTTGGAAAATAGGTGATTCTCAGAAGGGTTTGGTTACATTATGCTGGGATCGCATCACTCTCCCTTGGCGAAATGGAGGGTTGAATATCAAGCGACCAGAAATAATGAACAAGGCTATGCTGATGAAGGCTGCGTGGCACTTGCAATCCCAACGACAAGGTCTCTGGGAAACCATGATGAAAGGTTTGTATTTCCCATCTACTGATTTTATGAAGGCTCAACTTAAAAAAGGACACTCATATTGTTGGAAGCAGCTGCAATCCTTAAAAGGCAAACTCAAGGAAGGGTTGTCATGGATTGTTGCAAATGGTGAACTGATTGATATCTACAGCAGCAACTGGATCCCAAGCACAGAATCAATTGAACTACCTCGAGTGGAAGGCAATGCAGAATCTATTACTCGGGTTAGTCAATTACTCTCCCCTGATAAAGTTTCTTGGAATATCTCTCTCTTAACTTCTCTGTGGCCGATATCTGTTGTTTCCAACGTTTTGTCCACCCCAATTTCTCCTTTATTCCCTCAAGATAAGCAGGTGTGGAATCGCACATCCAATGGGGCATTCTCATTCTCGTCGGCATACCGTTTATTATTGGGTCCTTTACTCAATGAAACTGACAGGATATGGCTCCGTATTGAATTGGCATTTAAATTCACCAGCTCGTTGTAGATTTTTTCTGTGGAAAAGTCTTAACAAAGGTATCCCGACTAATGACCTCATTAGTACCAGACTACAGCGGAGTTTTCAACCTTGCTGTCTATGTAATGTAGCTTCGGAGACAGCAGAACACATCTGGTTGCAGTGCCCATTTTCTCGTGCTGCTTGGCTGCATACCATTGGAGGGTCTTCTCAGTCGTATGGTCCTCAAGATTCTTTATTGAATTGGATCAAATTTCTGATTAAATTAAAGCCAGCTTGTATGAATCATGATATGAATGACATTCTCTCTCAGATTTCTTTATTTGGCTGGGTTTTATGGAATCACAGAAACCGTGTTTTATTTGATAATGATAAACCTGATGTTTTTCAGGTTATTCATCAGTTTCGTCGTCTGCAACAAGAGTTTAATTCCATTGATCAGTCAACTCAAGCTACCTCAACAAAGAAGCATGAAGAACTAATCAACTGGTCTAAGCCACCTCTGGAATTCCTCAAAATTAATTTCGATGGTGCCTGGAGACAGTCATCTAGAGACGGTGGTTATGGAGTTGTTGCTAGAGACCGCAATGGGAGGTTCATGGGAGCTATAGCAGCATCTTGCACGGTTAATAATGCACTTCAAGCCGAAGCACTAGCAGCTCTTGAAGCTCTGAAATTAGCCACTGCTTTAAAGACCCCAAACATCATTCTTGAAGGAGACTCGGCAGTGATGGTGGACTTTTTATGCAATGATAAATGTTCTCATCCCTGGAGAATTAAGCCAATACTGGATCAAGCGAAATTATAAAATCCATTTGATTCTACAAGTGTGAGCCCCTCACTGCAAAATTTTATTAATCATCCTGAGGTCAAAGTATATATGACTTCATCTATTAGAGATACACCAAAGAGTACCATTCTAATGGATTTTATAAGTTCTTGAATTACTTATGGTTTGAACCTCTCAACTGATTAGATACTAATTATTATCAAGGAACTCTTAGAAAAAAAAAATAAAGAAGAGAGAACTTCTATTTAAAGAATTTGATAAAGATGATTATGAAAATAGAAAAGAGGTATTTAGTTTGCCATGGGCACAGGCTTCCCTCGTAATTCTTTCAAGCAGTTGTAATTGAACTTTTTAGCTCTATCAAATGGTTGAGTGGTCTTTGCTTGTGTCTAAATTGCCAGTCTTATCCTTCATTTGGACTTGTAATAACTTAATGTTTCTTTAATTAGTAAGAAAGTTAGATTTAATCCAAGCCATCTCATAATATAATTACTATCAATCGACATAAACAATCTCAATCGATCACTTCATCATTTGCCGTAGCAAGCAAAATTAAACATAACATACCTCCCTATAGCAAGAGAGAGAAGAAGGAAATGCTCAAAGAGACAGATATGAAGGAAATGCTACCAAAGCTATATAGTTGATACTAATATCAACAAGCTAGGTTGATGCATTTTTTCTTTATTCTTACATGATACCAAAGCACTAGAGAAGTACAACGCATTAAGCATTAAACACACATGTATCCATGCATGAGTATTTTATTATTACCAAACACATTACCATTACTTCTGGTTCGGACAATTAACATTTGTCTTGCAATAGCATTTGCTATGCATACCTTTAATCTTACAACGGCCCTCGAATTTATGCTCTGAATGGCAACTAGCATGACAGCTAGGTTCCCATCCGCAAAACCCTACGAATAATGTGCTTTCAACTTCACACGCCTCGATTGCTTGTCCCGGTCCATCTCCTTGTCCATTTTCATCTTGTGCCTTTGCATGAACCTTCAGCCCTATATATTTTACCAAAAAAAAAATTATAAAATTATTCTTGGTTACAAATGAGCTAGGTTTGTGAAAGAAAAGATTTTATACATACATACATACATATGTGTGTGTGCATATTAAAGATGGCATATAAAAAGAAAAAAGAAATAACCTGCAGCCATAAGAAGCAATGCGAGGATGACGGAAAACCAAAACAGACGCTTGCCAGGCTCCATAACACTCCCAGAGAGAAAGGAAACGAGAGAGAGAGAATATGGTATGAAAGATAGTATAGCTATAAATACTACTTATATAGTTGTTTTCCTACGAATATCGATATTAACAAGAGTGTTCGTGGCTGCTATCTTTAATACCAACAAACCTTTTCCTTGTAACTTTCACCAACGATTGTTGTGTTTGCTCCGAGTCTCCCAATGTAGCTATTGTTTTATCGAAAACACATCAATAAAAGCAGCTCAAATTAAGTATCTAGAGATGAGACGGTTACAACCAGATGAGAATGAATTTGGGATTCTAAAGACAAATTTAAGCATCAGCATAACGACCACTTTGTCTTTTAGGGAAAGCATCAACAGATCGGCCACTTTGTTAGCATGTGCAAAAGAATATTATTTGTCTGTTTAAGCCTTTAAATACAAAGAACATGAGGTCATTACTAAATTTAACTAGGGAAGAAAAATATATTCTTTTTAGAAAGGTTTTAAATATATGAAAACAAACCTTCCAATAAAATTAGGTGAAGAAAGGTGTGATGAATTGTCATTAATCATTTTTATATTATGCTTTTTTATAAGAGCCTTATATTAATGGAATTGGGAGTGCTAGGCAACTTACATAATTTGACACGATCATGTATGTAACATACTGTTTGTAATATACTACAAAATGGAAAAAAGACCAAAGCAATTATGAGCCAACTATCTTTTATGGTATACTTTATGTGACTAATCTAAACTGAAGATTGTGGTTGACCATTTGCAAGTTTACTAATTTCTTCCCAAAATAAGTATAGACACCTCAATTTGTATCAAAGAAGTATTATCTTTGTAATTTTTACAGCTCTTAACAAGACAAGAGTGCATGAGCTAAGGACACATGACCCATTTGAATTTTAAGTCAGCAACGGAATGTCCCAGCATTCCTTTCAGAATGAATTGATCTTTTTTCGTTTTTCGTTGAAATTATGTTAACTTTTGACCTAAAAACATGATAATACCTTTAAAACAAAATTAAAGATGATATATCATGGAAATTAGCGTTTTGTCAATTTTTAGTATAATTAAATTTTTGGGCCTTCAAAATGTTAGAAATACCTTAGGAATTTAAAGATGACACTTTTTGCCAACCATAAAAAGTTAGATTTTGTTTAGGAACCAGAAAGTTTAACTTTTGTTTTCTAAGTGTAGACACCCCAAAATTGCACGATTTTTTTGATAAATCTTGAAGGAGGGGAATATCTTATTGAAATTTTCAATTCTTAGCATTGGTTTGAAATCCTTAACCCATTTGAATCTAAAACCACAAAGGAAAAGGCCCAAATTCAATCTATTGTGCAAAGTCAAACTTTTCTGGTTGAATTTTGTTGACTTTTGACCCCAAAGAAGAAATATTTTTTAAGGCAAGATTTCAAGATAATTTTTCTTGGTAATCAAGTTTTTAGCAATGTTATTGCATAAATGAATTTTTTGAGCCTTTAAATCTTGACAAATACCTTAGTATTAACGTGTTGAATCTTTTTACCAGACTTGAAAAACCGGAATTTAGCCTTGAACTAGAAATTTGACTTTTTATTCAATTAGAATTTGAGTCTAGAACTATTTTTAATGGATTCAAATAGGGGGTATTTGCATGTAAATAAGTATTGCCTGTGCAGGTAAGGGTCAAGGCTATACAAATGTGTGCTGACCGCACTTATATTGCAGTTTTATTCTATCCGCATATTGTTTGCGGACGGAGCTCGCCCGCATTGTAAGTGCGGTTTGGTCTTGTCTGCATATATAGTGCGGCCTGAATATGACCACATTGTATATGCGGACATGTTCATTGTGTGCAGTTTCACAAAGGCTTGGGATCTGAGCCTTATTTACCCTTTTTACCTCTCTTTGGGAGACTTGATCTTCCCTATTTGCCATCCAAATCCTTTGGATTCACTCCAACTCATGCCTTAAAATTGAGTTGGAAGAATCTAGAAAGGAAGTTGTGCATACCCTTGTGACCTCCTATATCCTTGACTTTGCCTATAAATAGAGGGTCTCTACTCAAGCAAAGGGCTATAAACTGAAGCTTGAAGAGCTCCTGGAGAAGAAGGGAACCCCTACCTCTCAACTCTCTCAAGTAATCAAGGTAAGTCTCTGTAAGATTCTAAAATTTTAAGCAATTGTGAATTAAGAGTAATTGGTAATTAAATGATTTAATTAGGTTAATTCAATCAAATTTCAAAGAAACTACTGGGATAAGGGTTTGGGTTAGTTAGAAGTTGGTTTGGGTTGGTTTAAGTGGGTCAAGTGAATTGAGTCGGTTTGAGAGATTGTCTTATAAGTGGGATTCATCGAGAATCCTCTATAGAATTAGGGCGCTATGAGTCGAGAAAGAAACCCCAACAGAAGAAGAAGAGGGGAAAAGAAGGGAGGAAGAAGAAGAAGAAGAAGAGGAAGAAGAAAGGAATAGGAAAGAAGGAAGGCTGCTGCATAACAGAATTCTAGTAAGTAGCAGTTTAAAACGAATTTAATTTCTATGTTTCCATTCAGTTTAATCGATACTCTGTTTGTGATTGTTTGGTTTTGTTGTGGTGATTTGATGAGTTGTGATGCTTTGGTTTTGGTTGCTGAAGAGAGTATGAAATAAAAATGGCATAAAGTAAGGGAAAACATGAAGGAAAGATAAGAAGAGGTGTTGCTGTTGAGCTCTCTCTCATGGAAAAGAAGGACCCATTAACATGAATTAGAGAACTATTTATAGGAGAGAAATAGTAGGAGAGAAATGAGAGAAAGAAAGCAATGGAGAAGTGAGAGAGAGACGAGTAAGGTTACGGAAGAGAGAGATGATCTACAGAGTTGTTCGTTGAGGAAGATGGGTTTTAAGAAAAATATTTAAGATTCAGCTCAACATGATATTATAATTATAAATAAGTTTATATTATAATAAATTGTTTATGTTTAGTCAATAAGTTAATGAAATGTAGTTCTAGTGCTGTAGACATCCCAAATTGCACTTCAATATGAGAAAAACAATCAAAATGAATTTTGTTTGAGTTTTGACCAGTGTCAAAAACTCAAAAATACTCAAAAAAGGTGCTAACCGCACTATACATGCAGTTTTTGGCAATTTGGTCTTAACCGCACTATGTGTGCGGTTGCAACCGCACACAAAGTACAGTTGAAATTCATGCTTCTCTCATGGGCTGCCACGTGGCTTCTAGAAGCTCAGGCCGTTAGGCCACGTCGGCAACAATCATGAGCTTGTAACTGAATTTGAACCACTCTGTGTATGCGGTTGGTAAAGTTTTGTTTTGCAACCGCACGAATGGGGCGGTTTGTGCAAAACCGCACTAAGTATGCGGTTTTTGCCATTTCTTGCATTTGCGAAAAGACTCGATTTCTGAGCCTTATTTACGCATATTACCTCTCTCTTGGGGACTTGAACTCCCCATTTAACCCTCCAAAACTTGTGGAATTACTCCAATTCAAGCCTTTAATTTGAATTGGAATAATCTAGAAGTTTTATTGGTATACCCTTGGGACTTTTATGCCCTTGGCTGTGCCTATAAATAGAGGGTTCCTCCTCTTGCAAATGGCTGATAATTTGAAGCTCTGCAAGAAGAAGGAAAACTCTGTCGGATCGCTACCTCAAGTGTTCAAGCTACTAAGGTAAAGCTCCATTTACTTTTCTAAGTTTACTCTTTATTTTCTCAGCACTCTCTCCTTCTACCTTTCTGTAGTGTAAAGCCTGGATGTTTATTTGGAGCCCCAAACCTCTTCCAAAGTACCTGGGAATCCTCTCTAGCCGTAAAACGTGAAGAAAGAGCCTGGGGAAAAAGAAGTTGGAATGGAACTTTAGGCTTAGACCCTACCATGAATGATTTACATATTGTTTTTGTGTGCTGATTACTTGCGTGATTTGGATATGGAGAGGATGGAAGGATCCATGCTCTCAATAGCAATGGATCCCAATCTTCTCCTAGAAATGTGATTTCCAACACTATCACACACACTTTTCACTATTTTTTTAAGTATAGGCTAGATCTTGGATTCTCCATGCTCAATATGGAAAATCTGAGATCCTTGGCCTTAGATTGAACTTTTAGGACTTCATAAGGTTGTTTTTTAAAGATTTCAAGCTATTTTGGTCGAATCCACTTGCACACATGCACTGGTTTCACTCTTTTATTCAAGGTTTTTCAAAACAGGACAGCATCTGTACCCTGTCTTAGAATGCTCATAACTTCATCATCCGGATGAATGTTTGAGTAATTCCAAAGACATGTGATAGATGGGAATGTCTAGTTTATATCTGGAAATTTTCATTAATTTTTATAAAGCCATTTTTTGATACCATCTGTTCAAAGTTGGCAGGTCAGTTCAATCCAGATTGCTGAACTTACCGCTTTGATCAAGCACCATTTGCTCATTTTTAATCCATTTTGAGTGATTTCAATCTCTGTATTTTCCCTGAAGAGTCTACTTTCGAATCCAACTGGTTTCAAGAGATTTTGATTCAATTTGTGTCTTGTATACTTGATTGACTCAGAGCTATTCTGTAGCAGAGTTCTGGGTTAATCTGTGATCCTCTAGCCATGTTCGGGAGGTCACACAAGCCACACATGGATAGAGTTTTGTGTGAGGCCTATTTCGTTTGAAAAATGGCACCTCATACTTCATCCATGCAAGTTTTCATGGATTTATATGGAGCCAAACTCCACGAATAGAGTTCCAAAGTTGCTTACTCGTCGCTTTTTCCAATTTACAACAACAGATTTAACTGTGTATTTCTCTCTTGTTACAAATCGGATTGAGTTGAAATTTTTACTGAGTATTCTACTCCATACCAGCTTTCTAATGGCTTTGGTCTTATTTGATTTGGGTTTGAATCGAGTGATTTATGATTGATCGAAATCTTCAAGCTCTTATGATCTGATTTTTCCATATTTGCTTTGGTTTGGTTTTCTTCAATTTTTACTCCGATTTTTACCTACTCATGAAGTTCTAGAGATGATATATCCATAGAGAGAGTCCACATTTATTGGAATACTCATATGGAAGAGTCGCACACATGTTTGCTTATTTTCAAGCATTCCCTGTTTATTTTGATTAGCAAACATCCTTTGAACATGAACAAGCATATGGCAACCGTCCTGTACGGGTGATTGAGGGTGCTTAACACCTTCCCCTACTCATAACTAATTCCCCTTACCTGGTCTCTGGATTTTCCTTGAATTAGAGCTACTTTGGCTCTATTTTATTTTTTTATGATCCCTATGGTGTCCATTCACACCTTAACTTGAATGGTGGCGACTCCTTATTTTTGTCAAACCCCGTGTGATGAGGAGGAGATCACGTAAGTGAATCTCCTTGTTTCACAAGTGCTTAATATATATTGTAATTAAAGGTGAGTTCATATTTTGGTAAACAAGCACTTGAAATATTAAATGGTTAATATTTAATACACAATTAATATTTAGTCACAAATTGAGTTATAAATTAATAATCAGTGAAAACCCTAGATTATGCCATGAATTACACATTTTCTATATAAAAGAGATCTTTAGTAAATAATTAGATGTAATAACACTTACATTGAGATGTTCAGAAGTGGTTTCTCATGCGTTTGGGTAAGTCAAAGTTTGTGTAGACACCCCAAATTGCACTACAAAATGAGAAAATAATTGAAAACATGTAATTGGGGCTTAAAACAGGTCAAAAATGCATAAAATCTGATCAAGCATGCATTGCCCGTATTAAATCTGCGGGCTGGTCGCGCCCGAAATTGTTATACGGGCACCATTTGCCCGCAATATATATACGGGCGCGATGTTTTTGTGCGAATTTTATCCTTTCTCGATTTCTGAGCCTTATTGTTAGCACCTGATTTTTGCACCCCCAAAATGAAGAAAAATGAAAAGTCAAACCATGAGGGGGTCAAAAAATTGACTTTTTGTTTCAAGTGAATTTGGCCATCAGACTTCATCTCATTAAAAAGAGCATTTCGACACGATTCCAACGCAACTGAGTTTGCTGGAATCAGGGTCCGGATGAGAAAGTTATGAGTTGGTCAAACTCTTGGGGAGTGAAAAGTTGACTTTTCGCTCAACCCCAATTCAGCCGCCAAACTTGATCCCAATGGATAGGTGGTTCCAAGCTGGTTCCAACGACACTAAGTTTACTAAAATCGGACACCGGACGAAGAAGTTATGGGCAGTTGAAGTTTCAGAAAAACTGCCCATGTGGTAAAAAGGTAGCAAAAAATGGAACAAACCAATAAAATAAATGTGTTTATTAATATTTTAATAAGGGGAATCTCGTTTTATAATAAAATAATCGGAAAAATCAAACGAAATCTTGCAAAAGAATCAAATTGAATAAAGTTTTGAAATCCAAACATTTTAAAAATGTTTCGGACCGTATTTGAAATACAGGCAGGGCATGCCCGTATTTCAAATATGGGCAGGCTTCTAGAAGAGGACGCACGTCACTGTACGGCGGGACACGCGTCCTGTACGGCCGATTCTGCAAGATTTGCAAATGTGCATTTTTCGCCAGTATTTGAAGTACAGGCAAGGCATGCCCGTATTTGAAGTACGGGCAAGGCATGCCCGTATTTCAAATACGGGCACGACCTTTTTTGCCTATAAATAGAGAGGCCAGCCCCCCCCCCCCCCCCCCATTTGAAGAAAGGCTTGATCCCTTGGCCGACCCCTCTTCCTCCCCTACTGTTTTCATAACAAACCTCTGCCCAATTGTTGCCATCCCTAAACCCAAACCTCTTTTGTTCCCAAAATACCCTTGTCTCACCAAAACCATGCCCAAACCTTCTCTAACCTTCCTTTGAGCATAACCTCCTACCAAACTCCTTTCAAAATCAACCTAGAAAATCTAAGGAGACGCGGAAGCGCTGCCAAATTTCTCGGAGAATCCAGACATCAACAAATCCAGGAGTAATAGTGTGGTAATGTCCCTAATGGCTTCTTTCTTTTAATATACATGTGAATTCCTTCATTTAAGTGACTTTGGATTCCTTTTTATTTTACCACCTGCTTACTAATCAACTTGTTTGGTTTTGATGGAATCCTCCCATGCAAATGAGCAATACTCCATGAAATAAAGGATGGACTCATAGAACAATAAAAGAAAAAAAAGTAGTATTTTGATTAATAATGCTTGCAAATACAAAAGGAGTTTGTTCTCCTTAGACCTTCCCCTGTAATTCCCATTCCCTTCTCCCCTTAAATGTTATAAGGTGAGCTGAAAAGTGACTCAATCAAATGAGGAAGAGAAGAGGCTTCATCTCATTGACCAATACTTCAAAAGAAGAACATTTGGAGTAAAAGAAGCCAATTTAACATTGTGAAGACGCCGGGAACACCAGTAGAAGTCACCGGAGGCCCCAAGAAGATAGCCGGACTAATCCCAAGCAGAATCGGCAGCAAAAGTGCAAAATTAGCTGCGCCCGTAAACTCAGAGCGGTCCCGAAAGGCCCGTGTTTGCTTCACGGGCGAGCCAAACCGGATTTCATTTACGGGCAATGGCAGCCCGTATAACAAACACGGGCCAGTGCAAATAATTTAAAAAATGTAATTTTCACGACCCGGTTGGATTTGTTCCAACCCAAGTCGGTTTAACCCGACTCAAATTGGCACTTTGGGCTATTTTTAGCCCATTTGTGGACTGTGGGCCTATAAGGGCCCACCAACATCACCTTGGGCCCACTTGAGTGGCCCACCTTTGACTGGCCTATACCAGGCCTGTTTTCAATAAACAGGCCCAAGCCCCTTGATCCTTGGCTAATGGGCCGAATCCAAGCCCATCAAGCCCAAATAAAAATGTAAATAAATAAAGCTTAATAAAAGATAAATAAAAAAGATAAAATCAAAATAAAAGGGACCCACGGGTCTTCCAACGGGCAATGGCAGCCCACGGGTCTTCCAACGGGACCCGGGTCCGACCCATTTCAGTTAGATAAATAAAAAAGATAAAATCAAAATAAAAGGGACCCACACCTTCAAAGGGTCCCACCAGACCAAATAAAGCAGCATGCTGGCCTAGGAAGGGTGAACTTGACTCAAAAACCAGGGAGACCCGATGGACCCGTCAAACAGACGGGGCGGGCCGGGGTGTCTTAGGGCTTCCCCGGACGTAACCAAGGACTTAGATAGAACTCTGAAAAGCCGCAAACCAAACTTAGACCCGGATAGGGCAAAACCGTGTCTACCTGCACTCTCAGACAGTGGCGACTCCGAAAGTCCCGAGGTACGCACAAAAAGTGCGCCCCGTGTGCGATCTAGGCCCAGGTTTAGGTGCGCACACTTATCTTCAGTCTAATATCTCTTTAAATGAGTGAATTATCTCTTTTATTCGTTCAAAATATCTTTGTTGGCCATGGATGGGCATTATCCTTATTTTTAACCCAATCTGGGGGATCAGGGTATATCCTTTTGGACCAGCCATACCCCTGGGTTTGCCTATAAATAGAGGGCCTCTCCTCAAGCAAAAGGCTACGAAAATTTGAAGTCCAAGGAGCTCCAAGAGAAGAGAGGAATACCTGTTGCTCTGCTTGCTCAATCCAGGTAAGTCCCTTTTTCCCTTTTATTTTTTGTCTTCAATTCTAGAGATAATAGGATCTTCTTCACTGCTGTAGAATAAGGCCTTCTTTTATTCTGTATTCCTAAACTTGTCTCTAAGTACCTCAAGAGTCTCTCTAGCCGTGAAACGTGAAGAGAGAACTAGGGGAAAGGGGAACATGTGGATCCCTAGAATAGAACCCCATAATCTGTTTTTCTCTTTTCTTTTAGAATAAGGCCTTTGATTGTGTTTGTATACTCAAACCTATCTCTAAGTACCTCAAGAATCCTCTCTAGCCGTAAACGTGAAGAGAGAGCTAGGGGAAAAGGAACAGGTGGATCCGTAGGGTAGACCCCCATGTGCTCTAATCTGTGAGATATGGCTGCTTTGGATATCTTGCTAATGTTTTAATGATCTTGTGAGTGAATCTGAATGAATCATATGAATCCATGATGTTTATAGCATGAGATCCCCACTTTTTCCTAAATTTTGGATTTTTCACACTTTTCCACCTACAGCACTGTTTTCGTGATTTTTGTGATTTTAAGCTAGGATCCTGGATCTATCATGATCTATATGATAGATCTGGATTCAAAAACCTGAAAATAACTTCTAGGGTTTCATGATGTGGTTTTTTTTGAGTCATTTTTCACTTTTGAGAAAAGACCCTACGGTCTAAGTTCTCCCCTTTTGATGTTCTTCATCAACATGGGTATTTTTTGTTTTGATTTCTTGATCTAATGTGAAATATAGGCTATATCTATGTCCTGGACTGTTCAAGTTCAATTCTGCAATATTTTATAAAAATCATATTTTTCTAGATTCTTAGAATTTAACTTAAAGCCAGATTTTTTAAGTTTTCACTTTAGATTGGTTTTATTTGATTTTATCTCATTTTTATTTTAATCATGAAACCCTAGGAATGGTATGATCATATTTGAAAGTTCTGGATCAATCAGGATATTCGTATGAAAAAAACCATACACTTTTGTCCTTTTTGTGATTTTTCATGATTTTTTATTAGCAAGCCTTTTTCCTTTATTTTAACATGAACAATACCTGGCAACCACCTTGTATGGATGAATAAGGGTGCCTAACACCTTCCCTTGTTCATAACCTAATCCCCTTACCCATCTCTGGTTTTTTTTGTAATAGGGTTATTTTTACCCTAAATTTGCCTTTTTGTGCTTATTTGATATTTTGGTATCCATTCACACCTAAACAAAATAGTGGCGACTCTGTGTTTTTAACCAATCCCGTGTGATGATTAGGAAGTCATTGAATTGATTTTTTCCATGTCTCACAGTTTGTTTCATCGTTAAATTGTGTAACATATGGCATAATTAAGTAAACTGGTATACGAAAGGCGATTGGCCTATGGTATTTGATTAACAATGATATATTATATTATATCTGTGGGTAGTGCATTGCTGTTCACCCCAGCTACTTAGAACGGGGGATAGTGAACCTGAATCCACCACAGACACGGAATTTTGGGGTAGTGAACTAAGTTCACCACATGCTTGGAGGCATTGTGGATAGTGAACGTAAATTCACCCCAAAAGTTCAGAATTGTGAAATTGTTTAACCATGGTTTGTGCTATGGTTTAGTGGGCTTGGTTGTAAAGTTGGATCCATGTCTAAGCTAGATAGTGTGTTGGAATGGCTTGTGTGGAACTTAATACTCTTGTCCAGTATGTGATACACTAGTTCTGGGGGCTGTGGACGGCCGTTCACCCTAGCTCGTGAGGGGCCGGGGGTAGTGAACTTGCATCCACCTCAGAATGTGCCACAGCAACCCGTAAAGTCAACTCGATGGTCTAATAGAGATCACTAACTTGATGGTCTAAGAGAGATCACTAACCCGCTAACTAGTTCGACTGGGTTGTACTTACCAGCTCATGCATGTCTCATGCTTAAGTGATCCGCTTGGGAAGAGCGATCGTAGCTAGATCTTTCCCTGTAAGTCGTGAGGGGGCGAATTGGATGTGAGATTTTTACCGAGATCATGGTTTGAATTAATCTGAACTTATTTGCTTATGATTTATGATTGCACCAAGTTCAAAGTATTGTTTATACGAGATTGATATGCTTCTTAGTATGATTTTGCCAGAGATTGATCGTATAGTAAATAAGCATGCTACTGAATTGTTTAAAGATTTGCATAAACTGTTCTTATCATGCATTGTGCTAATTACTGGGACGTTAGTCTCACGCGTTTTGTTTTACCGGTTTTGTTTTCAGATAGATCTGCAGGGCAAGCGCAAACTGGGGTAGGAAGAAATAGTGAACCTGATGATTATCGCCCTGAGGATTATTATTATCCTGGTTAGGGCTGGATAGCATTTTTGGTAGTTGTCTATTTTTGGATCTTGTATAAATTGTGTATAGAGAGAGAGAGAGAGAGAGAGAGAGAGAGAGAGACTGTGTATATAAAACTTAGTGGAACCTTATGATCTGTAGATCTTTCTTGTTGCAATTATGTATATAGGTTTAGCTTTTGACTTCGCTTACACCCACAGTAATGCTATATATAAATGTGATTTATCAGGTGTTAAAGTCTTCACACGACCTTACTATTTATGTAACTGTAGACACCCCAAAATTACACGATTTTTGATAAATCATGAAGGAGAGAAATATCTTATTGGAATTTTCAATTCTTAGCATTGGGTTTGAGATCCTTAACCCATTTGAATCCAAAACCGCAAAGGAAAAGGCCCGAATTCAATCTTTTGTGCAAAGTCAAACTTTTTCCGGTTGAATTTTGTTGACTTTTGACCTCAGAAAATGAAATATTTTTTAAAGCCAGATTTCAAGATAATTTTTCCCGGTAATTAGGTTTTTAGCCATGTTATTGCATAAAAGAATTTTTTGAGATTTTAAATCTTGACGAATACCTTGGTTTTAACATGTTTGAATCTTTTTACCAAACCTGAAAAATCAGAATTTTGCCTAGAACTGGAAAGTTGACTTTTTATTCACTTGGAATTTGGGTCTAGAACTATTTTTAATGGATTCAAATGGGGGGGGGGGGGGGGGGGTTGTTTGCTTATTTACATGGAATATCTTAAGTAAATGGATATTAAAAAATACGATAACATTTTCTTAAACGATATTACATGTAAATAAGTATTGCCTGTGTTAAAATTCGGATAAAAGCTTTTTTTTTTTGTATCCGACAGATAATGTCGGATACAAAGGATCTTTATTGTATCCGACAGATAATGTCGGATACAAAGGATCTTTATTGTATCTGACAGATAATGTCGGATACAAAGAGAATTGCTTGTATCCGACCTGACATGTCGGATACAAGCTTTTTGCTCAAAATTAGGGTTTTCCGAGAGTTTTCACTTTTCCATCATATCCTTCATTAAAGGAGTGGAAATCTCGGAAATAGCCTTAGGGTTAAGGTTGGTGGACTCTAGACATCATTTTGTGTCTACCATCATGCAAACCCTAACCCTAGCCTTTGCCTATAAATAGGAGGCTCCTCAAGCAAATGGCCAATAACTTTTGCCAAGAAGTTGGAGATCGAAGAGCTCCGAGTGAAAAAGGGAACCGCTACCGCACTGCTTCCAGAAGCCCAGGTAAGCCTCAAACCTCTATTTATTTTTCTATTCTTACATTCTAGGTCTAGCTCTCTTTTTCTACCTTTCTGTCGAATAAGGCCTAATCTGTGTGTATGAAAACCCTTCCTCTACTCAAAGTACCTCGAGACTCCCCCTAGCCGTAAAACGTGAATACGGGATCTAGGGGAAACGAGACTGAGGATTGATCCTAGTGTTAGAACCTTGTTGGAATAAGCCTTTTGATTCTATGAAAACCGTTTCATATTCAAAGTACCCCAAGATTATCTCGAAGAACCGTTAAACGGGGAGAGAGAACTAAGGGAAACGATAATGGAACGAAACCCTAGGTTGTTTTAGAACCCCATTTGATTGATATAAATGCATGCTATATGTTGTTATATTATTGAAGAATGGATTTTTACACACACACATAGCACTTGTTTTGTCGGATTTGGCTCGTATTTTGGATCTATTGCCGTCATTGTGGTAGATCTAAAATAAATAGCCCCAAGCAATTTTGGGATGTTCGTTATCAATTTCAATCAAGTTTATTTCAAATCTTGAAGACCTTTAGGTCTAACCTCTCGGTTTTGGGCATTTTTGCTCACTTTCGAGGTTTTTGGCATATTCTTTCCAATCGAAGAGAATGGTGAGCCAAACTTGTGCCCCATTTCTTCCTAAAGGTTCTTCAATATATTTTTAAAATGATTTTGATTTATCTTGCACGGATTCCACACACCCAAGCACTGTTTTGAATTGATTTTTTTTAAAAAGGCTGAAACTGGGCAGCAGCTGTACCCAAACTTCGAACAATCGTAACTTCATAGTCCGGATGAATTTTAGAGTGATTCCAGAGCCATGGGAAAGGTGAGGCTGTTTAGTTTATGCCTGCAAAATTTCATTAATGTTTATCAAGTGGATTTTTGACACCTCTCAGTCGAAGTTGATAGGTCAGTTCAGGTCTGATTGTAGAACCTGTCACTTCGACTGAGCGCCATGTGTTCGTTTTAAGTCTGATTCGAGTTATTTTTGTTTCTGTTTTTTCCTTTGAAAGTCTAATTTCAAATCCAATTGGTTTCATAATTTTTTGACTCCATTTGTGTCGTGGGTAACAGATTTACTCAAAACTGCTCAACAGCACTTTTCTGGGTTAATCTGTGATCCTCGGGACCTGTTCGTGAGGTCACCCAAGGCACATCCGAATGAATTTTTTTATGAGACTAGTTTCATCTGAAATATGGTCATACATACTTCATTCACACCAAATTTCATGGATTTATATGGAGCCAATGTTTCTAAATGAATCTCCAAACTTGCCCACTTGTCACTTTTAATTATTTCCAGTAGCAGATTTCAAAAGAGAATAACTCCTAGGATTTTAACCGGAATGGATTGAAAATTTGCATGAGTCTTCTATTTATCATAATATTTCAAATGGATTTGGTTTGATTCAATCTAAACTAGATTTGAATGATTTCAAGACAAATGGCTCTATCTTTTATCGAATTTTTCTGGATTTTACTCAACTTGGTTTTGTGCAATTTTTGCTTTAATTTCCATCTATTGGTAATATTCCAGAAGTGATATTGATATAAAAGAGGATCTGGAATTCATTTGGATTTCTCATGTGGACATATCACATATTGGTTTAACCCTTTTCCAAGGTTCTTGATGATTTTAGCAAGCTTTCTCATTTTTTAGCATGAACAACACTTGGCAACCACCTTGTGTGGGTGAATGGGGGTGCCTAACACCTTCCCCCGTTCATAATCTAATCCCTTACCCATATCTGGATTTGATTTTCAGTAGAGTTATTTTTACTCTAGTATTTGCCTTTTAGCTCTTTTTGCTTATTTTTGAATCTTTTGGTGCCCATTCACACCCCAAAAATTGGATGGTGGCGACTCTCCCATTTTTGTTGAGCCCGTGTGTTGACGGAGGGGAATCATCCCGGTGATTTTTTCCATGTCTCACAGTAACATCCCAAATTTTCCAAATTTGATGTTTACAATTAAGCATGATGTAGATATCAATTTTGGTGATTTTTTTTTGGGATTTATTGAAATTATATGAATTGGCTAACATTCTATATTATTATTTTATTCTAGAAGTTCATTACCTTTGCATTATATTGCCATTAAGTATGTTATTGTATCTTAGTATTGTTGTCATCAAATAATTGGTTATGAGTTGGTAGTGTTGATGAGATTCCATGTTAACAGCAGTATTTTAGGGCTTAAAAGGGGGTTTAGTTGTCTTATTTCCATTGGTTTTCTAGTAGAATAGGCATGGTACTTGGTAGATTATCATAGCAGGGGATACATGCTCATCAATTGAGATGTTTTTTTTTTTAATATATAATCAAACACAGCAACTTGCTGCCACCTCATGTCAAGATGGCAGTTTGTTTAGCTGCTGTGTCATTGTTTGAGTCAAAGATGGTTTCGGATTAGCTCATGGTTTGGGTCAAGGGAAGTTTTGAGGTTAGCTTCTGCAATTCTAGCTAAGCTTTTGTTTTGAATCTCTTTGTGTTTGTAATCTCAGATTTCTGCAGAAGAGGATTATAAGCCTCTTTCTTCTTCTAGTTTTGCATGTCTCTGCAACTAAGCCATGGTGGAGGCCTTCTATTGTTATTTCTGCAGCATGGTATAGAGAGTCTTGAAGCCTATTAGAACATTGGGGAGCTGGCATGAATCTCTGTACTGGAGTTTTTAGTTGAGGCAATTCCAGTAAGTCATCATATTATGTTAATTGTTGGGTTTCAGTTATTATAATTGTTAGATAAATCAATATTTTTGGGTTGTTAAATTCTTTATCTGGATCAAGTAAGTCATCAATTTATTTTGATTTAAAGTGAGTATTTTGGTTGCTGATTGTCTAAGTTCTGTACCCATTTGGTTTTAGTTGGTTTATTAGCAGGTTTGTTGAAATTTTGGAATTACATACGTATGCTCTGTTCTGGGTTTTCCATAATAGTTGCAGATGGTTTTTGGGGCATTTAGTTGTCTTCAAATTTATGCATATGTATAATAAATCTTAGATTAATAGCTCCAAAATTACTTTGCCATGTGTAGAATACTTAGGAACTGATTTCTAGTTAATAGGGTTCCTGGATTGATGTAGAAAAATCCTCAAAGTCAGCCATTTAATCACAGAAAATGAATAACAGTGCAGTTGCAGATGGTTTTTGGGGGGTATTTAGTTTTCTTCAAATTTATGCATATGTATACTAAATCTCAGATTAATAGCTCAAAAATTACTTTGCCATGTGTAGAATACGTAGGAATTGGTTTCAGGTTAATAGGATTCCTGGATTGATGTAGAAAAATCCTCAAAGTCAGCCATTTGATCACAGAAAAAAAAAAATGAAGCAACCGTGATTGTGGTCGAATTTGAAAAGTATTTAAGTTTCAGTACAAAATTGATATAGTAATCTGTAAACAGTTATAAATGGGAGAGTTATTGTTAAATTAGTGTGCAGAACTTAAAGAATTAATTTTTAGTTCAGATTTTAGTTAAATTCAACAAATAGGTGCAAACAGGAATATATAATTACATTTTAGTCACCTTTTGAAAGAAAAATCAAAATTTAAGGAAAAAGTGTTTAAAAGTGAATTTTAAGATTTAAAAATTAGTTTAAAAATAGGATAAGGTTAATTTAATAAAAATTAAAGAAGGAATTTGTAACTTAGGTGAGATTTAGCATATTATATGAAAGAGAATTTTCGTCAATTTAATTAAAAGTGGGGGTTGGTAAGTGAATGTTTGTGTGATTGCATGATTTATTTATTTGCATCAAAGAATCTTAAATCGGATTTTATCGATTATATGAGTATAATAAATTTCAAACAATGATGTTTATCCTTGTTATTAAATATTTCATATAAATTCCACTAGCATGATTTCTAAATTGCATTTATATTATAATATTATTATTTTGAGAAAATATGCATATTTGAATAAGATGACACACACTTGAGCATTTATAGTTTTGATTTGTGCATATTGCACTCTTATTAAATTGGTTTTACCCTGCAATAAGTGTAACTTATCAATAGTGGGTTAGCACTTTACCAGTATGTAAGGTAGAAAAATGAATTTCACTATTTGATCTCAATGAGATCCTTATTATGTTTTAAAGATGGAATTCTTGTGTGGATGCATAAAAAGATAATTAAAACTTGAGTGTGTGAGGGCTCATCAGTATGGGAGTAGAGGGAGTCGTATTGATTGGAGTGACGAAGCTGGTTAAGTTGAGGATTCCTCCTAGCATGTTTTTATTTATTTTGTGATGAGAGCCAGTTGAGACGTTTGATTCCTCCTGGCAGTGTGAGCGATGTGTTTGGTACTTCCCAGTAGAAGGGGATTTACCCGAAATGTGTTGTGTGTGGTGATCTTGTGATCCAAGGACTGTGCATTCCAGTCTGAATACTATAGTTGTAGTCCTGGCCGATGTCTATAGTTCCGGCTGGACATTACTTTGATTAGTCTTGTGATATAATATGAATGGTTTATCGGATTGATCGATTTGGTTTGGTTCTAAGTTATAAAGTGATTTATATATTCCAGTTGATGATTATTGTAATTCTTCTTAACCTTATTGCGAATTCTCGTTATTTAGTGAGATATCTGTTTCTCTCACTTGCACATATTGATTTCTGATGTATCACGATTTGGATTATATGCTACATTGTTTATTTAAGTTATATAAATGATGGCTTACTGGGATCTCCGATCTCATTTAGTTTATATATATAGATTGTGCAGATGTATCAGAGGAGGACCCTAGTGATGTGGTGATTCCTGGGAGTGTTCCTGAGTCGATCCATGCATCTGACGAGTGGTATGAGTCAGATTGGGATGAAGTGGACATTTAGTCTACTTCCTGCTGTTATCTTTTGGTTTGTTTCATGTCAGTCAGAGTCTGTATATTTCGAGATTCTCGAGTTATAGAAATTCTCCTTTCTAGTTACCTTTCAGTTTGGTGTTGTATATATTTGCTTTTCTTTTGCGCATTCTGATATCTGTTTTGGATATTGATTATATGGATTATCAGGTAGCAAGATATGTCTCTGATGAGTGATTTCATACCTTATAAATCATGTTTCCTAATTAAGGTCTGGGTTTACTTGTCACCCGGCATACCAATTCTAGTAATCTTGTGGTTCAACCCATAAGATGCTAGAATTGAACTGGTGTATGTCACAATTTAAGCCGTTATATAGCAGTTTTCTATTAAATTAGGAAGCGTTTCTGTGAGACATGGGAAAATCACCGGTGTGATCATCCCTCCGTCAACACACGGGCTCAACGCAAAATTGGGAGAGTCGCCACCATTCATGATTTTGGGGTGAGAATGGACACCAAAGAGTTCAAAAATAAGCAAAAATAGCCAAAAGAAACATTCTAGGATAAAAATAACCCTACTTGAAAATCAAATCCAGAGATGGGTAAGGGGATTAGATTATGAACGGGGGAAGGTGTTAGGCACCCCCATTCATCCACACGAAGTGGTAGCCAAATGTATGTTCATGCAAAAATAAGAAAGCTTGCTAAAATCATAGAAAACCTTGAAAAAAGACCAATGTATGATATTTCCACATGAAGATCTAAATGGATTCTAGATCCTCTCTCATGTCAATATCATTTCTGTAATATCTCAAAAGATGGAAATCAAAGCTCAAGTTGCTCAAAACCAAGTTAAATCAAATCCGGAAAATTCGGTAAAAAGTATGCCATTTGCCTTGAAATCATTCAAATCCAATTCTAAATTGAACCAAAACAAATCCATTTGAAAGATTAGGGTAAATAAGAGTCTCATGCAAAATTTCACTTCATTCCGATGAAAAATCTAGGAGTTAGGCTCCTTTGAAGTTGCTGCTGGGGATTTTTAAAAGTGGTAAGTGGGCAACTTTGGAAAATTGTCTAGAAAAATCCAATACATAAAAGTCCACGAAATTTGGTGTGATTGACGTTTGTATGGCCATCTTTCAAAAGAAACTAGCCTCATACAAAAATCCCTTCGGATGTGCCTTGGGTGGTCTCCCGAACAGGCCCCGAAGATCACAGATTTACCCAGAAAAGTACAAATGAACAGTTCTGAGTAAATCGGCTACCAATAATTCAAATGGAATCCAAAAATTATGAAACCAACTGGATTTGAAAATAGACTCGTAAAGAAATACTCAGAAACAAAAATCACTCAAATCGAACTTAAAACGAACACATGGCGGTCCGTCGAAGTGACAAGTTCTGTACTTGAACCTGAACTGTCCACTTAACTTCGACAGAGAGGTGTCAAAAATCCGTTCGATGGAAATTCATGAAATTTGGTAGACATAAACTAGACAGTCTCACCTTTCCCATGGTTCTGGAATCACTCCAAAATTCATCCGGACGATGAAGTTATGAGCGTCCGAAGTAAGGGTACAGGTGCTGTCTAGTTAGGCCCTTTTTGAAGAAAATCAAATCCGAAAATTTATAAAGTGTGTGAGATTCGTGTGAGATGAATCCAAAACCTTTGAAAAACATTTAAAACACTCCAGAATTTGATTGAGGCCATTTATTGGAGATTTATCACAATGAATGTAATAAATCCCCAAATGTGAGCCTATTCACCAAAAAGTGTAATATGTGTGCAAGAGTGAAAAACCAAGCAAGATTAATACAACAACATATCATGCATATAGATTCAACAAGAGAGGTTCTAGCATAGCCTAGGGTTCCGTTCCATTATCGTTTCCCTCTGTTCTCTCTCCCCGTTAAACACGGTTCTTCGAGATAATCAAGGGTACTTTGATTATAGAACGGTTTTCAATCATTCAAAAGCCTTATGCTACATGGGTTCTAGCACTAGGGTCAATCCCCAGTCTCGTTTCTCCTAGATCCGCCTTCACGTTTTACGGCTAGGGGAGTCTTGAGATACTTTGAGCCGGGGAAGGATTTCCACACACAAAGAAGGCTTTACACTACAGAAAGGTAGAAGAAGAGATCTAGATCTAGGAATGTAAAGACAGAAAATAAAAGATAAGTTTGAGGCTTACCTGGATTCTGGAAGCACTCCCGCAGAGATTTCCTTCTTCTCTTGGAGTTCTTTGCGAGAATTCAAAACAAGAGTTGGTTGCCATTTGCTTAAGGAGGAGTCTCCTATTTATAGGCAAATGCTAAGGTCATTGGTAGACACAACTTAATGTCTAGAACCCCCCAACCTTAACCCTAAGGTTATTTCCGAGATTTCCCCTCATTTAATGAGGGACATGTTGGTAACAAGTGATTTCTCTCGGAAAACCCTAATTTTGAGCAAACTTAATGTATCCGGTATGTCAGACTGGATACACAAGGGCCTTAAGGTATCCGGTACATGGTACCGGATACACTAAGCACTGCTTGTATCCGGTACTTGTTACCGGATACGAAAAGGCCTGCTTGTATCCGGCCTGAGTTACCGGATACATGTAAAAATTCATTTTCTTCAATTTCTGTGCTGGCTTTCAAGGAGATAATGATTTTTGATGATTGTTTGTGCAATTTGGGGTGTCTACAACTGCCCCTCTTTGCGGGAGCTGCGAAGCAGTGAGCTGCAAAGAGTAGACAAGCCCAAATTGCATTCCCTTGAGCATGATTTGCTCGGTTCAATTCAATTTTTGTAGAAGACAATTTTCGGGTGGAAATTTGCCAAAAAGCCCTAACTTTAAGGGGGCATTTCTCCAATAATTCTTAAATTCCACTGAGCTCTCATGGCTATGAAGTGGATTTTAAGCCCAAAAATAGGATTTTTTGAAAACTGATTTTTTATCAAACCAAGTTGAAAGTTGAGTGGATATCATCCTTTTGACCAGCACATTTCCGCAAGGTTGCCCTAAATTCCACCGAGCTCTCGTGGCTGTGAGGTGGATTTTAAGGCAAAATAGGGATTTTGAGAAAATAGTAAGAATTATAGCACAAGTTTGCTCTTTTTTCTTCTTTTTTTCTCTTTTCTTTTTTTTCTTTTTCTCTTTTTTTTCTTTTTTTCTCTTTTTTTTTATTTCCTTTTCTTCTCTCTCTTTTTTTTCTATTCTTTTCTCTTTTTTTTTTCTTTTCTGTTTTTTTTCTTTTTTTTTTTCTGTTTTTTTTTCTTTTTTCTCTTTGGTATCAGGTATGTATATCCGGATACACCTGGCCTTGTTTGTATCCGGCCTGAGTATCCGGATACCCCAGGTTTACTTAAGTCGCGCGCGACCGCGACTTTTCATTTCTTTTCTTCATTCTCCGATAACTCAGACCAGCCCCAGGCTTTGCTTCTTCGACGACCGACGATCCTCCTTCTTCTCCGGCGATCTCCGACGACTCCGGTGCTTCCTTTTGCTGCCGGCGACAACCTATAACTCCGGCGACTTCATTGTTCGCACATTCAAGGCAGCAGTCGAGCCCTAGCTCGATTTCTTCCGATTTTCGGTGGTTCTTTCAACCCAATATCATTGTCCTTGCTCCGGTGATCTTCTTTGAACTCCGGCGAATCCAATTTCACTTTCTCTATTGCCCCTCAAACAGTAAGTGCAACTGGGCACCTTCATATTTTTTGTTTATGC
This sequence comes from Buxus sempervirens, assembly GCA_947561395.2. Lineage (NCBI taxonomy): Eukaryota > Viridiplantae > Streptophyta > Magnoliopsida > Buxales > Buxaceae > Buxus > Buxus sempervirens. The sequence goes on along the minus strand of OX387188.1, from coordinate 21,531,836 downwards.
CGAATTGCCACTTATTCTATGAATTTTCTGTTAATTTCATTTGATCACATACTTCCCCTAGGCAAGAAGGATTCAGACTTTTCATTTGCTATTGAATTCTTGGATGAACCATTTTCGGCCTAGTTCTTTGCTGCTGAAATTTTTCAGACTTAATGCCTTGTGTTTTGCTGTGATCATGATTTCTTTCTTCTTTGGTGGTATCCTTGAATTAATGCTATCTCAGAATTTTGGACTATCGGCTGTTGATATGAACTGATGATGTCCTGCTGCTTGCATGCCAATTTTGTATGTTAGAACAAACTTTGCTTTCCTAATTCAGTTTTGCCACAATTCTTTAGAACTGTCTTGTTAGTGATATTTTTTCACTGTTCCTGGGCCAATTCCCAACCGGATGGTTCACGGTATGATTTTGCTTTTCCAGACTTGATGCCACATCTGTTTTTCTGGTCTTGCTCCTTCTTGATGTATGTACTAACTGCCAGTGGTGTTTATTGATTTGCTTTCTTGCTTTGCATTGCCGGGATTACAAGCTTTTGCTCACTTTCCATTTTGCTGTGAATTTTTCTTGATTAACTGTCCAATCTGGATTTCTGCAATTCTGCTTGCTTTTGATGCCTTGGCCTTCCCGCTTCTCATATCCTGGAACCATAACATACAGGAAATGTTAAATATTGTAGGAATCTTTTAGAAAATGTTCCAAGATTAGAAACAGAAATATTCCTTTCTTCAAAACTTTAGAGATAACTTAGGTGAGGTAAAATTCCCATAATTCATGATAATTTCGAAAAATAATCATGTAAAACTAGATATGAACCGTAAGCGAAGCCAACATTGAAATTTATAAAACACTTCCCTGTGTAGATGGCTAGGAGTCGTTCCCGCGTTAGAGAGGAGGCTGACCTTGCTGATCAGCCCTCCAGTTCGCGGGCTCGGACAGAGGCGAGTTCCAGCGCCACCCTGTCGGAGCCGCTAGATGTCTCCCGAGAGAGCTCTGTTGAGGTAGGCTTTCAAATTCTTTCTCTCTCTTCTTTCTTCTATTCTTCTTTCCCACACAACCTTCATACTTTTTTCTTGAAATTTAGCCCGCGGTTGCACCTACTCGTGGTCGAGGCCGAGGGTGAGGTAGAGTTCACGATCAGGCCCTTGAGGGCGAGAGAGGCCGTGGCAGAGGCCGAGGTAGAGCCAGGGGTGCAGCTCAGGAGGGTACTGCTGTAGCTCTGGCAGGAGTTTCTGAGGAGTTGAGGGCCTCTGTGCATGATACAGAGCTCCTCCGTGGCTTGGATAGCCACCCCTCTATGTGCATCAGGGCAGATGTGCCGCTTCCATATCATTCTTCCCATTTGCGGGGTAGTTGGGGGAGATTTAGTGAGTTAGCTCAGTCGCTTTCCCTGGCACTCAGGCGGGAGTTTGGGAGGTGCCACCTGGATCATTTCCTCAGTATTCCATCGTTTAGAGCCGACCGTCCGCTCATTTTTGCCATGATGGAGAGATATTTCCCAGAGACGCAGTCATTCCATCTACCGGACGTGGAGCTGGGGATCCGCCCCTCCGATTCTGTGATGATTACTGGCATTCCGTTGACGGGGCGGACCATTGTCTTGGAGCGGCCTTCTGCGGAGGATATCGGCCTTCTCTTGGGATATCAGGCCCTGCCACCTGCTGCTTGGGATGGGCGGAGTGGTCGTCTTTCCATCAGCTGGCTGCGAGAGAGCCTGGCTCGTCATTACGGCGGGAGACATGCGACCATCTCCGTGGAGGATGCAGATTTTGTGCCTATCTTCCGGCATGTTTTTCTGTTGATGCTTGGGAGCTGCTTTTTCCCGGAGGATACGACCGGCGTCAGCCCACTTTTCCTGGACGCTTTGAGAGATCTTCGTCAGACCCGCCAGTTGGCATGGGGCCGACTCATCTATGGGACCATCTTGGCCGGGTTGTGCCGAGCGGTTCGAGGCCTGGCATCCCTGAGAGGTGATGGAGTCAGCAGCCGGTTTTTCTGGCAGATTTTACAGGTATTGAACTTCCCCTGTCTGGTTTAATTCATTTAGGCTTTATCCCTTCCTGACCGATTTTTCTTTTACCAGGTGTTCATGTATACCTACATGACTTTCTTCCGCCCATCCCCGGTACCTGAGGTCGCAGATTTCCCAGTGGCTTTACGATGGTCGGCCCAGGTCCGGGATGCTGATAGGAGCCAGCCTCGTACTGCCCGGGTGCACTTAGACCGTGCCCGCCGATCTGATGTAAGTCCTCTATCTTTTTTCTTTTATTTCCTTTCCTGTATCTTGACTGTACCTGACTGTTTCCCTTTTTTGCAGCTCCTCCTGTCCCGATTTGATGACGTGGATGTTGGAGTGGCTCGTGAGATGGCGGTACCGGACGCCTTCGATAGAGATCGACGACGTCAGCCCTACCAGTGCTTCCTCGGGAGGCTTGGTAGGGTGATGTACTTAGGAGAGCGCCTGTAGTTCCAGCACACCAGCGCACTTCGTATCCCCGTCCATCCTCCTCCTGTGGGTCCCGACACACTACTTCCAGGTTTTGATGTTGATCAGTTTGATCGCTTCCTGGATGCAGAGGGGCTCACAGTAGCCGGAGATTATGACGAGTGGTTCCAGCGGGTATCTATAGGATGCTTGATGGATCGACCCACTCGTGCCGGGGTGACAGAGATCGGCGGGATCCGTATCCGGATTCATGAGGACACAGTAAGTCTTGTACTTTTCATATCTTCATCTTTTCTTCCTTTATGTATTTCTGACCCTACTTCTGTTCTTGTTGGCAGGTACACGAGCTGAACACCATTCGGGACCGGTTCGAGAGCCAGCGGGCTGCGATCGATGATATGATCGCTGAGCATGATGCGGTCGTGGCCCAGCGGGATGCCCGGATCAGGGAGCTGGAGGCCTTGGTTGCTGAGCTTCAGGCTAGACAGGTGTAAGCACCTCTTTTTTGCTCTCCCGAAAAGCCAGAAATGCAAAACCCGGCTAAGAAGTCAAACCCTGAGGGGTGGAAAGTGGACCTTTTAATCAGATAAAATTTGGCCACCTTGATCTATCCCATTGGATAAAGAATCCCGACACGGTTCCAGCGCAACTGGGTTTGCAGGAATTGGAGTCCGGATAAAGGTTCTAAGGGCAGTCAAACTTAAGGAAAAGCCAAGAGTTGACTTTTCCTCGATTTCCGTGCCAAATACCTTACTTTAGCCCAATAGATAGAGAATCCCGACACGGTTCCAGCGCAACTGGGTTTGCAGGAATCAGAGTCCGAATGAAGATTCTAAGGGCGGTCAAACTTAAGGGAAGGCCAAAAGTTGACTTTTTCTTGGAATCCGTGCCAAGTGTTTAGCCCCATGTCATTAAATAGAGGGCCCTGATACGAGTTTAACACAATTGAGCTTGCTCAAATCGGAGTTCGGATGAAGAAGATATGTTCTGTCGAAGTTTCCGAGTAGCAAAAGCCGGAAACTGCACACGTGGCGCAAAAACTGCACACGTGGCAGCCAGCGCAGCAAAATATCTCAGGGACTAAATCTTAAATATAAAAATTTCGTACGGGCGATCCGTAGATATCAAAAAAGGTCAAATCGGTCGAATCGGTCAAGTCGAAGGGCAAATCTGTAATTTTTTCGATTTGTATCCGGCCACATATACCGAATACACTGCCTATTCTTCATGGCCGGACTTGAAGACCGGATACATAAAGGTGTTCGCGCGAGATCCGCGCCACTTGGCCGACAGATTCGCGGCGGCATTAAATTTTGAAATCATTAAGTCATGTATCCGTCCTGAGTTACCGGATACAAAGGGAAGCTAGTGTATCTTGACTTAGAGTCCGGATACGAGTAGGCCTTAGTGTATCCGGCCTGAGTTGCCGGATACATTAAATTTTCTATAAATAGCAAACCAGCAGCTCATTTCCGGGGTTGATCTTTTTTTGGCTGTTCTGGGCCTCCCTTTCCCACTTTTTCTCACGAAGTCCCTGCCCCCCTTGCCCTTCCTAGCTTCATCAATCCACCCCAAAAGCCATCCAAGCCTTGGTCTTCTCCTTCCTTTTCATTCCCCGGTTGAAGTAAAGAGGAGAGCCTGCTGAAGCTGCTGGAGAAGGAGCTTCCGGTTGCTGTCTAGCTCTAAGGAAGAGCCTCCACATTGCCTAGAGGATTAAGGACCATCAGGTAAGGTTCCTAGTAGCCCTGTGGTGCACATGTATTAAAGTAAGGATTTTCTAAAAATATTTTTTAAGCCTGCTTCATTCCTTGCATGGTTCCGTTTTCATGGTGTCCTAAGCATGCGTTTGTCTTTATCTTCGCGACATGAAAGTCCCCCACGGTAGGAATATGTTCTTTCTTCCATTTTCTAATGTACCCCCACGTAAGCCTCTCCTTCCCTTCGTCGAGTCTCTCTCTCAAGAGGTTAGGCTACTATTTGGAGACCTGATTATAGGCCATGTGTGAAGTGCCTTGGTTTGCATGGTTTCATTTCCTTGCACGGGAATATGGTTGCATGCATGCATGACTTGTCCTTTTCTTTTGAGCATGACAGGACCTCGTGCATATTTTCATTTTTTTTACTGTTTTCACATGTATAACAGAGTACGAATACAAGCATGATCCACCACCCCCAAGCCCCCCATTGGCTTTGCCGAAATGTCCAAGGGGAGAAGCCAAGTGTGGCTTCTCCCAAATCTGAACCTACGTGGGCCCATCCGAGGGCCCACCAGACCCTTAAAATGCCCCTGGGAGCTCCTGGGATCAGTCCCAAAAGGCCAAAATCCGAAAAGGGCCATTCTGGGGTGATCCGGATACTCAGGCCGGATAACCTATGGCCACTGTGTATCCGGATACCTTGTCCGGACCACCGGTAGACCGTGCGTATCCGGCCTGAGTTTCCGGATACACACAGAAGTGTTTTTTTTGCAGTTTTTTGATTGCTTGCCGAATTTTAATGTGTTGTTTGCCAAAGCTAGTGAACCGATAGGGTTTCCGGGACACCCGGAAACCCAGCTAGGGATCCGGACCAACCGGTCCGACCCGGCACACTGTTGGGCCTCCCAACGGGGCCCACCAAGCCCATTGGACCAAAGCATGTGGATCGAATAACTTAAGCAAAATGGACTATCGGAACCGGGCGAGCCAAGCCCAATGCGGCCCGCCCGCACCTTGAGATGAATGAATGCATAAATTGTGTGGTTTGGCCGAGACCATGGGCTAGGGCCGGTCGGGCCCGCTAACGCCCGCTAACCAAACCAAGTTAGGGTGCAAACCCTAAACTTTGAAGCACTGGGCTTTCAAAGCCCGAAACCTGGATCATGGGCCCCAAGCCCAGTGACCAGCCCATTTTGGTAGAATTAAACAAGATAACCCAAAATTACTTGGCCACCGTGGGGGCCCACCTGAGGGGCCCACAAACCGATCCGGCCCACCACTTGCATGAAAACTACTTAAGCTTTAAACTTGAACCTTAATAAAACCAACTCACTAAACCCAAGCCCACAGGGCCTCCCTAGGCTTAGACCGAGGCCCACAAGGGCACACGGGCCAACTCAAGCCCACCCAGGACACCGGTTGGGCCTTCCAACAGGGTCCACCCAAACAGACCCAGATCACCTAAAGATTAAGATAAGATAAAATCAACTAAAGGGACCCACACCATTCAGGTGGTCCCACCCAGACCTAAACCAAAATTGCATGCGGGATTAGGAATCGGGTGAGAACCAAAATAGATAAAGCTGACTCAAGTTAGGGAACCCACGGGACCCGTCATCCGACGGGGTGGATTGGGGTGTCTACGGACTTCCCCAGCCCACAACCGAGAACCGACCTTAGAATCTCAAGCCGCAGACCCAAGAGCCCTAATTAGACAGGATTAGGCATCCAGGTGTCCGCCTGCACCCCATCAGGCAGTGGCGACTCCGAATTACCCCGTGCCGCGTTTCCCACGCGCGCACAACAGGTATCTGGCCTTCTTATATTTTTGTTTCTTTTATTTTCCTGTTTCTGCTATTCTTATATGCTTGTTTGCCTTGTGCAGGGCCCGGTCCCAGATCAGGATGCTGTTTTCGAGCCTGATTTCCTCATTCCTGACCCGTATCCTGATCGGGCTACAGATCCTGTGGATGTCCCAGCTACTGATCCTGGTGATGCTCCACCTACTGATGCCCCAGCTGCTTCTGCGGATGCCCCAGCTGTTGGTCCTAACGAGCCTGCTGGTATGTTTTCCTTAGTTTCTTCTCTTTTATTCATTTTAGTATCCCAATTCCTGATTTTTTCCCATTTGGTACAGATATTTCTGCTCCTGGCCCTTCTTCTAATGCCAGGCCTTCTGGACATGCGGGAGCAGAGACTGCTGTAGCTGAGGGTCCAGTTGAGCCCGTACCTGCTGAGCCAGAGGTTTCCTCCCCAGATTCTGCTCCTGCTCTGCCCCCAGATATCGAGGAGTATTGCTTGGAGTATCAGCTCCAGCAGGTGGTGGGTCGGCATCCTCGTCATGCAGCCGAGCGCATTCTGGCCTATTCTAGGGGTCGAGCGCTTCGAGGTAGAGGCCGTAGGGGTGGACGCGGCTGAGGACGCGTGGATGATCCTGCATAGGAGTAGTTAGAGATTTTAGGATTTTCATGTCTTTTCCATCATCATTGTACCAAAACTTGCATATATATATATGAAAAAAACTTTGATTCATTCTCTCTTGTCTTGCACATCTTTTGTTTTTAAATTTATGCAATTATGACTTGTAAACAGGTAAAACAGGTAAAAAATTCGGAATTTTCATCCTTAGCTCTTTTTTTTGCATTTTTCTTTGTATCCGTCTGATATACCGGATACATTGATTGGTCTTTGTATCCGGTATACTTAACCGGATACTTAACCGGTATCCGGTATCCTTATGATCCCCTTTGTATCCGGTATACTTAACCGGATATGAATAAAACCTTTGTTATCCGGTCTGAGTAACCGGATACATTAAAAGATGCTATAAATGCAACCAGCCTCGGGATTTGAGCATTTTTTTACGAGTTTTTGAGTTTAGAAACCCCCTTTTTCGCCTTTTTCTTCCTCCTCTTGAGTTCTAGCTTGCTCCCGTCAACTCCAATGGAATCCGGATCATCTTCTGCCCCATTATTGTCTGTCCACACTGTCTCCCCTACAAAACAACCTTTTAGATCAAAACCTCCAAATCTCATTAGGTACAACCCTGTGGATTCCTTTTACACAAGGTGGGTTAACTCTATGACCCTAGATGAGGAGAGGAGATGGGGTACTACTAATCTAGGCCACATTTTGCTTATTCCCAAGGTTCCCTTCAGGTGGGAGATTATAGAGGCCATGATTGGTCATTGGGTTCCTGACCTCAACTTGTTCCGTTTTGGGAACCATGAGATGACCCCAACCATTGAGGAGGTGGAAACCATCCTGGGCTTGAGGTTTGATGAGAAGGTGGTGAATCCACCTCTTAGGCCTAGTTACAAAAAGGAAGCTTCTACATTCTTGGGCATAGGGAAGAAGGACTTGGGGGATTCTCACACCCTTTTGTCCCTATCAAAGGCCTTTTTGACTGAGAAGCTTTTGAGGGGGGAAGATAAGGAGGCCCGGTTCAACGCCTTGACCTTGATTGTGGTCAACCAGTTACTTTTCCCACGGGAGGATGACGAGGTGGACTTGGCCTTGATTTCAGTGATATGCCAGGTTAGGGAGAGGGAGAGGTTGGCCCCTATGATTTTAGCTGGGATGTATCAGGCCTTGACCGACTGCTACAATAGAAAGTCAAAACGCTTTCTAGCATGTGCCCAGATCCTGCAGGTAACAAAAAAAAATTTTTTTTTTTTTTTTTTGCTTTCTTTTTTTTTTGCTTTTTGGCTTTCTTTTTGCCTTTTTTGCTTTTTTCTTGCTTTTTTTTTCTTATTTATTATTATTATTATTATTTTTACAATGTGCTGACATATCTCTCTTCCTTTGCAGCTTTGGCTACTTGATCATTTGAGCCAGATTGAAGAGATCAATCGACACTTCTTTCCAAGTCTAAAAGTCCCCTTCTTGATGAGCAACAGGGGGTGCCCCGATATTCCAGGGGGCAAACAGGGCTGGTTCACTTTCTTGGGCTCACTTCAGGAGGACCAGGTGAGATGGCCTGGCACTTATCAGCCCAATGCAACTACAGTGATTAGCTTCCGTGATCGCAACTTTCTGATCCTAGCGGGCCTAAAGCATGCAGTGCTGTATCTTCCTCTGCGGGTCCTTCGTCAGTTCCGTACGACCCATGGGATTATCATCCCATGTGGATATGAGGATCGTCTTGGGCCTCTTTCTATGAAGCTGAATGCCTGGTTGATGAAGGAGTGGTCCTATGTCCGCTTCATGCATGGTCCCGTCTTCTCAGAAGCCCATGTGAAGGATTATCTCTTCTGGATCCAGGAACAGATACAGACTCAGGCCCCGATACCCGAAGATCCTCCTGTAGTCTTGGCTCCCACCTATGAGGACATTCTAGAGTCTGAGCGGGCTTCTCATAAGCGGCTTTAGCAGATATGGGTACGGGAGGCCCAGGAGCTCAGGATACAGGGCACTTATCTGGAGAGGCAGCTTGAGGAGCAGATCTCACGCCGTATTGCCGTGGAAGAGAAGCTGGAGGAGCAGAGGCAGGCCCGTGGTTTCGAGGTCCGTATGATCCGGCAGAAGTACCAGGATACTTTGGCCAGCCTTAGGAGTATGCGGATCAGGCAGGCCCTTTCAGATGAGGTCATTTCCTTCTTGAGTGATCCGGCTGCAGAGGGGGCTTCAGGAGTCATTGCAGCTCAGGCAGCTCGGATTCGGGAGTTTGAGGAGCGGCTAGGAGACAGAGACTAGCTTTATTTCCTGCATTAATATTTTTTCTACCTTTGTACCAAAGCAAACTCCAATAGTGGAAAGACAAAGGATTTAATTCAAAATAAAATTTTTATATTATTGGCCTCAGAATGCTCAGATGCTTGTAAAAACAAAGGTTTTATGAAAAGTATTTGATTTATCATCACTGGCCAAAGTATAATTTTTCCTTTTTATATTTTTTTTTTGTATTTTTTGAAATTTGGTCCATGCACTTAATCACCTATAATTAAAGGAATTAAAACCAGGTTAAATAATGAAAAGGGTAGTCCACAAAATACTGAGGGATCAGAACCGTCCATCTTAGGACCTTTAGAGTCATTCCCAAATGCCAAAACTGCCCCATTCTGCTCATGCCAACTTTGCTTAAGGCTCAGATCCCCATGATCAACTCAACCTCTGATTTTCTTTTATTTTTCTTTTATTTTTTTGCCTTTTTGCCAATATTGCCCCTAGCGCCAATTACGGTTTTCACTAGGGCCGGCTTCTGAATTCCGTCATCACCCATCTTACTCTGATATTTGAATGAACAAATTAAGATCACCGAGGGCTTAAAAATAGGACGAAACAAAGGCTAGGTTTGGTTTATGAAAGAAAGGGTATTAAAGGCCCAAAAAATTTTCAAGTGTGGAAATAGGTCAACTGGACTTACAGTCATGATGAATTTAACCCTTTTTCCCCAAATTGCATTTTTTGCATCTTTTTTCACACTTGGCTTTCATTTGCCATTTCCATTGCTTTTCCTCTCTTTTTCTTTTTCTTTCCTTACTTTGCCCCAATTTGTTTTGCCCCAATTTTAAGACTGTAAATCCGGTTTGGGTTTATCAAAGAAACGAACCAGCTCAACTTGGCTAGACTAGGGATTAAAATTTTTGAAGGAAATAAAGAAAAATGGCCTCGGATCATTTCCCAGAAATATTCACTCAAGGGAAATACCTTTTTACCGCATCAGAGTTAATGGGCTCAGGAAAATCTGACCCATCCATTTCTGCTAAGATGAGTGCTCCCCCTGATAGGACTTTCTTGACGACATATGGGCCTTCCCGATTGGGCTTGAACTTACCACGAGGATCTTCCAAAAATGGTAGAATTTTCTTTAGCACTAGGTTTCCTTCTTGGAAAGTTCTGGGCCTCACTTTCTTATTGTAAGCCCGGGCCATTCTCTTCTGGTACAATTGTCCATGGCAAAGCGCTTTCAACCGCTTTTCTTCTATATATCAGGTTAAGTTGATCATGTCTCGACTGGACCCATTCGGCTTCTTCTAGTTCTGCTTCCATGAGCACTCGGAGTGATGGGATCTCTACTTCCACGGGCAAGACTGCTTCCATCCCATAGACTAGGGAGTACGGGGTTGCCCCAGTTGAAGTCCGGATCGAAGTTCTGTAGGCATGTAGAGCAAGTGGTAGCATTTCATGCCAATCTTTGTAACTCACTACCATCTTCTGAATGATTTTCTTTATATTCTTGTTGGCTGCTTCTACTGCCCCATTCATCTTTGGCCTATACGGAGCTGACTTGTGGTGGGTGATCTGAAACTGCTCACACATTTTCTTCATGTCCTTGTTCTTAATATTTGAAGCATTGTCTGATACTATGGCACTTGGCAGCCCATAGTGACAAATAATGTTGTGCTTCAAAAATTTGATCACATGGTTGCTTGTGATATTTGCATATGATGCTGCTTCCACCCATTTAGTGAAGTAATCAATCGCCACCAGGATGAATCTGTGCCCGTTCGATGCCTTAGGGGAGATCATGCCAATAACATCTATGCCCCACATAGAGAAGGGCCATGGTGATGTCATGTTGTGCAACTCACTTGGGGGTGCATGCTTGTTATCTGCATATATTTGGCATTGATGGCACCTCCTGACATGTATACAGCAATCATGTTCCATGGTCGTCTAGTAATATCCCAGCCTCAGGATTTTCTTTGCCAACATGTGCCCACTCATATGGGGCCCACAGACTCCTCCATGTACGGTCTCGATCAGCCTTTCTGATTCAGCCTTGGCAACACATCTTAGCAGAATATCGTTATGCGACCTCTTGTACACATGTCCACCACTTAGTAGAAATTGACCAGCCAATCTCTGTATTGTCCTCTTCTCAGTAGCAGTGGCATTTTCTGGCAAACTCCGATTGTTCAAGAAATTTTTGATATCTTGGAACCACGGTGCTTCTTCTTCTGGTGCTCCCTCTAGAACGAGACAGTAAGCCGGTTCATCTCTAACCTCAATTTCCAGCGGTCTGATGTCTACTCCTTCTGGTATGCTGACCATTGAAGCCAAAGTTGCTAGAGCATCCGCAAACTAATTCTTGGCCCTCGGCATATAGTTGAAGGAAATTCGAGTAAAATTTGTGCCTATTTCTTCCAAATACTGGTGATAGGGGATCAATTTGTGATCCTTGGTTTTCCACTCACCAGTTGTTTGAAAGATGATAAGACTCGAATCCCCGTATACGTCAAGTTCCTCTACTCCATGATCCATGGCTGCTTGCAATCCGATTATGCATGCTTCATATTCTGCTATGTTATTGGTGCACTGGAATCTCAGCTTTACTGCAATCGAGATGTGTGAACCATCTGGTTTGACCAAGACTGCCCCTATTCCGTTCCCATTCATATTGGCGGCCCCATCAAAGAACATCTGCCAAGAACTCTCATTTTTCTCCTCTTCAGTGTACAGAATCGCCTCATCGGGAAAGTTGGTCTTCAAGGGTTGATATTCTGGCAGAGGATGTGCAGCCAGGTGATCAGCTATGGCTTGACCCTTGATTGCCTTCTGAGTGATGTACGTGAGGTCAAACTCGGACAGTAGCAGTTGCCACTTTGCCGTCCTACCAGTCAGTGCCGGTTTCTCAAATAAATATTTCAGCGGGTCCATCCGGGATATCAATAGTGTGGAGTGACTAAGGAAATAATGCCTTAGCCTCTGAGTGGCCCACACCAGAGCACAGCAAGTCTTTTCCAATGGTGAGTACTTAGCTTCATATTCCGTGAATTTTTTACTCAGATAGTAAATGGCCCTTTCTTTTCTACCAGTTTCATCATGCTGCCCCAAGACACATCCCATCAATGTTTCCAACACTGACAAGTACAGGATCAGCGGTCTTCCTGGAGTTGGTGGCACTAGCACAGGTGGGTTCAGCAAATACCTCTTTATTGTGTCAAATGCCTGCTGGCAATCCTCATTCCAGACCGTCGGGTTATCTTTCCTCAAAAGTTTGAAAATTGGTTCACAGATAGCAGTGAGCTGTGCTATGAACCGGCTTATGTATTGAATCCTTCCAAGAAAACCCCTGACCTCCTTCTCAGTTCTGGGTGCTGGCATTTCAATTATGGCCTTGGCTTTTGCCGGGTCAATTTCAATTCCTCTTCGGCTCACTATAAACCCCAGTAGCTTCCCTGATGTAGCCCCAAATACGCACTTAGCCGGGTTGAGCCGTAGACTGTACTTCCTGAGCCGATCAAACACTTTCTTCAGATTGATCAAGTGGTCCTCCTCTTTGCATGATTTGGCAATCATATCGTCCACATAGACCTCCATCTCCTTGTGGATCATGTCATGGAATAGTGCAGTCATGGCCCGCTGGTATGTTGCCCCAGCGTTCTTGAGCCCAAACGGCATGACCGTGTAGTGGAATGTGCCCCAAGGTGTGATAAATGCTGTTTTCTCTTGATCCTCCTTAGCCATCTTGATCTGATTATATCCCAAGAACCCATCCATGAAGGAGAACAGGCTATGCACCGCAGTATTATCGACCAGAATGTCGATGTGTGGAAGCGGGAAATCGTCCTTTGGGCTTGCCTTGTTCAAATCTCTGTAGTCCACGCACATTCTGACCTTCCCGTCCTTCTTTGGTACCGGCACTATGTTTGCGAGCCACTCAAGGTACGTAGAGACTGCCAAAAATCCGGCTTGAAATTGTTTGACCACTTCGTCCTTGACCTTTAAGGTCCATTCAGGCTTCAATCTTCTCAGCTTCTGCTTAATCGGCTTAACCCCTGGCAAAATTGGCAACTTGTGCACCACCATGTCAGTGTCCAACCCCGGCATGTCCCGATATGACCAAGCGAACACATCTTTGTAGTCTGCCAAAAATTGTGACATTTCATTTTTCTGCACATCAGACAAGCATGACCCGATTTTCACGATTTTTGGGTCCTCTTCGGTCCCAAGATTTATGGATATGGTCTTCTCAATATTAGGTTGGACCCCCTTTTCATGACGTTCTAATTGGTATTCAATTTCTTTTGGAACGTCTTCTCCTTCGACCTTGATCTCTTCTTCGACCCCCATGAGATCAAAGTCGAGCTCAAGGTCGAAGTCATATTCAACCTGGTCCAATTCGGTCTGATTATATGGTTCATAAGTGGTTTGGACCTTTTTGAAAAAATTAAATTTTCTAGAAAAAATAGAAAAATCTTTTTGGGTTTTTTGTGGGCCTTCTAAACATAATTCCCCTGAAGACGAAGGCCCATTAGAACCTTCAGGGAAATGGCATTCCACTATTGGAGTTTTTTTTTGGAAGCCGCGTCAGTTTGCCGAACTAACGCTGCTTCAAAGGTAAGGGGAGTTTCCTCCCAATTGTTTAATACAAAATTTTGGGGAGCAGGGTAAATAGGGAAAGCCTGCTCTTCAAACCCAGAATCCGATGCCATCATCACCGGGTGGGTACTGCCCTTTTCTGCTACGGGGCTCAGTCCAGAAGTGACCTCCTCTGGAATCTTCACTGCGTCCTAGTCAATGAACAGCAGGTCCATGTCACTGTCAGTCTTTTCGCCTTCAGTCACGGCGAAGAAGGCCCCAACATCCTCAGAATAGTCCAACTGCTGCTCGGGCTGTGGCCCAGGCCCATCTGCTGCTCCCAGTACTGGAGATGGGTTATAGGGTTGTAGGGCCGAAACCAAAGGCTTTTGAAATGGGTTGACATTTCGGTATGGGGGTTTGGACTGGTCCATGGGAGGAGAAATTTGGATTATATAGGAGGGTTTTGGGAAGTTCATCCTCAGATGCGGGAGTTTTCCTTTGCTTCTGCTCTCCCCTTCTTCATGTTTCATTCTTCTCCAGCCTCTGGGCTTGAAGCCCAACGCTACCTTGGGGATCAGTTTCTTAGCCGTGATTGACTCCACCATCCCTTGCAGATTGATCCCCAGGCCTTTCCCTGGGTGAAAGTGGTATTTCTCCATCACTTTCTTGACCATTTTTTCTGCAGTGGTCCCCTTTTCCTTCTTTTTCTCACACCCCCCAGGTATGTAATTGACCGCCTCAAATTGAAATAAGTGGAATGCAATCTTGTCGACAGTTAGGTCCACATTGATCAAGGGTACATCAGGTGACACGATGGGCGGCACCAAGTTTTCAGCTAGGACTGTTATCACCCTTTGCCCTCTTATATATTTCACTCTTTGATGGAGCGTGGATGGTATTGCCCTAGCCGAATGTATCCATGGCCTTCCTAGGAGCAGATTGAAGGCTGCGGGTATATCCATCACCTCAAATGTGATGTTAAAGATATTCGGCCCAATTGTGACCGGCAGTTCAATCTCCCCTAGGGAGTGGGTCTTGGAGCTATCAAAAGCCCTAACTATCCGCCCATTTTGTTTGATCCTTGACTGGTCCAGACCCAGCTTGGTAAAAGTGATTAACGGGCAAACGTTTAACGCTGACCCGTTGTCAATTAAAACCCGTGCAATCATGCAGCCCTTACATAGTACTGTGATGTGCAAAGGGTCCACATGATAACACCCACCTGGGCTGATCTCACCCTCTGAGAAACTTATCACATTATGTGACAAGATTTGACCAACCATTTTGCCAAGCTGGTCTGGATCAATGGTCTGGGATACGTGTGCACTCTGTAGCACCCTTAACAATGCATCCCTATGCTTTTCAGAATTCAGCAAAAGGCCCAGTATTGAAATCTGGGCCGGGACCTTATTCAACTGATCCACAAGATTGAATTCACTTTTTTTTATGATTTTTATGAGGTCTGCTGCCTCATTTTCTGCACCCTGGGGGGGTGTTTTCTCCTATTTTTAATTTTCCTTTTTGTTTTCTTTTTTCATTTTCATTTTCTATTTTTTCTTTTTCTGCTTCTGTCTCCTTCTCCTTCTCTTCACCCCCTGCACATCTCCCTGACCTCGTCATGAGGTTCACCTCCTCCTGGTTCTGGTTCCTGACCATTGGAACCGTAGCCGTGATTCCCTCGCTGTAGTTCCATGGTACAGCGGCCTCAGAATAGGCTAGTTTGGGGATGTTAACCACTAATGGCTGGAGTTTAGACCGGGATGTATGGGCCGGTTTAGGGATAGTTTGGGCTGGCTGCACATTTACAACCAGGGGTTGAAGTTTGGATTTCGGGGGGACAGAAGAAGTGATGGAAGCAGTGGTGGGGTCAAGGTTGATGACCAGTGGAGCCTTAGACGGCTTGGATGGGGAATAAGTGGGTGGACTGCAATTGAAGACCAATGGGGGGCTTGCAGTATTTATCTGGGCCATGAGTGAAGAGACCCGGTTTAGAGAGGAACTTATGTCCTCCGCAGCAAGATTATTATTTTTTTGGGAGACCATGTTGATCTCCTCTTCGTCCTCCTCTTGGAAGAAATGGACCTGGACTGTGGTCCCCACGGGTGCTATAAGCTGAGATGGGTCAAAGGCCCTTCTCGTGGTGGATATGGCCGTGATGGAGTTGGATGGGCCTGCCCCATTATGGTAAGGCAGAGGGTCCTGCCCAATATCATTTCCCGAAGGGGCGGGTGCAGCAGTGTTAAAGACCAAAGCCTTCTGGTCCAACAGGTCCTGGACCGCATGCTTCAGCATCCAGCAAGTGTTAGTAGAGTGCCCCGGCGCACCCATGTGATAATCGCATGTGATTGCTGGATCATAATTTCTACCCTTCGGGGCATTTGGGTTAGGCTCCTTCAGAGTCAAATATTCCCCCTTCAGAAGGGTTGGCAGCAGTTGGGACAGCGATATCGGGAGAGGAGTAAAGACTCTATTCCTCCTTGCTGCCATCCAGGCCTCCCTCTCCTCCTTAGTAAAAGTCCTCCTCTGGTTTGCAGGCACGGAGGGAGAGAAATTGACATTGTGCGGGGTCTGGTACAACTGCTGGGCCTGTTGGGCCTGCTGGGGTGCCGAGATGTTCACATGAAGTGGCTTCTTGGCTGGAGGAGCCTGGACCAGGTTCACCTCCCCTTCTTTTCGGGCCCCTGTCTTTTTAAATCCGGCCCCTTTCTTCTGGGCCATGGAGGCCGAGGAATCAGACTGCCCAGTCAGAGTAGAGTAGTCTATCAGCCTTCCTGACCTAACCCCCTCTTCGATCCGGTCCGCCACTTGCACCAGGGCTGCAAAGTTGGTGGTTATCTGACCCACCAGATGGTTGTAGAAGGGCTGGCCCAGTGTGCCCATAAATGTGGAGATCATCTCCGGCTCTTGCATAGGTGGCCTGACCTGGGAGGCAGCCTCTCTCCATCTCTTGGCGTACTGCCGTACCGGTTCATTTTTCCCTTTGGTCATCCTCATCATGTCGTACCAGTCCGGCACGATCTCAGAGTTGAACTTGTATTGGTCCAGGAAAGCATCGACTAGGTCCTTCCACCTCCTGATCCTTCCATGGTCCACTGTAGCGAACCACCGAAGGGCTGACCCGGTCAGACTCCTCTGGAAGAGCTGGATCAGTATGCCATCATCCCGGCCAAATTGGCATAGGGCCCCGCAGTATAACTTTAAGTGGCTCAATGGGCAGCCCGTGCCATCAAACTTGTCAAAGTCTAGGCACCTGAACTTAGCCGGTAGACATACATCCGGGTACATGCACAGGTCTTCAAAAGTGGTGCCTCCATGGCTGCTTCCCCCTTTCACCTCCTTCAGTTCTGCCTGGATTCTTTCTATCCTCAGCAGCATTTTCTTTTCCAGCTCATCCCTAGCCTTTTCTTTTTCCAGTTCTTTCTCCGATTCCGCTGTATTTTCCCTGATCAGAATGGGTTCAGGGACTGGTTCAGAAATGGGCTCAGGCATGGGCTGAGCCGGAGGCGGAATGTAGGCCTGAGGTGGTAGTGCCGGATGGGAAGTAGAGGCTTGATTTTGGGCCTGGGCCTGTTGGGCCTGAGCCGCCAGTAGGTCCCCCAGCATCTTGGCCAGACCGGCCACTTGTTCCTGCAGTTGAGTAAAGTCCTGAGCAGGGACAGTAGCTTGGGCTTGGTTCTCTTCAGTATTCATTGTTCGGGCTTTGGATCTGGTCACGGGAGCAATGACTGCAAATAAGTGCACCTGGGTTGAAAGTAAATGTACCTGGGTAAGAAAAACAAAGACACAAGTTAGCTTCCATTTAATTTGAAACACACCCCTATAAACGTAGACAAATAGGTCAGGTGAACACCAGTCCAAAAAAAAATTTTTTATTTTTTATTTTTTTGCTTGGAATATTCTGAGGCTTCCAAATGTCCTAAAAAGTTTTGACTTTGAGTGGTTCTCGTGACCAAAGAAAGGTTCTTGGAATATTCTGAGGCTTCCAAATGTCCTAAAAAGTTTTAACTTTGAGTGGTTCTCGTGACCAAACAAAGGTTTTTGGAATATTCTGAGGCTTCCAAATGTCCTAAAAAGTTTTGACTTTGAGTGGTTCTCGTGACCAAACAAAGGTTCTTGGAATATTCTGAGGCTTCCAAAGGTCCTAAAAAAATTGACTTTGAGTGGTACTCGTGACCAAACAAAGGTTTTTGGAATATTCTGAGGCTTCCAAATGTCCTAAAAAAATTGACTTTGAGTGGTACTCGTGACCAAACAAAGGTTTTTGGAATATTCTGAGGCTTCCAAATGTCCTAAAAAGTTTTAACTTCGAGTGGTTCTCGTGACCAAACAAAGGTTTTTGGAATCTTCTGAGGCTTCCAAATGTCCTAAAAAGTTTTGACTTTGAGTGGTTCTCGTGACCAAACAAAGGTTCTTGGAATATTCTGAAGCTTCCAAAGGTCCTAAAAAAATTGACTTTGAGTGGTACTCGTGACCAAACAAAGGTTTTTGGAATATTCTGAGGCTTCCAAAGATCCTAAAAAGATTTGACTTTGAGTGGTACTCGTGACCAAACAAAGGTTTTTGGAATATTCTGAGGCTTCCAAAGGTCCTAAAAAGATTTGACTTTGAGTGGTACTCGTGACCAAACAAAGGTTTTTGGAATATTCTGAGGCTTCCAAAGGTCCTAAAAAGATTTGACTTTGAGTGGTACTCGTGACCAAACAAAAGTTTTTGGAATATTCTGAGGCTTCCAAAGATCCTAAAAAAAATTGACTTTGAGTGGTACTCGTGACCAAACAAAGGTTTTTGGAATATTCTGAGGCTTCCAAAGGTCCTAAAAAATTTTGACTTTGAGTGGTTCTCGTGACCAAACAAAGGGTTTTGGAATATTCTGAGGCTTCCAAGGGTCCTAAAAAATTTTGACTTTGAGTGATTCTCGTGACCAAACAAAGGTTTTTGGAATATTCTGAGGCTTCCAAATGTCCTAAAAAATTGACTTTGAGTGGTACTCGTGACCAAACAAAGGTTTTTGGAATATTCTGAGGCTTCCAAATGTCCTAAAAAAAATTGACTTTGAGTGGTACTCGTGACCAAACAAAGGTTTTTGGAATATTCTGAGGCTTCCAAATGTCCTAAAAAATTGACTTTGAGTGGTTCTCGTGACCAAACAAAGGTTTTTGGAATATTCTGAGGCTTCCAAATGTCCTAAAAAAAATTGACTTTGAGTGGTTCTCGTGACCAAACAAAGGTTCTTGGAATATTCTGAGGCTTCCAAATGTCCTAAAAAGATTTGACTTTGAGTGGTACTCGTGACCAAACAAAGGTTTTTGGAATATTCTGAGGCTTCCAAAGGTCCTAAAAAGATTGACTTTGAGTGGTTCTCGTGACCAAACAAAGGTTTTTGGAATATTCTGAGGCTTCCAAAGGTCCTAAAAAGATTGACTTTGAGTGGTTCTCGTGACCAAACAAAGGTTTTTGGAATATTCTGAGGCTTCCAAAGGTCCTAAAAAATTTGACTTTGAGTGGTAAAAGTAACCAACCAAAGGTTTCTTTTTTTTTTTTTTCAAATTTGCTGAATTTTCTCAGTTTTCAAGTTCAAAAGTTTGACTGACATATGTTTGAATTGAGTTGGTATCAAAAAATATGACACCTTGGTTCCCTCTTTGATTTTTAAAATTAGGTTAAATCCTGAAAGAATATTTTATTTTATTCTTTTTTTTTTTTTTTTGTATTTTTCTTTGTTTTTGATTTTGTATTTTTGGAACATTTCTTATGTTCGTTTCGGGGTGCCTAATGATTATCCACAGTGTTTTAGCCATTTTATTCTGAAAATTTGGGCTGAAAAGCCAATTTGTGCATTTTTTGAACATATCCGATATAATATACCGGATAAGAATATGTCTTATTGTATCCGGTCACCCTAACCGGATACACGCATATGTCTTTGTATCCGGAAATATGTACCTGATATGAATACAGTTGTTATTAACCGGCCTGAGTTGCCGGTTATTGCCGAAATGGCCCTTTTTGACTCATTTTTTCACCAGATTAGTTTTTTTTCATTCCCACCTGATGTTCACCTTAATTTGACCTTCAAAACTTGCCCCAGATTGGGCTTGGACATGGTATTATCCACAATTCATACATTCATGAAAAGAACACGGCTTTACCTTGCTACCTTGTATTACCTTCATTCAATATGGTATTCACATTATACCTTGGCCTGTAAAACATGCAAACGGCCTTCCCACATTTACACCCAATTCCCCAAACGCAATTGTGTGCTTTTAGTTGAAAACGTGTTTCTCCACCTTCAAGCGTATGATTTTTGGGTTTTGGCTTAATTGGCAACTTAGAACTCAAGTCTAGTGATGCCCGGAATCGAATCACAGATCCCATTGTCATCACATCATTGACCCAAATTCTAAGGTAAATGTTTTCACTTTCGCTTTCCGAAGTCACGACCTCGGTGCGCCAAGCTACACACATTCATGGTTCAACTTCCTAATAGGTAAAGGGTAGGCTGTGAAAATTGTTTCAAGTACTCAAGTGCAATTTTAAAATTGTGGTAACATTCACAACGTTCCAGCCCCTTGCCACTCTTTTTCGTAGCCATGCATTCATTCCAAGCCAAGGCATATATGACAAAATAATGAAGCTAAATACAAGCAAACAAGCACCAAATATGCACAAAAATATTACATGCCCAAAAAGTGGTATACAAAACATGTTATTTATACAAACAACAATTAAACCATGGAAGCATGCTTGAAACTCAAAAGCATTCCCTAAAATCCCAGATTTTCATGCTCTTTTTCATGCTCAAAGTTTACCATTTACCCCAAATTGAAGCCTAAAATTTTAGCACTTACTTGGCATGGTTCAAAAGTGTTTCAATGAGGTAAAATAAGCTTAAAATCTCCAGAAATATGCACTAAAATTCCCAGAATTTTCATGCCCAAAAGTGCATCCTTTATACCCCAAATTAATGCCTAAAAGTTTAGCAACTACTTGACATGGTATATTGGTGAACATACTAAAAAAATCCACAATGTGCACTAAAATTCCAGATTTCATGCTCTTGGTTTTCATGCTCAAATTGAATCCCCCTATACCCCAAATCAAAGGCATGGCATAACAAAAATTTTTAAGCACAAAAAAGCATGCTTTATAGGAATCATGTTTGAATACCCAAAAATTCTGAACTCCTAGATTTCATGCTACTAATTCTCATATTCAAACCATGGTATTCAAAATTCACATTAGAGCATGTTATCACCAAATACAACCAAATCATGCTTCAAGATAGGCTTTTCCTAAATCAACCTTTAGGCAACATCAAGCAAAACATACATGACTTGATTCATATAAAATTCAAAAGCATCCCAATCTGATTTAAAATACAAGAATATATACAAATGAATTAAACAAAGTAGCAAGCATTCAAAAATAAGTAAAAAGCATGAATATACACAAAAGGCTTAAATCCACAAGTCCCCAGCAGAGTCGCCAGTTGTGAGACATGGGAAAATCACCGGTGTGATCATCCCTCCGTCAATACACGGGCTCAACGCAAAATTGGGAGAGTCGCCACCATTCATGATTTTGGGGTGAGAATGGACACCAAAGAGTTCAAAAATAAGCAAAAATTGCCAAAAGAAACATTCTAGGATAAAAATAACCCTACCTGAAAATCAAATCCAGAGATGGGTAAGGGGATTAGATTATGAACGGGGGAAGGTGTTAGGCACCCCCATTCATCCACACGAAGTGGTAGCCAAGTGTATGTTCATGCAAAAATAAGAAAGCTTGCTAAAATCATAGAAAACCTTGAAAAAAGACCAATGTATGATATTTCCACATGAAGATCTAAATGGATTCTAGATCCTCTCTCATGTCAATATCATTTCTGGAATATCTCAAAAGATGGAAATCAAAACTCAAGTTGCTCAAAACCAAGTTAAATCAAATCCGGAAAATTCGGTAAAAAGTATGCCATTTGCCTTGAAATCATTCAAATCCAATTCTAAATTGAACCAAACCAAATCCATTTGAAAGATTAGGGTAAATAAGAGTCTCATGCAAAATTTCACTTCATTCCGATGAAAAATCTAGGAGTTAGGCTCCTTTGAAGTTACTGCAGGGGATTTTTAAAAGTGGTAAGTGGGCAACTTTGGAAAATTGTCTAGAAAAATCCACTACATAAAAGTCCACGAAATTTGGTGTGATTGAAGTTTGTATGGCCATCTTTCAAAAGAAACTAGCCTCATACAAAAATCCCTTCGGATGTGCCTTGGGTGGTCTCCCGAACAGGCCCCGAAGATCACAGATTTACCCAGAAAAGTACAAATGAACAGTTCTGAGTAAATCGGCTACCAATAATTCAAATGGAATTCAAAAATTATGAAACTAACTGGATTTGAAAATAGACTCATAAAGCAATACTCAGAAACAAAAATCACTCGAATCGGACTTAAAACGAACACATGGCGGTCCGTCGAATTGACAAGTTCTGTACTTGAACCTGAACTGTCCACTTAACTTCGACAGAGAGGTGTCAAAAATCCGTTTGATGGAAATTCATGAAATTTGGTGGACATAAACTAGACAACCTCACCTTTCCCATGGTTTTAGAATCGCTCCAAAATTCATCCGGACGATGAAGTTATGAGCGTCCGAAGTAAGGGTACAGGTGCTGTCCAGTTAGGCCCTTTTTGAAGAAAATCAAATCCGAAAATTTATAAAGTGTGTGAGATTCGTGTGAGATGAATTCAAAACCTTTGAAAAACATTTAAAACACTCCAGAATTTGATTGAGGCCATTTATTGGAGATTTATTACAATGAATGTAATAAATCCCCAAATGTGAGCCTATTCACCAAAAAGTGTAATATGTGTGCAAGAGTGAAAAACCAAGCAAGATTAATACAAAAACATATCATGCATATAGATTCAACAAGAGAGGTTCTAGCATAGCCTAGGGTTCCGTTCCATTATCGTTTCCCTCTGTTCTCTCTCCCCGTTAAACACGGTTATTCGAGATAATCAAGGGTACTTTGATTATAGAACGGTTTTCAATCATTCAAAAGCCTTATGCTACATTAGTTCTAGCACTAGGGTCAATCCCCAGTCTCGTTTCTCCTAGATCCGCCTTCACGTTTTACGGCTAGGGGAGTCTTGAGATACTTTGAGCCGGGGAAGGATTTCCACACACAAAGAAGGCTTTACACTACAGAAAGGTAGAAGAAGAGATCTAGATCTAGGAATGTAAAGACAGAAAATAAAAGACAAGTTTGAGGCTTACCTGGATTCTGGAAGCACTCCCGCAGCGATTTCCTTCTTCTCTTGGAGTTCTTCTTTGCGAGAATTCAAAACAAGAGTTGGTTGCCATTTGCTTAAGGAGGAGTCTCCTATTTATAGGCAAAGGCTAAGGTCATTGGTAGACACAACTTAATGTCTAGAACCCCCCAACCTTAACCCTAAGGTTATTTCTGAGATTTCCCCTCATTTATTGAGGGACATGATGGTAACAAGTGATTTCTCTCGGAAAACCCTAATTTTGAGCAAACTTAATGTATCCGGTATGTCAGACCGGATACACAAGGGCCTTAAGGTATCCGGTACATGGTACCGGATACACTAAGCACTGCTTGTATCCGGTACTTGTTACCGGATACGAAAAGGCCTGCTTGTATCCGGCCTGAGTTACCGGATACAGGTAAAAATTCATTTTTTCCAATTTCTGTGCTGGCTTTCAAGGAGATAATGATTTTTTATGATTGTTTGTGCAATTTGGGGTGTCTACAGTTTCTAGGACCTTACTTGACGTCAAGGAACCGGCATATACCTTTAATGAACATGTCTGGGTCCGAGGCGTCACAGTCTCTCCTCTCCTCTTTTCTTTTTTTAATCTTAGGGTAGTCTCATCTTCTACCTTTCTGTAGTATAGAGACCTGATTGTGCTTGTAACCCCAAACCTACCTCTGAGTACTGTAGACACCCCAAATTGCACAGTCAAAATGATTAATAATCATCAAAAACAATTATCTCCTTTGAAGCCAGCACAAAAATGTGAAAAAAGCAAATTTTCCTTGTATCCGACAACTCAGGTCGGATACAAGCTTCCTTTTTTGTATCCGACACAATCTGTCGGATACAAGTAGCCCTTAATGTATCCGACAGCATGTGTCGGATACACATAGGTGCTAGTGTATCCGACCTGACATGTCGGATACATTAGTTTTTGCTCAAAATTAGGGTTTTCCAAGAGTTTTTCACTTTTACCATCATGTCCTTCATTAAATGAAGGGAAATCTCGGAAATAGCCTTAGGGTTAAGGTTGGTGGGCTATAGACATTATGTTGTGTCTACCATTCTCACCAACCCTAACCCTAGCCTTTGCCTATAAATAGGACGCTCCTCCTCAAGCAAATGGCCATTAACTCTTGTTTTGAATTCTCGCAAAGAAGAACTCCAAGAGAAGAGGAAAACCGCTGCGGAAGTGCTTCCAGAATCCAGGTAAGCCTCAAACTTTTCTTTTATTTTTATGTCTTTACATTCCTAGATCTAGATCTCTTCTTCTACCTTTCTGTAGAATAAAGCCTTTGTATGTGTGTGAAAATCCTTCCTTGGCTCAAAGTATCTCGAGACTCCCCCTAGCCGTAAAACGTGAAGGCGGGATCTAGGAGAAACGAGACTGAGGATTGACCCTAGTGCTAGAACCTATGTAGCATAAGGCCTTTTGATTGATTGTAAACCGTTTTATATTCAAAGTACCCTTGATTATCTTGAAGAACCGTGTTTAACGGGGAGAGAGAACAGAGGGAAACGATAATGGAACGGAACCCTAGGCTGTTTTAGAACCTTATTTTGATGAATATGTATGCATGCTATGTTGTTCTATTGATCTTGTATGATTTTTCACACTTGCACATGCATATCACCATTTTGGCGGGATAGGCTCACATTTGGGGTTTATTGCATTTATTGTGATAAATCTCAAATAAATGGCCTCAATCAATTCTGGAATATTTTCAAATGATTTTTCAAAGATTTGTGTTCATCTTGCACGAATGGCACACACTTTGTCACATTTTTGCATTGGTTTTACTCAAAAAGGGCCTAACTGGACAGCACCTGTACCCCTACTTCGGACGCTCATAACTTCATCGTCCGGATGAATTTTGGAACGATTCTAGAACCATGGGAAAGGTGAGGCTGTCTAGTTCATGTCCACCAAATTTCATAAATTTCTATCGAACGGAGTTTTGACACCTCTCTGTCGAAGTTGATTGGACAGTTCAGGTTCAAATACAGAACTTGTCATTTCGACGGAGCACCATGTGTTCGTTTTAAGTCCGATTCAAGTGATTTTTGTTTCGGAGCACTCCTTTATGAGTCTATTTTCAAATCCAGTTGGTTTCATATTTTTTTGATTCCATTTGAATTATTGGTAGCCGATTTACTCAGAACTGCTCAATGACATTTTCTGGGGAAATCTGTGATCTTCGGGGCCTGTTCGGGAGATCACCCAAGGCACATCCGAAGGGATTTTTGTATGAGGCTAGTTTCTTTTGAAATATGGCCATACAAACTTCAATCACACCAAATTTCGTGGATTTTTATGAAGTGGATGTTTCTAGACAATTTTCTAAAGTTGCCCACTTATCACTTTTTGATTATCCCCAACAGCAACTTTAAAGGAGCATAACTCGTAGGATTTTAATCGGAATGAAGTGAAATTTTGCATGAGACTCTTATTTACTATAATCTTTCAAATGGATTTAGTTTGGTTCAATTTAAAATTGTATTTGAATGATTTCAAGACAAATGGCATTACTTTTCACCGAATTTTCCGGATTTGATCCAACTTGGTTTTTGAATAACTTGTGCTTTGATTTCCATCTTTTTGTGATATTCCAGAAATGATATTGACATAAGAGAGGATCTGGAATCCATTTAGATCTTCATGTGGAAATATCATACATTGGTCCTTTTTCAATGTTTTTCATGACTTTTAGCAAGCTTTCTTATTTCTTTTTTTTTTTTCATGAACAAACACTTGGCAACCACTTTGTGTGGATGAATGGGGGTGCCTAACACCTTCCCCCATTCATAATCTAATCCCTTTATCCATCTCTGGATTTGATTTTCAAGTAGGGTTATTTTTACCCTAGAATTGGCTTTTTTGCACTTTTTGATATCATTGAATATTTTGGTGTCCATTCACACCCTAAACTTGAATGGTGGCGACTCTCCCAATTTTCAAGATGAGCCCCGTGTGTTGACGGTGGGTGATTTTTTCCCCGTGTCTCACAACTGGCGACTCTGCTGGGGACTTGTGGATTTAAGCCATTTTGTGTATTTGTTCATGTTTTTCTCTACTTTTGGATGCTTGCTACTTTGTTTAATTTATTTGTGCATATTGTTGTATTTCAAATCAAATTGGAATGCTTTTGAAATTTATATGGATCAAGACATATGTGTTTTGTTTGATGTTGCCTAGAGGTTGATTTAAGAAAAGCCTATCTTGAAGCATGATTTTGATGCATTTGGTGATAACATGCTCTAATTTGAATTGTTAATGCCATGGTTTGAACATCAGAATTAGAAGCATGAAATCTAGGAGTTCAGAACTTTTGGGGTATTCAAACATGATTCCCATGAAGCATGCTTTCTTGTGCTTAAAATTTTTTTTATGCCATGCCTTTGATTCGGGGTATGGGGGGACTTGATTTGAGAATGAAAACCAAGAGCTTGAAATCTGGAATTTTAGTGTACATTGTGGGATTTTTTTAAGCATGTTTTTACCATCAAAATTCTCCTTATACCATGTCAAGTAGTTGCTAAATTTTTAGGCATTAATTTGGGGTATGAGTGATGCACTTTTGAGCATGAAAAATGTGGAAATTTGAGGGTATTTTGGGGGAGATTTCAAGCATGTTTTACCTAATTGAAACACTTTTGGACCATGTCAAGTAGTTGCTAAAATTTTTAGGCTTCAACTTGGGTAGAAATGGTACACTTTGAGCATGAAAAAGAGCATGAAAATCTGGAATTTTAGGGAATGCTTTTGGATTTCAAGCATGCTTCCGTGGTTTAATTGTTGTTTGCACCAAATAACATGTTTGTATACCACTTTTTGGGCATGTAATATTTTTGTGCATATTGGGTTGCTTTGGTGCTCTTGTTTGCTTGTATTTAGCTTCATTATATTGTCATATGTGCCTTGGCTTGAAATTGAATGCATGGCTACGAAAAAGAGTGGCAAGGGGCTGGGACGTTGTGAATGTTACCTCAATTTTAAATTGCATTTGAGCACAATAAACACTTTGCACAGCCTACCCTTTTACCTATAGGAAGTTGAACCATGAATGTGGGTAGCTTGGCGCACCGAGGTCGTGACTTCGGAAAGCGAAAGTGAAAACATTCACCTTAGAATTTGAGTCAATGATGTGATGACAATGGGATCTGTGATTCGATTCCGGGCATCACTAGACTTGAGTTCTAAGTTGCCAATTAAGCCAAAACCCAAAAACCATACGCTTGAAGGTGAAGAAACACGTTTTCAGCTAAAAGCACACAATTGCGTTTGGGGAATTGGGTGTAAATGTGGGAAGGCCGTTTGCATGTTCTACAGGCCAAGGTATGATATGAATACCATATTGAAGGTAATACAAGGTGGCAAGGTAAAACCATGTTATTTTCATGAATTTGGGAATTTTGCAAGTATGATGTCCGAGCCCAATTTGGGGCAAGTTTTGAAGGTCAAGTTAAGGTGAACATCAAGTGGGAATGAAAATAACATGATCTGGAGAAAAAATGAGTCAAAAAGGGCCATTTCAGCCTTAACCGACAACTCAGGTCGGTTAAACAATACCTTCTTCTTATCCGACGTACTTCGTCGGATACAAAAGCTTATGCGTGTAGCCGATATGTTTCGTCGGATACAATAAGACATAGCTTTAGCCGACATGTCATGTCGGATACATTCAAAAAATATGTAAATTGGGTTTTTCAGCCCGAATTTTCAGAATAAAATGCCTAAAACACTGTGGATAATCCTTAGGCACCCAGAAAAGAACATAAAAATGTTCCAAAAAAATAAAAATCAAAAACAAAAAAAATAATAAAATAAAATATTCTTTCAGGATTTTACCTAATTTTTGAAACTCAAAGAGGGAATCAAGGTGTCATATTTTTTTATACTAATTCAATTTAAACATGTTTCAATCAAGCTTTTGCACTTGAAAACTGAGAAAAGTCAGCAAAAAAAAAAAAAGAAACCTTTGGTTGGTTATTTTTATCAATCAAATCAAAACATTTGTGGGACACTTGGAAGCCCTAGAATATTCCAAGAAACCTTTGGTTGGTTATTTTTATCAATCAAATCAAAACATTTGTGGGACACTTGGAAGCCCTAGAATATTCCAAGAAACCTTTGGTTGGTTATTTTTATCAGTCAAATCAAAACATTTGTGGGACATCTGGAAGCCCTAGAATATTCCAAGAAACCTTTGGTTGGTTATTTTTATCAGTCAAATCAAAACATTTGTGGGACATCTGGAAGCCCTAGAATATTCCAAGAAACCTTTGGTTGGTTATTTTTATCAATCAAATCAAAACATTTGTGGGACACTTGGAAGCCCTAGAATATTCTAAGAAACCTTTGGTTGGTTATTTTTATCAATCAAATCAAAACATTTGTGGGACATCTAGAAGCCCTAGAATATTCCAAGAAACCTTTGGTTGGTTATTTTTATCAATCAAATCAAAACATTTGTGGGACACTTGGAAGCCCTAGAATATTCCAAGAAACCTTTGGTTGGTTATTTTTATCAATCAAATCAAAACATTTGTGGGACACTTGGAAGCCCTAGAATATTCCAAGAAACCTTTGGTTGGTTATTTTATCAATCAAATCAAAACATTTGTGGGACACTTGGAAGCCCTAGAATATTCCAAGAAACCTTTGGTTGGTTATTTTTATCAATCAAATCAAAAAAAAAGTGGGACCTCTGGAAGCCCTAAAATATTCCATGAAACCCTTGGTTGGTCTTTTTCGTACCAATCAAATCAAAAAAAAAGTGGGACCTCTGGAAGCCCTAAAATATTCCATCAAAACCTTGGTTGGTTATTTTTATCAATCAAATCAAAAAAAGTGGGACCTCTGGAAGCCCTAAAATATTCCATGAAACCCTTGGTTGGTCTTTTTCGTACCAATCAAATCAAAAAAAAAGTGGGACCTCTGGAAACCCTAAAATATTCCATAAAAACCCTTGGTTGGTCTTTTTCGTACCAATAAAATCAAAAATCTGTGGGACCCTTGGAAGCCCTAAAATATTCAAACAAAAAAAATACGAAAGAAAAAAAAACTGGACTGGTGTTCACCTAACCTACTTGTCTACATGTATAGGGGTGTGACTCAACTTAAATGGAAGCTAACATGTTCTTTTGATTTTTCTTCACCAGGTACATTTATTTGCAACCATTGCTCTCGTGACCAGATCTAAAGCCAGAGCCATGAATACTGAGGAGAACCAAGCTCAAACCACCGTACCCGCTCAGGACTTTGCTCAGCTGCAAGAGCAAGTGGCTGGTCTGGCCAAGATGCTGGGAGACTTACTGGCGGCTCAGGCCCAAAACCAAGCATCTACCTCCCATTAGGCACGACCACCTCAGGCCTACATGCCGCCTCCAGCTCAACCCATGCCTGAGCCCATTTCTGAGCTAGTCCCTGAACCGATTTTGATCAAGGAAAATACAGCAGAATCTGAGAAAGAAATTGAGAAGGAAAAGGCCAAAGAAGAAATGGAAAGAAAAATGCTGCTCAAGATAGAAAAGATCCAGGAGGAGTTGAAGGAGGTAAAAGGGGGAAACAGCTACGGGGGTACCACTTTTGAGGATCTGTGCATGTACCCTAACGTATGTCTACCGGCCAAGTTCAAGTGCCCGGACTTCGACAAGTTCGACGGCACAGGCTACCCTATGAGCCATCTCAAACTATACTGCGGGGCCCTATGCCAGTTTGGCCGGGACGATGGCATACTGATCCAACTCTTTCAAAGGAGTCTGACCGGTCAGCTCTTAGGTGGTTCGCTACAGTGGACCATGGAAGGATCAGGAGGTGGAAGGATTTGGCTGATGCATTTCTAGACCATTATAAGTTTAACTCTGAGATCGTGCCGGACCGGTACGACATGATGAGGATGAGCAAGGGGAAAGATGAGCCGGTACGGCAGTACGCCAAGAGGTGGAGAGAGGCCGCCTCCCAGGTCAGACCACCTATGCAAGAACCGGAGATGATCTCCACGTTTATGGGCACACTGGGGCAGCCCTTCTACAACCATCTGGTGGGTCAGATTACCACCAACTTCGCAGCCCTGGTACAAGTGGCGGACCGGATCGAGGAGGGGGTCAGGTCAGGAAGGCTGATAGATTACTCTACCCTGACTGGGCAGGCTGATTCCTCTGCCTCCATGGCCCAGAAGAAAGGGGCTGGATTCAAAAAGACCGGGGCCCGAAAAGAAGGGGAAGTGAATCTGGTCCAGGCTCCTTCAGCCAAGAAGCCGCTTCACGTGAATATCTCTGCACCCCAGCAGGCCCAACAGGCCCAGCACTCTTATCAGACCCCACACAATGTCAATTTCTCTCCCTCCGTGCCAGCTAACCCAAGGAGGACTTTTTCCAACGAAGAGAGGGAGGCCTGGTTGGCAGCAAGAAAGAACCGAGTCTTTACTCCCCTTCCTGTATCTCTTTCCCAATTATTGCCAACCCTGCTGAAAGGGGAATATGTGACCTTGAAGGAACCAAGCCCGAATGCCACTAAGGGGAGGAATTTTGATCCGGCAGTCACCTATGACTTCCACATGGGTGCACCGGGGAACTCTACAGATGCTTGTTGGGTGTTGAAGCACACGGTCCAGGACTTGTTTGACCAGAAGACCTTGGTTTTTAACACTGCTGCACCCGCACTGTCCGGGAATAATATTGGGCAGAACCCTCTGACTTACCACAATGGGGCAGGCCCATCAATTTCCTTGAGAGAGTGGAATATATCACTTGATGTCCTAATCTAAAACTCCAAAGCAGCGTTTTCAATTTCGGCGGCACGCCGTGATCGATTTTTTTCAAGTATCAAAGCGTTTCGATACAAAAAAATCGCTTATTTGAAAATCAACCGATTTTTGCGGCATGCTGAAGAAACATGGCGACGTGCTCAGTGAAACGAGCCGAAACAAGCAAAACAGGCAATAAAGAGAAAAAAAATTAATTTTTTTAAATTTTCATCAGCGATTTTTTTCGGCATGCCGGCAAAACGGAGCGGCGTGCCGACAAAATTTCGATAGAATAAAAAAAATCAATTTTTCCAGTTTTTTGCCTTTTTTTATTTTTTCAGCGTTTCATTGACACATCGGCGGCGTGCCAATTTTTCAAGGATCGGCACGCCCATCGAAATCGAAATTGAAAACCTTGCTCCAAAGCACATAAATAAATGAGACAAAAAGTAAGGTAATAAATTACTATTGTGCTCCAGGTTGTCAAATTTTGAACTAATTGTAACTATGGTTGTCAAATTTTGAACTAAGGATTTAGTCTGTTTATCTGAAACGATTGCTCAGGAGAAAGTGATTAAAAGAGTAGTGCGTCGGTCTGGTTTCCAATCATATTTTATGCAACCACCAGAAGGACGCCGTAATGGGTTCTTGATATTTTGGTCATCAAATTTATCTGTATCTTTCCATTTTACTACTAACTGGTTACTTGAGATGCATGTATCTTTCAAGGGAAAGAGCTGTTATGCGTTGTTCATTCATGCTGATCACCAATGTGCAGTTCAAGAAAAACAATGGAAGTTGGTTGAATCGTTGAGCAATGGCTATGACTCCCCATGGCTGATATTTGGTGATTTCAATGCTCTGTTGCAGTCGGCTGATAAAAGAGGAGGTTCGCCACTGAATCGACGGCAAACTACCTCTTTTGCGTCATTTATTGATCACTGCAACCTATGTGAACTACCAATCAAAGGGCCACAGTTTACATGGTCTCATGGTCAAGAGGGGCTACGGAGAATTTCTGAAAAAATTGACAGGGCTTTTGTTTCCATAGATTTTTTTGATCTTTTCCCTTCCCCTACTTTATTCTCACAACCCATTAACGAGTCTGATCATTGTCCAATGCTGCTGGAATTGGTTAAAGCTCCTAGAAAAGGATCTTGACCTTTTCGTTTTGAAGCATTATGGCTTGATGAAGACTCATGCTCATCAGTAATATCAGACTCATGGAAAAGTCAAGCATCCTCAGTCCCTCTTAGCCATAAACTGAGAAGATTATCTGGAAATCTTAGGACTTGGAACAAGTCCACTGTGGGGAATCTGAATCTCAAATTACAGAGGTTACAGAGTCAGTTGATGGAGGCTCAGGAAGAACTTTCACGTTCTGTTGATGCGTCACTCAC
The DNA here is from genome assembly GCA_947561395.2 of Buxus sempervirens. Lineage (NCBI taxonomy): Eukaryota > Viridiplantae > Streptophyta > Magnoliopsida > Buxales > Buxaceae > Buxus > Buxus sempervirens. Next base: position 21,500,011 of record OX387188.1, on the reverse strand, counting down.
AAAAGAGAAGATAATTAGAACTGAGTACAATAAAGTCTTAGCTCAGCAAGAAATCTTTTGGTATCAAAGATCTCGCATCAATTGGCTAAAGTGGGGAGACTTGAATACCAAATTTTTTCACAAGTCCACTCTCATTAGACGACAACGAAATTAAAATTATATTTTCTCTTTACTTGACTCGTCTAATACTGAAATTTCTGATCGTAAATTGCTTGAAGAGCATATACTCTCTTATTTTTCAATCTTTGTACAGGGCTCAACCGCAGTGGACAACCATCGAGCTTCCCCACTTAATCCAACCTTGCATCAATGATCTGCACAATTCGGTTTTTGCTCAGGTACCTTCTCAACGTGACATCTGGGACGTGATTAAAAATATGGCCCCATTAAAAGCCCCGGGTCCAGATGGATATCCTGCAGCTTTCTTCCAACACTAGTGGGAGGTAATTGGTGCGGACGTGGTCTCTTCAATTCAAGGTTTTTTCGAATCAGGTTGTATGCCGACAAACTTCAACCATACTTTTATTACCTTGATTTCTAAAGTTAATCATCCCAGATCTTTAAATCATTTCAAATCGATTGCGACCTTTACTTGATAAAATGATATCACCAAACCAGGCTGCTTTTGTGCCGGGGAGACTCATAAGGGACAACATTTTAATACACCATGAAGTCTGTCATTTCTTCCACAACAAGAAAAGGGCCTCTAAGAACTCAAGACGAAAGAAACACCAACATGGGTTTTATGCCCTGAAGGTTGATTTCTCTAAAGCATATGATAGGGTTAATTGGAGTTTTTTAACGTTCTGTTTTGGAGGCCTATGGGTTTAACGAACATAATATTCATCTTCTTATGACATGTGTCCAGTCGGCTTCTTTCAGTATTCTTTTCAATGGTGCACCCGTAGGGAATTTTAAGGCTCAAAGGGGACTCAGACAAGGAGATCCCTTGTCCCCTTATTTATAATGTGCCAGCAAGTCCTTAGCCTTACCATTAGTCGAGCCGAAATAGATGGTCGCTTTTCTGGGGTCAAATTAAAACCTCAATGCCCTTCCTTAAGCCATCTAATGTTTGCTGATGATGTCATTTTTTATGTTCATACCAAAGCCAGGGAGGCATACTGTTTACTGAGATTGTTACATAAGTACTCTGTTGAGTCGGGTCAAGAGCTGAATTTTCAAAAATCTTCTATTAGATTCAGTCACAACACCCCAAAACAACAGAGAACAATGATTAGACACTTATTCAATGTTAGAAGTGTGAATGGCATGGATAAGCATCTGGGTGTACCAATTCTATATAAAAAACCCTCCCCCAAAGACTGTCAGAATCTTATTGAAAGAGTTACAAATAGATTGGCGGGATGGAAGTCCTTATTATTGTCTCAGATGGGAAGAGTAACATTGATCCAATCGGTTTTATCAGCGCAGGTAAACCACTTAATGTCTTGTTTTTTAATGCCCAAATCCATTATTCATAAATTGGATCAATTAGCCCGCCAATTCTTTGGAAAATAGGTGATTCTCAGAAGGGTTTGGTTACATTATGCTGGGATCGCATCACTCTCCCTTGGCAAAATGGAGGGTTGAATATCAAGCGACCAGAAATAATGAACAAGGCTATGCTGATGAAGGCTGCGTGGCACTTGCAATCCCAACGACAAGGTCTCTGGGAAACCATGATGAAAGGTTTGTATTTCCCATCTACTGATTTTATGAAGGCTCAACTTAAAAAAGGACACTCATATTGTTGGAAGCAGCTGCAATCCTTAAAAGGCAAACTCAAGGAAGGGTTGTCATGGATTGTTGCAAATGGTGAACTGATTGATATCTACAGCAGCAACTGGATCCCAAGCACAGAATCAATTGAACTACCTCGAGTGGAAGGCAATGCAGAATCTATTACTCGGGTTAGTCAATTACTCTCCCCTGATAAAGTTTCTTGGAATATCTCTCTCTTAACTTCTCTGTGGCCGATATCTGTTGTTTCCAACGTTTTGTCCACCCCAATTTCTCCTTTATTCCCTCAAGATAAGCAGGTGTGGAATCGCACATCCAATGGGGCATTCTCATTCTCGTCGGCATACCGTTTATTATTGGGTCCTTTACTCAATGAAACTGACAGGATATGGCTCCGTATTGAATTGGCATTTAAATTCACCAGCTCGTTGTAGATTTTTTCTGTGGAAAAGTCTTAACAAAGGTATCCCGACTAATGACCTCATTAGTACCAGACTACAGCGGAGTTTTCAACCTTGCTGTCTATGTAATGTAGCTTCGGAGACAGCAGAACACATCTGGTTGCAGTGCCCATTTTCTCGTGCTGCTTGGCTGCATACCATTGGAGGGTCTTCTCAGTCGTATGGTCCTCAAGATTCTTTATTGAATTGGATCAAATTTCTGATTAAATTAAAGCCAGCTTGTATGAATCATGATATGAATGACATTCTCTCTCAGATTTCTTTATTTGGCTGGGTTTTATGGAATCACAGAAACCGTGTTTTATTTGATAATGATAAACCTGATGTTTTTCAGGTTATTCATCAGTTTCGTCGTCTGCAACAAGAGTTTAATTCCATTGATCAGTCAACTCAAGCTACCTCAACAAAGAAGCATGAAGAACTAATCAACTGGTCTAAGCCACCTCTGGAATTCCTCAAAATTAATTTCGATGGTGCCTGGAGACAGTCATCTAGAGACGGTGGTTATGGAGTTGTTGCTAGAGACCGCAATGGGAGGTTCATGGGAGCTATAGCAGCATCTTGCACGGTTAATAATGCACTTCAAGCCGAAGCACTAGCAGCTCTTGAAGCTCTGAAATTAGCCACTGCTTTAAAGACCCCAAACATCATTCTTGAAGGAGACTCGGCAGTGATGGTGGACTTTTTATGCAATGATAAATGTTCTCATCCCTGGAGAATTAAGCCAATACTGGATCAAGCGAAATTATAAAATCCATTTGATTCTACAAGTGTGAGCCCCTCACAGCAAAATTTTATTAATCATCCTGAGGTCAAAGTATATATGACTTCATCTATTAGAGATACACCAAAGAGTACCATTCTAATGGATTTTATAAGTTCTTGAATTACTTATGGTTTGAACCTCTCAACTGATTAGATACTAATTATTATCAAGGAACTCTTAGAAAAAAAAAATAAAGAAGAGAGAACTTCTATTTAAAGAATTTGATAAAGATGATTATGAAATTAGAAAAGAGGTATTTAGTTTGCCATGGGCACAGGCTTCCCTCGTAATTCTTTCAAGCAGTTGTAATTGAACTTTTTAGCTCTATCAAATGGTTGAGTGGTCTTTGCTTGTGTCTAAATTGCCAGTCTTATCCTTCATTTGGACTTGTAATAACTTAATGTTTCTTTAATTAGTAAGAAAGTTAGATTTAATCCAAGCCATCTCATAATATAATTACTATCAATCGACATAAACAATCTCAATCGATCACTTCATCATTTGCCGTAGCAAGCAAAATTAAACATAACATACCTCCCTATAGCAAGAGAGAGAAGAAGGAAATGCTCAAAGAGACAGATATGAAGGAAATGCTACCAAAGCTATATAGTTGATACTAATATCAACAAGCTAGGTTGATGCATTTTTTCTTTATTCTTACATGATACCAAAGCACTAGAGAAGTACAACGCATTAAGCATTAAACACACATGTATCCATGCATGAGTATTTTATTATTACCAAACACATTACCATTACTTCTGGTTCGGACAATTAACATTTGTCTTGCAATAGCATTTGCTATGCATACCTTTAATCTTACAACGGCCCTCGAATTTATGCTCTGAATGGCAACTAGCATGACAGCTAGGTTCCCATCCGCAAAACCCTACGAATAATGTGCTTTCAACTTCACACGCCTCGATTGCTTGTCCCGGTCCATCTCCTTGTCCATTTTCATCTTGTGCCTTTGCATGAACCTTCAGCCCTATATATTTTACCAAAAAAAAAATTATAAAATTATTCTTGGTTACAAATGAGCTAGGTTTGTGAAAGAAAAGATTTTATACATACATACATACATATGTGTGTGTGCATATTAAAGATGGCATATAAAAAGAAAAAAGAAATAACCTGCAGCCATAAGAAGCAATGCGAGGATGACGGAAAACCAAAACAGACGCTTGCCAGGCTCCATAACACTCCCAGAGAGAAAGGAAACGAGAGAGAGAGAATATGGTATGAAAGATAGTATAGCTATAAATACTACTTATATAGTTGTTTTCCTACGAATATCGATATTAACAAGAGTGTTCGTGGCTGCTATCTTTAATACCAACAAACCTTTTCCTTGTAACTTTCACCAACGATTGTTGTGTTTGCTCCGAGTCTCCCAATGTAGCTATTGTTTTATCGAAAACACATCAATAAAAGCAGCTCAAATTAAGTATCTAGAGATGAGACGGTTACAACCAGATGAGAATGAATTTGGGATTCTAAAGACAAATTTAAGCATCAGCATAACGACCACTTTGTCTTTTAGGGAAAGCATCAACAGATCGGCCACTTTGTTAGCATGTGCAAAAGAATATTATTTGTCTGTTTAAGCCTTTAAATACAAAGAACATGAGGTCATTACTAAATTTAACTAGGGAAGAAAAATAGATTCTTTTTAGAAAGGTTTTAAATATATGAAAACAAACCTTCCAATAAAATTAGGTGAAGAAAGGTGTGATGAATTGTCATTAATCATTTTTATATTATGCTTTTTTATAAGAGCCTTATATTAATGGAATTGGGAGTGCTAGGCAACTTACATAATTTGACACGATCATGTATGTAACATACTGTTTGTAATATACTACAAAATGGAAAAAAGACCAAAGCAATTATGAGCCAACTATCTTTTATGGTATACTTTATGTGACTAATCTAAACTGAAGATTGTGGTTGACCATTTGCAAGTTTACTAATTTCTTCCCAAAATAAGTATAGACACCTCAATTTGTATCAAAGAAGTATTATCTTTGTAATTTTTACAGCTCTTAACAAGACAAGAGTGCATGAGCTAAGGACACATGACCCATTTGAATTTTAAGTCAGCAACGGAATGTCCCAGCATTCCTTTCAGAATGAATTGATCTTTTTTCGTTTTTCGTTGAAATTATGTTAACTTTTGACCTAAAAACATGATAATACCTTTAAAACAAAATTAAAGATGATATATCATGGAAATTAGCGTTTTGTCAATTTTTAGTATAATTAAATTTTTGGGCCTTCAAAATGTTAGAAATACCTTAGGAATTTAAAGATGACACTTTTTGCCAACCATAAAAAGTTAGATTTTGTTTAGGAACCAGAAAGTTTAACTTTTGTTTTCTAAGTGTAGACACCCCAAAATTGCACGATTTTTTTGATAAATCTTGAAGGAGGGGAATATCTTATTGAAATTTTCAATTCTTAGCATTGGTTTGAAATCCTTAACCCATTTGAATCTAAAACCACAAAGGAAAAGGCCCAAATTCAATCTATTGTGCAAAGTCAAACTTTTCTGGTTGAATTTTGTTGACTTTTGACCCCAAAGAAGAAATATTTTTTAAGGCAAGATTTCAAGATAATTTTTCTTGTTAATCAAGTTTTTAGCAATGTTATTGCATAAATGAATTTTTTGAGCCTTTAAATCTTGACAAATACCTTAGTATTAACGTGTTGAATCTTTTTACCAGACTTGAAAAACCGGAATTTAGCCTTGAACTAGAAATTTGACTTTTTATTCAATTAGAATTTGAGTCTAGAACTATTTTTAATGGATTCAAATAGGGGGTATTTGCATGTAAATAAGTATTGCCTGTGCAGGTAAGGGTCAAGGCTATACAAATGTGTGCTGACCGCACTTATATTGCAGTTTTATTCTATCCGCATATTGTTTGCGGACGGAGCTCGCCCGCATTGTAAGTGCGGTTTGGTCTTGTCTGCATATATAGTGCGGCCTGAATATGACCACATTGTATATGCGGACATGTTCATTGTGTGCAGTTTCACAAAGGCTTGGGATCTGAGCCTTATTTACCCTTTTTACCTCTCTTTGGGAGACTTGATCTTCCCTATTTGCCATCCAAATCCTTTGGATTCACTCCAACTCATGCCTTAAAATTGAGTTGGAAGAATCTAGAAAGGAAGTTGTGCATACCCTTGTGACCTCCTATATCCTTGACTTTGCCTATAAATAGAGGGTCTCTACTCAAGCAAAGGGCTATAAACTGAAGCTTGAAGAGCTCCTGGAGAAGAAGGGAACCCCTACCTCTCAACTCTCTCAAGTAATCAAGGTAAGTCTCTGTAAGATTCTAAAATTTTAAGCAATTGTGAATTAAGAGTAATTGGTAATTAAATGATTTAATTAGGTTAATTCAATCAAATTTCAAAGAAACTACTGGGATAAGGGTTTGGGTTAGTTAGAAGTTGGTTTGGGTTGGTTTAAGTGGGTCAAGTGAATTGAGTCGGTTTGAGAGATTGTCTTATAAGTGGGATTCATCGAGAATCCTCTATAGAATTAGGGCGCTATGAGTCGAGAAAGAAACCCCAACAGAAGAAGAAGAGGGGAAAAGAAGGGAGGAAGAAGAAGAAGAAGAAGAGGAAGAAGAAAGGAATAGGAAAGAAGGAAGGCTGCTGCATAACAGAATTCTAGTAAGTAGCAGTTTAAAACGAATTTAATTTCTATGTTTCCATTCAGTTTAATCGATACTCTGTTTGTGATTGTTTGGTTTTGTTGTGGTGATTTGATGAGTTGTGATGCTTTGGTTTTGGTTGCTGAAGAGAGTATGAAATAAAAATGGCATAAAGTAAGGGAAAACATGAAGGAAAGATAAGAAGAGGTGTTGCTGTTGAGCTCTCTCTCATGGAAAAGAGGGACCCATTAACATGAATTAGAGAACTATTTATAGGAGAGAAATAGTAGGAGAGAAATGAGAGAAAGAAAGCAATGGAGAAGTGAGAGAGAGACGAGTAAGGTTACGGAAGAGAGAGATGATCTACAGAGTTGTTCGTTGAGGAAGATGGGTTTTAAGAAAAATATTTAAGATTCAGCTCAACATGATATTATAATTATAAATAAGTTTATATTATAATAAATTGTTTATGTTTAGTCAATAAGTTAATGAAATGTAGTTCTAGTACTGTAGACATCCCAAATTGCACTTAAATATGAGAAAAACAATCAAAATGAATTTTGTTTGAGTTTTGACCAGTGTCAAAAACTCAAAAATACTCAAAAAAGGTGCTAACCGCACTATACATGCAGTTTTTGGCAATTTGGTCTTAACCGCACTATGTGTGCGGTTGCAACCGCACACAAAGTACAGTTGAAATTCATGCTTCTCTCATGGGCTGCCACGTGGCTTCTAGAAGCTCAGGCCGTTAGGCCACATCGGCAGCAATCATGAGCTTGTAACTGAATTTAAACCACTCTGTGTATGCGGTTGGTAAAGTTTTGTTTTGCAACCGCACGAATGGGGCGGTTTGTGCAAAACCGCACTAAGTATGCGGTTTCTGCCATTTCTTGCATTTGCGAAAAGACTCGATTTCTGAGCCTTATTTACGCATATTACTTCTCTCTTGGGGACTTGAACTCCCCATTTAACCCTCTAAAACTTGTGGAATTACTCCAATTCAAGCCTTTAATTTGAATTGGAATAATCTAGAAGTGTTTATTGGTATATCCTTGGGACTTTTATGCCCTTGGCTGTGCCTATAAATAGAGGGTTCCTCCTCTTGCAAATGGCTGATAATTTGAAGCTCTGCAAGAAGAAGGAAAACTCTGTCGGATCGCTACCTCAAGTGTTCAAGCTACTAAGGTAAAGCTCCATTTACTTTTCTAAGTTTCCTCTTTATTTTTTCAGCACTCTCTCCTTCTACCTTTCTGTAGTGTAAAGCCTGGATGTTTATTTGGAGCCCCAAACCTCTTCCAAAGTACCTGGGAATCCTCTCTAGCCGTAAAACGTGAAGAAAGAGCCTGGGGAAAAAGAAGTTGGAATGGAACTTTAGGCTTAGACCCTACCATGAATGATTTACATATTGTTTTTGTGTGCTGATTACTTGCGTGATTTGGATATGGAGAGGATGGAAGGATCCATGCTCTCAATAGCAATGGATCCCAATCTTCTCCTAGAAATGTGATTTCCAACACTATCACACACACTTTTAACTATTTTTTTAAGTATAGGCTAGATCTTGGATTCTCCATGCTCAATATGGAAAATCTGAGATCCTTGGCCTTAGATTGAACTTTTAGGACTTCATAAGGTTGTTTTTTAAAGATTTCAAGCTATTTTGGTCGAATCCACTTGCACACATGCACTGGTTTCACTCTTTTATTCAAGGTTTTTCAAAACAGGACAGCATCTGTACCCTGTCTTAGAATGCTCATAACTTCATCATCCGGATGAATGTTTGAGTAATTCCAAAGACATGTGATAGATGGGAATGTCTAGTTTATATCTGGAAATTTTCATTAATTTTTATAAAGCCATTTTTTGATACCATCTGTTCAAAGTTGGCAGGTCAGTTCAATCCAGATTGCTGAACTTACCGCTTTGATCAAGCACCATTTGCTCATTTTTAATCCATTTTGAGTGATTTCAATCTCTGTATTTTCCCTGAAGAGTCTACTTTCGAATCCAACTGGTTTCAAGAGATTTTGATTCAATTTGTGTCTTGTATACTTGATTGACTCAGAGCTATTCTGTAGCAGAGTTCTGGGTTAATCTGTGATCCTCTAGCCATGTTCGGGAGGTCACACAAGCCACACATGGATAGAGTTTTGTGTGAGGCCTATTTCGTTTGAAAAATGGCACCTCATACTTCATCCATGCAAGTTTTCATGGATTTATATGGAGCCAAACTCCACGAATAGAGTTCCAAAGTTGCTTACTCGTCGCTTTTTCCAATTTACAACAACAGATTTAACTGTGTATTTCTCTCTTTTTACAAATCGGATTGAGCTGAAATTTTTACTGAGTATTCTACTCCATACCAGCTTTCTAATGGCTATGGTCTTATTTGATTTGGGTTTGAATCGAGTGATTTATGATTGATCGAAATCTTCAAGCTTCGGTTTGGTTTTCTTCAATTTTTACTCCGATTTTTACCTACTCATGAAGTTCTAGAGATGATATATCCATAGAGAGAGTCCACATTTATTGGAATACTCATATGGAAGAGTCGCACACATGTTTGCTTATTTTCAAGCATTCCCTGTTTATTTTGATTAGCAAACATCCTTTGAACATGAACAAGCATATGGCAACCGTCCTGTACGGGTGAGTGAGGGTGCTTAACACCTTCCCCTACTCATAACTAATTCCCCTTACCTGGTCTCTGGATTTTCCTTGAATTAGAGAGAATTTGGCTCTATTTTATTTTTTTATGATCCCTATGGTGTCCATTCACACCTTAACTTGAATGGTGGCGACTCCTTATTTTTGTCAAACCCCGTGTGATGAGGAGGAGATCACGTAAGTGAATCTCCTTGTTTCACAAGTGCTTAATATATATTGTAATTAAAGGTGAGTTCATATTTTGGTAAACAAGCACTTGAAATATTAAATGGTTAATATTTAATACACAATTAATATTTAGTCACAAATTGAGTTAGAAATTAATAATCAGTGAAAACCCTAGATTATGCCATGAATTACACATTTTCTATATAAAAGAGATCTTTAGTAAATAATTAGATGTAATAACACTTACATTAAGATATTCAGAAGTGGTTTCTCATGCGTTTGGGTAAGTCAAAGTTTGTGTAGACACCCCAAATTGCACTACAAAATGAGAAAATAATTGAAAACATGTAATTGGGGCTTAAAACAGGTCAAAAATGCATAAAATCTGATCAAGCATGCATTGCCCGTATTAAATCTGCGGGCTGGTCACGCCCGAAATTGTTATACGGGCACCATTTGCCCGCAATATATATACGGGCGCGATGTTTTTGTGCGAATTTTATCCTTTCTCGATTTCTGAGCCTTATTGTTAGCACCTGATTTTTGCACCCCCAAAATGAAGAAAAATGAAAAGTCAAACCAAAGTCAAACCATGAGGGGGTCAAAAAATTGACTTTTTGATTCAAGTGAATTTGGCCATCAGACTTCATCTCATTAAAAATAGCATTTCGACACGATTCCAACGCAACTGAGTTTGCTGGAATCAGGGTCCGGATGAGAAAGTTATGAGTTGGTCAAACTCTTGGGGAGCGAAAAGTTGACTTTTCGCTCGACCCCAATTCAGCCGCCAAACTTGATCCCAATGGATAGGTGGTTCCAAGCTGGTTCCAACGACACTAAGTTTACTAAAATCGGACACCGGACGAAGAAGTTATGGGCAGTTGAAGTTTCAGAAAAACTGCCCATGTGGTAAAAAGGTAGCAAAAAATGGAACAAACCAATAAAATAAATGTGTTTATTAATATTTTAATAAGGGGAATCTCGTTTTATAATAAAATAATCGGAAAAATCAAACGAAATCTTGCAAAAGAATCAAATTGAATAAAGTTTTGAAATCCAAACATTTTAAAAATGTTCCGGACCGTATTTGAAATACGGGCAGGGCATGCCCGTATTTCAAATATGGGCATGCTTCTAGAAGAGGACGCGCGTCACTGTACGGCGGGACACGCGTCCTATACGGCCGATTCTGCGAGATTTGCAAATGTGCATTTTTCGCCCGTATTTGAAGTACAGGCAAGGCATGCCCGTATTTGAAGTACGGGCAAGGCATGCCCGTATTTCAAATACGGGCACGACCTTTTTTGCCTATAAATAGAGAGGCCAGCCCCCCCCCCCCCCCCCATTTGAAGAAAGGCTTGATCCCTTGGCCGACCCCTCTTCCTCCCCTACTGTTTTCATAACAAACCTCTGCCCAATTGTTGCCATCCCTAAACCCAAACCTCTTTTGTTCCCAAAATACCCCTGTCTCACCAAAGCCATGCCCAAACCTTCTCTAACCTTCCTTTGAGCATAACCTCCTACCAAACTCCTTTCAAAATCAACCTAGAAAATCTAAGGAGACGCGGAAGCACTGCCAAATTTCTCGGAGAATCCAGACATCAACAAATCCAGGAGTAATAGTGTGGTAATGTCCCTAATGGCTTCTTTCTTTTAATATACATGTGAATTCCTTCATTTAAGTGACTTTGGATTCCTTTTTATTTTACCACCTGCTTACTAATCAACTTGTTTGGTTTTGATGGAATCCTCCCATGCAAATGAGCAATACTCCATGAAATAAAGGATGGACTCATAGAACAATAAAAGAAAAAAAAGTAGTATTTTGATTAATAATGCTTGCAAATACAAAAGGAGTTTGTTCTCCTTAGACCTTCCCCTGTAATTCCCATTCCCTTCTCCCCTTAAATGTTATAAGGTGAGCTGAAAAGTGACTCAATCAAATGACGAAGAGAAGAGGCTTCATCTCATTGACCAATACTTCAAAAGAAGAACATTTGGAGTAAAAGAAGCCAATTTAACATTGTGAAGACGCCGGGAACACCAGCAGAAGTCACCGGAGGCCCCAAGAAGATAGCCGGACTGATCCCAAGCAGAATCGACAGCAAAAGTGCAAAATTAGCTGCGCCCGTAAACTCAGAGCGGTCCCGAAAGGCCCGTGTTTGCTTCACGGGCGAGCCAAATCGGATTTCATTTACGGGCAATGGCAACCCGTATAACAAACACGGGCCAGTGCAAATAATTTAAAAAATGTAATTTTCTCGACCCGGTTGGATTTGTTCCAACCCAAGTCGGTTTAACCCGACTCAAATTGGCACTTTGGGCTATTTTTAGCCCATTTGTGGACTGTGGGCCTAGAAGGGCCCACCAACATCACCTTGGGCCCACTTGAGTGGCCCACCTTTGACTGGCCTATACCAGGCCTGTTTTCAATAAACAGGCCCAAGCCCCTTGATCCTTGGCTAATGGGCCGAATCCAAGCCCGTCAAGCCCAAATAAAAATGTAAATAAATAAAGCTTAATAAATAACTATATGGGTTACCCAATAACCCCACTGGGCCCTAGGCCCAACCATGGCAGCCCACGGGACCCGGGTCCGACCCATTTCAGTTAGATAAATAAAAAAGATAAAATCAAAATAAAAGGGACCCACACCTTCAAAGGGTCCCACCAGACCAAATAAAGCAGCATGCTGGCCTAGGAAGGGTGAACTTGACTCAAAAACCAGGGAGACCCGAGGGACCCGTCAAACAGACGGGGCGGGCCGGGGTGTCTTAGGGCTTCCCCGGACGTAACCAAGGACTTAGATAGAACTCTGAAAAGCCGCAGACCAAACTTAGACCCGGATAGGGCAAAACCGTGTCTGCCTGCACTCTCAGGCAGTGGCGACTCCGAAAGTCCCGAGGTACGCACAAAAAGTGCGCCCCGTGTGCGATCTAGGCCCAGGTTTAGGTGCGCACACTTATCTTTAGTCTAATATCTCTTTAAATGAGTGAATTATCTCTTTTATTCGTTCAAAATATCTTTGTTGGCCATGGATGGGCATTATCCTTATTTTTAACCCAATCTGGGGGATCAGGGTATATCCTTTTGGACCAGCCATACCCCTGGGTTTGCCTATAAATAGAGGGCCTCTCCTCAAGCAAAAGGCTACGAAAATTTGAAGTCCAAGGAGCTCCAAGAGAAGAGAGGAATACCTGTTGCTCTGCTTGCTCAATCCAGGTAAGTCCCTTTTTCCCTTTTATTTTTTGTCTTCAATTCTAGAGATAATAGGATCTTCTTCACTGCTGTAGAATAAGGCCTTCTTTTATTCTGTATTCCTAAACTTGTCTCTAAGTACCTCAAGAGTCTCTCTAGCCGTAAAACGTGAAGAGAGAACTAGGGGAAAGGGGAACATGTGGATCCCTAGAATAGAACCCCATAATCTGTTTTTCTCTTTTCTTTTAGAATAAGGCCTTTGATTGTGTTTGTATACTCAAACCTATCTCTAAGTACCTCAAGAATCCTCTCTAGCCGTAAACGTGAAGAGAGAGCTAGGGGAAAAGAGAACAGGTGGATCCGTAGGGTAGACCCCCATGTGCTCTAATCTGTGAGATATGGCTGCTTTGGATATCTTGCTAATGTTTTAATGATCTTGTGAGTGAATCTGAATGAATCATATGAATCCATGATGTTTATAGCATGAGATCCCCACTTTTTCCTAAATTTTGGATTTTTCACACTTTTCCACCTACAGCACTGTTTTCGTGATTTTTGTGATTTTAAGCTAGGATCCTGGATCTATCATGATCTATATGATAGATCTGGATTCAAAAGCCTGAAAATAACTTCTAGGGTTTCATGATGTGGTTTTTTTTGAGTCATTTTTCACTTTTGAGAAAAGACCCTACGGTCTAAGTTCTCCCCTTTTGATGTTCTTCATCAACATGGGTATTTTTTGTTTTGATTTCTTGATCTAATGTGAAATATAGGCTATATCTATGTCCTGGACTGTTCAAGTTCAATTCTGCAATATTTTATAAAAATCATATTTTTCTAGATTCTTAGAATTTAACTTAAAGCCAGATTTTTGAAGTTTTCACTTTAGATTGGTTTTATTTGATTTTATCTCAATTTTATTTTAATCATGAAACCCTAGGAATGGTATGATCATATTTGAAAGTTCTGGATCAATCAGGATATTCGTATGAAAAAAACCATACACTTTTGTCCTTTTTGTGATTTTTCATGATTTTTTATTAGCAAGCCTTTTTCCTTTATTTTAACATGAACAATATCTGGAAACCACCTTGTATGGATGAATAAGGGTGCCTAACACCTTCCCTTGTTCATAACCTAATCCCCTTACCCATCTCTGGCTTTTTTTGTAATAGGGTTATTTTTACCCTAAATTTGCCTTTTTGTGCTTATTTGATATTTTGGTATCCATTCACACCTAAACAAAATAGTGGCGACTCTGTGTTTTTAACCAATCCCGTGTGATGATTAGGAATTCATTGAATTGATTTTTTCCATGTCTCACAGTTTGTTTCATCGTTAAATTGTGTAACATATGGCATAATTAAGTAAACTGGTATACGAAAGGCGATTGGCCTATGGTATTTGATTAACAATGATATATTATATTATATCTGTGGGTAGTGGATTGCCGTTCACCCCAGCTACTTAGAACGGGGGATAGTGAACCTGAATCCACCACAGACACGGAATTTTGGGGTAGTGAACTAAGTTCACCACATGCTTGGAGGCATTGTGGATAGTGAACGTAAATTCACCCCAGAAGTTCAAAATTGTGAAATTGTTTAACCATGGTTTGTGCTATGGTTTAGTGGGCTTGGTTGTAAAGTTGGATCCATGTCTAAGCCAGATAGTGTGTTGGAATGGCTTGTGTGGAACTTAATACTCTTGTCCAGTATGTGATACACTAGTTCTGGGGGCTGTGGACGGCCGTTCACCCTAGCTCGTGAGGGGCCGGGAGTAGTGAACTTGCATCCACCTCAGAATGTGCCACAGCAACCCGTAAAGTCAACTCGATGGTCTAATAGAGATCACTAACTTGATGGTCTAAGAGAGATCACTAACTCGCTAACTAGTTCGACTGGGTTGTACTTACCAGCTCATGCATGTCTCATGCTTAAGTGATCCGCTTGGGAAGAGCGATCGTAGCTAGATCTTTCCCTGTAAGTCGTGAGGGGGCGAATTGGATGTGAGATTTTTACCGAGATCATGGTTTGAATTAATCTGAACTTATTTGCTTATGATTTATGATTGCACCAAGTTCAAAGTATTGTTTATACGAGATTGATATGCTTCTTAGTATGATTTTGCCAGAGATTGATCGTATAGTAAATAAGCATGCTACTGAATTGTTTAAAGATTCGCATAAACCGTTCTTATCATGCATTGTGCTACTTACTGGGACGTTAGTCTCACGCGTTTTGTTTTACCGGTTTTGTTTTCAGATAGATCTGCAGGGCAAGCGCAAACTAGGGTAGGAAGAAATAGTGAACCTGATGATTATCGCCCTGAGGATTATTATTATCCTGGTTAGGGCTGGATAGCATTTTTGGTAGTTGTCTATTTTTGGATCTTGTATAAATTGTGTAGAGAGAGAGAGAGAGAGAGAGAGAGAGAGAGACTGTGTATATAAAACTTAGTGGAACCTTATGATCTGTAGATCTTTCTTGTTGCAATTATGTATATAGGTTTAGCTTTTGACTTCGCTTACACCCACAGTAATGCTATATATAAATGTGATTTATCAGGTGTTAAAGTCTTCACACGACCTTACTATTTATGTAACTGTAGACACCCCAAAATTACACGATTTTTGATAAATCATCAAGGAGAGAAATATCTTATTGGAATTTTCAATTCTTAGCATTGGGTTTGAGATCCTTAACCCATTTGAATCCAAAACCGCAAAGGAAAAGGCCCGAATTCAATCTTTTGTGCAAAGTCAAACTTTTTCCGGTTGAATTTTGTTGACTTTTGACCTCAGAAAATGAAATATTTTTTAAAGCCAGATTTCAAGATAATTTTTCCCGGTAATCAGGTTTTTAGCCATGTTATTGCATAAAAGAATTTTTTGAGATTTTAAATCTTGACGAATACCTTGGTTTTAACATGTTTGAATCTTTTTACCAAACCTGAAAAATCAGAATTTTGCCTAGAACTGGAAAGTTGACTTTTTATTTACTTGGAATTTGGGTCTAGAACTATTTTTAATGGATTCAAATGGATGGGGGGGGGGGGGTTGTTTGCTTATTTACATGGAATATCTTAAGTTAATGGATATTAAAAAATACGAGGACATTTACTTAAACGATATTGCATGTAAATAAGTATTGCCTGTGTTAAAATTCGGATAAAAGCTTCTTTTTTTTGTATCCGACAGATAATGTCGGATACAAAGGATCTTTATTGTATCCGACAGATAATGTCGGATACAAAGGATCTTTATTGTATCTGACAGATAATGTCGGATACAAAGAGAATTGCTTGTATCCGACCTGACATGTCGGATACAAGCTTTTTGCTCAAAATTAGGGTTTTCCGAGAGTTTTCACTTTTCCATCATATCCTTCATTAAAGGAGTGGAAATCTCGGAAATAGCCTTAGGGTTAAGGTTGGTGGACTCTAGACATCATTTTGTGTCTACCATCATGCAAACCCTAACCCTAGCCTTTGCCTATAAATAGGAGGCTCCTCCTTAAGCAAATGGCCAATAACTTTTGCCAAGAAGTTGGAGATCGAAGAGCTCCGAGTGAAAAAGGGAACCGCTACCCGCACTGCTTCCAGAAGCCCAGGTAAGCCTCAAACCTCTATTTATTTTTCTATTCTTACATTCTAGGTCTAGCTCTCTTTTTCTACCTTTCTGTCGAATAAGGCCTAATCTGTGTGTATGAAAACCCTTCCTCTACTCAAAGTACCTCGAGACTCCCCCTAGCCGTAAAACGTGAATGCGGGATCTAGGGGAAACGAGACTGAGGATTGATCCTAGTGTTAGAACCTTGTTGGAATAAGCCTTTTGATTCTATGAAAACCGTTTCATATTCAAAGTACCCCAAGATTATCTCGAAGAACCGTTAAACGGGGAGAGAGAACTAAGGGAAACGATAATGGAACGAAACCCTAGGTTGTTTTAGAACCCCATTTGATTGATATAAATGCATGCTATATGTTGTTATATTATTGAAGAATGGATTTTTACACACACACACATAGCACTTGTTTTGTCGGATTTGGCTCGTATTTTGGATCTATTGCCGTCATTGTGGTAGATCTAAAATAAATAGCCCCAAGCAATTTTGGGATGTTCGTTATCAATTTCAATCAAGTTTATTTCAAATCTTGAAGACCTTTAGGTCTAACCTCTCGGTTTTGGGCATTTTTGCTCACTTTCGAGGTTTTTGGCATATTCTTTCCAATCGAAGAGAATGGTGAGCCAAACTTGTGCCCCATTTATTCCTAAAGGTTCTTCAATATCTTTTTAAAATGATTTTGATTTATCTTGCACGGATTCCACACACCCAAGCACTGTTTTGAATTGATTTTCTTTAAAAAGGCTGAAACTGGGCAGCAGCTGTACCCAAACTTCGAACAATCGTAACTTCATCGTCCGGATGAATTTTAGAGTGATTCCAGAGCCATGGGAAAGGTGAGGCTGTTTAGTTTATGCCTGCAAAATTTCATTAATTTTTATCAAGTGGATTTTTGACACCTCTCAGTCGAAGTTGATAGGTCAGTTCAGGTCTGATTGTAGAACCTGTCACGTCGACTGAGCGCCATGTGTTCGTTTTAAGTCTGATTCGAGTGATTTTTGTTTCTGTGTTTTCCTTTGAAAGTCTAATTTCAAATCCAGTTGGTTTCATAATTTTTTGACTCCATTTGTGTCGTGGGTAACAGATTTACTCAAAACTGCTCAACAGCACTTTTCTGGGTTAATCTGTGATCCTTGGGGCCTGTTCGTGAGGTCACCCAAGGCACATCCGAATGAATTTTTTTATGAGACTAGTTTCATCTGAAATATGGTCATACATACTTCATTCACACCAAATTTCATGGATTTATATGGAGCCAATGTTTCTAAATGAATCTCCAAACTTGCCCACTTGTCACTTTTAATTATTTCCAGCAGCAGATTTCAAAAGAGAATAACTCCTAGGATTTTAACCGGAATGGATTGAAAATTTGCATGAGTCTTCTATTTATCATAATATTTCAAATGGATTTGGTTTGATTCAATCTAAACTAGATTTGAATGATTTCAAGACAAATGGCTCTATCTTTTACCGAATTTTTCTGGATTTTACTCAACTTGGTTTTGTGCAATTTTTGCTTTGATTTCCATCTATTGGTAATATTCCAGAAGTGATATTGATATAAAAGAGGATCTGGAATTCATTTGGATTTCTCATGTGGACATATCACATATTGGTTTAACCCTTTTCCAAGGTTCTTGATGATTTTAGCAAGCTTTCTCATTTTTTAGCATGAACAACACTTGGCAACCACCTTGTGTGGGTGAATGGGGGTGCCTAACACCTTCCCCCGTTCATAATCTAATCCCTTACCCATCTCTGGATTTGATTTTCAGTAGAGTTATTTTTACTCTAGTATTTGCCTTTTAGCTCTTTTTGCTTATTTTTGAATCTTTTGGTGCCCATTCACACCCCAAAAATTGGATGGTGGCGACTCTCCCATTTTTGTTGAGCCCGTGTGTTGACGGAGGGGAATCATCCCAGTGATTTTTTCAATGTCTCACAGTAACATCCCAAATTTTCCAAATTTGATGTTTACGATTAAGCATGATGTAGATATCAATTTTGGTCATTATTTTTTTTGGGATTTATTGAAATTATATGAATTGGCTAACATTCTATATTATTATTTTATTCTAGAAGTTCATTACCTTTGCATTATATTGCCATTAAGTATGTTATTGTATCTTAGTATTGTTGTCATCAAATAATTGGTTATGAGTTGGTAGTGTTGATGAGATTCCATGTTAACAGCAGTATTTTAGGGCTTAAAAGGGGGTTTAGTTGTCTTATTTCCATTGGTTTTCTAGTAGAATAGGCATGGTACTTGGTAGATTAGCATAGCAGGGGATACATGCTCATCAATTGAGATGTTTTTTTTTTAATATATAATCAAACACAGCAACTTGCTGCCACCTCATGTCAAGATGGCAGTTTGTTTAGCTGCTGTGTCATTGTTTGAGTCAAAGATGGTTTCGGATTAGCTCATGGTTTGGGTCAAGGGAAGTTTTGAGGTTAGCTTCTGCAATTCTAGCTAAGCTTTTGTTTTGAATCTCTTTGTGTTTGTAATCTCAGATTTCTGCAGAAGAGGATTATAAGCCTCTTTCTTCTTCTTCTTCTAGTTTTGCATGTCTCTGCAACTAAGCCATGGTGGAGGCCTTCTATTGTTATTTCTGCAGCATGGTATAGAGAGTCTTGAAGCCTATTAGAACATTGGGGAGCTGGCATGAATCTCTGTACTGGAGTTTTTAGTTGAGGCAATTCCAGTAAGTCATCATATTATGTTAATTGTTGGGTTTCAGTTATTATAATTCTTAGATAAATCAATATTTTTGGGTTGTTAAATTCTTTATCTGGATCAAGTAAGTCATCAATTTATTTTGATTTAAAGTGAGTATTTTGGTTGCTGATTGTCTAAGTTCTGTACCCATTTGGTTTTAGTTGGTTTATTAGCAGGTTTGTTGAAATTTTGGAATTACATACGTATGCTCTGTTCTGGGTTTTCCATAATAGTTGCAGATGGTTTTTGGGGCATTTAGTTGTCTTCAAATTTATGCATATGTATAATAAATCTTAGATTAATAGCTCCAAAATTACTTTGCCATGTGTAGAATACTTAGGAACTGATTTCTAGTTAATAGGGTTCCTGGATTGATGTAGAAAAATCCTCAAAGTCAACCATTTAATCACAGAAAATGAATAACAGTGCAGTTGCAGATGGTTTTTGGGGGGTATTTAGTTGTCTTCAAATTTATGCATATGTATACTAAATCTCAGATTAATAGCTCAAAAATTACTTTGCCATGTGTAGAATACGTAGGAATTGGTTTCAGGTTAATAGGATTCCTGGATTGATGTAGAAAAATCCTCAAAGTCAGCCATTTGATGGCGGTCGAATTTGAAAAGTATTTAAGTTTCAGTACAAAATTGATATAGTAATCTGTAAACAGTTATAAATGGGAGAGTTATTGTTAAATTAGTGTGCAGAACTTAAAGAATTAATTTTTAGTTCAGATTTTAGTTAAATTCAACAAATAGGTGCAAACAGGAATATATAATTACATTTTAGTCACATTTTGAAAGAAAAATCAAAATTTAAGGAAAAAGTGTTTAAAAGTGAATTTTAAGATTTAAAAATTAGTTTAAAAATAGAATAAGGTTAATTTAATAAAAATTAAAGAAGGAATTTGTAACTTAGGTGAGATTTAGCATATTATATGAAAGAGAATTTTCGTCAATTTAATTAAAAGTGGGGGTTGGTAAGTGAATGTTTGTGTGATTGCATGATTTATTTATTTGCATCAAAGAATCTTAAATCGGATTTTATCGATTATATGAGTATAATAAATTTCAAACAATGATGTTTATCCTTGTTATTAAATATTTCATATAAATTCCACTAGCATGATTTCTAAATTGCATTTATATTATAATATTATTATTTTGAGAAAATATGCATATTTGAATAAGATGACACACACTTGAGCATTTATAGTTTTGATTTGTGCATATTGCACTCTTATTAAATTGGTTTTACCCTGCAATAAGTGTAACTTATCAATATTGGGTTAGCACTTTACCGGTATGTAAGGTAGAAAAATGAATTTCACTATTTGATCTCAATGAGATCCTTATTATGTTTTAAATATGGAATTCTTGTGTGGATGCATAAAAAGATAATTAAAACTTGAGTGTGTAAGGGTTCATCAGTATGGGAGTAGAGGGAGTCGTATTGATTGGAGTGACGAAGCTGGTTAAGTTGAGGATTCCTCCTAGCATTTTTTTATTTATTTTGTGATGAGAGCCAATTGAGACGTTTGATTCCTCCTGGCAGTGTGAGCGATGTGTTTGGTACTTCCCAGTAGAAGGGGATTTACCCGAAATGTGTTGTGTGTGGTGATCTTGTGATCCAAGGACTGTGCATTCCAGTCTGAATACTATAGTTGTAGTCCTGGCCGATGTCTATAGTTCCGGTTGGACATTACTTTGATTAGTCTTGTGATATAATATGAATGGTTTATCGAATTGATCGATTTGGTTTGGTTCTAAGTTATAAAGTGATTTATATATTCCAGTTGATGATTATTGTAATTCTTCTTAACCTTATTGCGAATTCTCGTTATTTAGTGAGATATCTGTTTCTCTCACTTGCACATATTGATTTCTGATGTATCGCGATTTGGATTATATGCTACATTGTTTATTTAAGTTATATAAATGATGGCTTACTGGGATCTCCGATCTCATTTAGTTTATATATATAGATTGTGCAGATGTATCAGAGGAGGACCCTAGTGATGTGGTGATTCCTGGGAGTGTTCCTGAGTCGATCCATGCATCTGACGAGTGGTATGAGTCAGATTGGGATGAAGTGAACATTTAGTCTACTTCCTGCTGTTATCTTTTGGTTTGTTTCATGTCAGTCAGAGTCTGTATATTTCGAGATTCTCGAGTTATAGAAATTCTCCTTTCTAGTTACCTTTCAGTTTGGTGTTGTATATATTTGCTTTTCTTTTGCGCATTCTGATATCTGTTTTGGATATTGATTATATGGATTATCAGGTAGCAAGATATGTCTCTGATGAGTGATTTCATACCTTATAAATCATGTTTCCTAATTAAGGTCTGGGTTTACTTGTCACCCGGCATACCAATTCTAGTAATCTTGTGGTTCAACCCATAAGATGCTAGAATTGAACTGGTGTATGTCACAATTTAAGCCGTTATATAGCAGTTTTCTATTAAATTAGGAAGCGTTTCTAGGACCTTACTTGACGTCAAGGAACCGGCATATACCTTTAATGAACATGTCTGGGTCCGAGGCGTCACAGTCTCTCCTCTCCTCTTTTCTTTTTTTAATCTTAGGGTAGTCTCATCTTCTACCTTTCTGTAGTATAGAGACCTGATTGTGCTTGTAACCCCAAACCTACCTCTCAGTACTGTAGACACCCCAAATTGCACAGTCAAAATGATTAATAATCATCAAAAACAATTATCTCCTTTGAAGCCAGCACAAAAATGTGAAAAAAGCAAATTTTCCTTCTATCCGACAACTCAGGTCTGATACAAGCTTCCTTTTTTGTATCCGACACAATCTGTCGGATACAAGTAGCCCTTAATGTATCCGACGGCATGTGTCAGATACACATAGGTGCTAGTGTATCCGACCTGACATGTCGGATACATTAGTTTTTGCTCAAAATTAGGGTTTTCCGAGAGTTTTTCACTTTTACCATCATGTCCTTCATTAAATGAAGGGAAATCTCGGAAATAGCCTTAGGGTTAAGGTTGGTGGGCTATAGACATTATGTTGTATCTACCATTCTCACCAACCCTAACCCTAGCCTTTTCCTATAAATAAGACGCTCCTCCTCAAGCAAATGGCCATTAACTCTTGTTTTGAATTCTCACAAAGAAGAACTCCAAGAGAAGAGGAAACCCGCTGCGGAAGTGCTTCCAGAATCCAGGTAAGCCTCAAACTTTTCTTTTATTTTTATGTCTTTACATTCCTAGATCTAGATCTCTTCTTCTACCTTTCTGTAGAATAAAGCCTTTGTATGTGTGTGAAAATCCTTCCCTGGCTCAAAGTATCTCGAGACTCCCCCTAGCCGTAAAACGTGAAGGCGGGATCTAGGAGAAACGAGACTGGGGATTGACCATAGTGCTAGAACCTATGTAGCATAAGGCCTTTTGATTGATTGTAAACCGTTTTATATTAAAAGTACCCTTGATTATCTTGAAGAACCGTGTTTAACGGGGAGAGAGAACAGAGGGAAACGATAATGTAACGGAACCCTAGGCTGTTTTAGAACCTTATTTTGATGAATATGTATGCATGCTATGTTGTTCTATTGATCTTGTATGATTTTTCACACTTGCACATACATATCACCATTTTGGCGGGATAGGCTCACATTTGGGGTTTATTGCATTTATTGTGATAAATCTCAAATAAATGGCCTCAATCAATTCTGGAATATTTTCAAATGATTTTCAAAGATTTGTGTTCATCTTGCACGAATGGCACACACTTTGTCACATTTTTGCATTGGTTTTACTCAAAAAGGGCCTAACTGGACAGCACCTGTACCCCTACTTCGGACGCTCATAACTTCATCGTCCGGATGAATTTTGGAGCGATTCTAGAACCATGGGAAATGTGAGGCTGTCTAGTTCATGTCCACCAAATTTCATAAATTTTTATCGAACGGAGTTTTGACACCTCTCTGTCGAAGTTGATTGGACAGTTCAGGTTCAAATACAGAACTTGTCATTTCGACGGAGCGCCATGTGTTCGTTTTAAGTCCGATTCAAGTGATTTTTGTTTTGGAGCACTCCTTTATGAGTCTATTTTCAAATCCAGTTAGTTTCATATTTTTTTGATTCCATTTGGATTATTGGTAGCTGATTTACTTAGAACTGCTCAGTGACATTTTCTGGGTAAATCTTTGATCTTTGGGGCCTGTTCGGGAGATCACCCAAGGCACATCCGAAGGAATTTTTGTATAAGGCTAGTTTCTTTTGAAATATGGCCATACAAACTTCAATCACACCAAATTTCGTGGATTTTTATGAAGTGGATTTTTCTAGACAATTTTCTAAAGTTGCCCACTTATCACTTTTTGATTATCCCCAACAGCAACTTTAAAGGAGCATAACTCGTAGGATTTTAATCGGAATGAAGTGAAATTTTGCATGAGACTCTTATTTACTATAATCTTTCAAATGGATTTAGATTGGTTCAATTTAAAATTGTATTTGAATGATTTCAAGACAAATGGCATTACTTTTCACCGAATTTTCCGGATTTGATCCAACTTGGTTTTTGAATAACTTGTGCTTTGATTTCCATCTTTTTGTGATATTCCAGAAATGATATTGACATAAGAGAGGATCTGGAATCCATTTAGATCTTCATGTGGAAATATCATACATTGGTCCTTTTTCAATGTTTTTCATGACTTTTAGCAAGCTTTCTTATTTCTTTTTTTTTTTTTTGCATGAACAAACACTTGGCAGCCACTTTGTGTGGATGAATGGGGGTGCCTAACACCTTCCCCCATTCATAATCTAATCCCCTTATCCATCTCTGGATTTGATTTTCAAGTAGGGTTATTTTTACCCTAGAATTGGCTTTTTTGCACTTTTTGATATCATTGAATATTTTGGTGTCCATTCACACCCTAAACTTGAATGGTGGCGACTCTCCAAATTTTCAAGATGAGCCCCGTGTGTTGACGGTGGGTGATTTTTTCCCCGTGTCTCACAACTGCCGACTCTGCTGGGGACTTGTGGATTTAAGCCATTTTGTGTATTTGTTCATGTTTTTCTCTACTTTTGGATGCTTGCTACTTTGTTTAATTTATTTGTGCATATTGTTGTCTTTCTAATCAGATTGGAATGCTTTTGAAATTTATATGGATCAAGACATGTGTGTTTTGTTTGATGTTGCCTAGAGGTTGATTTAAGAAAAGCCTATCTTGAAGCATGATTTTGATGCATTTGGTGATAACATGCTCTAATTTGAATTGTTAATGCCATGGTTTGAACATCAGAATTAGAAGCATGAAATCTAGGAGTTCAGAACTTTTGGGGTATTCAAACATGATTCCCATGAAGCATGCTTTCTTGTGCTTAAAATTTTTTTTATGCCATGCCTTTGATTCGGGGTATGGGGGGACTTGATTTGAGCATGAAAACCAAGAGCTTGAAATCTGGAATTTTAGTGTACATTGTGGGATTTTTTTAAGCATGTTTTTACCATCAAAATTCTCCTTATACCATGTCAAGTAGTTGCTAAATTTTTAGGCATTAATTTGGGGTATGAGTGATGCACTTTTGAGCATGAAAAATGTGGAAATTTGAGGGTATTTTGGGGGAGATTTCAAGCATGTTTTACCTAATTGAAACACTTTTGGACCATGTCAAATAGTTGCTAAAATTTTTAGGCTTCAACTTGGGTAGAAATGGTACACTTTGAGCATGAAAAAGAGCATGAAAATCTGGAATTTTAGGGAATGCTTTTGGATTTCAAGCATGCTTCCGTGGTTTAATTGTTGTTTGCACCAAATAACATGTTTGTATACCACTTTTTGGGCATGTAATATTTTTGTGCATATTGGGTTGCTTTGGTGCTCTTGCTTACTTGTATTTAGCTTCATTATATTGTCATATGTGCCTTGGCTTGAAATTGAATGCATGGCTACGAAAAAGAGTGGCAAGGGACTGGGACGTTGTGAATGTTACCACAATTTTAAAATTGCACTTGAGCACTTGAAACAATTTGCACAGCCTACCCTTTTACCTATAAGAAGTTGAACCATGAATGTGGGTAGCTTGGCGCACCGAGGTCGTGACTTCGGAAAGCGAAAGTGAAAACATTCACCTTAGAATTTGAGTCAATGATGTGATGACAATGGGATCTGTGATTCGATTCCGGGCATCACTAGACTTGAGTTCTAAGTTGCCAATTAAGCCAAAACCCAAAAACCATACGCTTGAAGGTGAAGAAACATGTTTTCAGCTAAAAGCACACAATTGCGTTTGGGGAATTGGGTGTAAATGTGGGAAGGCCGTTTGCATGTTCTACAGGCCAAGGTATGATATGAATACCATATTGAAGGTAATACAAGGTGGCAAGGTAAAACCATGTTATTTTCATGAATTTGGGAATTTTGCAAGTATGATGTCCGAGCCCAATTTGGGGCAAGTTTTGAAGGTCAAGTTAAGGTGAACATCAAGTGGGAATGAAAATAACATGATCTGGAGAAAAAATGAGTCAAAAAAGGCCATTTCGGCCTTAACCGACAACTCAGGTCGGTTAAACAATACCTTCTTCTTATCCGACGTACTTCGTCGGATACAAAAGCTTATGCGTGTAGCCGATATGTTTCGTCGGATACAATAAGACATAGCTTTAGCCGACATGTCATGTCGGATACATTCAAAAAATATGTAAATTGGGTTTTTCAGCCCGAATTTTCAGAATAAAATGCCTAAAACACTGTGGATAATCCTTAGGCACCCAGAAAAGAACATAAAAATGTTCCAAAAAAATAAAAATTAAAAACAAAAAAAAGAATAAAATAAAATATTCTTTCAGGATTTTACCTAATTTTTGAAACTCAAAGAGGGAATCAAGGTGTCATATTTTTTTATACCAATTCAATTTAAACATGTTTCAATCAAGCTTTTGCACTTGAAAACTGAGAAAAGTCAGCAAAAAAAAAAAAAAGAAACCTTTGGTTGGTTATTTTTATCAATCAAATCAAAACATTTGTGGGACACTTGGAAGCCCTAGAATATTCCAAGAAACATTTGGTTGGTTATTTTTATCAATCAAATCAAAACATTTGTGGGACACTTGGAAGCCCTAGAATATTCCAAGAAACATTTGGTTGGTTATTTTTATCAATCAAATCAAAACATTTGTGGGACACTTGGAAGCCCTAGAATATTCCAAGAAACCTTTGGTTGGTTATTTTTATCAATCAAATCAAAACATTTGTGGGACATCTGGAAGCCCTAGAATATTCCAAGAAACCTTTGGTTGGTTATTTTTATCAATCAAATCAAAACATTTGTGAGACACTTGGAAGCCCTAGAATATTCTAAGAAACCTTTGGTTGGTTATTTTTATCAATCAAATCAAAACATTTGTGGGACACTTGGAAGCCCTAGAATATTCCAAGAAACCTTTGGTTGGTTATTTTTATCAATCAAATCAAAACATTTGTGGGACATCTAGAAGCCCTAAAATATTCCAAGAAACCTTTGGTTGGTTATTTTTATCAATCAAATCAAAACATTTGTGGGACACTTGGAAGCCCTAGAATATTCCAAGAAACCTTTGGTTGGTTATTTTTATCAATCAAATCAAAAAAAAAGTGGGACCTCTGGAAGCCCTAAAATATTCCATGAAACCCTTGGTTGGTCTTTTTCGTACCAATCAAATCAAAAAAAAAGTGGGACCTCTGGAAGCCCTAAAATATTCCATCAAAACCTTGGTTGGTTATTTTTATCAATCAAATCAAAAAAAGTGGGACCTCTGGAAGCCCTAAAATATTCCATGAAACCCTTGGTTGGTCTTTTTCGTACCAATCAAATCAAAAAAAAAGTGGGACCTCTGGAAGCCCTAAAATATTCCATAAAAACCCTTGGTTGGTCTTTTTCGTACCAATCAAATCAAAAATCTGCGGGACCCTTGGAAGCCCTAAAATATTCCAACAAAAAAATACAAAAGAAAAAAAAACTGGACTGGTGTTCACCTAACCTACTTGTCTACATGTATAGGGGTGTGACTCAAGTTAAATGGAAGCTAACATGTTCTTTTGATTTTTCTTCACCAGGTACATTTATTTGCAACCATTGCTCTCGTGACCAGATCTAAAGCTAGAGCCATGAATACTGAGGAGAACCAAGCTCAAACCACCGTACCCGCTCAGGACTTTGCTCAGCTGCAGGAGCAAGTGGCTGGTCTGGCCAAGATGCTTGGAGACTTACTGGCGGCTCAGGCCCAAAACCAAGCATCTACCTCCCATTAGGCACCACCACCTCAGGCCTACATGCCGCCTCCAGCTCAACCCATGCCTGAGCCCATTTCTGAGCCAGTCCCTGAACCGATTTTGATCAGGGAAAATACAGCAGAATCTGAGAAAGAAATTGAGAAGGAAAAGGCCAAAGAAGAAATGGAAAGAAAAATGTTGCTCAGGATAGAAAAGATCCAGGAGGAGTTGACGGAGGTAAAAGGGGGAAACAGCTACGGGGGTACCACTTTTGAGTATCTGTGCATGTACCCTGACGTATGTCTACCGGCCAAGTTCAAATGCCCGGACTTCGACAAGTTCGACGGCACAGGCTACCCTATGAGCCATCTCAAACTACACTGCGGGGCCCTATGCCAGTTTGGCCGGGACGATGGCATACTGATCCAACTCTTTAAAAGGAGTCTGACCGGGTCAGCTCTTAGGTGGTTCGCTACAGTGGACCATGGAAGGATCAGGAGGTGGAAGGATTTGGCTGATGCATTTCTAGACCATTATAAGTTTAACTCTGAGATCGTGCCGGACCGGTACGACATGATGAGGATGAGCAAGGGGAAAGATGAGCCGGTACGGCAGTACGCCAAGAGGTGGAGAGAGGCCGCCTCCCAGGTCAGACCACCTATGCAAGAACCGGAGATGATCTCCACGTTTATGGGCACACTGGGGCAGCCCTTCTACAACCATCTGGTGGGTCAGATTACCACCAACTTCGCAGCCCTGGTACAAGTGGCGGACCGGATCGAGGAGGGGGTCAGGTCAGGAAGGCTGATAGATTACTCTACCCTGACTGGGCAGGCTGATTCCTCTGCCTCCATGGCCCAGAAGAAAGGGGCTGGATTCAAAAAGACCGGGGCCCGAAAAGATGGGGAAGTGAATCTGGTCCAGGCTCCTTCAGCCAAGAAGCCGCTTCACGTGAATATCTCTGCACCCCAGCAGGCCCAACAGGCCCAGCACTCTTATCAGACCCCACACAATGTCAATTTCTCTCCCTCCGTGCCAGCTAACCCAAGGAGGACTTTTTCCAATGAAGAGAGGGAGGCCTGGTTGGCAGCAAGAAAGAACCGAGTCTTTACTCCCCTTCCTGTATCTCTTTCCCAATTATAGCCAACCCTGCTGAAAGGGGAATATGTGACCTTGAAGGAACCAAGCCCGAATGCCACTAAGGGGAGGAATTTTGATCCGGCAGTCACCTGTGACTTCCACATGGGTGCACCGGGGAACTCTACAGATGCTTGTTGGGTGTTGAAGCACGCGGTCCAGGACTTGTTTGACCAGAAGACCTTGGTTTTTAACACTGCTGCACCAGCACTGTCCGGGAATAATATTGGGCAGAACCCTCTGACTTACCACAATGGGGCAGGCCCATCCAACTCCATCACTGCCATATCCACCACCAGAAGGGCCTTTGACCCATCTCAGCTTATAGCACCCGTGGGGACCACAGTCCAGGTCCATTTCTTCCAAGAGGATGAGGAAGAGGAGATCAACATGGTCTCTCAGAAGAACAATCATGCTGCTGAGGACATCAGTTCCTCTTTGAATCGGGTCTCCTCTCTTATGGCCCAAATAAACACTGCAAGGCCCCCATTGGTTTTCAATTGCAGTCCACCCATCTATTCACCATCCAAGCCATCCAAGGCTCCACTGGTCATCAACCTTGACCCAACCACTGCTTCCATCACTTCTTCTGTCCCCACAAAATCCATACTTCAACCCTTGGTTGTAAATGTGCAGCCAGCCCAGACTATCCCTAAATCGGCCCATACATCCCGGTCCAAACTCCAGCCACTAGTGGTTGACATCCCTAAATTAGCCTATTCAGAGGCCGCTGTACCATGGAATTACAACGAGGGTATCACGGCTACGGTTCCAGTGGTTAGGGACCAGAACCAGGAGGAGGTGAATCTCATGACGAGGTCGGGGAGATGTGCAGGGGTGAAGAGAAAGAGAAGGAGACAGAGGCAGAAAATGAAGAAAAAAGAAAACAAAAAGGAAAAGCAAAAATAGGAGAAGACACCCCCCGGGGTGCAGAAAATGAGGCAGCAGACCTCATTAGAATAATCAAAAAGAGTGAATTCAATTTTGTGGATCAGCTGAACAAGGTCCCGGCCCAAATTTCAATACTAGGCCTTTTGCTGAATTCTGAAAAGCACAGGGATGCATTGTTAAGGGTGCTACAGAGTGCACACGTATCCCAGACCATTGATCCAGACCAGGTTAGTAAAATGGTTGGTCAAATCTTGTCACATAATGTGATAAGTTTCTCTGAGGGAGAGATCAGCCCAGGTGGGTGTTATCATGTGGACCCTTTGCACATCACAGTGCTTTGTAAGGGCTGCATGATCGCACGGGTTTTAATTGACAACGGGTTGGCATTAAACGTTTGCCCGTTAATCACTTTTACCAAGCTGGGTCTGGACCAGTCAAGGATCAAACAAAATGGGCGGATAGTGAGGGCTTTTGATAGCTCCAAGACCCACTCCCTAGGGGAGATTGAACTGCCGGTCACAATTGGGCCGAATATTTTTAACATCACATTTGAAGTGATGGATATACTCGCAGCTTTCAATCTGCTCCTAGGAAGGCCGTGGATACATTCGGCTAGGGCAATACCATCCACGTTCCACCAAAGGGTGAAATATATAAGAGGGCAGAGGGTGATAACAGTCCTAGCCGAAAACTTGGTGCCACCCATTGTGTCACCTAATGTACCCTTGATCAATGTAGACTTGACTGTTGACAAGATTGCATTCCACTCATTTCAATTTGAGGCAGTCAATTACATACCTGGGGGGTGTGAGAAAAAGAAGGAAAAGGGGACCACTGCAGAAAAGATGGTCAAGAAAGTGATGGAGAAATACAACTTTCATCCGGAGAAAGGCCTGGGGATCAATCTGCAGGGGATGGTGGAGCCAATCACGGCTAAAAAAACTGATCCCCAAAGTAGAGTTGGGTTTCAAACCCAGAGGCTGGAGAAGAATGAAGCATGAAGAAGGGGAGAGCAGAAGCAGAGGAAAACTCCCCCATCTAAGGGAAAGTTTTCCAAGACCCTCCTGTATAATCCAATTGTCTCCTCCCATGGACCAGTCCAAACCCCCGTACCGAAATGTCAATCCTTACCAAAGGCCTTCTGTTTCAGCCTTGCAACTATACAACCCGTTTCCAATATTGAAAGCAGCAGATGGGCCTGGCCCACAGCCCGAGCAGCAGGTGGACTTTTCTGAAGATGTTGGGGCATTCTTCGCCATGACTGAATGCGAAAAGACAGGGGCAGACATGGAACTGCCGTTTATTGACTGGGCCGCAGTAAAGATTCTGGAAGAGGTCCTTTCTGGATTGAGCCCTGTAGCAGAAAAGGGCAGTACCCACCCAGTGATGATGGCATCGGATTCTGGGCTTGAGGAGCAAGCTTTCCCTATTTCCCCTGCTCCCCAAAATTTTGTACTGAACAATTGGGAGGAAACTCCCCTTACCTTTGAAGCAGCGTCTGTGTGGCAAAATGACGCAGCTTCCAAAAAAAAACTCCAATAGTGGAATGC
This sequence comes from Buxus sempervirens, assembly GCA_947561395.2. Taxonomy (NCBI): domain Eukaryota; kingdom Viridiplantae; phylum Streptophyta; class Magnoliopsida; order Buxales; family Buxaceae; genus Buxus; species Buxus sempervirens. The sequence continues at coordinate 21,469,199 of OX387188.1, read as the reverse complement.
CATTTCCCTGAAGGTTCTAATGGGCCTTCGTCTTTAGGGAAATTATGTTTAGAAGGCTCAAAAAAACCCAAAAAGATTTTTCTATTTTTTCTAGAAAATTTAATTTTTTCAAAAAGGTCCAAACCATTTATGAACCATATAATCATACCAAATTGGACCAGGTTGAATATGACTTCGACCTTGAGCTCGACTTTGACCTCATGGGGGTCGAAGAAGAGACCGAAGTCGAAGAAGAAGACGTTCCAACAGAAATTTAATACCAATTGGAACGTCATGAAAAGGGAGTCCAACCTAATATTGAGGAGACCATATCCATAAATCTTGGGACCGAAGAGGACCCGAAAATTGTGAAAATCGGGGCATGCTTGTCTAATGTGCAGCAAAATGAAATGTCATAATTTTTGGCAGATTACAAGGATGTGTTCGCGTGGTCATACCGGGACATGCCGGGGTTGGACACTGATATGGTGGTGCACAAGTTGCCAATTTTGCCAGGAGTTAAGCCAATCAAGCAGAAGCTGAGAAGATTGAAACCTGAATGGACCTTGAAGGTCAAGGACAAAGTGGTCAAACAATTCAAAGCAGAATTTCTGGCAGTCTCCACATACCCCGAGTGGCTTGCAAACATAGTGCCAGTGCCAAAGAAGGACAGAAAAGTCAGAATGTGTGTGGACTACAGAGATCTGAACAAAGCAAGCCCAAAGGATGATTTTCCGCTTCCACACATAGACATCTTGGTGGATAATACTGCGGTACATAGCCTGCTCTCATTCATGGATGGGTTCTCTGGGTACAATCAGATCAAGATGGCTAAGGAGGATCAAGAGAAAACAGCATTCATCACACCTTGGGGCACGTTCCACTACACAGTCATGCCATTTGGGCTTAAAAACGCTGGGGCAACATACCAGCGGGCCATGACAGCACTCTTCCATGACATGATCCACAAGGAGATGGAGGTCTACGTGGACAATATGATTGCCAAATCATGCAAAGAGGAGGACCACTTGATCAATCTGAAAAAGGTGTTTGATTGACTCAGGAAGTACAGTCTACGGCTTAACCCGGGAAAATGTGTCTTTGGGGCTACATCAGGGAAGTTGCTTGGGTTTATAGTGAGCCGAAGAGGAATTGAAATTGACCCGGCTAAAGCCAAGGCCATCATTGAAATGCCAGCACCCAGAACAGAGAAGGAGGTTAGGGGCTTTCTTGGAAGAATTCAATATATAAGCCGGTTCATAGCACAGCTCACTGCTATCTGTGAACCGATTTTCAAGCTTCTGAGGAAGGATAACCCGACGGTCTGGAATGAGGATTGCCAGCAAGCCTTTGACACAATCAAGGAGTATTTACTGAACCCACCTGTGCTAGTGCCACCAACTCCAGGAACACCACTGATCCTGTACTTGTCAGTGTTGGAAACATCGATGGGATGTGTCTTGGGGTAGCATGATGAGACTGGTAGAAAAGAAAGGGCCATTTATTATCTGAGTAAGAAATTCACAGAATATGAGGCCAAGTACTCACCATTGGAAAAGACCTGTTGTGCTCTAGTGTGGGCAACTCAGAGGCTAAGGCATTACTTCCTTAGTCACTCCACACTATTGATATCCCGGATGGACCCGCTGAAATATTTATTTGAGAAACCGGCACTGACTGGCAGAACGGCAAAGTGGCAATTATTACTATCCGAGTTTGATCACACGTACGTCACTCAGAAGGCAATCAAGGGTCAAGCCATAGCTGATCACCTGGCTGCACATCCTCTGCCAGAATACCAACCCCTGAAGACCAACTTTCCAGATGAGGCAATTTTGTTTACTGAAGAGGAGGAAAGTGAGAGTTCTTGGTAGATGTTCTTTGATGGGGCTGCTAACATGAACGGAAATGGAATAAGGGCAGTATTGGTCAAGCCAGATGGGTCCCACATACCGATTGCAGTAAAGCTGAGATTCCAATGCACCAACAATATTGCAGAGTATGAAGCATGCATAATTGGGTTGCAAGCCGCCATAGATCATGAAGTTGAGGAACTTGACGTATACGGAGATTCGAGTCTTATTATATTCCAAACAACTGGTGAGTGGAAAACCAAGGATCACAAATTGATCCCCTATCACCAGTATTTGGAAGAAATAAGCACAAATTTCACTCGGATTTCCTTTAATTATATGCCAAGGGACAAGAATCAGTTCGCAGATGCTCTAGCAACATTGGCTTCCATGGTCAGCATGCCAGAAGGGGTAGACATCAAGCCACTGGAAATTGAGGTTAGAGATGAACCGACTTACTGTCTCATTCTGGAGGGAGGATGCTCTAGCAACATTGGCTTCCATGGTCAACATGCCAGAAGGGGTAGACATCAAGCCACTGGAAATTGAGGTTAGAGATGAACCGGCTTACTGTCTCATTCTGGAGGGAGGACCAGAAGAAGAAGCACCGTGGTTTCAAGATATCAAAAATTTCTTGAATGATCGAAAGTTGCCAGAAGATGCCACTGCTACTGAGAAGAGGACAATACAGAGATTGGCTGGTCAGTTTCTACTAAGTGGTGGACATTTGTACAAAAGGTCACATAATGACATCCTGCTTAGAGGTGTTGCTAAGGCTAAGTCAGAAAGGTTAATCGAGACCGTACATGGAGGAGTCTGTGGACCCCACATGAATGGACACATGCTGGCAAAGAAGATCCTAAGGTTGGGATACTACTAGACGACCATGGAGCATGATTGCTGTATACATGTTAAAAAGTGTCACCAATGTCAAATCTATGCAGATAATAAGCATGCACCCCCAAGTGAGCTGCACAACATGACATCACCGTGGCCCTTTTCCATGTGGGGCATAGACGTCATTGGCATGATTTCACCTAAGGCATCGAACGGACACAGATTCATCCTGGTGGCGATTGATTACTTCACTAAATGGGTAGAAGCAGCTTCATATGCGAATATTACAAGCAACCATGTTATTAAGTTTTTGAAGCACAATATCATTTGTCGCTATGGGCTGCCAAGTGTCATAGTATCAGACAATGCTTCAAACATTAAGAACAAGGATATGAAGAAGATGTGTGAGCAGTTTCAGATCACCCACCACAAGTTAGCTCCATACAGGCCAAAGATGAATGGGGCAGTAGAAGCAGCAAATAAAAATATAAAGAAAATCATTCAGAAGATGGTAGTGAGCTACAAGGATTGGCATGAAATGCTACCACTTGCTCTGCATGCCTACAGAACCTCAATCCGGACTTCAACTCGGGCAACCCCGTATTCCCTAGTCTATGGGATGGAAGCAGTCTTGCCAATGGAAGTGGAGATCCCATCACTCAGAGTGCTCATGGAAGCAGAATTAGAAGAAGCTGAATGGATACAGTCAAGACATGATCAACTCAACCTGATAGAAGAAAAGCGGTTAAAAGCGCTATGTCATGGCCAGTTGTACCAAAGGAGAATGGCCCAGGCCTACAATAAGAAAGTGAGGCCCAGAACTTTTCAAGAAGGAAACCTAGTTCTGAAGAAAATTCTACCATTTTTGGAAGACCCTCGTGGTAAGTTCAAGCCCAATTGGGAAGGGCCTTATGTCATCAAAAAGGTCCTGTCAAGGGGTGCACTCATCTTGACAGAAATGGATGGGTCAGATTTTCCTAAGCCAATCAACTCTGATGCAGTAAAAAGGTATTTTCCTTGATTGAACATTACTAGGAAATGATCCGAGGCCATTTTTCTTTATTTCCTTCAAAATTTTAATCCCTAGTCTAGCCAAGTTGAGCCGGTTCGTTCCTTTGATAAACCCAAACCGGAGTTACAGTCTTATACTGGGGCAAAACAAATTGGGGCAAAGCCAATTGGGGCAAAGTTAAGGAAAAAAGAAAAAAAAAGAGAAAAGCAATGAAAAATGGCAAATGAAAGCCAAGTATGAAAAAGATGCAAAGAATGCAGTTTGGAGAAAAAAGGGTTAAATTCATCATGACTGTAAGTCCGGTTGACCTATTTCCACATTTGAAAATTTTGAGCCTTTAATACCCTTTCTTTCATAAACCAAGCCTAGCCTTTGTTTCGTCCTATTTTTAAGCCCTCGGTGATCTTAGTTTGTTCATTCAAATGTCATAGTAAGATTGGTGATGACGGAATACAGAAGCCGGCCCTAGTGAAAACCGTAACTGGCGCTAGGGGCAATATTGGCAAAAAGAATAAAAAGAACAAAGAAAAAAATAAAGGAAAAATCAGTGGTTGAGTTGATCATGGAGATCCAAGCTTGAAGAGAAATCAGCACAAGTATTGAGACTGAGCAGATTGGGTAACACGGTCAATTCTGGAAAAAAGGGGGATTTGGGGATGACTCTAAAGGTCCTAAGAGGGACGGTTCTGATCCCTCATTATTACTTGGACTACCCTTTTCATTATTTAACCTGGTTTTAATTCATTTAATTATGGGTGATTAAGTGCATGGACCAAATTTCAAAAAATAAAAAAAATATATAAAAAGGAAAAACTATACTTTGGCCAGTGATGAGAAATCAAATACTTTTCATAAAACCTTTGTTTTTACAAGCATCTGAGCATTCTGAGGCCAATAATATAAAAAATTTATTTTTGAATTAAATACTTTGGCTTTCCACTATTGGAGTTCAATTTCGTACAAAGGTATGAAAGAAAAAATGTGCAGGAAATAAAGCTAATCTCTGTCTCCTAGCCGCTCCTCAAGCTCCCGAATCCGAGCTGCCTGAGCTGCAATAACTCCAGAAGCCCCCTCTGCAGCAAGATCACTCAGGAAGGAAATGACCTCATCTGAAAGAGTCTGCCTAATCCTCATGCTCCTAAGGTCAGCCAGAGCATCCTGGTGCTTTTGCCTCAAGGCTCGGACTTCAAGACAACGGGCCTGTCTATGCTCCTCAAGTAGCTTCTCCATGGCAAGACGGCGGGATACCTGCTCTGCAAGTTGCCTCTCCATGTCAAGGCCCCGTATCCTGAGCTCCTGGGCCTCCCGTACCCATATCTGCTGAAGCCGCCTATGAGAAGCTCTCTCAGACTCTAAAATATCCTCATAAGTGGGAGCTAAGACTACAGGAGGATCTTCAGGTATGGGTGCCTGACTCTGTATCTGCTCCTTGATCCAGAAGAGATAATCCTTCACATGGGCTTCTGAGAAGACCGGGCCACGCATGAAGCGAATATAGGACCACTCCCGCATCAACCAGGCACTCAGCTTCATAGTAGCTGGAGAAAGGGGCCCAAGATGATCCTCATACCCACTTGGGACTATAATCCCCTGGGTTGCTCTGAACTGACGAAGGACCCACAAAGGAAGGTAGAGCACCGCATGTCTCAGGCCAGCCAGAATCAGAAAATTACGGTCTCGGAAGCTGATCACGGTCTCTGCATTGGGCTGATAGGTACCAGGCCACCTCACCTGGTCATCCTGGAGTGAACCCAAGAAAGTGAACAAGCCCTGTTTGCCTCCTGGAATGTCGGGACAACCCCGGTTGCTCATCAAGATAGGGACTTTCAAGCCCGGGAAGAAGTGTCGATTGATTTCCTCAATCTGACTCAGATGATCAAGTAGCCAAAGCTGCAAAGGAAGAGAGATGTATCAGCACATTGTTAAAAAAAAAAAAAGGCAAAAAGAAAGCAAAAAAGCAAGAAAAAAGCAAAAAGAAAGCAAAAAAGCAAGAAAAGGAAGCAAAAATAAAAAAATATATTTTTTTTTTACCTGCAGGATCCGTGCACATGCGAGGAAGCGTCTCAACTTCCTATTATAGCAGTCGGTCAAGGCCTGATACATCCCAGCCAAAATCATGGGGGCCAACCTCTCTCGCTCCCTAACCTGGCATATCACTGAAATCAAGGCCAAGTCTACCTCATCATCATCTCGGGGGAAAAGTAGCTGGTTGACCACTATCAGGGTCAAGGCATTGAATCTGGCTTCCTTGTTCTCCCCCCTCAAAAGCTTCTCAGTCAAAAAAGACTTGGACAAGGTCAAAAGGGTGTCAGAATCCCCTAAGTCCTTCTTCCCTATGCCCAAGAATGTAGAAGCCTCCTTCTTGTAGCTGGGCCTAAGGGGTGGATTCACTACCTTCTCATCAAACCTCAAGCCCAGGATGGTTTCCACCTCCTCAATGGTCGGGGTCATCTCATGGTCCCCAAAACGGAACAAGTTGAGGTCGGGCACCCAATGACCAATCATGGCCTCTATAATCTCCCACTTGAAAGGAACCTTTGGAATAAGCAGGGTGTGGCCTAGATTGGTGGAACCCCATCTCCTCTCCTCATCAAGAGTCATTGAATTAACCCATCTAGTGTAGAAAGAGTCCATAGGGTTGTACCTAATGAGATTTGGGGGTTTTGATCTAAAAGGTTGTTTCGCAGGGGAGGCTGTGTGGACAGACAATGGAAGGGCAGAGGATGATCCGGAATCCATTGGATATGATGGGAGTGAGCTAGAACTCAATGGGAGGACAAAAAAGGCGAAAAAGGGGTTTTCTAAACTCAAAAACTCGTAAAAAATGCTCAAATCCCGAGGCTGGTTGCATTTATAGTATCTTTTAATGTATCCGACAACTCAGATCGGATACAAAAGGTTATATTCATATCCGACGAAGTGCGTCGGATACAAAGAGAACAATGTGTATCCGACATGACATGTCGGATACAAAGAAAAATATATGTAGCCGATCTGATATGCCGGATACAGAGAAAATTGCAAAAAAAAAAGAGAAAATGGAGAAAAATCCGAAATTTTTACCTGTTTTACCTGCTTACATGTTATATTTGCAAGAAATTGAAAACAAAAGATGTGCAAGACAAGAGAGAATGAATAAAAATATTCTTTTATACATAAGTCTCGTTTGTACAAGGATGCTGAAAAATACAGGAAAAATCCTAACTACTCTACTCCTGTGCAGGACCGCCCCCGCGTCCTCGGCCACGTCCTCCTCTACGGCCTCTCCCTCGAGATGCTCGGCACCTATAATAGGACAGAAGACGCTCCGCCATGTAACGTGGTCTCCGACCCACGAAGGACTGAAGCTGGTACTCAATGCAGTAGTCCGATGTGTCAAGGGAAGGGATAGGGACAGAATCATAAGAGGCCTCTGGCTCAGCAGCAACTGCTCAACTGGGCCCTCAGCCACCGTGGCCTCTGCTCCCACAGATCCGGACGGCCCCGCAGCAGTAGAAGAGGGACCCAGAGCAGAAGCATCTGGATCAACAGAAAAAAATCAGAAACTAAGGTATCTAAATGAACCAAAGGGATGAAACTAAAAGCAACTTACCAAGGACCTCAAGAGCGGGATCAGGAACCGCCACAGGGGATGAAAGGCCAGCAAGAATAGGCTCAGTAGGCAAAGGAGCTACCTCAGGTGCAGCCGAATCCTCAGCCACGACAGTCTCAACTCCTGCAGCCCCAGAAGACTCGGCAGTAGCAGCAGAAGGATTAGGAACTGAAATATCTGGATCAACAGAAAAAGTCAGAAATTGAGATATGAAGATGAACCAAAGAAGTGAAGCTAAACTTACCAGGAGTGTCCGCCATGGGATCCGCAGGAGCAGCTACCACCGGATCAGCAGATGGGACGTCCACAGGAGCAGTAGCCCAAACTGGGGATGGATCAGGGACAAGGAAGTCAGGCTCGAAAGCAGCATCCTGATCTGGGAACGGGCCCTGCACAAGTCAAACAGGCATATCAGAATAGCAGAAACATGGAAATGAAAGAAAAAATTATAAAGAATCAAATACCTGTCTAGCCTGAAGATCGGCAACTAGGGCCTCCAACTCTCTGATCCGGGCGTCCCTCTGGGCCACGATCGCGTCATGCTCAGCGATCATATCATCGATCGCAGCCTGCTGGCTCTCGAACCCGTCCCGTACGGCATTCAACTCATGTACCTACCAATAAGAACGGGATTAGAGGCAGAAGTACAGAACTAAAGAAGAATGAGATGGAAGATAAAGATCACAAAACTCACCGTATCATCGTGGACCCGGACATAGATCCCGCTGATCTCAGTCACCCCAGCACGAGTGGGTCGATCCATCAAGCATCCAATGGACACTCTCTGGATCCACTCGTCATAGTCGCCAGCCACAGTGAGTAACTCTTCATCCTCCCACTGATCAAACTGGGCCACGTCGAATCCGGGCAGGAGGATGGCCAGGTCAACAGGTGGTGGAGGAACTGGGATACGAGGAGCGCCAGTGTGCTGGAAGTACAGGCGCTCGCCTAGGTACACAATCCTACCAAGTCTCCCAATGAAACACTGGTAGGACTGGCGCCGTACATCCCGCTCAAAGGCGTCCTGTACCATCTCCTGACGAGCAACCTCGTCATCCACGTTCTCAAAACGAGCCAGTATCAGCTGCAATCACAAGGAAAAGTGTCAGGTACAAGGCAATATAAGAGAAAGGAAAGGATTGAGGGAAGAGAAAGTTACCTCAGACCGGCGAGAACGGTCCAAATGCGCCCGGGCAGACCGTGGCTGGCTCCGGTCCGCATCTCTGTCCAAAACCCACCACCGTACGGCTACAGGAAACTCTGCAACGCCAGGCACGGGAGAAGGGTGGAAGTAGGTCATGTATGAATACATAAATACCTGGCAAAGAAAGAAAACAAGTCAGAAGGAGATAAAAGAAATTCAAGGGATTAAGTCCAAATGTTCCGTACCTGTAGAATCTGCCAGAAAAATCGGCAGCTGATACCATCTCCCCTCAGAGTGGCCATACCTCGAACGACTCGACTCAGTCCGGCTAGTATGGTCCCGTATATCAACCGACCCCAAGCTAGTCGCCAGGTCTGCCTAAGATCCCTCAGGGCATCCAGAAAAACAGGACTGACTGACGTCGTATCCTCCTGGAAGAAGCAGCTGCCCAGCATCAGCAGGAATACTCGGCGAAATAGAGGGAGGAAATCGCCATCAGCCTCAACAATAGTCGTGTGCCTCCGGTCAGGATGATCGGTAATGCTGCCCCGCAACTAGCTAATAGAAATCCGACCGCTCCTGCCATCCCAGGCAGCCGCCGGAAGGTCCTCATACCCCAGCAGGGTGCCGATGTCCGCAACAGGAGGACGCTCCATCTCTATGGTCCTACCCGTCAAAGGGATGCCAGTGAGCATAACGAAATCTGATGGGCGAATCCCCAGCTCAATCTCGGGCAGATGAAAGGTCTGCATATCAGGGAAATACCGCTCCAGCATGGCGAAGATAAGAGGGCGATCAGCTCGGAATGATGGAATGAGCAGGAAGTGATCAAAACGGCATCTGCGGAACTCCCGTCTGAGTCCAGGAGATAGGGTCTGGTACAGCTCACAAAACTTCCCCCAACTACCTCTCAGGTGAGAAGGGGGATACTGAAGTGGAAGATCTGCTCGGACACACATAGATGGATGATGATCCAATCCAATGACAAGCTCGGTGTCCTGAACAGATGCCATCAAATCCGCAGGAAAGGACAAACGGAATCCTCTAGCATCGCCTCCAATAACAGGATCCTGAGCTGCACCTCTGGCTCTGCCACGTCCACGGCCTCTGCCACGGCCTCCCTCGCTCTCAAGGGCCTGATCCTGAACTCTGCCTCGGCCTCTGCCTCGACCACGAGCAGGAGCGACAACGGGCTAAAATCCAAAGGGGAAATGTGAAGGTTTGTGTAGGAAGAGGATAGAAGGAAAAGGAAGGGAGGAATTTGAAAACCTACCTCAGCGGAGCTCTCCCTGGAGACATCTAGTGACTCCAACAGGGTGGCGCTGGAACTCGCCTCTGTCCGAGCCCGCGAAGTAGAGGGCTGATCGGCAGGGTCAGCCTCTTCTCTAACTCGGGAGCGACTCCTAGCCATCTACACAGGGAAGTGTTTTATGAATCTATCAGAAATTCTTACTTTGCTTTTTGATCTAAATTCAGTTCAAATTTATCAGGAATCCCACTTTGCTTTAGATTTAGTTAGGAATACTACTTTGCTTTTGGTCTAGATTCAATTTGAATTTATTAGGACCTTGGTCTCTCCAAAGCTATCATCAGGAATTCTAACTTAATTTGTTATCTGTTTCAGTTCAAATGTTTCTGGAAAGATTCAAGACAAATACAGAAGCTGTAATGTGCAGTTCTCTAGATACAAGCTAGTTCTAGAAATCATCAAGAACTACCAAGGTTGCTAAAATGCATAAAAGGAAGAGAAATACAGTGCATGAGCGAGCATGCCCAATGTGTGAAGAAAATACCAATTACAAACAAGAAATTCCATGGTGGTCGATAGAAATTCTTCAACACCAGCAAGACGTACTCATAAAATCCAGCGAAAGATCACCACCAACAGGCAAATCAGAATGCAAGTCAAAGAAAATTTTTGTAGCATGATCATGCAGTGACGTCAAGGGCAAATGGCTCAAAATTTGGCAAGGTCAATTTGGAAGTCAAAGCAAATTGGAAAAAAAAAAAAAAAAGAACAGCTTGGCAAAAGAAATAGGAAATCCGGCCAGAGATCACTACCAGCAGAAAATCCAGGGATCTTAATCATTGTCAATTTGAAGATACCAGTTGGCAAGCATCACCAAGAGCTCTTTCCGTCATACATTGTTCACGAAAAAACAAAGAAAAATGGCATCTAAACATGCTAAATCCAAATCAATGCACAATTTGATTAGGAGTAATAGCATCATTGCAATTTTAAACCGATATGGAACATCGATAGTTAGAGCATGCTATTGAGAAATCAATTGTGCATTAATTCAACAACTTACCTGAAGTTGAAAGAGAAGTTTGCTGCTGAAGAAAGCAAACCAATTGCCGAGGCAAGCACAAACAATGGAGTACAAATGGGAAAAACTGCTACTCAGGTCGCCGTGATAATGAAGCAATCGCCGGAGGATGGTGCCTCAACGCCAGGTGGTGAACTCGCCGGAAATCAGACACCGAGCTAGGGCTCGGTCAGTGCTGCGAATGGATGATCACCGGAGTGTTGCCGGAGAGAATAGCTATCACCGGCAACAACGGAAGTCGACAGAGCTAGTAAAAGTCGCCGTAGGAAAAGGAAGTCAACAATCGGCACAGGAGAGGATGTCTGTGGCCGGGGTTTGCAATCGGAGAAGAAAGAGCAGAAGAGGAAAAGTCACGCTCACGTGCGACTTAAATAACAAGGTGTATCCGACAAAGCATGTCGGATACAAAAGAAACTCCTCTTATCTGACATGCTATGTCGGATACAAAAGAAAAACAAGGAAAAAGAAAAAAAAAGAAAAAGAAAAAAAAAAGAGAAGAAAGAAAAAGAAAAAAAAAGAGAAAAAGAAAAAAGAAAGCAAGAAAGAAAAAGAAAAAAAAAAGAGAGAAGAGAAAAAAAAAGAAGAAAAAAAAAAGAGCAAAAGGAAATGTGCTACAAGGTCTGCTTTTCTTTCACAAAAATCCTATTTTCGTCTTGAAATCCACATCACAGCCACGAGAGCTCAGTGGAATTTAGGACAACTTTGGGAAATGTGCTGGTCAAAGAGGAAGATATCCACTCAATTTTTAACTTGGTTTGATAAAAAATCAGTTTTCAAAAAATCAATTTTGGGCTTAAAATCCACTTCATAGCCACGAGAGCTCAGTGGCATTTAAGAATTCTTGGAGGGATGTTGTAACGCCCCGAACCCGGGTCAGTGCAAACCGGCACCCGACCCGAACCCGGTTCACTACTGTAACAACCCGAATTTAGTTCAACAACCAAATCCGAGGTGTTACTGGCCCATATCAAATACAACATCAATAACATACCAGACCAAAGAATCAAAATCCATTCACTTATTAAACTATCAGAGTTGCGGAAACAAGTATGTGCGGAAGTGTAGTTCAAAATCCTCAATTAAACATAAAGCTTGACCATCAGTCAGCAATAACAAAGTCTGGTAAAAATAAACTGGTTACTATCTCTCTCTCAGCTCTCTCATACATCAAATCCAAATAAATGATAATAATCCAATTCAATAGTGCTAAGTCTATAACATCAATCCACCTTAGACAAGATCTGGATAATAGTAATCCTCCGACGAATACTCGGCTATCTCTCCCTGGAAGTCTAAGAGATCCCCCTCTCGCGAATCAGCTGAAAAAAATGGAATAGAAGTAGGGTGAGATACGAATATCTCAGTAGGTAACACATGCATGACTAAACAGTTAATATAAGTAAAGTAACCTTTCATGCACGATTAAGCAACATCGATTAATCAGGCTCGCATAATCATTTATACCATTCATGAACACAAAACAGTTTGATAAACAGTTCTAGAAATGAATTTCAGCAAGTTTTAATATAAGAACCCAATAGCCAAATCAGTAACATAATCCACACATTGCCAGGATGTACTAAGCAGTCACATCCAACCAATATCACAATCACATGCATCCCGCACGTGCACAATAATAATAATAATATCAAGGGTTGTGTTTTCAGTGTCATTGTAGGACTCACAAAGATAGATAAACCTTTTGAGATGATTCTCAACCAATTGTTATACCACCGTGCGACTTAGGAGCGATGCTACTAATGATACTCAAGCCCCATGCAGCGCAACTTAGACAAGAGCCGTAGTCACCGACTTATTGCACACGTACCCATCAGAGTTGGCATGTACCACCAGCATGTAGCACCAGAATCAATACATGGAGATGGTCGCTTATCCACATGTACAGGGAATCACCAGCGGCTCACCGGGGTGTCCCTCCAGACATAGGACCTTCCCAGACAAACTAACTTGCAAAGGAAGCGCGTCGCATATAGGAGTAACTCAACCCAAATGACATATCCCTCAGCTATCTAGCTACGACTATGGATCCATAACCAGCTATGCCCACTAGACTCCAAAATTCCCTAAAGTATCATAATTCTATAAGGGTTGGTGCCTAGCGGCATATAATGGTTATATCTGTACATTTACTTCATTATTTAGTCATCTGAATTTTTGATTCTCTTTATAACGTCTTCTGATTTATAATGCCATTTAGAAGTGTTTAGATAATCAAATGGTAGTTAGGCTTTTCCAAAATCACATTTCTCACTTACCTTTAAAACTTGGCAACTAATGTCCTAAATATCTCCCTAATTTGTTTTTCTGTAAAACAGGGATTTAGATAGTTTATTTTGGTCTTAAAAGACCTTAATTAATCATTAAAATTGTCTAAAAATAGTTTAGAGTTGAATTAGGTTCGAAATTATGAAAATCTAGAATTTCCGCTTAGAGCGCCTGGGATCGCTCAGGATCGCTCCGGGCGGTCTCCAGTCGGCGGTAGTTCAATTTCGAGCGCCTACGGTCTGTCGTCCCGCAGTCCACGGCGTCCTCAATTTTTTAACTAGCGCCTAGGAGCGCCGATGAGCGCCGAGTACAGTCGAGGTTGGCGGTCATACAAAATTGAGCAGAAACAGTTCTAAATCATGATTCTTCTCGTTTAAACTCATTCTAATGTATTTATAACATGCTTAGCAAACTAAATACAACATTACATATCATAGAAACATGCATTTGCGATTAAACAAGGGTAAATCCAATTTTAAAACCAAAACGATGTCACCTACCTCTTATACGCTGATTCCTCCTTCTCTATTCTGAACAATGACGAACCTCAGACACTGAGAAACCCTCTGGACGATGAACACACGCCCAGCCCTTCTTCTTCTTCTCCTTCTCTTCTCGGTCGTTCAAACAGGTTTTGTCGCTTGCGGCTCTTCAATACGAGCGACAATACAAGTATAAAATTTAGGTTATTTTATACATATATATATATATATATATATATATATATATATATATATATATATATATATACCTCCTGATCCTATGCATCTCCCATGCAAACTCTCCGCTAAGTTGATCACCCCCTACAATAATAAAATGTTTCTATCAATCATAACTCTCAGTAATATTATTTACTAATTTAATTTATTATTTAAGGAAAATTCGGGGTTATACAGATGCCCCCTTAAAATTAGGGCTTTTTGGCAAATCTTCACTCAAAAATTATTTTACAAAATTGAATTGAACCAAGCAAACCATGCTCAGGGGAATGCAATTTGGGTTTGTCTACTCTTTGCAGCTCACTGCTTCGCAGCTCCCACAAAGAAGGGCAGTTGTAGACACCCCAAATTGCACAGTCAAAATGATTAATAATCATCAAAAACAATTATCTCCTTTGAAGCCAGCACAAAAATGTGAAAAAAGCAAATTTTCCTTGTATCCGACAACTCAGGTCGGATACAAGCTTCCTTTTTTGTATCTAACACAATCTGTCGGATACAAGTAGCCCTTAATGTATCCGACAGCATGTGTCGGATACACATAGGTGCTAGTGTATCCGACCTGACATGTCGAATACATTAGTTTTTGCTCAAAATTAGGGTTTTCCGAGAGTTTTTCACTTTTACCATCATGTCCTTCATTAAATGAAGGGAAATCTGGGAAATAGTCTTAGGGTTAAGGTTGGTGGACTATAGACATTATGTTGTGTCTACCATTCTCACCAACCCTAACCCTAGCCTTTGCCTATAAATAGGAGGCTCCTCCTCAAGCAAATGGCCATTAACTCTTGTTTTGAATTCTCGCAAAGAAGAACTCCAAGAGAAGAGGGAAACCGCTGCGGAAGTGCTTCCAGAATCCAGGTAAGCCTCAAACTTTTCTTTTATTTTTATGTCTTTATATTCCTAGATCTAGATCTCTTCTTCTACCTTTCTGTAGAATAAAGCCTTTCTATGTGTGTGAAAATCCTTCCCTGGCTCAAAGTATCTCGAGACTCCCCCTAGCTGTAAAACGTGAAGGCGGGATCTAGGAGAAACGAGACTGGGGATTGACCCTAGTGCTAGAACCTATGTAGCATAAGGCCTTTTGATTGATTGTAAACCGTTTCATATTCAAAGTACCCTTGATTATCTTGAAGAACCGTGTTTAACGGAGAGAGAGAACAAAGGGAAACGATAATGGAACGGAACCCTAGGCTGTTTTAGAACCTTATTTTGATGAATATGTATGCATGCTATGTTGTTCTATTGATCTTGTATGGTTTTTCACACTTGCACATACATATCACCATTTTGGCGGGATAGGCTCACATTTGGGGTTTATTGCATTTATTGTGATAAATCTCAAATAAATGGCCTCAATCAATTCTGGAATATTTTCAAATGATTTTTCAAAGATTTGTGTTCATCTTGCATGAATGGCACACACTTTGTCACATTTTTGCATTGGTTTTACTCAAAAAGGGCCTAACTGGACAGCACCTGTACCCCTACTTCGGACGCTCATAACTTCATCGTCCGGATGAATTTTGGAGCAATTCCAGAACCATGGGAAATGTGAGGCTGTCTAGTTTATGTCCACCACATTTCATAAATTTTTATCGAACGGAGTTTTGACACATCTCTGTCGAAGTTGATTGGACAGTTCAGGTTCAAATACAGAACTTGTCATTTCGACGAAGCGCCATGTGTTCGTTTTAAGTCCGATTCAAGTGATTTTTGTTTCTGAGCATTCCTTTATGAGTCTATTTTTAAATCCAGTTGGTTTCATATTTTTTTGATTCCATTTGAATTATTGGTAGCCGATTTACTCAGAATTGCTCAATGGCATTTTTCTGGGTAAATCTGTGATCTTCGAGGCCTATTCGGGAGATCACCCAAGGCACATCCGAAGGGATTTTTGTATGAGACTAGTTTCTTTTGAAATATGGCCATACAGACTTCAATCACACCAAATTTCGTGGATTTTTATGAAGTGGATTTTTCTAGACAATTTTCTAAAGTTGCCCACTTATCACTTTTTGATTATCCCCAACAGCAACTTTAAAGGAGCATAACTCCTAGGATTTTAATCGGAATGAAGTGAAATTTTGCATGAGACTCTTATTTACTATAATCTTTCAAATGGATTTAGTTTGGTTCAATTTAAAATTGTATTTGAATGATTTCAAGACAAATGGCATTACTTTTCACCGAATTTTCCGGATTTGATCCAACTTGGTTTTTGAATAACTTGTGCTTTGATTTCCATCTTTTTGTGATATTCCAGAAATGATATTGACCTAAGAGAGGATCTAGAATCCATTTAGATCTTCATGTGGAAATATCATACATTGGTCCTTTTTCAAGGTTTTTCATGACTTTTAGCAAGCTTTCTTATTTCTTTTTTTTTTTTTTTTGCATGAACAAACACTTGGCAACCACTTTGTGTAGATGAATGGGGGTGCCTAAAACCTTCCCCCATTCATAATCTAATCCCCTTATCCATCTCTGGATTTGATTTTCAAGTAGGGTTATTTTTACCCTAGAATTGGCTTTTTTGCACTTTTTGATATCTTTGAATATTTTGGTGTCCATTCACACCCTAAACTTGAATGGTGGCGACTCTCCCAATTTTCAAGATGAGCCCCGTGTGTTGACGGTGGGTAATTTTTTCCCCGTGTCTCACAAGTACCTTAAGCACCCTCTCTAGTCGTAAAACGTGAAGAGAGCTAGGGGAAACGAGAACAGGAATGGATCTCTAAATTAAAACCTTTTTTTTTATGATGATCCTTCGTATGGCTTTTTGATATTCTGTGTGTGGCCGTACTTTTACGATATTATTTCAGATCTAGAGGAATCACATGGATCTATGCTGTTCATAGCATTAGATCCTCATTTTTCTCCTAAAATTCTAATTTTCTCTCACAACCACACCCACTTCACTAGTTTCTTTCTTTTGGTTAATATAGGCTTAGATTTTTGGATTTACCATGATCAATATGGTAGATCTGAGCCTTAGAATGATCTCTAGGGTTTTGTAAAATGGTTTCAAATGATTTCAATCTTGGAGATAAGACCTTATGGTCTTGTAGACACCCCAAATTGCATAATAAAAATGATCAATAATCAGTAAAAATCACTATCTCTCTGGAAACCAGCACAAAATTTGAGAAAATGAGTTTTTTCCTTGTATCCGGCAACTCAGGTCGGATACAAGCATATTTCTTCGTATCCGATGGAAAATGCCGGATACAAGTAGCCCTTAATGTATCCGGCAACATATGCCGGATACACATTGGTGCTTGTGTATCCGACCTGATATGTCGGATACATGTTTTTTGCTCAAAATTAGTGTTTTCCGAGATTTTTCACTTTTTACCATCATATCCGTCATTAAAGGAGTGGAAATCTCGGAAATAGCCTTAGGGTTAAGCTTGGTGGGCTCTAGACATTATGTTGTGTCTACCATCTCACGAACCCTAACCCTAGCCTTTGCCTATAAATAGGAAGCTCCTCCTTAAGCAAATGGCCAATAATTCTTGTCAAGAATCTCTGCCAAGAAGAGCTCCGAGTGAAGAGGGTAACTGCTGCGAAATTGCTTCCAGAACCCAGGTAAGCCTCAAACTTCACTTTTATTTTCTGCTTTTACGTTTCTAGAGCTAGATCTCTCCTTCTACCTTTCTGTATAATAAGGCCTTCTATGTGTGTGAAAACCCTTCCCTGGCTCAAAGTATCTTAAGACTCCCCCTAGCCGTAAAACGTGAAGGCGGGATCTAGGAGAAACGAGACTGGGGATTGACCCTAGTACTAGAACCTTATCTTGCATAAGCCTTTCGAATGATTGAAAACCGTTTCATATTCAAAGTACCCCAAGATTATCTTAAAGAACCGTTTTTAACGGGGGGGGAGAACTAAGGGAAACGATAATGGAACGGAACTGTTTTTAGAACCTTATTTTGGTGAATATGAATGCATGTTATGTTGTTATATTGTTCTTGAGTGATTTTTACACTTACACATACATTGCACATGTTTTGGCGGAATAGGCTCATATTTTGGGTTTATTGCATTTATTGTGATAAATCTGAAATAAATGGCATCAATCAATTCTGGAATGTTTTGAAATGATTTTTCAAAGATTTGTATTCATCTTGCACGAGTTGCACACACTTTGTCACAGTTTTGAATTGTTTTTCTTCAAAAATGGCTTAACTTGACAGCAACTGTACCCCGACTTCGGACACTCATAACTTCATCGTCTGGATGAATTTTGGAGCCATTCCAAAACCATGGGAAAGATGAGGCTGTCTAGTTTATGCCTACCAAATTTCATTAATTTCTATCAAGCGGATTTTTGACACCTCTCTGTCGAAGTTGGTTGGACAGTTGGTTTCATAATTTTTTGACTCCATTTGTATTATTGGTAACAGATTTACTCAGAGCTGTTCAACAGCACTTTTCTAGGTAAATCTGTGATCTTCGGGGCCTTTTCGGGAGACCACCCAAGGCACATCCGAATGAATTTTTGTATGAGGCTAGTTTCGTTTGAAAGATAGCCATACAGACTTCAATTACACCAAATTTCATGGATTTTTATGCAGTGGATTTTTCTAGGTGATTTTCCAAACTTGCATGCTTATCACTTTGGATTTTCTCCAACAGCAACTTTAAAGTAGCATAACTCCTAGGATTTCAACCGGATTTACTTGAAATTTTGCATGAGACTCTTATTTACCATAATCTTTCAAATGGATTTGGTTTGGTTCAATTTAAAATTGGATTTGAATGATTTCAAGACAAATGGCATTACTTTTCACCGAATTTTCCGGATTTGATTCAACTTGGCTTTGTGCACTATTTTGCTTGGATTTTTGTCCTTTTATGACATTCCAGAAATGATATTGACATAAGAGCGGATCTGGAATCCATTTCGATCTTCATGTGAATATATCATACACTTGTTCCTTTTTCACGATTTTTGATAATTTTTAGCAAGCTTTCTTATTTCTTCTTTTGCATGAACAAACACTTGGCAACCACCTTGTGTGGGTGAATGGGGGTGCCTAACACCTTCCCCTGTTCATAATCTAATCCCCTTACCCATCTCTGGATTTGATTTTCAAGTAAGGTTATTTTTACTCTAGAACTTGTCTTTTAGCAATTTTTGCTTATTTTGAATCTTTTGGTGTCCATTCACACCCTATAATTATGAATGGTGGTGACTCTCCCACTTTTTTTATGTCGAGCCCCATGTGTTGACAAAGGGATGATCATTCCGGTTATTTTTTCCCGTGTCTCACAGGTCTAATCTCTCTTATTTTGGTGTTTTTGTTATCAACTTGGGTGGATTTGGCTTCCTCTCTCCAATCAATAAGAGATCTAAGTCAAATCTGTACCCTAAATGATTATGAATTTGTTTTCTAACATATTTCGAGTGATCCCAATTCCTATTGCATGGTCACTCTTGGATTTTGATGATTTTAACAAGTAGCTTTTAGCAAACGTATTTTCATCAATCTTTATCAGATTTGAATGGAGTTTCTACTACATTTTCTACTTCATGAAAACCTTCAAATGAATTTGGTATTAGTCAGTTAGGGTTTGGATTGGAAGACTTTTATTTGAGTTTTTTGTTCACATTTGCTTTGTTGCAGAAAAAAAAAAGCATATTTGGCAGCATGCTCTTTTGATTTGGGTTATTGGGAATTGGGTTTTGCACTATGTTGCATGATAAAATATGGATGTGAAAAGGGCAAAGAAAAGGAGAAAGTGTGCTAGGATCATTATCAACACACTGAGTTATGATGCAGTCTTATGCTTTGGACAGGAGTAGGCATTGCACCAAATCAATTGCATCTTGTATCAAATAGCATGTGAGATGTTTTCATTTGAGTTATGTCAGCATTACTGTAGACAACAATAACTTATTGTTACTTATAAATTACAAATACTGGTTACATTAGTACACTGTATAAGTTGGACTAGACCCAACGCTGTACAACTGTGAGACATGGAAAAAAATCACCGGGATGATTCCCCTCCGTCAACACAAGGGCTCAACAAAAATGGGAGAGTCGCCACCATCCAATTTTTGGGGTGTGAATGGGCACCAAAAGATTCAAAAATAAGCAAAAAGAGCTAAAAGGCAAATACTAGAGTAAAAATAACTCTACTGAAAATCAAATCCAGAGATGGGTAAGGGATTAGATTATGAACGGGGGAAGGTGTTAGGCACCCCCATTCACCCACACAAGGTGGTTGCCAAGTGTTGTTCATGCTAAAAAAATGAGAAAGCTTGCTAAAATCATCAAGAACCTTGGAAAAGGGTTAAACCAATATGCGATATGTCCACATGAGAAATCCAAATGAATTCCAGATCCTCTTTTAAATCAATATCACTTCTGGAATATTACCAATAGATGGAAATCAAAGCAAAAATTGCACAAAACCAAGTTGAGTAAAATCCAGAAATATTCGGTAAAAGATAGAGCCATTTGTCTTGAAATCATTCAAATCTAGTTTAGATTGAATCAAACCAAATCCCTTTGAAAGATTATGATAAATAGAAGACTCATGCAAATTTCAATCCATTCCGGTTAAAATCCTAGGAGTTATTCTCTTTTGAAATCTGCTGCTGGAAATAATTAAAAGTGTGTGAGACACGGGAAAAAATCACCGGAATGATCATCCCTCCGTCAACACACGGGGCTCATCTTGAAAAGTTTGGAGAGTCGCCACCATTCAAGTTTAGGGTGTGAATGGACACCAAAAGATTAAAAATAAGCAAAAAGAGATAAAAAAACAAATTCTAGAGTAAAAATAACCCTACTTGAAAATCAAATCCAGAGATGGGTAAGGGGATTAGATTATGAACGGGGGAAGGTGTTAGGCACCTCCATTCATCCACACGAAGTGGTTGCCAAGTGTATGTTCATGCAAAAAAAGAAATAAGAAAGCTTGCTAAAAATCATGAAAAACCTTGAAAAAGGTCAAATATATGATATTTTCACATGAAGATCTGAATGGATTCCAGATCCTCTCTCATTTCGATATCATTTCTGGAATATCAACGAAGATGGAAATCCAAAGTAAAGGTTGCACAAAACCAAGTTGAGGCAAATCCGGGAAATTTGGTAAAAAGTATGCCACTTGCCTTGAAATCAATCAAATCCAATTTTAAATTAAATCAAACCAAATCCATTTGAAATACTAGGGTAAACAATAGTCTCATGCAAAATTTCAATTAATTCCGGTTGAAATTCTAAGAGTTATGGCTCTTTTAAGGTAGCTGCCAAAGAAAATCAAAAGTGGCAAGTGGGCAACTTTGGAAAATCACACAGAAAAATTCACTCCATAAAAATCCACGAAATTTGGTGTGATTGAAGTCTGTATGGCCATATTTCAAAAGAAACTAGCCTCATACAAAAATCAATTCGGATGTGCCTTGGGTGGTCACCCAAACAGGCCCCGAAGATCACAGATTTACCCAAAAAAGGGCCATTGAGCAGTTCTGAGTAAATCGGCTACCAATAATACAAATGGAGCCCAAAAATTATGAAACCAACTGGATTTGAAAATATACTCATAAAGGAGTGCTCAAAAATAAAAATCACTCGAATCAGATTTAAAACGAACACATGGCGCTCTGTCGAAGTGACAAGTTCTGTATTTGAACCTGAACTGTCCACTCAACTTTGACAGAGAGGTGTCAAAATCCGCTTGATAGAAATTAATGAAATTTGGTGGACATAAACTAGACAGCCTCACCTTTCCCATGGTTCTGGAATTGCTCCAAAATTCATCCGGACGACGAAGTTATGAGCGTCCAAAGTAGGGGTACAGTTGCTGTCAAGCTAAGCCACTTTTGGAGAAAACCAACTCAAAATTGTGATAAAGTGTGTGTGATTCGTGCAATATGAATCCAAAACCTTTAAAAATCATTCAAAAACATTCCAGAATTGATTGAGGCCGTTTATTTGAGATTTATCACAATGAATGTAATAAATCCCCAAATGTGAGCCTATCCCGCCAAAATAGTGCCATGTATGTGCAAGTGTGAAAAATCATACAAGATCAATATAACAGTATAGCATGCATACATCTTCATCAAAATAAGGTTCTAAATCAACCTAGGGTTCGATTCCATTATCATTTTCCCTTTGTTCTCTCTCCCTGTTAAACACGGTTCTTCAAGATAATCAAGGGGTACTTTGGATATGGAAGGGTTTTCAAAGAACCACAAGGCTCATAGCATGCATTCAGATTAATAAAAAAAGGATCTAGAACACCCTAGGCTTCCGTTCCATTATCGTTTCCCTTTTGTTCTCTCTCCCCGTTAAACACGGTTCTTC
Source organism: Buxus sempervirens (assembly GCA_947561395.2). Lineage (NCBI taxonomy): Eukaryota > Viridiplantae > Streptophyta > Magnoliopsida > Buxales > Buxaceae > Buxus > Buxus sempervirens. The sequence goes on along the minus strand of OX387188.1, from coordinate 21,447,117 downwards.
AAGATAATCAAGTGGTACTTTGAATATGGAACGGTTTACAAAGATTCAAAAGGCTTATACAAAAAGGGTTCTAGTACTAGGGTCAATCCCCAGTCTCGTTTCTCCTAGATCCTGCCTTCACGTTTTACGGCTAGGGGGAGTCTCGAGATACTTTGAGCCGGAGAAGGATTTTCACACACATAGAATGGCCTTATTCTACAGAAAGGTAGAAGAAGAGATCTAGATCTAGGAATGTAAATACAGAAATTAAAGAGAATTTTGAGGCTTACCTGGATTCTGGAAGCACTTCCGCAGCGGTTTCCCTCTTCTCTTGGAGTTCTTCTTGGCAAGAATTATTGGCAAGAGAGTTAATGGCCATTTGCTTAAGGAGGAGCCTCCTATTTATAGGCAAAGGCTAGGGTTAGGGTTGGTGAGAATGGTAGACACAACATAAGGTCTATATCCCACCAACCTTAACCCTAAGGCTGTTTCCGAGATTTCCCTTCATTTAATGAAGGACATGATGGTAAAAGTGAAAATCTCTCGGAAAACCCTAATTTTGAGCAAAACTTATGTATCCGGTATATCAGGCCGGATACACAAGGGCCTTAAGGTATCTGGTACATAATACCGGATACACTAAAACCTTCTTGTATCCGGTAGGCTCCACCAGATACAAAGAGGAGTACTTGTATCCGGCCTGCGTAGCCGGATACAGGTAAAAACTTATTTTCTTCAATTTTTGTGGTGGCTTTCAAGGAGATAATGATTTTTAGTGATTATTGATCATTTTGATAGTGCAATTTGGGGTGTTTACAAAGTGACAAGTTGGTAAGTTTAGAGATTCATTTAGAAAAATTGGCTCCATATAAATCCATGAAATTTGGTGTGAATGATGTATGGCCATATTTCAGATGAAACTAGTCTCATAAAAAAATTCATTCGGATGTGCCTTGGGTGACCTCACGAACAGGCCCCGAGGATCACAGATTAACCCAGAAAAGTGCTGTTGAGCAGTTTTGAGTAAATCTGTTACCCACGACACAAATGGAGTCAAAAAAATTATGAAACCAATTGGATTTGAAATTAGACTTCCAAAGGAAAACACAGAAACAAAAATCACTCGAATCAGACTTAAAACGAACACATGGCGCTCAGTCGAAGTGACAGGTTCTACAATCAGACCTAAACTGACCTATCAACTTCGACTGAGAGGTGTCAAAAATCCACTTGATAAAAATTAATGAAATTTTCCAGGCATAAACTAAATAGCCTCACCTTTCCCATGGCTCTGGAATCACTACAAAATTCATCCGGACGATGAAGTTACGAGTGTCCGAAGTTGGGATACAACTGCTGCCCAGTTTCAGCCTTTTTAAAGAAAATCAATTCAAAACAGTGCTTGGGTGTGTGGAATCCGTGCAAGATAAATCAAAATCATTTTAAAAAGATATTGAAGAACCTCTAGGAAGAAATGGGGCACAAATTTGGCTCACCATTCTCTCCGATTGGAAAGAATATGCCAAAAACCCCAAAAGTGAGTAAAAATGCCCAAAATCGAGAGGTTAGACCTAAAGGTCTTCAAGATTTGAAATAAACTTGATTGAAATCGATAACGAACATCCCAAAATTGCTTGGGGCTATTTATTTTAGATCTACCACAATGACGGTAATAGATCCAAAATACGAGCCAAATCCGACAAAACAAGTGCTATGTGTTTGTGTGTAAAAATCCATTCTTCAATAATATAACAACATATAGCATGCATTCATATCAATCAAATGGGGTTCCAAAACAACCTAGGGTTCCGTTCCATTATGGTTTCCCTTAGTTCTCTCTCCCCGTTTAACGGTTCTTTGAGAAAATCTTGGGGTACTTGTGAGACATGGGAAAAAATCACCGGAGTGATCGTCCCTCCGTCAACACACGGGCTCAACGCAAAAAGTGGGAGAGTCGCCACCATTCATGATTTTGGGGTGAGAATGGACACCAAAGATACAAAAGTAGGCAAAAATAGCCACAAGACAAATTCTAGGATAAAAATAATCCTTCTTGAAAATCAAATCCAGAGATGGGTAAGGGGATTAGATTATGAACGGGGGAAGGTATTAGGCACCCCCATTCATCCACACGAAGTGGTTGCCAAGTGTATATTCATGCAAAAAACAAAGTAAGAAAGCTTGCTAAAAATCATGAGAAACCTTGAAAAAGGAACAATGTATGATATTTTCACATGAAGATCCAAATGGATTTTAGATCTTCTCTTATGTCAATATCACTTCTGGAGTATTTCAAAAGATGGAAATCAAAGTAGAGGTTGCATAAAACCAAGTTAAATCAAATCCGGAAAATTCGGTAAAAAGTATGCCATTTGCCTTAAAATCATTCAAATCCAATTCTGAATTGAACCAAACCAAATCCATTTGAAAGATTAGGGTAAATAAGAGTCTCATGCAAAATTTCACTTCATTCCAATGAAAAATCTAGGAGTTATGCTCCTTTGAAGTTGCTGTTGGGGATTTTTAAAAGTAGTAAGTGGGCAACTTTGGAAAATTGTCTAGAAAAATCCACTACATAGAAATCCACGAAATTTGGTGTGATTGAAGTCTGTATGGCCATCTTTCAACAGAAACTAGCCTCATACAAAAATCCCTTCGGATGTGCCTTGGGTGGTCTCCCGAACAGTCCCCGAAGATCACAGATTTACCCAGAAAAATGCAAATGAGCAGTTCTGAGTAAATCGGCTACCAATAATTCAAATGGAATCCAAAAATTATGAAACCAACTGGATTTGAAAATAGACTCAAAAAGGAGTACTTAGAAATAAAAATCACTCGAATCGGACTTAAAACGAACACATGGCGGTCCGTCGAAGTGACAAGTTCTGTACTTGGACCTGAACTGTCCACTTAACTTCGACAGAGAAGTGTCAAAAATCGGCTAGATAGAAATTCATGAAATTTGGTGGACATAAACTAGACAGCCTCACCTTTCCCATGGTTCTGGAATCGCCCCAAAATTCATCCGGATGATGAAGTTACGGACGTCCGAAGTAAGGGTACAGGTGCTGTCAAGCTAAGCCACTTTTGAAGAAAACCAAATCCGAAAATTGACAAAAAGTGTGTGATTCGTGTGAGATGAATCCAAAACCTTTGAAAAACATTTAAAAACACTCCAGAATTTGATTGAGGTCATTTATTTGAGTTTTATCACAATAAATGCAATAAACCCCAAATATGAGCCTATCCCGCCAAAATAGTGATATGTGTGCAAAAGTGAAAAAAACCCAGCAAGATCCATACACATGCATATAGATTCAACAAAATAGGTTCTAGCATAGCCTAGGGTTCCGTTCCATTATCGTTTCCCTCTGTTCTCTTTAAGATAATCAAGGGTACTTTGAATATGGAACGGTTTACAATCAATCAAAAAGCCTTACGCTACATGGGTTCTAGCACTAGGGTTAATCCCCAGTCTCGTTTCTCCTAGATCCGCCTTCACGTTTTACGGCTAGGGGAGTCTTGAGATACTTTGAGCCGGGGAAGGATTTCCACACATACAAACAAGGCTTTACACTATAGAAAGGTAGAAGAAGAGATCTAGATCTAGGAATGTAAAGACAGAAAATAAAAAGAAAAGTTGAGGCTTACCTGAGTGCTGGAGGCGATTCCACAGCGGTTTTCTTCTTCTCTTGGAGTTCTTCTTTGCGAGAATTCAAAACAAGAGTTGTGTGTCATTTGCTCAAGGAGGAGGCCCCTATTTATAGGCAAAGGCTAAGGTCATTGGTAGACACAACTTAATGTCTAGAACCCGCCCAACCTTAACCCTAAGGTTATTTCCGCGATTTCCCCTCATTTAATGAGGGACATGATGGTAAAAGTGAAAAGCTCTCGGAAAACCCTAATTTTGAGCAAACTTAAGGTATCCGGTATGTCAGACCGGATAAAAAAGGGCCTTAAGGTATCCGGTACATGGTACCGGATACACTAAGGCTCACATGTATCCGGTATGAGTATCCGGATACGGGAAGGAGTACTTGTATCCGGATTGAGTATCCGGATACAGGTAAAAGTTTATTTTCTTCAAATTCTGTGCTGGCTTTCCAGGAGATAATGATTTTTGATGATTGTTTGTGCAATTTGGGGTGTCTACAGTACTTTGAATATTAAACGGTTTTCATAGAATCAAAAGGCTTATTCCAACAAGGTTCTAACACTAGGATCAATCCTCAGTCTCGTTTCCCCTAGATCCCGCCTTCACGTTTTATGGCTATGGGGAGTCTCGAGGTACCTTGAGTAGAGGAAGGGTTTTCATACACACAGATTAGGCCTTATTCTACAGAAAGGTAAAAGAAGAGAGCTAGACCTAGAATGTAAGAACAGAAAAATAAATAGAGATTTGAGGCTTACCTGGGCTTCTGGAAGCAATACGGCAGCGGTTCCCTTCTTCACTCGGAGCTCTTCAATCTCCAACTTATTGGCAAAAGTTCTTTGCAAAAGTTGTTGGCCATTTGCTTAAGGAGGAGCCACCTATTTATAGGCAAAGGCTAGGGTTAGGGTTTGCATGATGGTAGACACTGTAGACACCCCAATTTGCACTTCCATAGAAAAGAACCTTCAAAAAGAAGTTTAAAAGTCTTATTTGAGCCTTGACATATGTCAAGCATTCAAAAACAATCAAAAAAGGATACTAACCGCACTGAGTATACGGTTTTTGATTTTGGTCTCAACCGCCCTGTATGTGCGGTTGTAACCGCACACACAGCACGGTTGATATTCATGCTTGTTGCGTGAGCTGCCACGTGGCTTCGGTAAGCTTCGGCCGTTGAGCCACGTTGACAGCAATCATGACGAGCGTAACCGAATTGAAACCGCCCTGTATGTGCGGTTGAGGTGAATTTGCATAGAAACCGCACATATAGTGACGGTTCTATGGAAACCGCACTGTGTATGCGGTTTTGGCTGTTTCGGGGATTTGCGAAATGGCTCGATCTCTGAGCCTTATTTATGCATATTACCTCTCTCTCAGGGACTTGATCTCCCTATTTCACCCTCCGAAACTTCTAGTATTACACCAATTCAAGCCTTTAAGGAGAATTGGAATAATCTAGAAGGCTTTTTAGGCCTACCCTTGGGACTCTTCTACCCCTGGCTTGGCCTATAAATAGAGGGGTCCTCCTCTTGCAAATGGCTGACAATTTGAAGCATTGAAGCTCTGCAAGAAGAAGGGAAACTCTGCTGGATTGTCTACTCAAGTTCTCAAGCTACCAAGGTAAAGCTCATTTGATTTTCCAGCACTCCCTTTACATTTCAACACTCTCATCTTCTACCTTTCTGTAGTGTAAGGACACTTGTTGATTTTTGAAGCCCCAAACCACATCCAAAGTACCTGGGACTCCTCTCTAGCCGTAAAACGTGAAGAGAGAGCCTGGGGAAAAAGATGTTGGAATGGACCCTTTAGGCTTAGAACCTACGTATGATGAAAAGCATGCTGTGTGGTTATGTTGGATCTTTGATTGCTTCTCTGATCCATTTTGTATTTGGAGAAGATACACGAATCCATGCTCTCAATAGCAATGGATTCCAACCTTCTCCTAGAAATATGATTTTCCACACCTTCACACACACTTTTCACTATTTTCATCGAATAAGCTAGATCTTGGATTTCCATGTTAAATACGGGAAATCTGAGATTATTGGCCTTAGAATGAGTTTTTAGGACTTCATGAGTTATTTTTCATGATTTCAAGTTGTTTTGGTCGAATTCACTTGCACACATGCATTGATTTTGGCTTTCTTTTCAAAAGTTTTCAAAACAGGGCAGCATCTGTGGCCTGTCTTAGAATGCTCATAACTTCATCCTCCGGATGAATTTTTGAGTGATTCCAAAGACATGTGATAGATGAGCATGTCTACTTCATATCTGGAAATTTTCGTTCAAAGTTATGGAGCCAATTTTTGACACCATTTTTTCCAAATCTGTAAGTCAGTTCAGCCTAGATTGTTGAACTTGTCGCTTTGATGGTGTACCGTTTGCTCAATTTTAATCCGTTTCAAGTGATTCCAGTTTCTGAGTTTTCTTTGAGAAGTTTATTTTCATTTCCATTTGGTTTCAAGAGATTTTGATCTGTTTTGTGCCTTGGGTGCTCAATTGACTCAGAGATGCTCGCTGGTATAATCCAGAGCTAATCTGTGGTCTTTTAGGCCTGTTCAAGAGAGCACACAAGCCACATCCGATTAGAGTTTGGTGTGAGACTTACTTCTTTAGAAAGATGGCATAACATACTTCTTCCATACCAAATTTCATGGATTTCTATTGAGCCAAATTCCACGAATAGGACTTTAAAAATGCCTACTCACCGCTTTTTCCGAGTTATAGCAGTAGATTTCAGATGTGGATTTCTCTCTCGTTTTGAATCGGATTGGGCTGAAATTTTTACTGTATACACTACTATATACCAGTTTTTAAATGGCTTTGGTTTCATTGGATTTGGATTTAAATTGAGTGAGTTATGGTTAATCGAAGCTTTCAAGCTCTTTTAGTCTGATTTTTCCAGATTTACCTTGGCTTGATTTTCTTCAAATTTGACTTAGATTTTTCTTCACTCATGAAGTTCTGAAGTGACATATCCACGAAGAGAGTTCCATTTCATTGGATTGCTCATGTGGAATAATCACACACATTGTGCTTATTTTAAGCATCTCTTGTTTTCCTCTATTATTAGCAAACAATTTTTAGCATAAGCAAGCATGTGGCAACCGTCTTAGACGGATGAGTGGGGGTGCCTAACACCTTCCCTCGCTCATAAATAATTCCCCTTACCTAATCTCTGGATTTTTCCTTGTGTTAGAGCTACTTTAGCTCTATTTGGCATAAATGATCCATTTGGTGTCCATTCACACCCTAACTTGAATGGTGGCGACTCTTTATCTTTTTGATCCCCGCGTGATGATATCGGAGGTCATCCTAGATGACATTTTCCATGTCTCACAACTGGCGACTCTGCTGGGGACTAGTGGAATTGAACCATGTTTTGATTGCTTGTGCATGTTTGATTGATCTTCAGGAATTGTTTGCTGTTTTGCCTTTTGTGATAAGCATGCTTGATCTGAGTGTTTCTGTTTTTTTAGAATACATGAGGCCCATGAAAATGAGACATGTGATGTGTGTATGCTATGGTTATGCTCAAATCCATGTTAGGAGACCTAGATAGTCTTGCCATGCTAGTTTGCCATTCTTTTTCTTGATAAACATGATTTGATTAGAATTTTAAGGTGATGAGCATGAGATCAGAGTTTTGAGAGATGTTTACTTTGTATCAAGCATGTTCACCATGATTCATTGGTTTTTGTACAACATGACAACATGCTTACATGATGCTTGTGTGAATACATGTTTAGTATGAGCATGCTAGGTTTTAAATTGCCTTGTTTTACTCATGTTGGTTTGCTTCAAAAATGATCTTTATATCATGCCTTGGTGATTTCGGTTACGCTTGCATGGCTACGAAAAAAGGAGTGGCAAGGGTGGGACGTTGTGTTGAATGTGACCCATTTTTTTTTAAATGCACATGTGCACCTTTTTCATTTTTTACACAGCCTACCTTTAACCCATAGGAAGCTGAACAAGAATGTGTGTAGCTTGGCGCATCGAGGTCGTTACTTCGGAAAGCGAAAGTGAAAACATTCACCTTAAAAGCTTTGAACCAATGATGTGATGCCATGGTGGATCTAGAATTCTGGTCATACACTAGGCTTGAGCTCTAAGTTGCCCATAAGCCAAAACCCAAAAACCCCTACGCGAAGGTGGAGAAGCACCCTTTTGGCCAAAATAAACCAAATACGATGGGGAAAAGGGTTTGTAATGAGGGAAGGCCGTCTTGCATGGCTCAGGTGGCCCAAGGTATGATATGGACACCATTTTGAAGGTAAACATGAGGTAACAATGTATTTTCAGTTTTTCCTTGTCATAATCTCCATACTTTGTAAGAATCATGCTCATGGCGTCCATTTGTTTGGGATTTTATTTTCCCAAAAATTTACTGTTAACCTAGGATTGGTGTAGCCCTTAGAGAGAGTTTTTACTCTTCTTAGGTATTATTCTACCCAAATACCCATAGGAGGCACCCAAAAGTCCCAAATTCCATGCATTAGGTGTCCATTTTGAGAGGGAGCCTAAGCCGTCTTTTGTATAAATATGGCTAATCCTCTTTCTTGTAGGAGATTTGTGTGTGAAGGCCACCCAGGAGCTGCCGGTGCAAAGGGTTTTTTCTTTTTCTTTTTGTTTAGAAATTCTCATTCTCAAGCCCAAGGAGGCTAAATTGTAATTTTATTTTTATTCATGCCCTTGAAGGACAATTTGTATTATAACATACTTCCTTTATTATAAGGGATCTTTTTGTGCATATTTGTGGTTCCCCCCATGCAATCTCATAAAATTCATGGTGTAAGTGGGTTTTTAGTACCATTTGATGTGTCAAATGCCCAATTTGGGGCAGTCTGGAAACCACCCAATGGTGAACAGTGTGTTTGGGAAGGTAATCAAGCTAATAAAACCAATTGGAAAAAGAAACAATCCAAAAATCTGCTTTCTGGCTTAAAACCGTCCTGAGTATGCGGTTCCCTGCATTTTGGCTGCAACCGCAGGATATGCGCGGTTCGGGCCAAACCGTTCTGAGTGTGCGGTTTTAAACCGAAATCCTTTTCCAGCCTTGCTCATCAAGCATTCCTGGGTCCTTTCATCCCTAAGGCATACAAGTAACTGAGCAGAAGTGTCAAAAAGGATAAATGGCTTATAAACCATTCCAAGTGCACCCAAATCAAAGGATTAAGGTCATTTTGAACATATTCACCTAAATTGAACAAATTAACTCAACTCAAAGGTGAAAATGACAAAATAAAGGTTGGTTCAAACCAAAAAACAGGTCAAGCACCTCAAATTGGGGGTGAAGTCTACATTGGGCTCTTTTTGTCCAATTTGACCACTTAACCCATTCTAAGTGGAGTAAATGATCAAATGAAAATTAGTTCAAATAACCAACCAAATGTTACTTCAACCTTAAAAATTGAATTTGGAAATGACCATAAGCTTTAAAAACATATTTCAAGCTCAAAACTCAATAAAGCTCAATTCATTCCTAAAATGGGGCAATATCCCACCAATAAGAAGTCTTTAATCATAAAGTATTCAAACTTTTAAGATTTCTTCCAAAGAGTAATTGGGTCACTTGGAAACCTTTGAATTCCAAGCAAATAATCATTTAAAAATCAAATGAAAAGAAGATTTCAAATAAATCGTCACTTTAAAGGCAAATTGAGGCTTTTTTTTTTAACTCAAAACACCTAAATGGGGAAATCAAAAATATTTTAGGCACCTGAAAGCCTTGGAATTTCAGAAAATCAACTCATAGGACTCCTGGAAGCCTGAAATTCCAGATTTTTTCAAAAACTTCATAGGCCTTCTAAAGCCTGAATTTAGAAACTCATAGGACTCCTGGAAGCCTGAAATTCCAGATTTTTTCAAAAACTTCATAGGCCTTCTAAAGCCTGAATTTAGAAACTCATAGGACTCCTGGAAGCCTGAAATTCCAGATCTTTTTCAAAATCTCATAGGCCTTCTAAAGCCTGAATTTAGAAAATCATAGGCCCCTGAAAGCCTGCGTAATTTCAGGAGGTTGTGAAAGCCTTAATTCCAAAGCATAAGCCCTTGGAAGCTTGCGTAATTCCAAGTCTTGAGTTTGTCTAAGGATTTTTACCTTGGACATCTCATCTTTTGTGGGATATGTTGGAAGCCCTAGAATTTTCCAATATTGGTAGGTCTTTTTCATACCAACCAATTCGTAAGCCCTTGGAAGCTTGTGTAATTCCAATTCTTGATTTGGCTATAGGCTTTTACTATAGCCACATCATCTTTTGTGGGACAGGTTGGAGGCCCTAGAATACTCCAACAATTTGGCTGTGGTTTGATCTTTTTCGCATCAATCACCTCATTTTAATAAGGTTATTTTAACCATAAATCCAAAAAGCAAAAAATATGAATACAAGGAAGATCCCAAACTCATGTTCACCAAGCCTGCATGCATGCATTCATAGGTGTGTAAACATGGTTTATTGGGCTACTGATATTGCTTCTTTGCTTTCTTTAAAGGTTTTCGGTTCCTACTGCAATCATTGCTCCCCGACATTCTCAGAGACTAAGATCTGCCGCCATGAATCCTATTGAAGAACAGTCCACTGTGTCTGCTGAAGCCTTTGCTCAACTGCAGGAGCAAGTGGCTGGGATGACCAAATTACTGGAAAATTTGTTGGCCAACCAAGCCGCTCAGGCTCAGATGCAAGCGCAGGCTCAGGTTCACCAGGCTTCCTCATCCCACAATGCACCACCAGCTCCACCCCAGGCTGACCTTCCACCACCAGTCCAACCTGTCCCACCTCAACCTAAACTCTACCAACCAACCCCTGAGCCTATCTTTATCCGGGAGGAGGAATCTGAATATGAGAGAGAGAAGGAGAAAGAAAAGGAGAGACTGAGGGTAGAAGTGGAGACAAAATTCTTGGACAAGCTGGAGTCCATCCAAGAAGAGCTAAAGGAAGTAAGAGGGATCAACACGTTGGGTGGTACCAACTTCAAGGATCTTTGCATGTATCCCAACGCGTGCCTACCGGCCAAATTTAAGTGCCCGGACTTTGAAAAATATGACGGCACAGGATGCCCAATGAGCCATCTGAAGCTCTACTGTGGGGCATTGTGCCAATTTGGCCGTGATGATGGCATCCTGATCCAGCTATTCCAGAGAAGCCTGACTGGGGCAGCCTTAAGGTGGTTCGCAACGGTGGACCACGGCAGAATCAGAAGATGGAAGGATCTGGCTGATGATTTCCTCGCTCAATACCGTTTCAACGCTGACATCGTGCCAGATAGGTACGATATGATGAATATGAGCAAGGGAAGGGATGAGACAGTCAGGCAATACGCCAAAAGGTGGAGGGAGGCCGCCTCTCAAGTTAGGCCTCCCATGATGGAACCAGAGATGGTAACCACCTTTATTGGCACACTGGGGCAGCCATTTTACAATCACTTGGTGGGTCAGATTACCACCAGCTTTTCTGCCCTAGTACAAGTCGCAGATCGGATTGAAGACGGAATCAGATCCAGACGAATCTACGACCACTCTGCCTCGGCTCGTCAGCAGGAGCCCACCTCTGATTCTTCTACCCAGAAGCAAAAAAATGGGGCAAGAAGGAATGGAGGGAAGAAAGAAGGGGAAGTAAATATGGTGCAACCCCAACCATCCAAGAAACCAATCCAAGTCAACATTTCTGCACCTCCATCCATCCCAGTGCAGCCGCAATCGACCTATCAAAACCCTCTCAATATTAATGTCCCTCAAGCAGCAATGCCCAACCAAAAAAGGGTATTCTCGAAAGAGGAGAGAGACGCTTGGATGGCGTCCAGAAGAAATAGGGTCCTTTCCCCTCTTCCTGTGACTCCATCCCAGCTATTGCCAACTCTGTTAAACGTAGGGTATGTTACCCTGAAAGAACCAAATCCGAATGCGTCAAAGGGAAAGAATTTCGATCCCTCCACCACCTGTGAATACCATATGGGTGCACCAGGACACCCTACAGACAGGTGTTGGCCTTTAAAGCATGCCATCCAGGATTTGATCGATCAGGGAACCTTGTTGTTTAACACGGCTGCACCCTCTCCTGCCAGGACTGACATTGGTCAGAATCCTCTGCCCCAACATAATGGGGCTGGTCCTTCCAATTTTGTAGGGACCGTCTCTTCTGGACCTAGGACGTTTGATCCCTCGCAGTTAATTACGCCGATAGGGACGTCCGTTAAGGTCTATTTTGACCAAGAAGAGATAGGGGATCCAATCAACGTCATTTCTGGAAATAAAGGAAGTGGCAAGACTGCAGAGGACATTAATGCCTCTTTAAACCGAGCCGCTTCTCTCATGGCCCAACTTAATGTAACCAAACCCCCTCTCATCATTAATTGCAACCAGGCTGTTGCTCCTCCACCTACTCCATCATCTAAACCACCTTTGGTCATTAATTATGACCCCGCCACAGCATCAATCACCTTAGTTTCTTCTCAGACCTTAAAATCCTCTCAACCTAAGGAACCTAGGCGATCCTCACCTCTGGTTATTGAAGTGCCTCCATCAAACCCTACTACCACAGCAACTCCTGCACCAAGGTCTCATCTCCAGCCCTTGATATTTAACGTTCCTAAACCCTCATATTCAGAAACTGCTGTACCTTGGAACTACAGCGAAGGTTATACGACCACTATCCCAGTGGCCAGGAATCAGAGTCAGGAGGAAATAAATCTCATGACAAGATCGGGGAGATGTGTGGAAGGAAAAGAACAAGAAAAGAAAGAGGCAGAACAAAATCAGAAGGGGAAGGCAAAGATAGGGGAAGACACCCCCAGGTCGTCAATGATGAGGCAGCAGACCTCTTAAAAATACTGAAAAAAAGTGAATTCAATATTGTCGACCAATTAATTAAAGTCCCTGCCCAGATATCAATACTGGGATTATTGCTTAATTCAGAAAAGCATAGGGACTCATTAATAAAGGTACTTCAGAGTACTCACGTGCCTAAAACGATTGAGCCAGACCAGCTCGGCATGATGATCGGCCAGATATTATCTCACAACGTAATAAGCTTTTCGGAAAGCGAGATAAGCCCTAGCGGATGTTATCATGTGGACCCTTTGCACATCACAGTGCTTTGTAAGGGTAATATGATAGCCCGAGTTCTAATAGATAATGGGTCAGCCTTAAACGTCTGCCCCTTAGTAACATTTGTTAGGCTTGGTCTGGATCAATCCAAAATTAAGCAGAACGAAAGGATAGTAAGAGCTTTTGATAGCTCCAAAACACACTCCTTAGGGGAGATTGAATTGCCGATTACCATCGGACCGAATATCTTTAATATCACATTCGAAGTGATAGATAATCCTGCTTCCTTCAATCTACTTCTAGGAAGGCCGTGGATCCACTCAGCTAGAGCAATACCATCCACCCTTCACCAAAGAGTGAAATATATAAGGGGTCAGAGGGTGATAACAGTCCTAGCCGAGAGTCTAGTCCCTCCTGTCATACCACCTGATGTACCTTTTATTAATGTGGAATTAAGGGCAAACAAAATTGCGTTTCATTCTTTTCAGTTTGAAACAGTCAACTTCATACCTGGGGGGTGTTTAAAAAAGAATGAGAAGCTGACATGCGCCAACAAGATGGTGGAGAAGGTCTTGAAAGAGTGGGATTTCCATCCAGGAAAGGGGTTGGGAATTAATCTGCAAGAAGAGTGGAGCCCATAGAGGCACAGAGTCTGGTCCCACGAGCAGGACTAGGGATGAAAATGAGAAGATGGAAAAGGGAACAACAGAAAGAAAATGGTAATGAAAGGGAAAAGAATCAAGAAAAATTCCCTCATTTAAGGAAAACTTTTCCAAAGCCTTCTCATACTATTCAGTTGTCTCCTCCTACAGATTCATCCAAACCCCCATATTTTAATGATAATCCTTTCAGAAAACCTTTCACCTCAACCCTTCAACCTTTTATTCCCCAGTCACCCACTTTGGCGCCTAAAGCCGTGGATGAGCCTGAGCCACTGCCACAAGAGCAGCAGGACTTCATGGAAGAGGCAGGCGCATTCTTTGCAATGACAGAGGATGAAGGAAGAGAGAAAGCAAAAAAAGAGGTTCCTTTTATTGATTGGGCCTCGATCAAGATCCCAGATGAAGTCACATCTGAACTCAGCCAAGAGGCAGAAAAGGGCAGTTTTTCAAATCCGTAATGATGGTATCGGATCAAGAGCTTGAGGAGGAGCAGGTTTGCACTATACCACCTGCTCCAGAGGGCTTTGTGTTAAAAAATTGGGAAGAGATCCCTTTGACATTTGAGGCCGCATATGGTTGGCAATTAGCTGCGGCTTCCAAAAAAAAACTCCATTAGTGGATTGCCCTTTTCCTGAAGGTTTTAATGAACCTTCATCTTCAGGAAAAACTTCTTTAGAAGGTTCTCAAAAAACCCAAAAAGATTTTTCAACTTTTTCTAGAAAATCTAAAGCTTTCAAAATGGTCCAGACTGCTTATGAGCCATATATACAGACTGAGTTAGAGCAAGTTGAATACGACTTCGACCTCGAGCTCGACTTCGACCTAATGGGGATCGAAGAGGAGATCGAGGCCGAAGATGATGACCTTCCAAGAGAAATATCATACCAATTGGAACGTCACGAAAAGGGTATTCAACCTAACATTGAAGAAACCATTTCCATGAACCTGGGAACCGAAGAGGACCCAAAAATTGTAAAGATTGGTGCCTGCTTGTCTGATATGCAGCAGAAGGAAATGTCCCAATTCTTGGCCGATTACAAGGACGTGTTCGCATGGTCTTATCGGGATATGCCAGGATTGGATACAGACATGGTTGTACACAGACTGCCAATCCTGCCAGGAGTAAAGCCTATTAAGCAGAAATTGAGAAGGTTGAAACCAGAGTGGACTTTAAAAATCAAGGATGAAGTGGTGAAACAGTTTCAAGCTGGGTTTTTGGCGGTTTCCACATATCCTGACTGGTTAGCTAATATAGTCCCAGTTCCAAAGAAAGATGGAAAAGTCAGGATGTGTGTAGATTACAGAGACTTGAACAAGGCGAGCCCGAAGGATGATTTTCCTTTGCCACACATCGACATCTTGGTCGATAACACGGTAGTGCACAGCTTGTTCTCTTTTATGGACGGCTTTTCCGGATATAACCAAATCAAAATGGCAAAAGAAGATCAAGAGAAAACCGCTTTTATCACTCCTTGGGGAACCTTTCACTACACAGTCATGCCTTTTGGATTGAAGAATGCCGGGGCAACATATCAGCGAGCCATGACAGCCCTTTTCCATGACATGATCCACAAAGAAATGGAGGTCTATGTGGATGACATGATAGCCAAGTCTTGTGAAGAGGAAGACCACTTGATCAACCTAAAGAAGGTATTTGACCGTCTAAGGAAATACAGCTTAAGGCTCAATCCAGCAAAGTGTGTTTTTGGAGCCACATCAGGGAAATTATTGGGATTCATTGTAAGCAGAAGAGGGATTGAGATAGACCCATCTAAGGCAAAAAGCAATCATTGAGATGCCACCTCCTAAGACAGAAAAAGAAGTTAGGGGATTTTTGGGAAGAATTCAGTATATTAGCCGGTTCATAGCACAGCTCACTGCTATTTGCGAGCCGATCCTTAAGCTTCTAAGGAAGAACAAACCAATTGTATGGAATGAGGATTGCCAACAAGCATTTGACAAAATAAAGGATTATCTGTTAAATCCACCTGTTCTAGTATCGCCAACTCTAGGAAAACCATTGATTCTGTATCTATCAGTTTTGGAAACATCAATGGGATGTGTATTGGGGCAGTATGATGAAACAGGCAGAAAAGAAAAGGCTATCTACTATTTGAGCAAAAAGTTCACAGATTATGAGACAAGGTATGCGCCTTTGGAAAAGACTTGTTGCGCTTTGGTCTGGGCAACTCAGAGGCTTAGACACTATTTCTTAAGCTATTCAACTTTGCTGATTTCAAGAATGGATCCTTTAAAGTACTTGTTTGAAAAGCCGGCTTTAACGGGAAGAACGGCAAAATGGCAGCTTTTGCTTTCAGAATTCGACTTGATATACGTCACTCAGAAAGCAATCAAAGGTCAGGCAATTGCTGATCATCTAGCTGAGCATCCGTTACCAGATTATCAGCCTCTTAAGACAAATTTCCCTGATGAGGCTATCTTATTTGCTGAAGAGGAAGAAAGTGAAGACTCCTGGCAGATGTTCTTTGATGGGGCTGCGAATATGAATGGAAATGGGATTGGTGCAGTATTAGTGAAGCCGGATGGTTCACATATCCCAATCGCAGTGAAGTTGAGGTTTCAATGCACAAACAACATAGCAGAGTATGAAGCGTGTATAATTGGATTGCAAGCTGCTCTAGATCATGATGTCCAAGAACTTGACGTATACGGGGATTCGAGTCTTATCATCTTCCAAACAACTGGGGAATGGAAAACCAAAGATCTCAAGTTGATCCCATATCACCAGTATTTGGAAGAAATAAGTACCAAATTCACTCGAATTTCTTTTAATTATATGCTAAGATCTAAAAATCAGTTTGCGGATGCCTTGGCGACATTAGCTTCAATGGTTAGTATCCCTGAAGGGGTAGATATACAACCACTCGAAATTGAAGTCAGGGATGGGCCAGCTTACTGTCTTGTTTTAGAATGAGCACAAGAAGCAGAAACACCATGGTTTCAAGATATCAAGAATTTCTTGAATAATCGGGATTTTCCAGAAGGTGCTAATTCTACAGAAAAAAGAAAGATACAGAGGTTAGCAGGACAGTTCCTCCTAAGTGGTGGGCAGTTATACAAAAGATCTTACAACAATGTTCTACTTCTATGCGTCACCAAGGTTGAAGCAGAAAGGTTGATAGAAACAATGCATGGAGGAGTTTGTGGGCCACATATAAATGGACACATGCTCACAAGGAAAATACTGCGATTGGGATATTATTGGTCTACAATGGAGCACGATTGTTGCATACATGTTAAGAGGTGCCATTTGTGTCAAATATACGCTGATAATAAGCATGCACCGCCAAATGAGCTGCACAGCATGACCTCGCCATGGCCTTTCTCTATGTGGGGTATTGATGTCATTGGGATGATATCCCCAAAAGCGTCAAATGGACACCGGTTCATCCTAGTGGCGATCGATTATTTCACGAAGTGGGTTGAAGCTGCTTCATATGCGAATATTACAGGGAACCATGTTCTTAAATTTCTAAAGCATAACATAATTTGTCGCTATGGGTTGCCAAAAGCCATAGTTTCAGACAATGCTTCAAATATTAAGAATAAGGATATGCAGAAGATGTGTGAGCATCACAAGTCAGCCCCGTACAGGCCAAAGATGAATGGAGCAGTAGAAGCAGCAAATAAGAACATAAAGAAAATAATTCAGAAAATGGTAGTAAGTTATAGAGATTGGCACGAGATGCTACCATTTGCTCTCCATGCTTACAGAACCTCAATCCGAACTTCTACTGGGGCAACGCCATATTCCTTGGTTTATGGCACGGAGGCAGTCTTACCTGTTGAAGTAGAAATCCCTTCATTGAGAGTGCTTATGGAAATAGAACTTGAAGAAGCTGAATGGGTTCAGTCTAGATATGAGCAACTCAATTTAATAGAAGAAAAGCGTCTGAATGCGCTTTGCCACGGCCAACTGTATCAGAAGAGAATGGCCAGAGCCTACAATAAGAAGGTGAAGCCCAGAGCTTTCCAAGTGGGTAATTTAGTTTTGAAGAAGATATTGCCATTTCTGGAGGACTCTCGCGGAAAGTTTAAGCCAAATTGGGAAGGACCTTATGTAGTGAAGAAGGTCCTGTCAGGAGGCGCTCTCATCTTGATAGAAATGGACGGGACAGTTTTTCCTGAGCCACTCAACTCCGATGCGGTCAAGCAATATTTCCCTTGAAGGAATATCACAAAGAAATGATCCGAGGCCATTTTTCTGTATCCCTCAAAATTTTTAACATCCCTAGCTTAAACCAAGTTGAGCCTGTTCGTGTTTTAAAGAACCCAAACTGGGGCTTACAGTTGCGACTGGGGCAAAGTTAATAGAAAAGAAAAAAAAACAAAGAAGGAAAATAGCAAAGAAAGGCCAAATACAAAGAAGAGAAAAAAGGCCAATAATGGGAATGGGGAGTCGCTTCCATTATAACTGTAAGCTCAGTTGTCCTATTTCAAGATGCCAAAATTTTGAGCCTATAATAGCTTACTTTCATAAACTTAACCCAGCCTTTGTTTCATCCTATTGGTCAAGTCCTCGGTGATCTAGGTGTATTCCTTCAACTCGCGGTGTTGAATGGTCAATGACGGAATAAATGAGCCGGCCCTAGTGAAAACCGTAACAGGCGCTAGGGGCAATATTGGCAAAAGAAAGACAAAAGAAAAAAGAATAAAAGAAAAGGGAAGAAACAGAAAAAGATGTCACGAACCGCACTTTGAGTACAGATTGAACCAAACCGCCCTGGGACTACGGTTTTGGCCGAAGGGCTAGGCAACCGCATATTGGAGACGATTTTGGCCAAACCGGTCTGAATGCACGGTTTTGGGCAGCAGAATTGAATTGAGCAAATTTTCCGCACAGGACTGAACCAGAAGGCTATGGCATGACCCCTGGAGGTGGGAATGAAACTTGGGGATGAGTCTAAAGGTTCCAAGGGGGACGGAATGGCTTCTTCCTCATTAGTTAAAATACCCTTTTTGTCCAACTTACTTCAATTCATCAAACCATATGAGATTAAAGCATTATGGACTGATTTAAAACAAAAACACACAAAAAGAAAATTATATTTTGGCCGATGATGAGAAATCAGTGACTTTTCATTAAAACTAGCAATTTTTACAAGCATATGAGGGTTCTGAGGCCAATAGTATAAAAACCTATTTTGTATTCTTTATCTTTCCACTAGTGGAGTTTCTCTTTGTACAAAAGTGTAAAAAAGGAAAAAATACAATAAAAGGGGCTAATCTTTATCCCCTAGCCTCTCCTCAAGCTCTCTGATCCGAGCCGCCTGAACCGCAACAAGCCTTTCAGCCCCCTCTGCATCTGGGTCACTAAGGAATGAGATGATGTCGTCTAAGAGGGTCTGTCTGGTCCTCATATCTCTGAGCCTGGCCATGGTCTCATCATGCCTACGCCATGCGGCTCTAACCTCAAAGCGACGGGCCTGTATCTGCTCTGCTAGCCGTCTCTCCAGGTCTTCCTTCTCCAATCTCAAGGCTCGGGCTTCCTCTACCCATATATGCTGAAGCCGCCTATGAGAAGCCCGCTCAGTCTCCAGGAGATCCTCATAGGTAGGACATGGGACAGCAGGAGGGTCCACTGGGATAGAAGCACAGCTCTGCACCTGCTCCTTGATCCAGAAGAGGTAGTCCTTCTCATGCAATTTGGAGAAGACGGGACCTCTCAAAAAGCAAGCCTACGACCAGTCCTTCAGCAAGCGATAGCAGAGTCCCATGGTGGCCGGGGTGAGAGGACCAATGAACTCTTCGTACCCCTGAGGTACCAAAATCCCCTGAGACTTCTCTCTGAACTGCCGAAGGACTCTCAAAGGCAAATATAGCAAGGTGGACCTCAAACCAATCAGCACGGCAAAATTCTGATCGGAGAAGCTGATCACTGTCTCAGTGGAAGGTTGATAAGCACCAGGCCATCTCACCTGGTCATCCTGAAGCGTCCCCAAGAAAGTGAACCATCTCTGTTTGCCACCGTGGATATTGGGACACCCCTGTTGCTCATCAAAACAGGAATGTTTAATCGGGGGAAGAAGCGGCGGGTTATCTCATCAACTTGACTCAGGTGGTCAAGTAGCCAGAGCTGCAAAGAAAAGGGAAGCATTTTTAACTTAGAAAATCTCAATTTTGCAATAAAAACTGTAATGCAAGAAAGAATTCAGATTTTACCTGAAGGATAGGGGCGCAGGCCAAGAAGCTTTTCTTCTTCCGATGATAGCAGTCAGTCAAGGCCTGGTATATTTCAGCCAAGATCATAGGGGCAAGCCTTTCGCGCTCCCTAACTTGGCAGATGACTGAAATGAGGGATAAATCAACCTCACTATCCTCTCAAGGGAATAAAAGCTGATTGACCACTATCAAGGTCAAAGCATTGAACCGAGCCGACTGGTTGGAGCTATTTAACAGCTTTTCAGTCAAAAATGACTTTGATAGGGTCAATAGGGCGTCAGCTTCTCCTAACTCTTTCTTGCTAATCCCTAAAAAGGTGGAGGCTTCCTTTTTGAAGCTTGGTTTGAAAGGTGGGTTGACTACTTTCTTGGAGAACCTAAGGTTGAGGATGGTTTCAACCTCCTTGACTGTAGGGGTCATCTCCTTCTCCCCAAATCTAAAAAGATTCAGCTGGGGTTCCCAGTGCCCAATCAGTACCTCTATGATTTCCCATTTCAGGGGAACCTTTGGGATTGAAAGAGCATGGCCTAGATTGGTGGAATCCCAATCTATTTCATCTTGTGGGGTCATAGAACCAACCCATCTCTCATAATAGGCATCTACAATGGCATACCTGGTTAAGTTAGGAGGTTTGGACCTAATGTTTGGTCTAGGTGCAAATGTTTCAGGTACAGAGGACGAAGAAGGCTCAGAAGCCGAATCAAAACCCATTTAAGGGTCGGAAATGGATTAAAGGCAGCTAGGAGAGAGAAAATCACCGAAAAGGGGGTTTCTGACCTCAGCAATACATCAAAGTGACGTTATGCCCGCAATTCGCGGCTTTAAAATAACATAAGGGCAAAAACCGCATACACAGAACGGTTGTGCCTGAATCGCACCCAATGTGCGGTTGCATTTCTGTGGAGTTTAAAAACCGCGGAACAAGCACGGTTCTCGCAAAACCGCCCTGAATATACAGTTTTTGCACAAAAATAGTTTTTCTTCTTTCTTTTAATAAGTCATGTTCCAAAAAAAAATTTCCTGTTACCTGTATAACAGTTGCAACATGATAACATAAATGAAAAGGCAAAAAACAAGAGAAAAGGAATAACTGTCTCTTTTCATACAAATGCAAATAAATATATCATGTTTATATACAAGTGTCAAATGAAAGTCCTAATCCTAATCTATCTCCTACAAGTCAATCCCCACCACCTCCGCCTCGCCGTCGCTGTCGGATGAAGAAATGATCTGAGAAGCGCTGGCTAGCAGGAGAAGACGGCTCATCAAGGGTAGAAGGACCAGCAGGAGGCACTGGGTCTGCAGAGGGCGCCGGCTCAACTGAAGAGGCTGGAACTGGATCATCCCGGGAGAGGTCCATGAAGCAAGAAACGGAAGAATCCGTCGCCAAAGGGACCAGCTCCAGAATCCGAGAATCCTCGACAGGAGGAGATGAATCTATGGGATCCGCCGCGCCACACGCCTCTGCCACCTCGGGCTCGGCTACATCTGGCACACTCTCCTCTCTTACAGGCTCGGGAGCAGTCTCAGGCAAGGGCACAACCTCTGGCATCTCAGCTAACTCAGGAACCGCAGCAGCAGAGGTAGCCTCGGCCGCCATCTCGGTCTCTCTCTCTGGGATCTTTGCAGCTCCTAAGGAGAGGGATAAGGTGCGGGAGCTAGAGGGTGAAGCAGCCACGTCATCCTGAAAAGCAGAGAAAGACTAATCAAAAGCAGAAAATATAAAGAAAAAAATGCAGAAATTGAAAAGGACAGACCTGAACTCCTAAAGGCCCAGTCTGGCCCCGAGCACTGGCCAACTGGGCCCGCAAGTCGACAATAAGAGCGGCCTGCCCAGTGATGATGACGTCACTCTCAGCTATGGCAGTGTCCCTCTCAGCCAGCAGACGCTCCAGATCCGCATATCTAGCCCGGACCTCCCCCAGCTGTGCCTCCTGAAAAGAAATAAGAAAGAATATCAATAAACCTCAAACAAGGGAAGAAGACTAAAGGACTGCACAAGGAAAGGGGATTTGTACCGTGGTGTCGTACAAGCGGATCAACACCCCTCCTATCTCTGTAACTCCACCTCAAACGGGCATGGGCTGCATGAGGCAACCCACTGAGACCTGCCCAAACCAGGTATCATAGTCACCATCAACTAAAAGGGCATCTCCTGCCTCCCAATCGCCGAAGTGAGCAAGGTCGAATGGACCAGGAGGAGTGAAGGGTGCTGTAGCGGGAGGAGCCACTGGGATCCGGAGCTCGCCAGTATGCTGGAAAAAGAAGCGCTCGCCGAGGTACCATATGCTACCCAGCTGCCCGATGAAGAATGGGTACCTCTGGCGCCGCTGATCCAAAGCAAAAGCATCATCCACGAAGGGCTGAAAAGCCAACTCATCGTGCAGGCCATCGAGACGTGGGACAGATAGCTGAGTATAAACAAAGGAGAATGTCAGATTCTTGAAAAGAAAAAAAAAGAGGAAAGTGTTTACCTCTCTCCTAAAAGTACGGTCCAGGTGAGCCCTAGCCGACCTAGGGCGACTCTTCTCTGAGTCGCACCTAATCTGACTCCACCTACGGGCCAAGGGGAATGTCCCATCAGGCAATGTGGATGTAGGGCGAAAATGGGCCACGTAGACCCGAGCAAAGAACTGAAGAAGAAAAAGAAAGAAAAGAGATAAGCAAAGAGAAAAGAAAAAGAAAAGAAAAGAAGAAAAAAGAAAAAAGAACAAGAAAACAAGAAAAGAAAGAAAAAAGAAAAAAAAAAAAGAAAGAAAAAAGAAGAAAAGAATTCATACCTGCAGAAACGGCCAAAAAAACCTGCAACCCACTCCAGCTCCTCTGGGAGAGGACAGGCCGGAAACCACTCGCCTCAGGCCCGCTAACAGGGTGCCGTAGACAAGCTGACCCCAGGCATAATCCCTCGCTCGAGGCAGATCCCGGAGAAGGCTCAGAAAATGGGGGCTGACCGAGGTAGTGTCCTCCAAGCAGAAACATGACCCCATCATCAGGAGGAAAAGAAATCGAAAGGCTACTGGAAAACTGGGATGCTCCGCTGCTAAGGTGTAGACACCCCAAATTGCACTGCCAAATGAGAAAATAATAAAAACATGTAATTAAAGCTTAAAGCAGGTCAAAAAAGCCTAAAAATAGAATGAACAGGCTTTGCCCGTATTTTCTTCACGGGCCCATCTCGCCCGCAAAATATCTACGGGCAGGCGCGCCCGTAGTACCAATACGGTCACCATTGGACCGTAAATCATTTACGGGCATTAAAGACACGTGCAAGTTTTGTCCTTCTCTCGATTTCCGAGCTTTATTTGAAGTCTAATATATCTCTAAATAAGCGAATTACGTGTTTTATTCGCTGAAGCCACCTTGGTTGGCTATGGATGGACATTATCTCTGTATTTCACTCTATCCTAAAGATCAGGCTATATCCTTCTGGACCAACCATACCCCTGTGCTTGCCTATAAATAGAGGCTCTCTCCTCTAGCTAAGGGCCACGAAATTTTGAAGAATCAAAAGCTCCAAGAGAAGGAAAGGAATCCCTGCTGCTCTGCCTGCTCAATCCAGGTAAGTCCCCTATCCCTTTTTATTTTCTGTCTTCAATTCTAGAAGTAATAGGATCATCTCTATTGCTGTAGAATAAGGCCATATCTGTTTTTGTATCCCTAAACTTGTCTCCAAGTACCTCAAGGGTCTCTCTAGCCGTAAAACGTGAAGAGAGAACTAGGGGAAAGGGGAACAGGTGGATCCCTAGAATAGAACCCCATATTTGTTTTTTTTGTTTTTTTCATAGAATAAGGCTTGTGATTGTGTTTGTGTAACCAAACCTATCTCTAAGTACCTCAAGGGTCTCTCTAGCCGTAAAACGTGAAGAGAGAACTAAGGGAAAGGGGAACAGGTGGATCCGTAGGGTAGACCCCCATGTGCTCTAATTTGTGAGATGTGGCTGTTTTGAATATCTTAATCATGTTTGAATGCTTTTTATGATATATCTGAATGAATCACATGAATCCATGATGTTTATAGCATGAGATCCCCTATTTTTGCCAAAATTTGGATTTTTGCCACTTTTGCACATACAGCACTGTTTTCGTGATTTTTGTGATTTTAGGCTAAGATCTTGGATTTATCATGATCAATATGATAGATCTGGATACAGAAGCCTGAAAGTAAATTCTAGGGTTTCATGATGTTGTTTTTAAATCGTTTTTCACTTTTGAGAGAAGACCCTACGGTCTAAATTCTCACCTTTTGGTGTTCTTCATCAACGTGGGTATTTTTGGTTTTGATTTTCAGATTTAATGTGAAATTTGGGCTTTATCTATGTCCTGGACTATTCAAGTTCAATTTTGAAATATTTTATAAAAATCATATTTTTCTAGATGTCTAGAATTTTGACTTGAAGCCAGATTTTTGGATTTTTCACTTTAAATTGATTTTATTTGATTTTATCTCAATTTTGTTTTGATCATGAAACCCTAGGAATGGTATGATCATATTTGATAGTTCTGGATCAATCGGATTATTCATATGAAAAAACCATATATTTTTGCCTTTTTTGTGATTTTGTTTGATTTTTATAGCAAGTTTTTTTCCTTTATTTTAAACATGAACAATACCTGGCAACCACCTCGTGTGGATGAATAGGGGTGCCTAACACCTTCCCCTGTTCATAACTTAATCCCCTTACCCATCTCTGGTTGTTTTTTTTAGGAGGGATATTTTGCCCTAAAATTGCCTTTTGTGCTTATTTAATATTTTGGTGTCCATTCACACCTAAATTGAATGGTGGCGACTCTTTGTTTAATATAATCCCGTGTGATGATTGAGGAAATCATTAGATTGATTTTTTCCCATGTCTCACATAAGGTACTGAATCCCCTCTCCAAAAAGGCCTCCCTCAACCATGTCCAGGAAATATGAGTGATCCTGCTCCTGTCCCATGCCTCTACGGGCATCGCATCATATCCCAAGAGCTCGGCGATCTCCGAATCGGCCGACCTCTCCATCTCAGTAATGACATCTCCAGTCACCCTAATCCCAGTGATGAGAACGAAGTCAGAAGGACGAATACCAATCTCCACATCAGGAAGATGGAAGCTCAGAGTCTCTGGGAAAAATCGCTCCATCATGGCCGCAATCAAAGGTCGATCCTAACGAACGCCGGTGATGGTAATAAAGGGGCCAAATCCAAAACGGCCCATCTCTCGACGCAATGGAGTCGAACAAGCAGCTACTATATCGGCAAAAAGGGCCCAGCTCCTGCGATAATGGGAAGATGGATAAGCAAGTGCAATGTCGGATCTGATGCCCGCCGAAGGGTGCGTGCTTCAATACCAGGGTGAGCATGCCAAGTGTTATACTGCCACAGAAAAGAAATCCTTAGGCCAATATGGAGCGAACATTTAAAGGATCAAAATTGAATAAACAAAAGTCAGAGATGATTGCATTCAAAAAAAGAAGTTGGCATTGTAAAGCATGATTTCAGGTAAAAGTTGAAGCAATGCAAGCCATGGCCGAGTACGGATTGAGATAGGCAGTGAACAAATGCAAAGTTTGGGGAATAATGTTCAATCAGAAGCAATTGGTCCAAAGCAAGCTAAGCATAAAACAAGAGTTCGGCCACCTATCAACAATGGGTCAGGAAATCCAAGTGCAGGCATTCGGATTGATTGCTCACAAGAAAAACAAGAGTTCGGCCACCTACCTGTTTTGGTCGGAAATATGGTCGGGGAAGAAGTTTGGAACTTGACCTCACCAGGAACTTCGAGGATGGTCGATTGAAATGGCGGTCGAGCAAGCGCAAACCAGAGGACAGTATGAGTTGTTCGCCGGAAGCTACAATCACCACAGGGATCGTCGATCACTCGAAAAGGTTCGGGTCGTCGGAAGAGAATGGAAGAATCACTGGAAATGCAATATCACCGGAAGGGCAGAAGTCGCTGGACGAGGTGTCCTCGTCGGAGGAGAAGAGAAGAAGACCGGAGGAAAAACACGGTCGCCAGAGAAGAGAGATAGGATGGGAGGTCAAGGGTTTTCGCAAGCAAAGTGAAGCCGGCCGCGGTCGCGGCCTCGGTTATATGCAACCTAGAAAACCACATACACAGAACGGTTGGTATTGAAATTGCCGAAAACCGCACATATCGAGCGATTGATTTCAAGGTCATAAAAACCGCCTATTCAGTACGGTTGGCACCAAAAATGGAGTTTTCAAAACTTTTTCCAATCTCCTTCGAAACATTTATGTCCCAGATAGTCGTGAATTGCAAGAAACACCACCCTATCAACCGTGCTGTGTATACGGTTTTTGATTTTGGTCTCAACCGCCCTGTATGTGCAGTTGTAACCGCACACACAGCACGGTTGATATTCATGCTTGTTGCGTGAGCTGCCACGTGGCTTCGCGAAGCTTCGGCCGTTGAGCCATGTCGACAGCAATCATGAGGAGCGTAACCGAATTGAAACCGCCCTGTATGTGCGGTTGAGGTGAATTTGCATAGAAACCGCACATATAGTGACGGTTCTGTGGAAACCGCACCGTGTATGCGGTTTTGGCTGTTTCGGGGATTTGCGAAATGGCTCGATCTCTGAGTCTTATTTACGCATATTACCTCTCTCTCAGGGACTTGATCTCCCTATTTCACCCTCCGAAACTTCTAGTATTACACCAATTCAAGCCTTTAAGGAGAATTGGAATAATCTAGAAGGCTTTTTAGGCCTACCCTTGGGACTCTTCTACCCCTGGCTTGGCCTATAAATAGAAGGGTCCTCTGAGACATGGAAATGTCATCTAGGATGACCTCCGATATCGTCACGCGGGGATCGATAAATGTAAAGAGTCGCCACCATCCATCTTAAGGTGTGAATGGACACCAAATGGTTCATGAAAGCCAAATAGAGCCAAAGTAGCTCTAATATATAGAAAAATCCAGAGATTGGGTAAGGAGAATTATTTATGAGCAGGGGAAGGTGTTAGGCACCCCCACTCATCCGTCTAAGACGGTTGCCACATGCTTGCTTATGCTATAAATTGTTTGCTAATGAAATGGACAAAGAAAAAGTGCTTATAACAAGCACAATGTATGTGACCATTCTACATGAGAAGTCTAATGAGCTTAGACTCTCTTTGTGGATTCATCACTCCTAAGACTTCATGAGTGAATAAAATCAAAGTAAAAAACAAAGAAAATCAAGCTAAGGCAAATCTGGAGAAATGAGATCAAAAGAGCTTGAAAGCTTCGATTAACCATAACTTACTCAATTTAAATCTAAATCCAATGAAACCAAAGCCATTAGAAAACTGGTATATAGTAGAGTATACAGTAAAAATTTCAGCTCAATCCGATTTAAAACGAGAGAGAAATCCACACCTGAAATCTGCTGTTTATAACTTGAAAAAGTGTTAAGTAGGCATTTTCAAAGTCCTATTCGTGGAGTTTGGCTCAATAAAATTCCATAAAAATTGGTATGGAGGAAGTATGTAATGCCCTCTTTCCAAAGAAAAAAACCTCACACCAAACTCTATCCGGATGCGACTTGTGTGCTCTCTTGAACATGCCTAGAAGACCACAGATTAGCTCTGGACTATGCCAGCGAGCATCTCTGAGTCAATTGAGCATCCAGGGCACAAAACAGATCAAAATCTACTGAGACCAATTGGAAATGAAAATAGACTTCTTAAGGAAAACTCAGAAACTGGAATCACTCGAAACGGATTAAAATTGAATAAACGGTGCACCATCAAAGCGGCAAGTTCAGCAATCTGGGCTGAACTGAATTACAAACTTTGAACAGATGGTGTCAAAACTTGGCTACAGAAAAGTGGACGAAATTTTTCAGATATAAAATAGGCATATCCATCTATCACATGTCTTTGGAATCACTCAAAAATTCATCCGGAGGATGAAGTTATAAGCATTCCAAGACAAGCCACAGATCTGCCCTGTTTTGAAGATTTTTTGGATAAAACATGGAAACCAGTGCATGTGGATTCGACCAAAACCTTAAAAATCAACAAAAAACCCTCTCATGAAGTTCTAAGATTCATTTTAAGGCCAATGATCTCAGATTTTCCATATTGCATGGAAGATCCTGGATCTAGCCTATTCTTGCAAAAACAGTGAAAAGTGTGTGATAATGTGAAAAATACCTAACTAAGAGAAGATTTGAATCCCTTGCTATTGAGAGCATGGATTCCTGCATCTTCTCCAAATACAAAATAGATCAGATAAGCATTCAAAGGTTCAAAATAACCATACAGCATGCTTTTCATCATTGGTGGGTTCTAAGCCTAGAGGATCCATTCCACCTTCCTTTTCCCAAGGCTCTCTCTTCACGTTTTATGGCTAGAGAGGATTCCCAGGTACTTTAGAAGGGGTTTGGGGCTTGCAAACAATCAGAGATTGGCTTTACACTACAGAAAGGTAGAAGTTGGGAGTGTAATGTAAAGAGAATGCTGAAAATGTAAAGGGCCTTACCTTGGTAGCTTGAACACTTGAGTAGACAATCCAGCAGAGCTTCTCCTTCTTCTTGCAGAGCTTCTAAGCCTCAAATTGTCAGCCCTTTGCAAGAGGAGGACCCCTCTATTTATAGGCCAAGCCAAGGGTAGAAGAGTCCCAAGGGTAGGCCAAAAAGGCCTTCTAGATTATTCCAATTCTCCTCCAAGGCTTGAATTGGAGTAATTCAGCAAGTTTCGGAGGGTGAAATAGGGAGTTCAAGTCCCCAAGAGAGAGGTAATATGCGTAAATAAAGCTCAGAGATCGAGCCATTTCGAAAATCCCCGAAACAGCCAAAACCGCATACACAGTACGGTTTCAACACAACCGTTACTCGAAGTGCGGTTTCTATACAAATTTAACCAAACCGCACATACAGGAAGGTTCAATTCAGTTACGCTCGTCATAATTGCTGTCGACGTGGCTCAACGGCCGAAGCTTCGCGAAGCCACGTGGCAGCTCACGTAACAAGCATGGATATCAACCGTGCTGTGTGTGCGGTTGCAACCGCACATACAGAGCGGTTGAGACCAAAACTATAAAAACCGTATACTCAGTACGGTTGGCAACAATTCTGAGAGTTTTTGAGTGTTTGACATATGTCAAGGCTCAAATAAGACTTTTAAAGTTCTTTCGAAGGTTATTTTCTATGGAAATGCAATTTGGGGTGTCTACAGGTCCTCCTCTTGCAAATGGCTGACAATTTGAAGCATTGAAGCCCTGCAAGAAGAAGGGAAACTCTACTGGATTGTCTACTCAAGTTCTCAAGCTACCAAGGTAAAGCTCCTTTGATTTTCCAGCACTCCCTTTACATTTCAACACTCTCATCTTCTACCTTTCTGTAGTGTAAGGACACTTGTTGATTTTT
Organism: Buxus sempervirens; assembly: GCA_947561395.2. Taxonomy (NCBI): domain Eukaryota; kingdom Viridiplantae; phylum Streptophyta; class Magnoliopsida; order Buxales; family Buxaceae; genus Buxus; species Buxus sempervirens. The sequence goes on along the minus strand of OX387188.1, from coordinate 21,418,240 downwards.
GAAGCCCCAAACCACATCCAAAGTACCTGGGACTCCTCTCTAGCCGTAAAACGTGAAGAGAGAGCCTGGGGAAAAAGATGTTGGAATGGACCCTTTAGGCTTAGAACCTACGTATGATGAAAAGCATGCTGTGTGGTTATGTTGGATCTTTGATTGCTTCTCTGATCCATTTTGTATTTGGAGAAGATATACGAATCCATGCTCTCAATAGCAATGGATTCCAACCTTCTCCTAGAAATATGATTTTCCACACCTTCACACACACTTTTCACTATTTTCATCGAATAAGCTAGATCTTGGATTTCCATGTTAAATACGGGAAATCTGAGATTATTGGCCTTAGAATGAGTTTTTAAGACTTCATGAGTTATTTTTCATGATTTCAAGTTGTTTTGGTCGAATTCACTTGCACACATGCATTGATTTTGGCTTTCTTTTCAAAAGTTTTCAAAACAGGGCAGCATCTGTGGCCTGTCTTAGAATGCTCATAACTTCATCCTCCAGATGAATTTTTGAGTGATTCCAAAGACATGTGATAGATGAGCATGTCTACTTCATATCTGGAAATTTTCGTTCAAAGTTATGGAGCCAATTTTTGACACCATTTTTTCCAAATCTGTAAGTCAGTTCAACCTAGATTGCTGAACTTGTCGCTTTGATGGTGTACCGTTTGCTCAATTTTAATCCGTTTCAAGTGATTCCAGTTTCTGAGTTTTCTTTGAGAAGTTTATTTTCATTTCCATTTGGTTTCAAGAGATTTTGATCTGTTTTGTGCCTTGGGTGCTCAATTGACTCAAAGATGCTCGCTGGTATAATCCAGAGCTAATCTGTGGTCTTTTAAGCCTGTTCAAGAGAGCACACAAGCCACATCCGATTAGAGTTTGGTGTGAGACTTACTTCTTTAGAAAGATGGCATAACATACTTCTTCCATACCAAATTTCATGGATTTCTATTGAGCCAAATTCCACGAATAGGACTTTAAAAATGCCTACTCACAGCTTTTTCCGAGTTATAGCAGTAGATTTCAGATGTGGATTTCTCTCTCGTTTTGAATCGGATTGGACTGAAATTTTTACTGTATACACTACTATATACTAGTTTTTAAATGGCTTTGGTTTCATTGGATTTGGATTTAAATTGAGTGAGTTATGGTTAATCGAAGCTTTCAAGCTCTTTTAGTCTGATTTTTCCAGATTTACCTTGGCTTGATTTTCTTCAAATTTGACTTAGATTTTTCTTCACTCATGAAGTTCTGAAGTGACATATCCATGAAGAGAGTTCCATTTCATTGGATTGCTCATGTGGAATAATCACACACATTGTGCTTATTTTAAGCATCTCTTGTTTTCCTCTATTATTAGCAAACAATTTTTAGCATAAGCAAGCATGTGGCAACCGTCTTAGACGGATGAGTGGGGGTGCCTAACACCTTCCCTCGCTCATAAATAATTCCCCTTACCTAATCTCTGGATTTTTCCTTGTGTTAGAGCTACTTTAGCTCTATTTGGCATAAATGATCCCTTTGGTGTCCATTCACACCCTAACTTGAATGGTGGCGGCTCTTTATCTTTTTGATCCCCGCGTGATGATATCGGAGGTCATCCTCGATGACATTTTCCATGTCTCACAGACACAAAATGATGTCTAGAGTCCATCAACCTTAACCCTAAGGCTATTTCCGAGATTTCCACTCCTTTAATGAAGGATATGATGGTAAAAAGTGAAAACTCTCGGAAAACCCTAATTTTGAGCAAAAATCATGTATCTAACATATCACGTCGGATACAAAAGCACCTATACGTATCCGGCATATGTCGCCGGATACATTAAGGTCTGCTTGTATCCGACAACTTATGTCGGATATAAAGAAATATGCTTGTATCCGACCTGAGTTGTCGGATACAAGGAAAAATGCTTATTTTCTCAAATTTTGTGCTGGTTTCAAAGGAAATAATGATTTTTGCCAATTATTCATCATTTTTACTGTGCAATTTGGGGTGTCTACAACAACTAGGATCAAGTTGCTGGTAGCCTTGCCCCTAATTATATACAATAATAGTCAAAGCAATTGCATCCCTTATTGGCATTTCATCAAATGTTTGGTAAGCACCCCAACATCAAAACTTGTTGAACTCCAACAAATTTATACCAGCTAAAACATGAAGTATTGAACAGTTGCCCATGAATGCACCACCTGATGGGAACATCTTGGGAATTAGCACATTCCCTAATCAACAAAGGGAATGTAAATCAATGTATGGGAACTACATGGGACTGTATTTGACGGAAAAAGGGAAGGGCCTTTCCCGATTCTTCAAACTGCTGGAATCCTATGATCATGGTCTTTCTCCTTTTCTTCCAACTCCTGAAATGTTACCGAAGGAGAGAGCAAAGATAGGAGTAGGAAAGAAAACAAAATAGACGTGATCCGTTCTCATAGGATAAATCGTAGCAGACACTCGTACTAAGTGAAATGGAGACTTCGATCGTCGCAGCAATAAGAAAACAAAATATGCGGGAGAAGGTTTCGCTAATAGTTGAAAATCGGTCACCGGTGCAATTTTCGTCGTAGGCCGGTGCGTGTGAAAGGATAAAGAAGGATGAGGGAGAGTCAAGAATCTCAGGAAGCAATGATGAAAAGCAAAAAAAAAAAAATTCTGCTTCTCGAGGAAAGCAATGATATTGCTTTTTGCTTCATTACTAAAAGCAAAAATAACCCTTACGAAACATGCTTATTGCCCAAGAAAGCTTGATTTTGCTTCAAAAAGTGAAAAGCAACACCAAACACAGCCTTAGTCTTGAGCCGTTCATCCTAGATGTTAAAGTTTGGTCACTTGATCATGGAAAACCAATTTTCTTCAAGTCATTCTTTTTGAAAACTTTACCAAATGCATTTTTACTGGTTTTTAAAATCATAATAGATTGTAACTAGAAGTTAGTAAACGAGTTTTTTCTTCACTAGCTTGTTTCTAAAAACATCAAAAAATTTTTGAAAAGTTACTTGTTTTCAAATTGATTTTATAAAAAAACGTTACCAAACAGCCTCTTACTTTTAGTTGGATAATTAATAGACAAAAATGCTTGCATGTCTTAATTTGACTCACATGAATCTGTTAATATAGAAAAAATTCAAAAATAATTTTTACTTAAGGAATTATAGATGACAATCAAAATTCACTAGGACAAGAGATATACAGTCAAGTGTTATTCTCTTCAAGGCAATGAAAAGCCAAATAAATATGACAACATTTTGTAATTTATCATGAGGAAGTAATGTTTTTTACAATTAGAAGTAATCTTGATAAACATGATGTTGTGCATGTGACTTGAATTCAGTCAATATTTACATATGAGATATCTCTTGTATAAAACCCAAAATTTGGGTTTTTAGATTGTACTGTAGAGAAATTGTGCAACTTTGGGCCAAGAGAAGGTTGTATGTTCGTAACTACCCTTATCTTTCATAGATCTAATTAATGAAAGAACTCCATAATCCGTGAACGCAGACCCGCATTTGTGCAGAACCATGTAAATCTCGTGTCAAGTTTTACTTTGATTTATGCTTTATTGTTGATGTTTGTTTCATAACACATGAAAGAAAATGCTATCGTTTGTGTTAGTCGGCAAGAAGATAAAAAACGTAAGCTTCCTTCTCATTATTGATGTAGATACATTTGTGGTTATTGTGTCAAAAATCCACCATGATCGTCTTTAGGGATTCGCACCTATTATTCTGTTCAACATTTCTTTCTTTTTTTTTCTTTTTTTTTCTTTTTTTTAACCAAACCCCACTAAAAAAAGGTTCAGTGACTTCTTGAATGGTTAATTTATAAAGTTCAAGTGATGATTGGAAATCAATTTTGTTCTGTTCAACATTTCAGATATCTCACTATATTTGTAGATGATTGCTTTTATTATGCTTATCTTTTCCCTTAAATTCAATATTAATGACTTCTTGAATGGTTAATTTATAAAGTTCAAGTGATGATTGGAAATCAATTTTGTGTCAAGATAAAAAAAAAAAAAAAGGGTTCAGTGTAACCAAGGATGTGACTTTTTAATAAAAGAATTCTCAATTTCCTTGAGATAGCGGAATATATCATTTGATGTCCTAATCTAAAACTCCAAAGCACATAAATAAATGAGAATAAAAGGAAGGTAATAAATTATTGTTATGCTCCAAGTCGTCAAATTTTGAACTAATTGTGACTATGGAAATCCCTTAAATCCATAACCAATCTTAAAGGTCTTTGATTCGACAAGTGTGAGCTCCTCACTGCAAAATTTTATTAATCATCCTGAGGTCAAAGTATATGACTTTCATCTATTAAAGATACACCAAAGAGTACCATTCTAATGGATATTATAAGTTCTTTGAATTATTTATGGTTTGAATCTCTCAACTGATCGAAAATGATTCGATACTAATTATTATCAAAGACCTTTTAGAAAAAAATAAAAGAAGAGAGAAAAATTCTATTTAAAGAATTTGGTAAAGATGATTATGAAAATAGAAGAGGTATTTAGTTTGCCATGGGCACAGGCATCCCTCGTAATTCTTTCAAGCAGTTGCAATTGAACTTTTTAGCTCTATCAAATAGCTGAGTGGTCTTTGCTTGTGTCTAAATTGCCAGACTCATCCTTCATTTGGAGTTGTAATAACTTATGTTTCTTTAGTAAGAAAGTTAGATTTAATCCAAGCCATCTCATAATATAATTACTATCAATCGACATAAACAATCTCAATCGATCACTTCATCATTTGCCGTAGCAAGCAAAATTAAACATAACATACCTCCCTATAGCGAGAGAGAGAGAAGAAGGAAATGCTCAAAGAGACAAATATGAAGGAAATGCTCCCAAAGCTATATAGTTGATATTACTATCAACAAGCTAGGTTGATGCATTTTTTCTTTATTCTTACATGATACCAAAGCACTAGAGAAGTACAACGCATTAACCATTAAACACACATGTACCCATGCATGAGTATTTTATTATTACCAAACACATTACCATTACTTCTGGTCCGGACAATCGTTTGTCATGCAATAGCATTTGCTATGTCTACTTAGGCCTTTAATCTTACAACTGCCCTCGAATTTATTCTCTGACTTGCAAACACCACGACAGGTAGTTTTCAATGCGCAAAACCCTTCGAATGTTGTGCTTTCAACTTCACACCTCTTTCCTGCTGGTTTTGGTGCATTTGCTTTTCCCGGTCCATCTCCTTGTGCCTTTGCAATATTAACCTTCAACCCTATATATTTTACAATAGCAAAAAAAAAAAATCATAAAATATTCTTGGTTACAAATGAGCTAGGTTAGTGAAAGAAAAAATTTTATACATATGTGTGTGTGCATATTAAAGATGGCATATAGAAAAAAAAAAAAAAAAAAGAAATAACCTGCAACCATAAGAAGCAATGCGAGGATGACGGAGAACCAAAACAGACGCTTGTCAAGCTCCATGAATACTCCTTGAGAGAAAGGAAACCAGAGAGGTAGAGAGAATATGGTGTGAAAGTAGCTATAGCTACGAATGCTACTTATATAGTTGTTTTCCTACTACCATCGATATTAACAAGAGTGTTCATGGCTGCTATCTTTAATACCAAGAAACCTTTTCCTTGTAACTTTCACCCACAATTGTTGTGTTCGCTCCCAGTCTCCCAATCTAGCTGTTGTTTCATTGCTTTCTCCAATTTATTCCTCTTTGTTGACGACATTAACAAAAGTAGTACAAGGTAAGTATCTAGATGAGATGGTTATAACCAAATGAGAACGAATTTGGGATTATAAAGACAAATTTAAGCATCAACATACTGGCCACTTTGTCTTTTAGGAAAGCATCAACATATCGGCCACTTTGTCTTTTAGGAAAGCATCAACATATCGGCCACTTTGTTAGCTTGTGCAAAAGAATATTCTTTGAAAATTGAAGGCTTCAAATACAAAGGGCATGAGGTCATTACTAACTTTAACTAGGGAAGATATTGGATATCTAATTTCACCCAATCACTTTATGTGCACGTAACCGATAAACAGACTCTTTTTGGAAAGGTTTTAAATGTTTGAAAACAATCCTTCCAATAAAAGTAGGAGAAGAAAGGGGTCATGAATTATCATTAATCCTTTTTATATTATGCTTTTTAATTCATAAGAGCTTTACATTTATAAAAAAAAAAAAAAAGAAAGAAAAAGTCATGATAAAATTGATGAGTACTTCAAGACAAAACAAGAGATCAATGGAATTGGGGAGTATTAAGCAACTTACATAATTTGAGATGATCTTGTTGCTTGCTTCTTGTTTCTCATTATTAATTATCTCATATATGTATCACATTGTATGCAATATGCTAACAAAAAGGGAAAAAAAAAAAGGCAAAACTGATCTAAACTGAAGATAGTGGTTAACCATTTGCAAGTTTAATAATTTCTTTTCAAAATAGAATGAGATATTTAGTTTGTGATGAGCATCGGACATCCCTTGTAATCCTTCCAGGCAGTTGACTCTAAATCGTTAGACTCATCTTTTATTTGGACATGTAATGTCTTATGTTTCTTTAATAACAAAGTCCGATTTAATCCAATCCATCTCATAGTATAAAAATTATCAACTTTAGTAATTTCAGTCAGTCACTTTGAGGGCGCCACCTGCTCTGGCGCTAAAGATTGTGCTGGTAATAGCACAAGTCATGGGATCGATTCCCACATTCATCAAGCTGTGCGTGAGTCCCGGCTATGTGCAAGTCCCCCTATCCCCCAACCCGAGTCATACCAAAAAAAACATTTAAAAAAAAGAAAAGTGGGTCACATCATCATTAGATGTAGCAAGGGAACCATGCCTCCCTAGAGAAAGTGGAGCAAGAAGAGAGTAAACTACGGTATAAAGAAGAAGGAATGCTAATGGAAACAAACATTAAGGAAATGTTCCCAAAACCATATAGGTGATATTAACATCACATAAGATTGACACATTTTAATTTGTTCTTACATGATACCAAAGCACTGAAAAGTACAACTTATTAACCATTAGATACAGATGTATCCATGAGTATTTTATTCTTACCAAATACATGATCTTTACTTCTGATTCTGACAATCATTTGTCTTGCAATATCATTTGTGTATGTGTACATAATATACGAACGACACACACATATACCACCATCAAAATTTGTTTCTGAAACCATCTTTGTTAGGATCGATCGGCGTTTTAAAACCGGGATAGGGCTGGTAACTAGGAACTTTACCCATCTTAGTAAAACAAGTAACTCAACCAAGTTACTACCCTTGTTTTTAGAAGAATAAATTAGTATTTTAAGAGATAAATGAGGAATATATAGTAATTTAAAGGTGTTTTTAATCCAAATCCTAGTTAACTGGCCAAGAACTTGTTCAAGTTTTAGGATTTACATGATCAAATTACCTAGTTTAATATACCTAGGTTTTAAAGCAGTAAACTCCCAACTGACCCTATCCCAGCAGTTGGGTATTCCGAGTTACTCACGAGTTTTTAAACAGTAGCTAGGATTTCTAGTATTTTTTGTTAAAGATGCATAGAAAAAGAGAAGAGAAATATGCAGCCATAAGAAACAACATGAGGATGACGGCAACCCAAAATAGATGCTTGACATGCTCCACGTACGCTCCTAGCTAGAGAGAAACGGAAGGGAGAGAAATAAAAGAATATGGTACGAATGCAGCCATAAAACACTACTTATACAGTTGTTTACCTATTACTATCGATATTAACGAGAGATGCAAGGACTTAGACATCACCATGCTAGTTTATCAATGGGAAAATTGGTTTTTAGTAATACTTTTTCAAAATAATTCAGACTCAGTCTACAAATTCTTAAAAATTGAGAATTAATGATAATTTTTTCAAATAATTGAGATTTAGTTTCATTTTACTGTTTATGGAGACTTTCTTCCAAGAATACTCTCAAAAGACTTTGAAAACCTTTCCACTAGAGGTGGCAACGGGTCGGGTTCGGGCGGGTCACAATCGGGTTGAGAGATAATCGGATTGGGTCGGGTTGAACCCGATTAGTGGCGGGTTGGAAAACCCCCAAACCGAACCCAACCCATCACTAATCGGGTTCAACCCGCCAACCCGATTACTTTTTATTTTTATTTTTTTGCAAAAAAATGATAATTACATCGAAAATCTGTTCAAAATTGCAGCTCGAACTCATCCTCCTCTTGTTGTTTGAGGATTTTCTTCTGCAATTTCTTCTGCAACACACACTCATCGGTGGGTTTTCTTCTGCAGTTTTTGCAGATTCAAGCTTTTAGTGAGATGGGATTGGTGGGTTTTCTGTGTTTCCTTCACTTAGATCGATTGATCGAGAATGGTTCTCTTTTCTATCTAGGGTTTCTCCTAGCTTCCTCGCTTAATTTGGAAATTTCTTCTTCTTCTTCTTCTCTAATCTAAAAGGCTAAGAAGATCCATTCGTTTCCTTCCTTCTCGTAAGATAGCTCCTTGATCAATATCCCTCTTTGAAGCAGCTGGAAACAGGGTTCTGTTCACAGTTGTTCGTGCACTTTTTTCCTCCACTTTTTGGACCTCTCTAAACGCTCTCTCCTCCCCTCTTTACTATCGACCAACCTCTCCACTTTGAGATACCCATTGAGGAAGCTTTTTATTCTCCTTCAAATCTCTCTCAATCTCAAGTAGAATTATGCCAAAATGAGAAAAAATGAAATAAACTCCACCTAGCAACACCCATTTCGCCCTAATTCCATTCCTAATTGAATGGGAAGCTTTTCCTTGAGCTTTGGTTGCCAAATCGGCAACTTTCCACTTCCAAAAAATCTGAAATCAGTCGATTCCTCTTTCCAAAAAATGAAATAAACTCCACTAAATCGGCAACTTTAGACTTCCGAAAAATCTGAAATCAGTCGATTCCTCTTTCCAAAAAATGAAATAAACTCCACCTACCAACACCCATTTCGCCCTAATTCCATTCCTGATTGAATGGGAAGCTTTTTCTTGAGCTTTGGTTGCCAAATCGGCAACTTTCCACTTCCGAAAAATCAAACACGATAGGAAGGCTTTTTGGGCATATTTTTGCAAATCCAATGAACAAGGGTTGTCATTAGGTATTCCTTGATATATATGCCAGTGTTATCGTTTTGATGTTTCGCTCGTTCTGTGTAGAACTGTTCTCTTGATTGTCGCACGACGAATGGCGAGAGAGAAGCTTCAGATCATGAAGATCGATAAGACCACGGCCAGACGAATTGTGAGAGAGAAGAAGAGGGCTTTTTAAGAGGCGACCGGCGACTGGCGAGACCGCGAAGAGGAAGAAGAGGCGACCGGCGACTGGCGAGACTGTGAGAGGCGAAGAGTCGAAGATGATTTTGCAGTAGCGGAAGAAAATTAGAAAACCCTAAATGTTTGTTGTTTAATCGGGCAACCCGTCGGGTGGACGGGTTGTAATCGGGTTGACCCGATTATTGACGGGTTGGGAAAACCCCAACCCGTACCCAACCCAATTAATAAACGGGTCAACCCAACCCGTTTATAATCGAGTTAATCGGGTTGACCCGTCGATTCGGTTTATTTTTTGCCAGCTCTAATTTCCACCCATTTAGGTACAAGTGAGGTTTGCAAGTTTTTTTGAGGGTATTTTTGGAAGATATTTTTATGAATAATAAAATAACACTGAATTGTAATTATTTGAAAAAAGTATCACTAATTTTCAATTTTCGAGAATTAACCAACTGAATCTGAATTATTTTGAAAAGGTATCGCTAAAAACCAATTTTCCCCTGTGAAATTGTGAAAGACAATATATGTCTAAAGCATTGTGCTAGACAACGACAACCACAAGATTATTCATAGAATCATTCCAAAGGGTCTTTATAAGAAAATCATTTTGCCAAATGTCAATGTGAAGATACCAAGAAACCTTTTTCTTGTAACTTTCGCACCTATGACTGTTGTGTGTATTCCGAGTCTCCCAATCTAGCTATTATTCTTTCACTGCTTTCTCCACTTTATTTCTCTCTATTGATGACATCAACAAGAGCAGTACATAGTAAATATCTACAAGGGATGCTTACAACCAAACGAGATTGAATTTGGGATTATGAAGACAAATTTAAGCATCAACATGTCGGCCACTTTGTTAGCTAGCATGTGAAAAAGGAATATTCTTTGCAGATTTAAGCCTTTAAGTAAAACAAATAGCATAAAGTCTTTACTAACTTTAACTAGGTGAGACATTGGATATATAATTTCACCCAATCACCTTATGTGCCCATAATCGATAAATAGATTCTTTATGGAAAGGTTTTAAATGTTCGAAAACAATCCTTCTAATAAAAATAGGATAAGAAAGGGATCATGAATTATCATTAATTGATCCTTTTTGAATTATGAGTTTTTTATGAGACCCTCATATTAAAATGTCATGATAAAACGAGTCATGGGTACTTCAAGACAAAACAAGATATCAATGGAATTGGGATGTTAGACACCCCGCATAATTTGACGTGAGCTCGTTGCTCACTTCTTGTTACTCATCTATACTATTATATAAAACATACCCATGTTTTCTGCCTATCATTTTATACCCAAAATGCCCTCTATTTTTTCCCAATTTATTCCAATACCAAGGTTTGTTGCTGCCTATGTATGTAAGTATCATAACTAACTGCCCACATAATTCCCAAAAAGCCCTTCTTTGTTTCTAATTCTTTTGCCATACACATAGCGCATGCATTCCCCTAATTATTAATTATCTCAGGGGATGTATCATATTGTATGTAAAAGATCATGAGCCAACCACCTTTTATGAGATACTTTATAGGACTGGTCTAAATTCAAGATAATGGTTGACCATTTGCACGTATAATAATTTCTTCTCTAAATAAGACACCCTACTTTGTATCAAAGAAGTATTATGTTATAATTATTTTAAAGCTCTTAATTAACAAGACAGGAGTGCCTGAGCTAAGTATACATGACCCATTTTAATGCAATAGATCCATTCGTACTGTTAAAATTGGGATGAATCTATTCGGTTAATAAACCAAATACGATATGTTTGATTGGATTTGCACTAATTTTGCCACATCCGGTTTATCAGACTAGATTAGCTTTTATTTATTCTAGCTTGGTCTAAACAACCGGATGCTCCCTATTCAATTTAAATTAACCCATTGAATAAAAAGGTATTCAATTTAATAAATTGTGTAAATTTGAATCAGAATTGTCCAAATGCTATAAATCAAAGAAACATATTTTTTATTAATGCCAAAAACTCATTCCTAATTTGATTTAGGGAAAATTAATTTTTAGTGGTACTTTATCAAAGTATTTAAGATTCAGTTGGCAAAGTTTGCACTTTTATGTTTCAGAGCACCTTTAACTAAATATTTAAGATTTAGTGGTATTTTTACTGTTACAACCTCATTCCTTCCAATAATGCCCTTACATCACTATACAAATGACTTGTACAAGTCTAAAATGGCTTGTACAAGTCAATTTATTGCTTGTACAAGTCTTGGGAGTGAGTTGTATAAGGGTATTTTTGGAAGAATTTATTTATAATAGTGAAATACCACTAAAAGTTAAATATGTTGATAAAGGTGCTCTGAAATATAAAAGTGCAAACTTTGCTGACTGAATCTTAAATACTTTGATAAAATACCACTAAACATTAATTTTCTCGATTTATACATTCGCGGTCCGGTCCATACTTCGATTATTTATAATAAAAAACATGTATAGAATATGCTGCTTATACGTCTGCGTCAATCTATCTTTTATAATCCCAAATTCAACATCATATTATTCCAAAACATCCCATCAAAGTAATTATGTAGTACTTTCATTGATGGAATCGAAGCAAGGAAATTGTAGCAAGATTAACAGATGCCGAGCAAAGACAACATTAATGGGTGAATGTTTCAAGAAAAGGGTTTGATGTCAGTCTACATAAACGTGGCCAAATAAATTTCCTATAAGGACCCACTAGATGATCCTATGAATAATACTATGATCGGAGTATAAATCCTTACATCTTCTATTATTATCCTTATTATATTATGAAGGGATAGAAAGCTATATATCATGGAATCGAAACTTTATCGGCTGGTCCAATGGTGGAGGGTGTGTACACATAGGTTTCATGCACCTATGTGAACATGTATTTCACCGTTGGACCAGTAGATCTTCCAACCCATGGCTCCAACAGATTTCAAGTCCATGGAATCTATAATGATGACAAAGCAATCTTTCCATCTCTTGAAAGCATCGATCCTAGCAGGAAACCACTCTATAAGAGTGTTAACAGCTGCTCTCTTCATACCGAGTTCTGTCTCTGCTTGTGTCAATAGAGCGTGGCAAGCATCTATTTGGGTTGCCTACATCTTCCTGTTGCTTCTTGTTGTTGGCTTTTATTTCTTTTCTCTTTCCCTTTGCCGTCTCTAACAAAATTCACTTATCAATCCCACTGAATATGAATTCAAAGACAAATATTGAGGGTGGCACAGAAAGAGCACTTTCCTTCACCTTCTATGGAAAGTGTTTGAAGTTTATAGTAGCTTTGCTCTTCTAATTCAAGATGGGGTAGAGCAAAGCGACTCCAAACTTCAAACACTTCCATAAGAAGGTGAAAGAAGCTGATTTTTGTTCAACACAATCAATATTCGTTTTGGATCCATCTTCAATGGGATTGCTGGTCTTTGTTATCAGAAAATAAGTAACAGTAATCTCAAGAAGCAACAAGAGGATGAAGGCAGCCTAAAATAGCTTCCATATATCTAGCACATCATAACAAAAGATGAATCTCTGCTACCGTAAAGAGATGGTGCCTAAGGTTGCAGCAAAAGAAAGAAAAAAGGAGACATTCACAGGTAAATAGATCTATGACAATTAATGCATTTTACTTCTCTATTGCTTTGGTATCTCCTCAAATATAAAGTAGAAACAAACACCCAAGGGTATATTTGTCTCTAATGGTTAATGAGTTGTACTTCTATTATGTTTTGATACCATGTAAGAATAAAATAAGGATACATCAACCTTGTGTGATGTTAATCTCACGAGATTCAACCTATAGTATAGAATATATTGGTGAAGATATGAACCATATTGATGAATTAAATCTGGCGCTTTTACCTATAATTACATGTACATTGACATACCTTTGTTTGAGCATGTTCTGTGATAGTTGGGTTTTGTTTTTATGTGCTTTCAACTTCACACACCTTGCTTGGCGCCGGACGTGGTCCATCTGATAGTCCCGGTCCATTTTCATCTTGTGCTTTTGCATTAACCTTCAACCCTATATATTTTACAATAACAAAAAGAAAAAAATATTATAAAATTATTCTTGGTTACAAATGAGCTAGGTTTGTGAAAGAAAAGATTTTATACATATATACATATGTGTGTGCATATTAAAGATGGCATACAGAAAATAAATAAATAAATAAATAAAATAACCTGCAACCATAAAAAGCAATGCGAGGATGACGGAAAACCAAAACAGACGCTTGTCAAGCTCCATGAATACTCCTTGAGAGAAAGGAAACCAGAGAGATAGAGAGAATATGGTGTGAAAGTAGCTATAGCTACGAATGCTACTTATATAGTTGTTTTCCTACTACCATCGATATTAACAAGAGTGTTCATGGCTGCTATCTTTAATACCAAGAAACCTTTTCCTTGTAACTTTCACCCACAATTGTTGTGTTCGCTCCCAGTCTCCCAATCTAGCTGTTGCTTCATTGCTTTCTCCAATTTATTCCTCTTTGTTGACGACATTAACAAAAGTAGTACAAAGTAAGTATCTAGATGAGATGGTTATAACCAAATGAGAACGAATTTGGGATAATAAAGACAAATTTAAGCATCAACATACTGGCCACTTTGTCTTTTAGGAAATTAAGCATCAACATATCGGCCACTTTGTTAGCTTGTGCAAAAGAATATTCTTTGAAAGAAAATTGAAAGCTGCAAATACAAAGAGCATGAGGTCATTACTAACTTTAACTAGGGAAGATATTGGATATCTAATTTCTCCCAATCACTTTTATGTGCACATAACCGATAAATAGACTCTTTTTGGAAAGGTTTTAAATGTTTGAAAACAATCCTTCCAATAAAAGTAGGAGAAGAAAGGGGTCAGGAATTATCATTAATCCTTTTTATATTATGCTTTTTCATTCATAAGAGCTTTACATTTATATATATATATAATTGATGAGTACTTCAAGACAAAACAAGAGATCAATGGAATTGGGGAGTCTTAAGCAACTTACAGAAATATGCTAACAAAAGGAAGGAAAAAAAAACAAAAATGATCTAAACTGAAGATAGTGGTTAACCATTTGCATGTTTAATAATTTCTTTTCAAAATAAGTGTAGATAACCCCAATTTGTATCATATAAAGTATTATCTTATAATTTTTACATGAGCTCTTAACAGGGCACGAGTGATTGAGCTGAGGATACATGACCCATATGAATTTTAAGTCCACAATGGAATGGCCTAGCATTCTTTTCTATAATAAGTTTCTCCTTTTTGTTTTTTTAAGTTATGTTAATTTTTGACCTAAAAACATGAAAATACTTCTAAAAACAAAATTTAAAGAAGATTTGTCATGGAATTTAGCGTTTTGTCAATTTTTAGTATAATTAATTTCTTGGCCTTCGAATTGTGAGAAGTACTTTTAGCAATTTAAAGATATCACTTTTTGCCAACCCTTGAAAATTAGGTTTCGTTCAGGAATTGGAGAGTGGGCTTCTTGTTCTATTAGCATTTTGATATGGGACTATATTTAGTGGATTCAAAAATGTAATATCTTAAGATGAGGACATTGAAAATATCATCTCTATAAATAGGAAAGCATTTTTGATTTTATTGGATATCTAATTTTAACTAGGGAAGATATTGGATATCTAAGTTTACACCATCACCTTATGTGCCCATAACCTTTAAGTTGGTTCTTTCTGGAAAGGTTTTGGGCTGAAATTTAATTTTTTTGCTAGGCCTAGAAAGAACCAGATGTAGTAATACCGAGGTTAGGTATTATTCTCGAGCAATTAAATTGAGCTAACATGGCTAGCTTTTATATATATTCAAACATTAGAGTTATTTTCGATGTTTCATTATGATCCTTCTACTTCATTTATTTTAGTCCAATTTAGAACTTTATTTGATGGGGAAAGATAATGGACCTTAGGGACCCTTTAATTTGATATATATTGGATTATTTGGGTCCCAAGGTCCATCATCAAAATTGTTTCTGAAACCATCTTCACTAGGATCAGTGTTTTAAAACTCAGATAGAGCTGGTAACTAGGAACTTTACTTGTCCGAGTAAAACAAGTTACATCTGAAACTGTAAAAGACTATATATGTCTAAAGCATTGTACTAGACAACGACAACCATGGGATTATTCATAGAATCATTCCAAAGGGTCTTTATAAGAAAATCATTTAGCAAATGTCAATGTGAAGAAGATACCAAGAAACGTTTTTCTTGTAACTTTCGCACCTATGACTGTTGTGTGTATTCCGAGTCTCCCAATCTAGCTATTATTCTTTCACTGCTTTCTCCACTTTATTTCTCTCTATTGATGACACCAACAAGAGCAGTACATAGTAAATATCTACAAGGGATTCTTACAACCAAACGAGATTGAATTTGGGATTATGAAGACAAATTTAAGCATCAACATGTCGGCCACTTTGTTAGCTAGCTTGTGAAAAAGGAATATTCTTTGCAGATTTAAGCCTTTAAGTAAAACAAATAGCATAAAGTCTTTACTAACTTTAACTAGGTGAGACATTGGATATATAATTTCACCCAATCACCTTATGTGCCCATAATCGATAAATAGATTCTTTATGGAAAGGTTTTAAATGTTCGAAAACAATCCTTCTAATAAAAATAGGATAAGAAAGGGATCATGAATTATGCTTTTTTATGAGACCCTCATATTAAAATGTCATGATAAAACGAGTCATGGGTGCTTAAGACAAAACAAAGATATCAATGGAATTGGGATGTTAGACATGATTATGTGGGTACCCCACATAATTTGACATGAGCTCGTTGCTCACTTCTTGTTACTCATCTATTCGTACTGTTAAATTGGGATGAATCTATTCGGTTAAATTGTGTAAATTTGAATCAGAATTGTCCAAATGCTATAAATCAAAGAAACATATTTTTTATTAATGTCAAAAACTCATTCCTAATTTGATTTATATATTCGAGGTCCATACCTTCATTATTTTTTTTTTAAAATGTAGAGAATATGCTCCTTATACGTCTGCCTCAATCTATCTTTTATAAACCCAAATTCAACATCATATTATTGATGGAATCGACAGAGAGAAATAAACTAGAGAAAGCAAGGAAATGATAGCGAGATTAACAGATGCCGAGCAAAGACAACATTCATGGGTGAATGTTTCTAGAAAAAGGTTTGGTGGTAGTCTACATAAACGTGGCCAAATAAATTTCTTATAAGGACCCACTAGAATGATCCTATGAATAATACCATGATTGGAGTATAAACCCTTATATCTTCTATTATTATCCTTATTATATTATGAAGGGATAGAAGGCTATATACCATGGAACCCATACTAATGACAAGGCATTCTTTCCATCTCTTGAAAGCATCGATCGTAGCAGGAAACCACTATATAAGAGTGTTAACAGCTGCTCTCTTCATGCCGAATTCTGTCTCTGCTTGTGTCAATGGAGCATAGCAAGCATTTATTTGGGTTGCCTACATCTTCCTGTTGCTTCTTGTTGTTGCCTGTTATTTCTTTTCTCTTTCTCTTTGCCATCTCTAACAAAAAATACTCATCAATCCCATTGAATAAGAATTCAAAAACAAATATTGAGGGTGGCACATAAAGAGCACCTTCCTTCACCTTCTATGGAAAGTGTTCGAAGTTTATAGTAACTTTGCTCTTCTAATTCAAGATGGGGTAGAGCAAAGTGACTCCAAACTTCAAACACTTCTAATTCATCTGTTAGACATACACAAACGAGAGCCATCAAATAAATATTATTAGCTTTTTAACTATATATGGTTTGAATCCCTTAAGTGACAATAACTGGATTCAAATTTCTATCAAGGAACTTCAGAAAAAAATAAAGAAGAGTCAATTTTATAGAATTTGGTAAAGATGATTATGAAAATAGAATTAGATACTTAGTTTGTGATGATCATTGGACATCCCTTGTAATCCTTCCAAGCAGTTGAGTCTAAATCGTTAAACTCATCTTTTATTTGGACTTGTAATGTCGTATGTTTCTTTAATAAGAAAGTCCGATTTAATCGTCCAAGCCATCTCATAATATAAAAATTATCAAATTTAGTAATTTCAATCTGTCACTTTGAGGGCGCCACCTGCTCTGGCAGTAAAATTTATGTTTTACCCCCTCTAAAATTTCTGGTTTGCACTATGCCACCAAACGCCCCCACCCCCCCCCCCCCCCCCCCCCCCCCCTAAAATTTCTGGTTTGTCCCCCCAATTCATTGAAATTTCTATATTTCATGAGAAGTGTTAATTGAAAATTTTTTTTGCCCCCTCAGATTTGGAGTCCAACTCAGCCAAGTTACTACCCTTGTTTTTAGAAGAATAAATTAGTATTTTGAGAGATAAATGAGAAATATATAATAATTTAAAGGTGTTTTTAATCCAAATCCTAGTTAACTGGCCAAAAACTTGTTCAAGTTTTAGGATTTACATGATCAAATTACCTAGTTTAATATACCTAGGTTTTAGCCCCAACAGTTGGGTATTCCGAGTTACTCACGAGTTTTTAAACAGTAGCTAGGATTTCTAGTATTTTTTGTAAAAGATGGCATAGAAAAAGAGAAAAGAAATATGTAGCCATAAGAAACAACATGAGGATGACGGCAACCCAAAATAGATGCTTGCCACGCTCCATGTTTCTCACCGTGCTAGTTTATCAATACATGTGAAATTGTAAAAGACTATATATGTCTAAAGCATTGTACTAGACAACGACAACCATAGGATTATTCATAGAATCATTCCAAAGGGTCCTTACAAGAAAATCATTTTGCCAAATGTCAATGTGAAAATACCAAGGAACCTTTTCCTTGTAACTTTCACCTATGATTGTTTTGTCTATTCCGAGTCTCCCAATCTAGCTATTATTTCACTGCTTTCTCCAATTTATTTCTCTCTATTGATGACATCAACAAGAGCAGTACATAGTAAATATCGCATACAACCCAACGAGATTGAATTTGGGATTATGAAGACAAATTTAAGCATCAACATAACGGCCACTTTGTTAGCTTGTGCAAAAGAATATTCTTTGAAGAATTAAACCTTGAAATACAAGAGCATGAGGTCTTTACTAACTTTAACTAGAAGATATTGGATATCTAATTTCACCCAATCACCTTATCAGCCCATAATCCATAAATAGATTCTTTATGGAAAGGTTTTAAATGTTCAAAAACAATCCTTCTAATAAAAATAGGATAAGAAAGGGATCATGAATTATCATTAATCCTTTTCTGTATTGTGCATTTTTTTTCAGCCCATAATCCATAAATAGATTCTTTTGTTCGTGCATTCCCCTAGTTATTAATTGTCTTAGGGATGTATCATATTGTATGTAATAAATTGAAGATAGTGGTTGACAGGAGTTAAAATTATATCACAGGTGTATACACCCCACTTTGTATCAAAGAAATATTATGTTATAATTATATCACGGGTGTTAAAATATTATGACCCATTTTAATGCAACGGATTTATTTGTACTGTTAAATTGGGATGAATCTATTCGGTTAAATTGTGTAAATTTGAATCAGAATTGTCCAAATGCTATAAATCAAAGAAACATATTTTTTATTAATGTCAAAAACTCATTCCTAATTTGATTTATATATTCGAGGTCCATACTTTCATTATTTAAAAAAATGTAGAGAATATGCTCCTTATACGTCTGCCTCAATCTATCTTTTATAAACCCAAATTCAACATCATATTATTGATGGAATCGACAGAGAGAAATAAACTAGAGAAAGCAAGGAAATGATAGCGAGATTAACAGATGCCGAGCAAAGACAACATTCATGGGTGAACGTTTCGAGAAAAAGGTTTGGTGGTAGTCTACATAAACGTGGCCAAATAAATTTCTTATAAGGACCCACTAGAATGATCCTATGAATAATACCATGATTGGAGTATAAACCCTTATATCTTCTATTATTATCCTTATTATATTATGAAGGGATAGAAGGCTATATACCATGGAACCCATACTAATGACAAGGCAGTCTTTCCATCTCTTGAAAGCATCGATCGTAGCAGGAAACCACTATATAAGAGTGTTAACAGCTGCTCTCTTCATACCGAGTTCTGTCTCTGCTTGTGTCAATGGAGCGTAGCAAGCATCTATTTGGGTTGCCTACATCTTCCTGTTGCTTCTTGTTGTTGCCTGTTATTTCTTTTCTCTTTCTCTTTGCCATCTCTAACAAAATTCACTTATCAATCCCATTGAATAAGAATTCAAAAACAAATATTGAGGGTGGCACAGAAAGAGCGCCTTCCTTCACCTTCTATGGAAAGTGTTCGAAGTTTATAGTAGCTTTGCTCTTCTAATTCAAGATTGGGTAGAGCAAAGCAACTCCAAACTTCAAACACTTCCATAAGAAGGTGAAAGAAGCTGATTTTTGTTCAACACAATCAATATTCGTTTTGGATCCATCTTCAATGGGATTGCTAGTCTTTGTTATTAGAAAATAATTAACAGTAATCTCAAGAAGCAACAAGAGGATGACGGCAGCCTAAAATAGCTTCCATATATCTAGCACATCTTAACAAAAGATGAATCTCTGCTACGTACGGTAAAGAGATGGTGCCTAAGGTTGCAGCAAAAGAAAGAAAAAAGGAGACATTCACAGGTAAATAGATCTATGACAATTAATGCATTTTACTTCTCTATTGCTTTGGTATCTCCTCAAATAGAGTAGAAATGTGTAACCTTATATGATGTTAATAAAGCTATAGAGAAACAAACACCCAAGGGTACATTTGTCTCCAATGGTTAATGAGTTGTACTTCTATTATGTTTTGATACCATGTAAGAATAAAAAAAAGATACATCAACCTTGTGTGATGTTAATCTCACAAGAGATTCAACCTATAGTATAGCATATATTGGTGAAGATATGAACCATATTGATGAATTAAATTTGGTGCTTTTACACATAATTACAAGTAAATTGACATACCTTTGTTTGAGCATGTTCTGTGATAGTTGGTTTTTGTTTTTATGTGTTTTCCATATTGGGACATATGGTAAAGCATGTGATGAGTTTATGGCATTGGGAGATGATTATCAAATAGGAGAGAATTGATAGAACCTGTGTAAGTTTGATTATATGAGTGTTAAATCGGTAAAATCTAGAAATTTGTGATTTTGATTGTGTAATCATTTTTATGATTTTTCTTCATGTTATGATGCATATTATAGTGTAATTAAGGTCTTAGAACAATGGGAAGATAAGTTAGAAAGGTTACATGAGTATTAAATCATGAAAGTGGAAGAAAACTGATTGGGAGAAAATCTGTGCGATCTCACGATTAAATTGTTGACTAATCACCGGTCAGAAAACCCAGAAACTATTCTTGATGAACACTAATCATGCAACTCACAATTAATTGCCAAACTAATAGTCTATTTGTTGATTAATCACCAAACTATTCCTAAGGCAATCTTGTTTAATTGCCATCTTTTCATCTATGAGTTTTCCCAAAGGACCAACATCATTCACTGAAGCCAGAGTTAGCTTCTAAAGGAACTTGGTTGATTTTTGTTGTTAGTGTTACAATTCGGCCATCTTGAATTCCATGAATAGAATAGAGATGCATAAAGCCTTCTTTTATATATGTGGCAATAGCTTTAGTTAATGATCAAGTGAATCTCAATAGTTCATTTGACAGGAGATCCTTTAGAGTAATGAAATAGATGAATGGCCTAACAACCCAGTTTGTGACTGGGAGTATCTTGTGTAGTAGAGTTTCATGTTTGTATGCCAAGCCAAATATTCTAAAGATGGAGATACAAAAACACCTTTCACAGGACTGCATTCAATCGGTTGGGGGAGAAAGGGTATGCTTTTGTTGACTAGCAAGATATGGCAATGATGATTGCATCTGATTCTTTAGCAAGGATCATCAATCCATTCCCTAATCAGACTATCCATATAATCACCAATGTTTAGCGAAAATCAAGAGTGAAGGCAAGATATGAAAATGGGTTGGGCTGGTTCACAAGCACTCCAACTGATGATTAATGCGAGACTAGAAATCATTCTGAGGGTTGTACTTCGAAGGATAGAAGAAGATTACAAATTCCATTAATTTTCAACTCGAGGGAAAAATTATCATAAGAACAAAGCATAGGAGTAGTGAACATTAAATTTAACGTGTATTCATAAACTAACAAGAGATAAAATTGCCATTCAATAAGGATAATGATAGAGCAGTAATATATGAGAATGAGAGGAATATATTAAAACAGAAGTGGTTCTGGGATTCCGAGTGGGAGCAGAAGCTTGGTAAGTTTATATAATAGTCCTCTAGCCTAGGTTTTAAGAGAGGTTCTCTCCCTAGAGAAAGTTCACAATGATGGAAATCTAAGTTAATCAAGAAAACTATTGTTATAATGCAGTTTCTAGTTAATCAAGAGTTTGTAAATAAACAATCAATTACAAAAAATAGGAAATCAAAAGTAAGCAAAAGAAGCAACAGTATCCTCATGTTGTATAAAAATAAAACAGTGTCAAGACATCTGGAATTAACAGCTGTAGCTCTTTTGTCAACATTAAGAAACATAGTTAAGCCTCTTCCGACTGCATCAATATAGACCATTCAAGTTAGATGAATAGCATATACCATAAGATGTTAAATAACTGCAACAATCAACCACTTTCAGAGACTATCATACCATATAGTACTCACTCCTCTATGAAACTTGGCTCTGCGATCAAATTTTTAATTGACAGCATAGTTGACCTGCTAATAAACTCTCAATGGAGAAAGATCATATGTAACAACAGTGTGATGAGGGATAGCAAAAGAAAAAATAGAGTGGAAAAAAGAGGTACAAGAAAAAAGCTTGATTGAAGCAAAGAAAACAGACGAAAATGGCATAGATCTATAGTATATAACAGAATACTCATTTTTTTTAAGTCCATGCAGAGGGTATAAGAATCACCACCCCATAGAGAGCATGTGGAATCAAACCCCAAAACCAGCTCACTCCACACTTTTAAGAGCAATATTTTGTGAGACAAAATACAGTACTTAAAATATTGCAATTATATGAAAAGTCCACAATGATGGAGCAATTTACTTAATGCTTACCTACAAAAATACTTGGGACTAGGGCTGGCAATGGGTTGGATATATATCTGAATCCGACCCGAATCCGATCCGAAATTGCCGAATTCGGATATAGGATTTAGATCCGTGGTTCGGATATGGATCTAGAATTTCGGATCCGAATTCGGATATACATGTATCCGATCCGAAAAAGATCCAAACCGAAAACATACTTAATAGTATAAATAAACTTAGCCCATACCAGAAATTAGACCATGGTTAAACCATAACAACTTAAAGCATGGTTCAACTATAAGGTAAAACCAAAAACCGATTTGCCCTAACCCTCATTTCCTAACCAAAAATCGATTTTCCATTTTGCCCTAACTCTCTTCTCTTCTCTGCCGACTCTGCAATATTGGGGGTTTCTTCGTTCGTCGACTGCGAAGTAAGAACGCCAAGGTCACCACCGCCGTCGAACGCTACTGCCGACAGCATCATCACCATCTTCCTCAGCACCACTACAAACGCCACGGTTGCTATCAACTCTCTGCAAGTCTCTCTCCTCCTACCCACATCGCCCGTTGATTCCGGTGGTAGCCACAGTTTGAGTGAACAACCGACTCTCTTACTCGTCGGCTCGTCCTCCGATTCTCTTCCAAAGATCTCATCCCCACTAGATCTAATCGATTTGGTGGAAAGGATCCGATCCTTTTCGTGACTGGTTCGTAGTTTGTTGCTGTTGGCACAATTGGTTAGTTCAGCTTTTATGTGTGGGCGTATTAGGCTTAATTATATGCCCAAAAGTCTATGGGAGAAACAGTAGCAAATCATGTCTTCGTTCACCACGGTTTCTCTTTCACCCTGTTCTTTTTCTTTTCCTTTTTGCAGTGTGGTTTTTCCACTAAAATGGTGATATTGATTTTGAATGGTATCTCGAGTTGAGATTTTTTAATGCAATTGCTTATGGTTATTTGAATCTTTTGCCCTAATGCTTGTCAACGAGTTGAAATTGGGGATCAGATTGATGAAGAAGTATTATTTTTCTTTCTTTGGGCAAGATCTTTCTTTTTCTCGAGTACAATTACTTTTCCTGGTTCTGAAGGTGGTGATATTTCGCACCGGAATTTATAGCATGCTGGTTTATTTAGATTGGTTATAATTAACAATTCAAACTAGGTACATTAAGTTTCAAATTCGGATTTCGGATATTCATTGAGTTTCGAGTTCAAATTTAGGTATTAAAGATCCGTTAGATATCGGATCGAATTTGGATCATGGTAGATCCATAACGTATTCAACCGATTGCCACCCCTACTTGAAACCAAGGTTCGACGTGTCAGCTTCAGTGCTGTTTTTGTGACAGCCCGCCTGCCATTTCCCCAAAATTTCACCCACACGCTGCTCATGCTGTTACATTTTCTGCACGACTGTACCAAAAACAAAATATTACATATTATAAAATAAAATAAAACAAGGGCATAAGTCCTTCGTTCTCGATAGAAGCGCGAGAAGGAAGATGGAAGAGGAGGGTGCGGCCAACTAGCAACCAGGTGAACCCTTCTCTGTCCCTCCCTCCCTCCCTCTCTTCTTTACTTCTTTTTCACCACCAACACCACCCCTCCCCCCAAAACACCCATTCGCCCTCCCTCACTCTTCTCTCTCTTTCTCCATCTTTGCTGTTTTTTTTTACAGTTTTTACAGATTCCACACAGCACGCCCTGTGTTCCCTATAGAATTTGACAACTTCAACTGCACACAATATACCGCCAAAATCGGTTAAAATTTAACCGCCAGAAGGGGATATATCGCCTCTGCCGATCGAATAAAGGAGATTTTAGCAGTAAACACAGAACAGGTGGTTTCGGTGCCACCTCTGGCTGGCACAAGCAAATTTTCACCAGCACAGTGAACCATGCTTGGAATTGATGGGTAGTCATCCCTCATAGTTTCACATATGACTTGGTGTATCCCTGATCTACATACCTTGATCTTGCAGCCCCCATAATCTGCTTTCTAGTTGTAATGTCTCTATGTTTCTGGTGTCATTTATCGTCAAGAAGAAAAAGGTCATGTATCAATCTGTACTAAACTTTTAGCAAAACCAAAATAGAGGTGATGCTTTTGTATTAGACAAACAAAAAATATGAAGCTGCAGTACTTTTTTTTAAAAACATCAGGGTACTCTTTTAAATATCTATGCCAAATTGTAAGATATGTTCGAGTAATTTTTAAAGCAGTGAACTCCACGTACTTGGGCCAAACTCCGGGGGAAACAATAAATAATTAACTTGAAACATTTGGTCAATGATCCCAAGACAGCAATGACATTAAATATACATGTGATCAATGTTAGAAAAAATTAAGGAATAGAATGAATGGCTACATCATTCAGATCATAGACAAACCTATCAAATAATCAGAATGACCTATCTAGTGGTTTTTAATTATGTTTTGAGATATTAACTGAAATTGTTTTGAATTCAAGAAGAAGGCAAACAGAACAAGTGAATTATTGAACTTATAGTCACATATCTCTGAATCTAGTACTTTATTTTCCAAAATAAGGATGAATGTGAATTATCAACTGCATACTTTAGTTCAGATGAAGCACTCTGCACTAAACAATAGGCCATCTTAGACCTAAGGAAAGAAAGCAACTCTTTATGACGTGATTGCTTTCTCCTTAATACTCGAATATATGCATTTAATCCCAGCCATTCAACTTCTTCCCTTTCTAACTGAAGTATTGGATGGAAATGAGAGTCAATATCTATCAAGTGCATCCTTTTCCTTATGAGTTTGTGCATATACCTTCAAAGCAATAGAAAGAAAATTATAAGAACACATGAAAATATTAATAAAATAGCAACCAAACGGTCCAAAACTACAATCAGGAGTTAGCATTAATAATTGTAATAGTTAACAATTAATCAACAGCAAATTTACTATTCGAATTAATGGGATCAGCAAAACCAACGAAACCAACAACAACAACAATGATAATAATTAAATGAAACGACATAAACATTCTTTGGCATTTTTTAGGAAAGTATACGGGGTGTAATAATTACAAAGTTTTCATTCCTAAGATCTTCACACCGTACAGTAATTCATGTTACGTAAACTATGCTGTTGGGACAAGATACTTCGTAGTTGTATTATATTAACAATAATTTTTCTCAGTCAAGGTACTTGCTATAAGGATATGGTGATGAACAGATTCATTACCTGAAAGACCTTTGGATTATTTCTAGATGATACTCAGCATGAAGCTTGCAAATCTTTGACAGGTCGCAGATGTAACAATGGAACTTCATAGCACATAATAGAAACACTTGATAGATATTTAATCTCACAATAGGGGCAGAATTGATATTTGAATCATAGAATATGGGATGGCATTTCGGTCGGAGATAGCTACACAGCTTCACCTCCAAATGCTGACCAGGTTTGTCCTTCCAACAGACCGTAAGAGTTGACCTTAAATGGTTCTTCAGATACCTGTTCAACAATATGCATTTAATTGATATACTAAGAAAATTTAATGGATGCATGGCATACCGCAAACCAACAAAGAAACTGTTGCTAAGTTCTGATAGTCATCTTTCTACTGTTAGCTTTTGGCCTCCGACAACAATAACTAATAAGAAAATGAAAACTGTTTCATACTTATATTAGATATAGCACCCAATTATAGGGTAGAACTATTTCCAGGAGTGGTTTTCTTATTCCAAAAACAGAAATGGTTTTTCAGCTAAGACCAAGAGCCTTTAAGAAACACTAACTGGCCTACTTTGGGACAAATGCCAAAGTATATCTTATTTATAACTCCTTTTTATTAATACAATCACAACACATCTACTTTTCAAAAGCAAAAACTGAAAAGCTAGTTACAATAAGAAAAGCCAGTTGAGGTGGGCTTCACAGGTCTTATGAGAATAAGTCCAAAAGAGAGAGGATGAAACCTAGAGCTCTCGGAAAGAAAATCTTTTCTTTTTAAAATAAGTAAACTGTGTTTTCTTTTCTACATTTCTTCATTTTAGACTGTATTCCATATTTAAAGAAAAGGAGAAGAATTGAATAGAAAAGGGGGGAAGTTTCAGTGAAAATGAGAAAATGACAAACTTTTAGTGGCTCAGAGTCAAATTGTTTGAATTGTATGATTAAATCAAAAACTGTAAAATTCAATGTATAATTCATAAGGACTTAAACACATACCATTTTTCTTTTCACTGATTTAAACTGACCTGGGGTCAAATCACAAGATTCTAACAGTAGAGTATTCAAGTCATTTTTGACTCTCCATCCAGATTCTTTTCTGGTCTTATTCTTATACTCTGAGCCTTAATAGATATCCCCTCAGACTTCAATTGCAAGTCCAAACTACCACAATCATCTTAAATAAATGCATTTGAGAACTACAACATAATTTTCCTTATTATCCACACTTTATCTGAATAAAAAAAATTATGTTTTTCTCCATAGTAAAATTTCATGTCTTTATCTCAAAAAAAATGAAGCTCCCCAGAATCGCCTCTACATCCACTCTAATTTGAGCTCCTGTTTGGTTTTAACCCTCAAATAACCCAATCACTTATTATGCCTTTATTTACATGCTAAGCCCAATATACTCATCAATTTATGTGTTATTTAATTTCATACGAGAATTGCATAGCAAACCTCCACAAGACTATTTTAAAAACAATGTTATTGTCATGAAACTTGTCAATATATACTCAAATAGAGCCACATATAATGCAAATAATTATGTTGTTCAAGAGATTTTCAATTGACCAAGAAGGCTAGAATCCTAGATGGCCATCTATAAGTTTTTACTTTAAAATTAAATGTAACAACTTACATATTTTTCTATTCTCAGCCTATGGAGAAATATATATACTACCATTGAGAAGTAAAAAAAAACCTGGTTTTAAATCTTGAAATATATCAAAACAATTGATATATTTGAAGACACTCATAGTCACCTTCAAGTTTTAGGAAAAGGAAAATACAGAAACAGGTCTCCAGTCAGTAGTTTTCTTCAAGGCACAGCATGCACAACTCCTTTGCCTCCCACTAGCTTAACAACAAATAGCTTGTCTGTTTTTGAAGAACAGACAAAAAACCAATTAAGACTTCATAAATAGAATTCAAACAAGTCATGCTTCTATTAACAATTTAACATGTATGAAAAGGCCGTATGCTGTGTTGTATTTAGCTGGTCACGTATACACTATATATACTTGCATCCAGAGCAAAGATCCATGTATAAATATGAATAAAGATTGATTACCCAAAAAACCAACCATTAAAAATGAAACAAATGAGAGCCATCAAGTAGGAATGACCTTGTGTAGTCTGCCTGGATTTCCAAAGTGTGGCAATTGATAAGTAAACCACTCCATGGAAGAAACGGGGTACCATCTTCACTCAAATAAACTCTCTTTGATAATAACCAAGATTTGTCATCAACATCAAAATTCATACAGAATTTGTCAGTGTTCATCTTGCAGTTGTATTCTCGGATTCCTCTTTGCAACCTGGAGAAGAAGCTAGCTGCCTGCTTCTTAGATGTTGATATGAAAAGGAAATCATCAATGAATCTCAGTAGCATATAGCTAGGAGATGACAAGATGCCATCTTTACTGCAGCCCTCTGCAGCACAAACATTCCCGCACATTTTTGACAGATCTACTTCAGCAGACATACAAGTTTTTTCAATAAATGGAATGAGTACATTCTTTTCAAGATGTCCATAGTAAAAAGAGCAAAGAAGAGAAGACAACAGACTTCCCTGAGGAATACCAACTTCTTGCAAGTAGAAGTTTTCATCTAATAGCAAAACATTGTGCTTCACATGCTCACTAAGACAATGATCAAGCTGTTCCCTCCTCATCATTCTGCTTTTCTCCTGAAATATAGAGATTGATAAATACAAGATATTAATCGAATAAGAATTAGATACTGTATAAAATCAAAATCTTCAAAAATGAAGATTACTGACCATCAAAATTTCTGTTAGAAAAACTAGAATCAGACACACAGGTGAGTATCCCCCAGGCATATAAATAAAGTAGTACTGAGATTGTATCAGAATGCCTTTATCACCTTTGACTCTCACCCATGCAGCCAGTTCCCTACACAATTAGTTAAAGTATTCTAGTGTGGACAGTGTCATAATTTTCCACATGAACTTCACACCAAAAACCTAGTCCCATAAAACCATGAAAGGTACTCATGCACATATGAATGGTTAAAACATGGGAATTTGATAATTGCCCCAGGTTAAACAGAGCTTCCTTGAGAGTCGAGAAAAGTCTTTTATTACTTCATATGCACGTGAATTGGTAGTAGGATCAAAGGCTTCTTTGAGAAAGGCTTCATAGTATTTCCTGTTTATGGACCAAGAACAGTAATACAATTTTCCACGTGTATTGTGCACACAAAACTAGTCCCATAAAACCATGAAAGAGTAACACACATAGGAAGAAACTTGGGATGTTGAGCATTGTCCAGGTTCAATAGAAATGCTTATTTCCCACTTGGAGTCCCCACGTCCATGGGACAGGCCATTATTCCCCACTTCCTTCCTTTGGCTTGCTCCTGCCCCTCCTAGAGTTAGTGCATTCGTCTGGACTGCTTTCCATAATGGTATCAGTACCCTGGACAATCTCCAGAGGTGGAGGAAATTTTTAGCAATCTCTCCCAATGGGTGGTAGTATGTTTCAAGGATGGTGAATCAGTGGATCACTTCCTGGTCCACTGTGGATTGGCTCGTTCTATATGATGCTCACTTCTTGGCTTGCTGGACAACTGTTGGGTTTTGCCAAAGAGCCTAACTGATTCGTCCCATCAATGGTGGTTCATGTTTCATAAGAAAAGAGGTAAAAAAAATGTATCATGCAGCCTTCTTTGCAACACTTTTGGACAATCTGGAAGGCCCATAATCGGTTGATTTTTGAAGGGGAGGTCATTCAGAAGCAAAAAAAAATTTGTTCTGGTTCTTGCATCTTGGGTGTGTCTAAGGGATGACTTTAAGTCTTCCTATTCTATAGATGTTTTTAGTAACTGGTCTGTTGTGGAACCCTCCTCTTAATGCCTTTTTTGTTCATTTTTCATTTGGTGTTTGTCTGTTTTGTTCTGCTATTGGGTATACCCACCCACTTCTCATGGGTGTCCTGTACTCTCTCTCTTTATTTTAATATAACTCTTCTATCATTCATCAAAAAATAAAAAAATAGAAATGCCTTATCAATTTATGAAGGCTTCCATCAATTCAAAATCTTGGAGCAAAACTTCTATCATCTCATAGTATTTCATATGCTTTGAGAAATGCCCCTAATTTTTTTTCTGGTTTTGATGGACGACTCCAGAATCAGAATAAATAAAAAAATTATAAATATGAACATAACTTTGAGTCAATAAGAAGTTAAAATAAATCAAGTTATGACCAAGTATATGGAATGAAATTTCGGCGCAATTAATAATAGGATCAAAGGACTGTATTTATAATGGAGAACCATGAGAATCCAAAAAGCAATCATTTCCATTATGAAGGATAGATTCATTAGATGGGATATCAGCCAGTAATTTATACATAAAATTAAAGCTAGATGGCTTAAAGGAGAAGTGCTTTAAAGTTTTATGTGATCGATGTTGTCTGCTCAAGCTGAAAAGAAAAGTTTACAGGATAAATATAAGACTCACTATGATGAATAATGTAGAATTTTTGGTAGCAAGAAAATCATCATATTCACAGGATGAGCATTGCAAAGAGACGCTGAGATGGATGGGTGAGAAGATAAGGAAAGATAAGGGATAAAGACATAATATAAGAATATCTGGGCATCACATACATGGCAAATAAGATAAAGGAACGTAGGTTAAGATAGTTTGGGCATATAAAACAAAGACCAAGAGAGGCAATTAAAATAAGGTGCAAGAGCTTGCTTATTTGAAAACTCTTATAAGTTAGGAGGAAAACCACAAAATAGGGGATATAATAATGGAGGGAAACCACAAGAAGAAGGTGCAAGGGTATGCATATTTGGGAGATCTTAGAAGTTTAAACACACAAAGTAGAGGATACGATAGTGGAGAAACCCATAAGTAGAGGATATAAGTTGAGAGAACCTAAAAGGCCATGTAGAAAAGGGGGGTGGGGGATATGATAGAACAGATGAGAATCAAACTTTGGACAGAAGAATAAGTAACAAATAAGTTATCCTTGAGGCTTGAATGATTTACGACCTTGCATTTTCAGAAGCTTCCTTCCAAACCAGAGTTGAAAATCTCAGTCTTCAAACAAATTAGACTTTATTGAGACAGTAAAGGAATAGAATTTCAAAGAAAGGAAAGAAAGATTCTGAAAAAAAAATGTTAAATGGTGAAAGTACAGGCATATTTAATTTTAGGGTGAAGGAATGGTGATAGCAATGCCATGAGACCACTATTGAACATTTTAACTGTGCAATGAGAATGTAGAAGGAAAAGAAAAAAAAAAAACTTTGCACACAAATTTTACATAGTTCAGCATTCCATGGGGAGGTAGGCAGATGTTCCACTATATCAAAAGGAACAGGATAATGACCTATATCTCCGATCGCCAATTACAATCTTTAGTGCCATACATTAGAGAAAGTTTCCAATACACCCTCAAGTCCCTCCCCTTTTGGACCATAATAAAAACATGTGCCACACACCAACAAACTCCACCTGGTAAATATACAGCCGCCTTAACAGTGACCTTGCTTCAAGCCTAACACTCCATGTTGCCCTGGGCCAATCTCAAGTTTACTTGGTCAATACCAATGGTACAGGCGAGTTTACTCAGTTGAGCTCAAAAATGGGTCAAGAAATACTGGCCAATACTTCAGATTTGTATCAACCAACACCATGATATCTCTACGCAGTCATGGCAGATACTAAGTTAACTCATTCAATAAAAGTATGTATCGACCGAGTTTTTAAATCATATTCAGGCTTCCTACTAAGGCCAAGGATACTCTTCTTCTCAACATTTAGAAACATTAACCAAGTCTGAGTAATGCCCAAGCTTGCTGTAGTTGTAGGCTTTGCAACATATCAACTGCATTTTAAGAAGTGTAAATTGTCTCAAGCACAACTTTAGCTGTAATAATCAGCTCCCTTATCTAGTGAAACCTCACATCTATGTGCTTTCTTCTCAAAGAAAAATGTGCTTTGTTGTTGCATGATAAACCTATTCCTTTGCCAAATAGATGACACTACTATTACACAATAGTTGAACATGTTGCATTACACCAAGTTCTTTGAAGTTGGAACAACCACTTCACCCATAATCCTTCTTTTGTAGCCACAGTCACTGCCATGTACATGACTTCTACTATAGATAAAGGCTATAACAGACTATACCATAGATCTCCAACATAGAGGCCCGCCTATAAGTGTGAAAACATATCCTGTAGTAGACGGACCTCCTATAATCCATATGACCAACCTACTCTGCATCCATATATAGCACAACTGAAAAAGAAGTACCTGAAAATTCACGTAGCAACCTTCTAATGCTCTCTTTATTGACATGTAATTGCTAACCATTATTATTGCATGTGTCAAATCAAGTGTAGTGCAAACCATTTCATACATAAAACAACCCACAGCACTGGCTTATGGCACACTTGACATGTCTTTAGTTTCTTCCTCTATCTTTGGGCATTGACTAGCAAATAATCTGAAATAAATCACCAAAGAAGTGCTTACTGCATTAGCACTACCCTTGATAAACTTCTCCGAAACTGTTTCAACATAATTCTGTTGAGACATAATTTCCAGCTCCTCTACCTGCAAATGTCCATGCCAAGAATCTTCCGAGCACCACCTAAATCTTTCATGTCAAATGCCTTGCTTAACATATCATCAATATCAAGCATCAAGAAAATATACGAACCATACTCAAGGGTCTTAAAGTAAACACAACAATCACTCTCATAATAAGGGTACCCAATCTGAATCATAGAGGAATCAAACTTCTTGTTTTATTGTGGGAAAGAGTGATTGAACATAGCTTATGATAATAACTAGAGTGAGAGAAAACCAAGTTGGATTTAAGCCTGGTAGATTCACTACAGATGTATATTTTTAATTAGACAATTAATAGAAAAGTCTAGAGAAAAGAAAAAAGATTTACATATGGTTTTTATTGACTTAGAAAAAGCATATGATAGGGTTCCAAGAAAATTAATTTGATGGATTTTGTATAAAAAAGGTATACGAATGAAATACATTGGCAAGTGCAAGGCTGTAAGCCTATGCCATAATGTCAAAGGCATGGCACCAAGAGTTGTATTGGCAAGGGTAAGAAATCTACTAGTGTAAGATCGTAAGCTGCATGTACCTCTATTTCCTTATACAGATGTATGGACTACATACCTGGCCTCCAAAGCTGACAAAAAGGTATGTATTCCATTTTGGAGTTATGGACAAGTTTTTCCAAAATGGTGCATTTTGTTGTGTATCAAAAGTCATGGGTGCTTCACATGTTGCTAATCTCTACTTCAAGGAGATTTTGGTTGCATTGATTCAAAAATTCAATACTTCCGATATAGATAACAAAGTTCAGTTGTCATTTTTGGAGGAAATTGTGAAATAAAAAGGGGATTAAGTCACACACTTCATCTACTTTCTATCTCTATATACATTTTATTCACCCAGTCACATAGACTGAAAGCTATCTAGTAAACGACAACAATAAGGGGTAACGGTCTCTCCAAATTAAGAAGCATATCATATGACACATCTGGGCAGGAAGTAAAATGAATTTTACATACTTGTTTGTAAACTCATGACAAATTTGTCTTCCTCGTGAGAGTATTTAGATTTCCAATCTTAAGGATGGTTCCCTATTTTATCCTGTCATGAGGTGTTCACAATAACTGGATTGGATGACATTGATAGGTATGGAGTAATACAATCCCACCTAGAATCCAGGGTTAAATTTAGTACAACAAATCACTTGATGGAGAAGTACAGATTCTTGACAGATGTTACTTGTGAAAAAGAGAAGGGCATGCAACATCTATCTATCCTTTGCCCCTTTGACTAGTTTCATGGTGATTCTTGTCGAGTTTCTTTAATGGGGCTAGAATTTCTTCTAAATCAGTGTTGAAGATCTTTACTTGTGATCCTTCAGGTCCTTTCAACAGAAAATGGAGCATCCCATGGAGCTTTTCACCCTTAATAGAGGTTTGGAGCATATGGAAGGAATGCAAGAGGATTACTGATCATAAATAGAAAATGATGTTTTCCATCTGTATGGATGTCTGTTGGTTTCTGCTTAACTGGGATAAGCCTTTACAAATTTTTCTAATGCAGGTAAAAGGACTTTGTACGTAGACAGGGTTCTTGGTTCTATGATAATGATGGTCTTTTTTATAATTTGTTACGAGGACCTTGTTCACTTTGTATCTTCTGGGATTTCTTTCTCCCCTCCAATAAAATCCTGTTTCCAATGAAAAAGAAAAAAAAATTTGACCCACTAACTCCATGAACCTCGTATCGTTTAGGATGATGAAGATTTGATTGGACCAAATTGGAACCATATTTTAATAAGATAATACATTCTACATTATAATGTTATTTATGTGTTAATCCATCCTGGGGTTCAATATAGTTAGCTTAGCAATTATCAATAAAATCTGGTTTTCTTTTCTACCATGATAAAGTATTTTCATATGATTCCAAAATCTTATACAAGAGGTGAAATTCTTTTTCTCCACAATATTTTATAAATAAAATCTCAAAATAGGGAAACAGCTATAAAAATAAGTCCCAGTGCCCTTTCTAATTTTACTAGATGTCTTCAAAGGGCCATTTTTTTGTGCTTTGAAGGTTGAAATTTCCAGGCAAAAGTCATAATCTTACATTAAGGCAAAAATAGAATGACCTAACATAAAAAGAATAATTGTGTACAAAACTGAGTTCAAAAGTTAATTATGATAAACAATCAAGATTATGATAAGAATGCAATTAATTATTCATCTCATAGTATTTTTAGCATAAAGAAAACAAACTCCACAGCTTCCAGCACAACTCCACCTCACCCCAAAGCCCTTCCTCTCTCCTCCTCCTCCTCAAAAAGAGTTAGTTGGGAGAATTACCTGATTAATAAGGACCTGATGCAAGATATGGGGAGGCAGAGAAGCTGTAATCTTTTCAACATTGCTGTTATTCTGATCTGATAATATTTGACTGTACTGAGCCCATAAAGACTTTTTCGTGCAACAAACTTGTGAAGATAGCTTTACAATATACTCATCATTCAGTATGACCTCTCTCATCACAGTAAGTAGTTTATCCTGATCAATAGTATCAAAGGCCTTGAATACATCACAAATTACAACATATAAACAGGGCATGGATGTGAATTCATTCTTCAAACTGATAAGGAAAGGACATATCCTTCTGTAGATATCATTATAATCAAATACTGATGATCCCAAAATCTCCGGGTATGTCATAGTTATACCTTTGAGAACGCTATGTAAATCACGAAGAACATAGTTAACAGACTTGAAATGACGAAACTTTACTGATTCAGAGTGTGTCTGTGCTTCTTTCTGCATTCTGAAGGAGTGATCTATCAGAGAAGATTGATGTACAGGAACTTTAGACGCAGCAGTAAGATTTGCCAGTACCCTAACTCCATTTTCTTTGGGACGAAGTCTGACTTTTGAAAACCCAAATTGCCTCTTGCTTACAATGTTCCTAAAAGAGGCATCATCCAATAGACAATAACTCTGATCTTTCAAGTAAGTAATGGCTGTTTTAGTTATCTTACCCCAAATCGGCTTCCGATAATAAAATATATCATCTCTTCCAAACTCACTTTCAGTGGAGTAAAAGTTGGCTTGTATTATTGGCACAACTAGATACGAAAAAAACCATAAGATCCAATTTTCAAAAAGCCTATGTTTGAGCATAACAGTTGCATTGCTGCATCGCTTCAGACTACATACACCATTCCCTTGCATGCCACCTCCAACATGATCAGTTAAGCAGAATGAAGAATGACTATTTGATAGCAATCGAAAACTTGATGTTTTCATACCATGCATACATTGCTTCAGAGAGAATTTCTCAAATCTTCTCAACCGAATGAATTTTGAAATATTTCTCCTCAAAACTCTCCAAATAGGAGCAGTCCCAAGCAAATCTGGAGGAATTATACTCCTACAAACAGCCCATATAAATGATACCACCTGATGATTGTTACAGTAATGCTTATTCAGCTCAAATTGATGGTCAAAAGTTTGCATTGTTTCCTTAAAAGTTCCATTATCAAGCCTATCAGAATTCTGCACTGAAAAATCATGCTCCAACTGAACCTCATAATCTCCCTTATGAAATAATCTTCCCTCTGATAGGGTACCCTGAAAGGAAACTAAGTTACTGACATACGGATACAAGTATGAAAATACGGTACACACAAATAATTACAACTGTCCTGACAATAAAAGCAGCGTCACAAAGCATGGAATAACTCATAGATACATGGTATTTTAAGCATGACTACAATATTAAAACAGAAAATAATATAACAGAATTTCTATAAGAAGACGCAAGTTGAACTTCAGGGACATGCACGCACACACGCAGATATATACATAATGGAAGTTCAACTTCAGGGTTAGATATTTATTTATTTATCTACAAGTGTTGCATAATAAGGGAATTCAATCCCATCAATTTGCTATGATTCACAGAAATGAAGGTGTAAAATTATCTGCCTTTTGTCCACCCAAGTATGTCTCATGCCTCCAGATAAGTACTAGATCACTTCAAACCTCAAAGTGGTTATACCTTTCACCTATCAAAGTTCTGTTCAAGCACCATATCCAAGGCTTGTATAAGGAAGTATTTCCCACAGTGCAGCAGTTTTTCCATACAAACTTAGCTGCCCAGAACTCCTATTAACATAACTGGTACAAAATACGTTGGCCCAACCCCACTCATATCAGGTTGGCTCCTCATAGCTCTCTTCCAACACCAACTGTAGACAGTAAATGGACTGTCACAACGTTTCAAACCCAACTCATGTAACTTGAACCAAAAAACAACCAGACCCTTGGGACCTTCAACTCCAGGATGAGATAAGTCGACGTATAGGTGCCAAAAATCTCCATCTTAAGAGCTCTAGGTAGTCCAAAGGGCCCTTGCTCAACAGATCAAATGCATGCCAGAGATAAAAGGCTGATGACACCAATGCCATGGAATTTGCAAGGCAATGTACAACAAAATGATGTACAATCTCATCATAATAGCTGAAAGGCACACACCACCTGTTGAAAACTAGATTTGACCCCAATATAGAAGCCAACTCAATATGGTAAGTCAGATCCACTCTTAAAGAAAAAAAAATTATAAACTATGCCCTCAAACAGAACACTAATACTTCTATATTTCCTAGCCTAATAACATATGAGATCGATATTATCACTACAATAGGCAGTCTAAAATTAATATATTTAAAATCAAGCTTTACTTACTAGTATGTATATGTAACTAAGAATTAGGGCATACAAGTATCATATATCTTTTACTGAATTTCATTGTGCAAGTACCAGTAAAATGACAGAAACAAATTCTCAGTAAAGAGAGAACCTTAAACATGGACCGAACATTTGCATTAGAACTTTGATCTGAGAATGGAATTGCACAGTGCTTATGCAACAACTTTGAATGTTGACAATTGTGAGCTTTCCTTATGAGACTCTTCAGTGATTTCAGAAGTGAGTGATATCTGGTGGAAAAATAAAAAACTACAAGAAGTAAAATCAAATAAAGAAAAACTAGAAAATAAAAAATTGCTAACACATGAACTAAGGTACAAAATTTAAAGCACATGTAAATGGATAATATCATATTCACAACAAATAGATTAGAAAATATTAATTTCATTTACGGGATTGATCTTTTCATGGCTGGAGCCACAATAAAGGGAAATAGATAAAAGAAGAAAAAAGAACTATAGTGTTAGAAACAGTGGTTCATATTCTGGGTCCAACAAAGATTGACTTTTCGGTGCCGCCTGGTGCGTCGCCAAACGGTCGAAACGAGATTGGGGCAAAATTTCGTCGAAATGGCCCGAAACATGGTTTTTAGCGAAATTGGCGGCATGCCACCGAAATGCCATTTTTGCAAAAAAAAACATAAATAAGTTAAAATATATATATAATAAACATAATTCTATACAATTTATATGCAAAAATAGATAGAATAAGGAAGTATTTTATCTAATTTATGAACAAATACAAGCACATGAATATAAACAATTACAAGGCTACAACTACAAGCACATAAGACCAATTTTGCGAAATTAGCAAAATTCTGGCAAAATTCTTGCGAAATTGTCGGCGTGCCGACGAAACGCTGGAAAATCATTTCGAAGTCATTTTTTGTGCCGCCAAGGGCACGAAAAGCGAGGTGCCGCCGAAATGTCAAACCTTGGGGTCCAAGGGAGGAGGGTCCTTGGGGGCCCTGTGGGCGGAGGCACATTGCCGAACCACTTAAATTTACGTGTTCTTCTTCTCTATTTTTTTTCTTACTATTCACATTGCGCGATTCACAACATATAGTTAGCTCCACAAGGAAAAGGAATAATCAAGCCTGATGTGATGGTAAGTAGCAGAAGAACTAAAAGTTAATAAGAACAGCAAATGATGCATCAAAACAGGAACTTATGATGCACACAAAATGGTAAATAAGTTACAGATCTAACTGTTCTAATTTGAGCAAGAAGTAGCCAGCACAAGCATACCCACTATACTCAGACATAAATATTAGTCACACGGTGGCCCAACCTCAACAGCAACCCAATCCAGTCTATGAGTGTAGGGATGGGCGGCGGGCCGCGGGCCGGCCGTGCCGCGGGCCTGGCGGGCCGCGGCACGCCAGGCCCGTTTGGCTAATACCCAAGCCCGGCACGGCACGCCCCAGCAGGCGTGCCGTGCCGGGCCGGCGGGCCAATTAATTTAATTTTTTTTTAAAAATCCCAAAAAAGTCCCAAAAAATTTCTGTAAAATACTTTTATTATTCACAAAATTGTTTTACACATATTGAGATAAATTTTGCTCAAAAAAATATAAATTCATTAATTAGCATAAGTACACTTACAACTTTGCAAAAATTACATAATTACTTGAACAAATAATACTGCATCACTATAGTATAAGCACATCCCAACTAGGTTGGCACCCACTCATCTATCTATCATTTGCAGTTTAAAAGAAACAAAAAAAAAAGAGAAAGTACAATTCCTATACTTTGATTACAAAAATTATAACAAAACTTAGACTACTCTAGTTGACTAAAATCAATATTCAAATCATCAAAGTCTCCAGCAAGTTGATCATCTTCATATTCTTGTTCTCTCAGTTCTGCCCTTAACCAATCTGTAAGACTAACACATGCTTGCACCATCTCCGGCGTTAATCTACTCCTGTAATCATCCACGGTTCGTCCACCTGCACTAAAAGCTGATTCCGATGCAACTGTGGACACCGGAACCGTTAGTAGATCACGTGCCATGGCGGAAAGCACAGGATAATTAACCTGATTTTGCTTCCACCATGTCAAAATGTTAAAAGCATTATGCTCTTCGATAGTATTAAAACTCATTGGAGGGCTTTCTAAAAAAATCATTAATTCAGATGATCCCCCACTACTAGAAGCTGGTTGTTTTCCCTTTCTTCTCCCACTTAAAAAATTCCAAGGGGAATTATCTGGTAGTGTTTGTTGGGTTCGCGTATGACTTTGTATGCTACTACTAGTATCGTATTCACAAAAAAGTCTTTCTAATAAATTTCTTATTTTACGTATATCTATTTGAAAAGTAGAATTCATATTTTCATTTATTCCATCTATTAAGTCTTCAACTCCTAATTTAATCCTAGGGTCCATTGTAGTAGCTAAACAATATAAATTAGGCATCTCTTGCCAATATTTTAAAATTTTAATTTCCATTGCAGGGATAATTTCCTTAGCAATGGGTACATCTCTATATTGTTTAAAACAAATACTTATTTGATATAAACAAGTTATAATACTTGAAGATGTTGGGTAATAAACTACTGATAAATATCTTGTTGCATCATAAAAAACTTTTAAAAAATCTCTTAAAATTTCGGCTATTTGTCAATCAAGATCTTCTAAGTCACATACAGGCATTTTACTTTTATAAAATATTGTAATTTCTTGTTTTAATCCTAGTGCAGCTTCTAGCATTAAATATGTTGAATTCCACCTATGTTCAACATCTAGGGTAATTTTTTTATATTGTTTTCCTAAAGTTTCACAATAATATTTAAATTCTCTAGCGGTTGTGCTAGATTGTTTTATAAATCTTACTGCATCTCTAATATTTATTAAATGGTGTTGAACAATTTTTAATCCATCTTGCACAACTAAATTAAGGATATGACAAGCACACCTAACATCAAATAAACTTCCATCTATATTTAAGTTTAATTGTTGTCTTAATATTCCTACTACAACATTATTAGCACTTACATTATCAAGTGCTAGAGCCATTATTTTATTGTGTATTTTATAACTTCTTAGATTTCTACTTATAGCATTTGATATATTCATTCCAGTATGGCTAGCATCTAGTGGTTCAAAAGTTATTATTCTTTTTTCCATATTCCAATTTTCATCAATATAATGTGCAGTTATAGCTAAATATCTTATTTGTTGTCTACTTGTCCAAACATCTGAGGTTAAAGCTATCTTAAAAGTACTATTTGACAAAGTTTCTATTAATGCAGTTTTCATTTTTCCATATAATTTTATTGCATCTTTTCTTAAAGTGTGGCGTGAAAAAGGTTTAAATTGTGGTGCTAAATATTTAGTTATTAAACGGTTAAATCTTTTAGAATCTATTAATCTAAAGGGTAATTCTTCTTGAATTACCCACTTTACTATTTCAAGCCTAGTTTCTTCTTGATTAAAAATAAAATTACTCATAGCAACACTACTAGTAGAAATTTGGGTTTGCCTAGGGTCAATTTGGCCATGTTTTGGAAGGCATTTTTGCAAATGCCGGTTCAAGTGGCCTGTACCACCTTTGCCTTTACAACTAAAATGTTTTTTGCAATGGTTACACACTGCCTTCTCTTCACTCCCTACACTTTCAATGGTAAAATTGAGCCAAACACCGGAGGTTCTACTCCTCTTGGTGTTCCTAGGTGGTAGGGAAGACGATCCCATATCCTGTGAAGGTAATTCTGTTTCAAGACCTTGGATGGGAGGGTCATTATATTGGGGTTGGGTTATATCATCAGAAAATACTGGGTCAGAAAGGGGTCTAAGATATTCCCTTTCTTCAGTGTCAAAAAACATAGGATACCTAGGGTCCATTATCAAATTTTTTGAAAAAAAAAATTCTTAATAAATAATATTATAATAACTATTTGGTGATATTAATTTATAAGAAACGTAGAAGGAGAGACTTACTTATAATAATAATATTTATACTAATTTTAAAATCAGAAAATTAAATAGAAGAATACCTCTTTAGAATGAATCTTGAACTTTGCAATTGAAGCCTTCAACCTCCAGAGTCCAATTTCCCACTTTTGATGCTTGAACAATTAGAAGAGATCGAGTATCACCAATTTCCAATTACAACAATTAGAGCAAAGAACTATTTGATAATCAATTAGAAGAGAGTAGGAGATTGTAGAAGTGGTGTGGTTTGGAGTGGGAAAGGGAGTGGCTATTTATAGAAAATTAAAAGTGGCTTTTTACTACCTCTACCCTTCAATATGACTGTTATTTTGCAGTTGGAAAGGTAGAAAAGGTCTTTTTATCATCAATTACAACTATATCCCCCCAATATAGTTGTTATATGGCTGTTGGGGGGGTAAAATTGGCTAAAAGCCACTTGTATGGAGGGAAAAGAGAGCTAGCCGTTGGCTAGCTCTCTGGCGGGCCGCCGGGCGGGCGGGCCCGCGTGCCCTGGCGGGCCGTGCCCCCAGGGCCAGGCCCGTGGCGTGCCCGGGCCAGCCCAGGCACGGCCCGTTGCTCATGCCTATATGAGTGTATGCATTTGTATTGCATCGTCACACTCTATAATTCTAATTATCTCTCTTTAGCCAAAGCAAGACATTTTCCTCAAAGCCCATACATTATGATCAAAGCTTCCAAAAAGAAATTCTGCCAGCAGACAGTAAGCAGGACCATAAAAGAGATACTGTGTAAGACAATAGTCTATTTTCTCCTCAAGTCCATTTCTTCCTCACGCAAAAAACATATATTCAGCTAACATAGAGATAGGAAAATCAAAATATTAACACATGATTTACAAAAAATAAAAATAAAGAAAAACAAAACAACCAAATAATTTAAAAGAAAGGAAATCAAGATATTCTAGCAGAAAATTTATGAAATAACATGAAAAACTAATTTTACTGAGAGAAGTTACAATATGAGTTTACCAAGTGGTTTTTATTTCCCATGAAACATCAAAATTCTATCCAAATTTTCTCTATTTGAACGTTACAAAAGCATGAAAGCATATAATTATTTCATTTCACTGAAAAAACTTCATACTATTTTGTATATGTCATGATAGGGATTGTAGAATATTAACCAAATACCTTCTCATTGTGAACAATCAAAAAATCAAGACCAGTTTTCTTTATTTTCTTGGTTGTCTTTCCAGTGAGAATCAGGAAGCATGGTCAATAGAACCAAAAACTTTAGTAGACACATTGTAGTTTCAAGGGATTATTTCATTCAGGCAAGCTCATCGTTAATGGAAAATAATGCTCAAGTTAAGCATTTTGGCTTCTCCAGGCATACAAAGGTGCAGTGTCAAGATGTAAAAATACATTCAACATAGAGAGTTCCCTTGGTTTTCACAATGGGCGAACATGCCTTGGAATTGAAGGTGATGGTTGTGCAATGCTGTTACTCCTATGAAGTGTTTTCTTCTAAGACTACATGGATGCATCTTCAATCCATAATATTTTATCTTCAAGCATATCTTGAGAGGAGATAAAATCACTCAGATGCCTCATACCTAGAAAGCGTATCTTCTGCTACTCCAGCCGCAATGGACCTCTCCGCTACTTCTGCATTGGCCTTTAGTGTATCAATTATCTCCTCTAATTCCCCATGAATTCTTGATTCATGGCATTTAATGATATCACATGCATGTCTCCGCCTTCCTCTCTATACCACATTTGCTCTAGTAGTCAGGACATTAATATTGGGAACAGCTCCTTATCAGGCATTGTGTTCTGATAAAAAGAATGATCTATCACTTTCTTCTGTTCCCAATTTTCTAAAACTTGCTACCAACCTTTTATTAGCATTCTCACAAAGCACTTAGTTTGTGATTTTATCCATTGTGTTTTTAGGGCCTGGTGATGAGGGGCTAATTGAAATTGGCAAAAAGAGTATGAGATATGTCTTTTGGACATCACCCCAAAAGTCATATGTTTTTACCACGCATCAACGGAACATAAAGCTTCTTAGTGACTGGATCAAAACAATCAAAAACACAGCTCTTATGAGCACAGAAGCAACAGGAAGAGAAACATCAAAACATATATCTCTACTCAAATATTTTAACAACTGGAACCATGGATAAGACTCCAAGACGTATGCCAGAAAAGCACAGCAATGCCACCCATTAATCAAATCCTCTAGCATCAATTTGGATACAAAAACTTTTTCGCAAATACATCAGGAATAACAGAAATGAATACTCAATAGAGGATCCACAGAGCATTTTATCCACACACACAAAAAAAAAAAATTTCTTATTTTCAAGGAATGTAAGAATTATGACTTCCACCTGTGTAGAAATCTTTACATAATCATATTAGTAGAAATTTTTACATAATCATATTACAAAGTTTCTATTTTCTTCTTTGCACAGAATAAAAGCCATCT
Source organism: Buxus sempervirens (assembly GCA_947561395.2). Taxonomy (NCBI): domain Eukaryota; kingdom Viridiplantae; phylum Streptophyta; class Magnoliopsida; order Buxales; family Buxaceae; genus Buxus; species Buxus sempervirens. The sequence continues at coordinate 21,374,929 of OX387188.1, read as the reverse complement.
CAAGCGACTCTTTTCCACTTTGTCACTTATTGAAGCCAATATACTTCAAAAAAAAAAAAGCTCCAGACAATTCAGTAATCCAAGATGAAAACCCAGAAGTATGAAGCAGACCAAACCATATGAACCCTGCACCAGAGCCACATGCAATATACATATTCCACATAGGCAAGGCATAACACTTCCACAGCATTAATAAATCAGCATACAATTTTTAGCTCAATAAAATAAGATACCTACAGTTTACTTACAGGCAAGGAGATCTGTGGAAGCATCGAGATTGAGTAACAGGATTTACCACAGAAAGCCCAAAGATATCTCTGGCAAGAAAACTTGCACAAGGTAAATTGGCCTTTAAATTGTTTAATATATCTGAAGATTGTTGAAGTTGTATAAACGAAGGAAACACTGGAACAAGTCTAAATCATGACACCAGTGTTAATTCAATCCAGGATTCTCAGCAAGACAACAAAAAACTCAAAATTGCATTCCAACAAAGATGCATAAAAAAAGGTTTCATAATCAGCAAAAAAAATTCCTAAAAAAAACCAAAAAAAGAAAAGGAAAAGTTAATCAGGGTCACAACCTCAACTTTGCAAAACTTTTACCAGCTGAACCTTTTTGTAAAAGGATTTTTTTTAGGTAACCATCATTAAAATATTGCCAATAGTTCTTAATTACGAATTACGATGAACATAGGATGCATTCTCTTCACACAAACTCAATATCATCCATAAAGAATTAGCAGAAAAGGATACGATTTTTTGGAAATACAGACGATGAACATCTAGAATTATAGAGCATGTTTTGCCTTTTTATCTGTATCCTTGCTCTGGAAATCCTTTGTGATGAACATAATATTAAACAACAAAGGCACTCTGATTTTATCTGCAAATAATACAAACATTAGAAACAATTGAAAGGAAACATTTAAACAATAACTTAACACAAATATGCATTATTTTCACTCTATCAACCCATCAGTTTCCCTGCCAAGGTCACTTAACAATGTTTAAGTGATGTAACAACCTACTTTAATAATGACCTTACGTTTAAAAGAATTCTAAATTGGCAAAGTCACCTAAATATAACAAATACAAATTGAAGGTAGAAACAACTGAAAGGAAACAAAAAAGAGTGAGATTCAAATGACCAAAATGCCAACACATGCAAAATAATTCCAAAAAAGAATATGGCTCAGTTTAAAATTCATGTCGTTTCTTAAAGAACTTTGGGATTTGAATTTTATTTCCTTCAAAGTAAGTTCTCCAAATCACTTACACTTATAAATAGTTTGGTCACTTGTCTCAAAAATTACTAAGACCAAAAAAAAACTTTCACTTAACCTGCATGCTTTGTTTTCACAGAACTCAGACCTGATTATATGGTGGTAACAAATGCTTCTTGATTCTAAGATCCATATGCAAGTTTCAGGTAGATATCACAAAAGTAAATCACAACATCCTTCAGGGAGTCTCAAAGAATGCTAGCTCCTCAAAATAAGTCATTCGTAGTTCTCTTCTAAAAAACAAATTCCAGGTTAAACCCTCACCTATCATAAGAAAATATCAGCAATTGTAGCTCGCAAGTGTGATGCAATTCTGAACAGACAGGTATACAAGACAGAAATAAAATTCTAACCCCCACCATAGATCTGTGCAGAACAAAATCTTGATCTCACTACCTGCGCAGAATCTGATAGACAAAGAACAAGGAGGATATGGTTTTAAAAGAACCTACACTGTTCATTCTAGCTCGCCAGTTTACATCTTGTCCATTGCCGCTCGCCCCATAGTTGCTTAAAATGACTTTTCTGTACAGACAATTCCTTTTGATATGAAGGCACCAAAGGCTATTTCCCAATAGTGTAGTTTTTCAAAATTCAAATCAATGTGTTGCTTAGTTGATTGCTCCTTTCTTTTCCCCCTCTCTACTCCCCGTTTGACCAAAGGATTTTTCTTTGGTCACATAGCTTCCCATATAAAATACCATTGCAGTTGCATAAAAACCTTTGTTACTTCTATTGGGGCCCTAAATATTGACAAGTACATGGGTGAGATTGACATTTATAATTTTAAGGATGATTCTGCCACTGCCTGATAGGTATTAGGTATTTTTGTTTCCAATGTACTAGTCTACACTTTATACCTTTCTAAAATAAGCACCCAGAATTCCTCTTTCCTAAGGGTTCCCACTAACAGGAGGCCAAAGTATTTAATGGGAACGTTGACTATTTCACATCAAAAATATTTTCCACACCTCTGTAACACAATAATTTCTATGTTGGAGTGTGGCTCATATTTTACCCAACTTTCAAGGGGATGTACTTGAGGGCCCCATTGGTGGAGCAAAGTGGAGATATAGGTTGTAACCCTACTGCTATTTTGTTAACACAATAGTGGATCTTCTTCTCTCTCCCCTGGATGCAGGCACAACTCTGAAAAACATAAATCTGTTTGCCTTGCAAACACATGTTGCAAATGTTTTCCAAGCCAATCTTGAACATGAACATGAAGGTTTCCAAAACAAATGACACTCATAATTCCAGATTTCATACTTCAAGTTGTAAACTTGGTCCAACCAGTAAATAAAAACAAACATGGATTATAAAAGCCTATAGCCTCAAACATGGTGTTCATTAAACCTCTGGTTATTTGGTAATATGTCTAAGATTGTTAAGAGTCACCAAATTGCAGTCAGATGATAACACTCCAAAATCAAGATATCTAGTTTCCATTTCTCTCAGCTAATATGCTTGCATTCTATCTACATGGTATGCTTTAACTGACTAAATTACCAAAAACAAAAACCCAAAACATATCGAATAACTTGTACAGGATTGTCAGCATATCAAGTATCTTGAAACCAATTCTGCTTGTGATCTGTATCCTTGTCTGTAAGTAACACAGTTATCTGTGACTAAAGTGAGAAATCAAAAAACTTAACATTCTAGATCATTACAAATGACTATAAGCTTACCATTTCAGACTGAACTTCAAATGTGTTTTGCTCCACATCTTTGGATGAAAGCAAAATTTCAGGCTGACTTAAGCTGGTAACAGAGACTTGCTGAAGCTTCACAGGGAAGTTACCTTTACCATCAAAACTTGTCCTGTAAGGAGTCTGCGTGCTGTCTTCTCGAAGATTTAGTCGCGCACATTTTCTACGGCGTTGCCAACTGAATGGCCTGCAATGCTTCCTAAGCTCTATTGTAGCCTCATTTGAACTTTTTACACCTTTACCAAAGTAAGTAACAGGACCACCAGAACCAAGGAGACTCTGAATATCCAAAATATTACTGCATTGTTGTGCAGAAATTTTGCTGTTTAACATAGCTTTATTTTCAATGGCATCTCTTTTCCTCTTCCTTCTGAATCCTGGCAAGACGTACCAACTAAATCACCATTATGCCAAGGCCAATATCAGTGAGAAGCATGGTTCAAAGAGATAGCCAAGAATAGAGAAGAAACAAACTCAAACGATAAAACCTAAAGTACATGAAATACAATTCAAATAGAACAGATTATAATGCCAAATATGATGCAGAAAGAAAAAAACTAGAACAAGGTTAAAATTTATGCCAGACTTTATGCCAGGTTTGGTAGGAGGACAATGTTGATAAAGACAGGCAAATAAGTTGACAAAAGGAAACACGAAGCAATCAAGGGAAACAGTAGGTATAATTTTACTCAGTCTGACGCAATGAAACTTACAAAAACAAGGATTAATCTCCGTTAATCCTAGAAAACTAGAATCCACCAGCAAAATAACATTGAATCCACAAGGAATAAAGAAAACAACTCTGTAATTCTTAAAAAAAATTAATGTCCAAAATTCGTGTACAACCTTTATCCCTTGTTTATAGACCTCTGAAGACCCCAAAATAAGATAGAAACCTACTAAAATTAGGACTCCTACTCATAGTAAACAACTAAAAGTTAAAATCTAACTCTAAAGCATCTTAAAGACTCCTAATATAACTCAAATACATAATACAAGAAAATAGGAATTCCACTTTTACTAAATAACTAACAAATCTAAACTTTGGATCTCACATGTCCTACATCACAGTCAAAATAAAAAGATATTGAAACATCTATCTCAGAGGAATTAATATGCAAGATTTTCAAACCGGGAATCAAAATGAAAATCATTAGGGACCACTTAGAAAGTTAGAATCGAATCATAATTCTGAATAGCAAATTGCAAGATTCATAACAATTCTAGTGGAAATAGGGTTTGGAATCTATCTTAGAAAAACATCCTTTGCCATAAAAATAAGAAAACTAGTTTCTTTCTGTATATTTAATCATTTAATTTCTACTCCTTTTACTTTTTCCAACACACTTGAATCCCCCTTATCAGGTTTAACACAGGAACTGCTCTTTGGTTTCAATCATCTGCATTCAATAAAAAATTTGCCAAAAAGATTTCAATGCTTATAACAGCATAGGAAATCCTTGTACAAAAGTTTTTTTGAAGAACCTGAATCTTTACCCATGTCAATCCAAAAACAATCAGGCCGATTTTTAATCAGTTCTAACTCAATGAAAATACAATCAAAACTTAGTCTGGCGAGATTCAAGGTTCTTCCATCAATACTTAACAACATCCCAAACAAACCAATATGAGGAAATGAACAAAATGAGTGGAAGCAATGTAGGACAAATTCAAAGATGGGCTAACTTAGAGTTTTAGATTTCCCTCTAAGGTTAAAATAAGGTCACCACTTGAATAACCTGAAGAAGAAACTCTTAACATCATGAGATTGGTTTCAATATTCTGCAAACCACACAAATTTCCTTGAAGATTGCAATGCTTATAACAGCATGGGAAATCCTTGTACAAAAGTTTTTTTGAAGAAACCTGAATTTTTACCCATTTCAATCCAAAAACGATCAGGCCAATTTTTAATCAGTTCTAACTCAATGCAAATACAAGCAAAACTTGGTCTGTTGAGATTCTATGTTCTCACGTCAATACTTAATGACCTCCCAAACAAACCACATACAAGTTGGAGGTATGAGGAAGTGAAGAAATTGAATGGAAGCAATGGAAGAAAAATCCATATATGGGCAATGTACATTTCTTTCTAAGGTTAAAATGGGATCACCACTTGAATAACATGAAGAAAAAACCTGAACAGACTCCCACAATCATTTCTTGATCAAGACTCCACTTCATATTACCATGGCATCTAATACCATTTGCAGGATATCCAGAAGAAAATTTTACAGTCAACATAGAATAGAAAATCTGTACTAAAATATTGAATCCAACCAGAATGAATTTAAATGCAATAGCACCTTCACAGGTTCCAAGAATTTCAAGAGTAAGAGTCATGTCTGCTAAAAGGCCTTTTTTTTTCTTTTTCTTTTTTTTTATCGGTATGTTTGCTAAAAGGCCGCTCTTCAAAACAGGAGCAACAAAAGTCTTAGGAGGAAAAACAAAACAATGTTGGAGTGATTGCATAACTTGAGGAAGCCCCTCTAGACTCTGGCAATGCTACCGGAAGAGCCATGCTCAAATTGCAAAATACCGTCCAAGCAGGACTGTTCACATAATATCATTCTCGTGATATGCCATTTCTCGATGAAACAAAAAACACTTTCAAATACATATACATCATAAACATATATATATATATATATATAAATGTATAGAGAGAGAGAGAGAGAGAGGATACAACATGGACCTATTGTTGCATGATCAAGAAACTTGATGATAAGAACAGTTTCTAACTCTTATTTACCAAATTGCATAGGTGTGGGCTGCCAACATTTAGCCCCTGATGCATGCTTTGAGAAATTGAGGCATTGACCACTGATAGGAGGGCCTGCCACCTGGTAGTGTTTCCCATGAGGAAGGGCCAAAAATATAGACGCAAATTTCAAAATGTACACCATGACATCATCCCCAACCTGCAAATTTTTCAATATTGACCATGATACCCTAGGGGATTGGGGAAGAAAAAGGTACAACAAAGAATGAACTAACATAGAAAACATACAGATCTATATACCGACTTCGATCTTCACTTACCCGTTTCAGAAGAAGATCCCATGGTGGAGACGTTAAAAGGCCTAAAATGGGGCTTGAACAATCCAACTGCAAGATACTGATGAATATTACAAATACGCCACAAGTCTTCAATGTGGTGAAAAACAAAATATCCATGTCAGTTTATATATGTCTATCAACATGCAATGCCTATTGAAAATTATATATTTGGCAATGCCTTGCACCCATAAAACAAGTTAATTATAGATGAAAGATAGTTTGAGATCTCTCCCTCTTGAAACCTTTAAATAAGTTGGACTCTATCTTCCATAACAGTGTTCTTAATGGCTAAACGAATATGATGATGAATTAGGTGATAATGAATCCCCTCATGCTACAAAAGAGACAGGTTGATTAACCATTACCTGGGCTAGGAAAATTATCCAGTGAAACACACCAATTACACTTTGTTTCCATGAAAAAAAATTTCTTCCCCAAAAAAATTCAACTTGTAATGAGTAATAACCTAAGACTAATGGGGTTAGTTAAAACTATTTATCAATCAGCAAATTAATAGATTTAGTTAGTAAACAAAAACTGCAAGTTAAAATTCCACTTCTAATGCAAGAAGGAGTTCTTTTATTATTAATAAGCCTTAGTTGACTAGAAATAGGGCAGTACGGTTGAAAGGGACTTTGGTATTTTAACTAAAACATTTAATGAAGACAATTAAAATAGTCATTTAGGTTAGTATTAATTTTGAGGATTAAAATAATCTTTAAGTTAGAATTAATTTGAGGGTCAATATAGTCTTTTACGTTAGAATTAATTTAGCAAGAAATAGGGGTTTACATCCAAGTTATTAAAGGTATATTTCTGAACTTACTTAAGTTAAAGAAAACCTCAAGACATATAAGTGACTAAAGACTAAAAGATTCTCTTATTTTTTACTTTTCTAAAGTGGATGATTGGAAGAAAAGAAGATAAAGGTGTAACGACCCAACCCAGTGAAGTATTGTCCGCTTTGGGCCTAGGCCCACATGGTTTTGTCCTCAAAAGGCGCCTCACTAAGTTAAGTGTTCTTCCTGACTCTTATACTTTACTGAGCTTCCATCCATTTTCGATGTGGGATCGGGATGTCATAATCTCCCCTCCCCCCCCCCCCTCTTTAGGGCTACACATCCCCGTGCAATGGCGCGGTAACCTAGAAGCCTACCAGCCATCAGTAGGCCCACCCTCATCGATCCAATCACCTCCCACGTACAACGCCAGGACCCACACCAGTCACAAACTGCTGGACCCGAATCCAACTCTGAAACAATTTGTAACGACCCAAGCCAGCGAGGGAATGTCCGCTTTGGACCTAAGCCTATACTATTCCATCCCCAAAAGGCGTCTTGTTAAGTTTTCTTCCTGACTCTTATACCTTATCGGGCTTTCATCCGTTTCCAATGTGGGATCAGAATGTCACAAAAAGAACTCACACCAACCCTAGAAGATGAAGATCCGAAAATTTTTCTTTGAGATTCTACTGCAAAAAATTTTACAATGATTAAAAGTGGGTGGATTCTACCTATTTAGAATCCTTTGGAGGTTTTAGATTAATAGAAGAAACCCTAGATAATTTTTTCTTGATACCATTCATTGATTATTAATGACCTACATCATCTTTTTTTCTGATGAATGATGAGAGAATTATATTAAGGTAAAAAGAGTACAGAACACCCATGAGAAATGGGTGGATCTATCTGACCACCAAAACAAAACGTAGACAATAAAAGAAAACTAAATAAAGGAACAGGCACTAAGAGGAGAGTGTTCTCTCCTCTTAGTGCCTGCAAAAGAGAAAGACTTAAAGTCATCCCCTAGACACAACCAAGAAGATTTGAGAATCAAATCAAAAAAATCTTCAACTACTTTCTCATTCCAAATAATCTCCATTAAAAGACCAGTAGGTTGCGGGCTTCCAGATTGTCCAAACCAGTGCAAAGAAGACTGCATGATACATCATTTACCTCTTCTCTTAAGAAACAGGAACCACCATTGATTGGACAGACCAATTAGCATTTTCAAAACACTCAACTGACATCTAGCAAGCCAGAAGAGATCACCATCCAGAACGGCAAACACGGAGCTCGGCAAAATGGCATCTCACTGAGAACCTTGCCTCAATGGTTCAGCACTTGTTACTAAGACCTTCTTGGGAGCACTCAACACAACATCGAATGGACAGGGGATCGTCTTCACATGCCTCAGCAAGGCAAGATGAACACCAGTTCCACAGAACTAATAATAAAGTGGATAGGATGGATTTCCAAAAATTTTCTGGAGATGATCCCACGGAGTGGCTCAACAAGGCAACCCAGTATTTTGAATATCAAGAAACAGCAGCTAACCAGAGAGTATCATTAGCTTCGTTTCACTTGGAGGGAGAGGCAAATCAATGGTGGCAATGGCTCAAGTGGGTTTGGCAAGATGAAGGTGCAGCTATCACTTGGGAGCTATTCAAAAGGGAGATCATGGTACGTTTCGGACCAACAGAATTTGAATGCTTTGATGAAGCCTTATCACGAGCTAAACAGATAGGGTCGTTGCGATAATATCAACAAGAATTTGAGCGCTTGGCTAACCGAGTAGTTGGCTGGCCTCAAACAGTACTGATTGGCACATTTCTTGGAGGCTTGCAAGATGAAATTGCATATGAGATCCGAATGGCCAAACCCCAAACCTTACAAGAAGCCATTGGGGTGGCACAAATGAAAGAGGACCAACTCAACCAAAGGAGGCAAACACGCTTCAACCAGCTTGCGTAGCTCCAGTTTCGAGATATCTTCCTCCACCACCACCTCCAACAACCCCTTTAGCAGCAGGCCCAAAACAAGTGGTTGCATCACTAGTTAAGCGGCCGCCATGGGAGGAAATGCAGAGTCGCGGTGAGAAAGGACTGTGTTTCAATTGTAACGAGAGATTCACGCCTGGTCATTGGTGTAAGATTCCACAGTTGTTTCTAACTAAAGGGGTAGCCAGTGAAGAGCAAGAACTTCATGATACCCCAACACAAATTGGGCCTATTATTAAAAAGACCAAGCATGAGGAACATGAGGACGAAGCCGAGATCACTCTTCACGCGTTCTCCAAGTGGAAGGGCCCTCAAACCATGAAGGTTCGAGCAACTATACATGAGCACCATGTGTCAATCGTAGTGGAGAGTGGCTCTAGCCACAATTTCATCAATACTCGAATTACTCGGATCTTGCGGCTTCCTATTATTCCTAGTTTCCTACAGACTATTTCACTGCAAAAATTGCCAATGGAGGAAAATGGTCATGCCATGAAAAGCATGAAGTTGTTCCCATGGAGATTCAATTTACCGTTTCTCTCTTTTCACCTCCATTACAGAGATTGGATATTGTGCTTGGCGTGCAATGGCTAGAGGAGCTCGGCCCAGTATTACACGATTGGAAAATTTTCACAATGCGATTTGAATGGAAGGGCCAGATGAGAATCCTTCATGGGCTTGGTCAATCCTCTATGAAGGAAGTCTCTGTTTACTCTTTAAACAAAGAGGTGCATGAGGGTGGGGCCTCTTTGCCTTGATGATTAAAGAATCTGCACATCCAAAAGATGCTCATTGGGTTTCTCCTCAAATTCAACTCACCTCAAAAGAGTTTGCACCCATTTTTTAAGAGCCGCGTACGTTACCTCCACCTAGGGAAGTCGACCACCACATCCCTCTCAAGGAAGGAGTTTCAACACTCAACGTACGTCCCTATAGATATGCACACTTTCAAAAGAATGAAATTGAAAAGCAAGTGGCTGAAATGCTCAGGACAAGAATTATTTGGTCTAGCCAAAGCCCCTTTTCATCACCAGTGCTGCTAGTCAAGAAGGATGGGCCATGGCATTTCTATACGGACTACCGTGCCTTAAATGAAGCTACCATAAAGGATATATTCCAAATCCCTACAGTTGACGATATGATAGATGAACTACATGGTGCCAAATTCTTTACAAAACTCGACCTCAAAGCGGGATATCACAAGATTCGAGTCCATCCAGAAGATGTCCACAAAACGGCGTTTCGAACACATAATGGTCATTACGAGTACCCGGTAATGCCATTCGGCTTGTGTAATGCACTATCAACCTTCCAACCAACTATGAATGCGATTTTTCGGCCACTACTTCGTAAGTTTGTTTTAGTATTTTTTTATGACACTCTAATATACAGCGACTCGTGGGAATCACATTTGAAACACATCCGTGAGGTTTTATAAATTCTGCGAGATCAGCTTTGATAAAACCCTCAAAATGTATATTTGGGCGTGAAGAGGTCGAGTACTTGGGACATATTATCTCAACTCAAGGTGTACGAATGGATGGAAGTAAGATAGCAACAATGACAAGGTAGCCCAAGACGACAATAGTCACTGAGCTCCGGGGATTTCTTGGACTTACAGGATATTACCGTAAGTTTTTTTCATGATCATGGAACAATAGCAGCACCACTCACTCATCTCTTAAAAAAGGGGATAAGAAAGCTAACAAAGCCTTAAGAGCTCAAATCTGCCATGACAAAGCACACCTATTCTATCTACTCCTAACTTTAATAAAGTTTTTGTTATTGAAGCAAATGCCTCAGATAGCAATGCTTTTGCAACAAGGAAGGCCCATAGCCTTTCTTAATCGAGCTGTAGGCCCACAAAAGCGTTCTTGGCCCATTTATTTGAAAGAAATGCTCGCTATTTTGGAGGCTGTACGGTGTTCAAAACACTAATTACTGGGTAGGAAATTTCAGATCCTTACTCACCAACGTAGTTTGAAGCTTTTCTTAGAACAACAAGTCTCCAACCTAAAGCAACAAAAGTGGGTGACTAACCTACTTGGGTATGAATACGAGATCATCTATCAGCCTGGCAAACAAAATGGTGTTGCAAAATCCTTGTCTAGGGAAATGTGCATTCCAGAGTTGCAACCAATATTGCGTCCACAATTTGCAATTTGGGAAGAATTAAAAAGGCTTTGACTGAAAGCCTTTGGATACAAGAATTAAAAGCCAACTCCTTCGGGGTCCCTATTTAATGTAGATGCAACCACATCCTGCTAACTCCTTGGGGGAATCCCCATGAAAGTTCCAAAAAAAGGTGCCTCAAACAAGGCTTAAATCTACTTAAACATCTAAGTACATGCATTTGATTCATCTTATATGATCATGCATATGAATCAAGTAACAACCATCCAAAGTTAACATGGTGTTGCTGGACTCCGAAGGGAAATGGTGAAAATAATATGAAAATCCTAATACATACTTCCTATCATAAATGACTCACTTTTGATGATGCTATCATGCAAGCAAGAAGCAGCTTAAAGATTAGTAACTAATGAAGGGATAAGAGGAAGAGAAAAGATCAGGAATACAGCGGATTTTCGGGAGGACAGACCCCTCCTTAAACAGAAAACATATCAATATATAAAAAAACTTCAAGATAGCATGGACCCTCTTCTCTCACTTTATACAAGACCTCACCTCCCTTTTTTCTCGTATGGAGAGTCCCCCTTACCATGGGGACTCCCTCAGTATACAAAACGAGACTAAATGGTTAGTATGAGAGGAAGAAAAATAAACTCAAAAATAATAAAAGGACTTGCTTAAGGGATCTTTTATTTCCAGGTATATTCAGAGAAAACACAACAAATTACATTACCTTGGTATTACCTTATCGTTTTGAGGTGTTGAGGTTTCCCTGTTGATGTGGATAGCACTTCCGCTCCTTGATTCCCAAAAATCACCTCCTTTTGCTCTTTTGTAGGTAGAAAGGAGTGGAAAAGCGGAAAAAAAAGGAATCCAAGGGTATTTTGGGGATGAAAAGGAGGTTGGGTGAGTAGGTAGGTGTTCAAAGGGCTAGGAGGTTGTCGGAGAGGCAGGGGGTCGACAAGGTCAAAAGGTATTTTCAAACAATGGGGGGTGGAGGCCTATTTATATGCAAAATTCCCGTGACCGCATTTCAAATGTAATCATGCCTTATCCGCATTTCAAATGCGGACAAGCCGCCCATATGCCAAAATCAGCGCAAATCTGCAGCTGTCGCTAGTTGGCGACGCGTGACAGTTTTCAGAAGGCCGGAACCGCATTTGAAGTGCGGACAAGGTACGTCCACATTCCAAATGCGGTCACGCACGTTTTTTAATTGCCGGATTTGAAATTCTTTATCCAATTCGGTTTTTGGTTCAGATTCTGTCCGATTTCTTTAGATATTTTGATTATTTTAATACAAAAGCTAGATATTCTTTATAAAATAATTATTTAATTTCTGATATTTATTTATTCTGTTTTTTGCTGCTGTTTTGCCACGCGGGCAGCTTTTCTAAAACTTTGACCAGCCATAACTTTCTCGTCCGACGTCCGATTCTAGCAAATTTAGTGTCGTTGGAATCAGCTCGGAATTCTCTATCCACTGAGTTAGAGTATGGTTGCAAATTCTATTTTTAGCAGAAAATCAATTTCTGCTCCCACAAGGTTTGACCAGCTCATAACTTCTTCATCCGGACTCCGATTTGAGCAAACTCAGTTGCGTTGGAGCCGTGTTGAAATTTCCTATCCAATGAGAAGAAGTTTGGTGGTCAATTTGCACCTGATCAAAAAGTCAATTTTTGGCCCCTCAGGGTTTGACTTTTCAAATCAGAATTTCATTTTCTGCATTTTAGAGGTGCAAAAATCAGGTGTCTACACATAGTACATTAGAAGGCGCCTCTTCTTTGTGCATTATCATCTCTATAGTCCTTCTAACGATCTGAAAACGCATCAAAATATAACAGTTACAAACTGTTCATCTATTCGACGGTCACCAATCATCAGAATGCAAATCTCTTGCCATAAACTAAGTCGTTTCCTTAGGCAACATAAAGAAATTCCTTCCCTAAATTCTAAATTTACACCGAAAAGATACAAAAGGAAAAATGAAAAAAAAAATCGATGACGATTAATAAAAACAGAGAAGAAAAAGAATCGATAAGAAGGTAGACCTGCAGTTGTGACCAATGATGATCGGGGTAGAATCATGTGATCGGTGGAGCATTTTCAAATGCAACTAGGAAGCACCGAATCAGAAACTTGCGATATTCAGGAGGGTCCTCCAGTCTTAGAAGGAACGACATGGCATTTTCACCACTACAGCCGAGGTAGCCCCACCCCTTACACTGGCATTTTTGCCGCTAAAGGCAGTGGCGAAGGCAGCAACGATACTATTGTGTCCGCTAAAGGTCTTGGTTACGGTCCGGGGAAGTCCGAAAAAACCCCGATCCGCCCCGTCGGTTGACGGGTCCCTTGGATCTCCCTGTTTCGAATCAACTTGGTCTAACTCACAATATTCCTAAGCCAAAGCATACACTCTCTATTTAAGTCTTGGTGGGGACCACTTGAAAGGTGTTTTCGGACTTCTCCGGACCATAACCGAGACCTTGAAGGGACACAATAGTATCGTTGCTGCCTCCGGCACCGCCTTCAGCGGCGGAATGCCTGTGTAAGGGGCGGGGCTACCTAGGCTGCAGTGGCGAAAATGCCATGTCGTTCTTTCTAAGACTGAAGGACCCTCCTAAATATCGCAAGCTTCTGATTCATTGCTTCCTAGTTGTATTCGAAAATGCTCCACCGATCACATTATTCTACCCAGATCATCATCGGTCACAATTGCAGGTCTACCTTCTTCTTGATTCTTTTTCTTCTCCGTCTTTATTAATCTTCATCGATTTTTTTTCATTTTTCCTTTTGTATCTTTTCGGTGTAAAGTTAGAATTTAAGGGAGGAATTTCTTTATGTTGCCGAAGGAAACGACTTAGTTTATAGTAAAAGATTTGTATTCTGATGATCAGTGACCGTCGAATCGATGAACAGTTTGTAACTGTTATACTTTGATGCGTTTTCAGATCGTTAGAAAGACTATAGAGATGATAATGCACGAGGAAGAGACACTTTCTAATGTAATATGTGTAGACACCTGATTTTTGCACCCCCAAAATGCAGAAAATGAAATTCTGATCTAAAAAGTCAAACCCTGAGGGGGCTAAAAATCGACTTTTTGATCAGGTGCAAATTGACCACCAAACTTCTTTTCATTGGATAGGAAATTCTGACATGGCTCCAATGCAACTGAGTTTGCTCAAATCGGAGTCCGGATGAAGTTATGAGCTGATCAAACCTTGTGGGAGTAGAAATTGATTTTCTGCTAAAAATTAGAATTTGCAACCATACTCTAACTTAGTGGATAGAGAATTCCGAACTGATTCCAACGACACAAAATTTGCTAGAATCGGAGGTTGGACGAGAAAGTTATGGCTGGTCAAAGTTTCAAAAAAGCTGCCCGCGTGGCAAAACAGCAGCAAAAAACAGAATATATAAATATCATAAATTAAATAATTATTTTATAAAGAATATCTAGCTTTTGCATTAAAATAATCAAAATATCTAAAGAAATCGGATAGAATCCGAACCCAAAACCAAATTGGATAAAGAATTTCAAATCCAACACTTAAAAAACGTGCGTGACCGCATTTGGAATGTGGACGCCTTGTCCGCACTTCAAATGCGGTCCCGGCCTTCAAGAAACTGTCACGCGTCGCCAACTAGCAACAAATGCAGATTCGCGCTGATTTTAGCACATGGGCGGCTTGTCCGCATTTGAAATACGGTCACGGGAATTTTGCATATAAATAGGCCTTCACCCCGCATTGTTTGAAAAGGCCTTTTGACCCTGTCGACCCTCTGCCTCTCCGACAACCTCCTAGCCCTCTGAACACCTACCTACTCACCCAACCTCCTTTTTATCCCCAAAATACCCTTGGATTCCTTCTTTTCCGCTTTTCCACTCCTTTCTACCTACAAAAGAGCAAAATGAGGTGATTTTTAGGAACCAAGGAGCGGAAGTGCTGTCCACATCAACAGGGAAACCTCAACACCTCAAAACGATAAGGTAATACCAAGGTAATGTAATTTGTTGTGTTTTCTCCGAATATACCTGGAAATAAAAGATCCCTTAAGCAAGTCCTTTTATTATTTTTGAGTTTATTTTTCTTCCTCTCATACTAACCATCTAGTCTCGTTTTGTATACTGAGGGAGTCCCCATGGTAAGGGGGACTCTCCATACGAGAAAAAAGGGAGGTGAGGTCTTGTATAAAGTGAGAGAAGAGGGTCCATGCTATCTTGAAGTTTTTTTTATATATTGATATGTTTTCTGTTTAAGGAGGGGTCTGTCCTCCCGAAAATCCGCTGTATTCCTGATCTTTTCTCTTCCTCTTATCCCTTCATTAGTTACTAATCTTTAAGCTGCTTCTTGCTTGCATGATAGCATCATCAAAAGTGAGTCATTTATGATAGAAAGTATGTATTAAGATTTTCATATTATTTTCACCATCTCCCTTCGGAGTCCAACAACACCATGTTAACTTTGGATGGTTGTTACTTGATTCATATGCATGATCATATAAGATGAATCAAATGCATGTACTTAGATGTTTAAGTAGATTTAAGCCTTGCTTGAGGCACCTTTTTTTTGGAACTTTCATGGGGATTCCCCCAAGGAGTTAGCTGGATGTGGTTGCATTTACCAAATTCAAATGGGAAGAACGTGATCCTTGTAGGGGTGGACCATCTTTCAAAGTATGATCATTTCATAACGATTACACAGCCACGA
Organism: Buxus sempervirens; assembly: GCA_947561395.2. Lineage (NCBI taxonomy): Eukaryota > Viridiplantae > Streptophyta > Magnoliopsida > Buxales > Buxaceae > Buxus > Buxus sempervirens. The sequence continues at coordinate 21,359,245 of OX387188.1, read as the reverse complement.
AAAATGCCAAGACCTATGTTGAACAAGTGGCTCGGCTCCACGATATGCCACAGAACATCATGAATGATCAGGATAAGCTCTTCACTAGCAACTTCTGGAAAGAATTTTTCGCATTACAAGGCACTCAGTTGAACATGAGTTCCGCTTATCACCCAAAGACTAATGGTTAAATCGAAGTAGTAAACTAATGCTCAGAACCATATTTACACTACCTCAAAAGTCAATGCCAGAAATAAATGGTGTCAAAAATTGCCTTGGGCAAAATTCTGGTATAACACCACTTTCCATAGCTATTGGCATCACCCATTCCAAGCACTGTATGGCCAACCTCCCCTTATTAGAACCCATTATCCACCGGGAAGTTCAATGGTGGATGAAATAGATCGAGATGAGTTATTACGGCACCTTAAACAGAATTTAGAGAGAGCCTAAAACTGTATGAAATAGCAAGCAGATGCTCATAGGCATGATGACTTGTTCAAGGAGAATGACCGGATACTCATGAAGTTGCAGTCATTTAGACAAAGTTCACCTTTCCGAAGAGCTCATCAGAAGCTAGCTAACAAGTATTTCGGGCCTTCTCGGGGTGATTGAGAAAACAGTCAACGTTGCTTATCGCCTCAAGCTACCGAAGCATTCCAAGGTACACCCTATATTTCACATATCTTGCCTTAAGAGACATATTGGCCAAGAAGATGTTCCTCTGTACACATCTCCAGTATCTACTGAAGGAGAATTGGTGTTTGAACCATTATTGGTCAAAGACTTCAGGTGGGTTCAGCATGGCAAAAAAATTGTAGCGGAGGCTTTGGTTTACTAGAAAAATCTACCTAAAGAAGAAGGCACTTGGGAATCTGTAACTCAGCTCTTTAACCAGTTTCCTAAACTTGACCTTGAGGACAAGGTCCGACTCCTTGGGGGGGCAAATGATTCAAATGGAAGACCCCAAAGGCAAAGGAAATCCAATCCCAAATATCTCGGGACGTTAGCACAGAAGGAAATGAAGGATGTAGGTGCTTAAGTCTAGTGAAACAATTGAAGACACAGGGCGCAAAGGTAGGGAAGTGAACGTTGCAAGAAATGAACGTTGATGATGACTCACTGGAGACTAGTAGGTTGTAGCGTAATGTCAAGGGTCTGTTACTTGAGTTGATAGGTTAATTATTATAAATAAAGAGTAAGTCAATGATGTGAAAAGTCGAAGTCTACTTTTGTTATCTCATTGAACTCCCACCACAAGTGGAGATATTTTAGTAAAACTTTCTTATTCCATATTCTGTCCTTGATCCCATCAAATGTTATAGTCCTAGATGTCAAGTGCTTAATCAACGAAATCTCCATAAGCCTTGGGGCTTTTGGAGCAACTGTTAGGCACATAACAAATGGCCAACCACCACATCTCGGGTTCGAATCTAGGAGGGGGCGACCTATAGGTTGTATTAAAATGCCTAGGTATTATGTGTGGGCATGGTGCTAAGTCATTAAATACTAATATGTGGGTGGAGCCGCCAAAAGAGAAAGAGATACCATCAAGTCAATGTCGATAGAGTGGGCCACTGTGGACATCGGCTGCAGAAGTGTGGTGGAATTTTACGATCCTAGATGTTAAGTACTTAACCTATGAAATCTCCATAAGCCTTGGGGTTTTTGGAGCAATGATTAAGCACATAACAAACCTCCTAATTGAGGAATGAAAATAAATGGGCTTCACCTTGGCTATGTTTGGAACCCTAGATTTGGGGAGAAAAAAAAATGCTAAAATTTTCTTTTCTCTTGTTTGGTTTAAATGAAGGAAAATAAGAATTTCTCTCCAAATTTTCTCTCCCTCTTTCTGTCCAATGTAAAAAAATTTCTCTCCAAAAAGATAATAATTTTGAAAGAAAAGAAAATTCACCATCACTTATCACTATTCACACCACCCCACCACTAACACCATCTACCAACACCACAACCCACCACTAGCCGCCGTCGCCCACAACCACCACCACCCAACACTTGCCACCACCATCATCACTGCCACCCCACCAACCTTACCAACACCCACCCATTCTCACTTGCCTACCACCCCAACCCATCATCTTACTAAAATATGTTTTTCTTTTCTTCTCATTTCTCATCTCATCCAAACATTGGAAAAGAAAAGAAAATCAGTATTTTTCTTTTCTTTTCTCTTCTTTTCTTTTCCTTTTTAGCTTTCTTTTCTCCCCAAATCCAAGGCTCCAAACACAAAGGTTAAAGTAGTGGTAGAAGATAAGGATCACCACCTAATCTAAAATACAAAGTTCAAATAGAAGGGTTCCAAGAAGGCGATGGCCTCAAGATGAAAGATATTAGTCTTACTGAGAAATCCTTTCCCGTTACTTCAATGGGCATTGTTGCGAACAGCAAAGTCATTCATGACGTTGCAGATGCAATACTGTTAATTTGGATAAACTTACAATAGTAGAGCTTCATAGGAAATAGTCAACAAGGAAGGCTCTTCTAAAGGATTAAATTTCAGGCTGTTCTCTAGTATCATGGAAAGAAAGAAACAACAAAATCCTTGACAGCTCTTCATCTTCAGTCTACTAGAGCATTCAGGTAACAGTGGCATCTTGAGCATCACAACATACAAAGTTTCAGGGACTATCTACTTCAGGGAGTTGAGATGTTGGGGAAGGTGTGTGCCTGTTTCACTAAAAGTGGGGGAGGTAAGACATACAATGACAATCTTTGGATGTAGGTTTCCTAATGCTCAACTTTGACGGAAGCTCTTTCGAAACCTAGGACCCTTTGGGTTTTCCATTTTTTTTTTTATTGTGTTTTGTTGGGGGACTTGGATCATCTGCTGGGTGCCCAGCACCGCTGGGCATCCAATATCCAATAATAACGTGGCACGTCACAGCCAAATTACCCGCAGCCCTGACACAAGCCACGTCATTTCTATTCTCTGTTTGAGTTAGACGGCGTTAACATCGTCGTCCTTTGAAAAAGAAAAAAAGATTTTTTTTTATTGGTTTCGTCAAGCCTCAACTGCAACGTACGTTCCAGATTGACTGAAGAGTTTGTCCCCCTTTCCTCTTCCTCCCACCTTCTAGTTGTTCACTTCGTATCCGCGTTCAAAGGCATAGCCTATTTGGCCAATTTCTTCCCCGCCGGATCCATGCTTGCCTTCCAACTATGATTACTTGTTTTCCCCAACAAGGAAGGTGTGATCCGATCAACCGGGTCATGACTGCAAGGCTTCTAGCTCTCTGTGGGTTTCAATGTTTCATTTTCCCCAAAAAGTAGCATGTTAGTGCTTGGGCTAGTATTGATATCCTTTGAGTGACGACCAGATCATTCCCATCCCTGATGAAAACACTATGTGGCTTCTCATCAATGACAAAGATAATTTCTATTCGTTTGAAGAAATAGCTCATGTTTTGGATCTCAGCAAGGTTAATTTCATATGGGCTGTTAGGTTTCCTGAGGGAGAGAAGATAAAAGTTGATGAAGTTCTACCAGAAGGCTCTTTAGAGAGAGTAGGAGAGAGGGGGATGATCTTGAAGAGTTGGGCTCCTCAATTAACAATACTGACGCGTTCTAGTATTGGGGGGTTTGCGAATCACTGTAGATGGAGGCAATGAACTAGGGTGTGCCTATCATTGCCATGTCTATGCATCTTGACCAGCCCTTGAATGCTAGGTTGGTGGCGGGGCGCAGGGGTGGAGGTCAAGAGAGCTGGGATGGATGGGAAGATTGAAAGAGGGGAGGTGGCGAAGGTGATTAAGGAGGTGGTGGTGGAAGAGAGAGGAAGGAATTGAGGAGGAAAACAAAGAAGATAAGTAAAGTGATGAAGAAGAAAGGAGATGAAGAAATAGATATTGTGGTGGAGAAGCTGCTTCAAAGTCTCCCATGGATCTGCGATGTCGGTTTCGGCAGTCATGAAGTACTGCGGAAACAAATAAATAAAATAAAAAAGGACACGTTGGCGACTACGGAAACAAATAAAAAAACATTTCTTTTTCTTAAAAGGACGCGCTAACGCCGTCCTCAAACGAAGAACAAAAATAACGTGTTTTGTGTCAGGGCTGTGGTGACGTGCTGGGTGCCCAGCACGCCCAGCGGTGCTGGGACCCCAGCAGATGATGCGAGTCCTTGTTGAGGGGGTGTGGTGGTGGTGGTTTCAGGAACTATTGAAGATCCATTATCTTTGCTTATAACAAAATGATTGCTGAGGGGGACGCTCTTCAGTCAAAAGTTTAGGTACACATTCACATGTACGAATAAATGTAGACACTTTTAAAAAAAAAGAACAAGAAGTCAGAAGAAACAAAGTTAATAATCATGATTAGCAACATAAAGAGAGAAAAAATGCACTTAACAGACATATATGACATAACTAAATCTCTTGCAATTGATCGTGCATATCTAAGAATCTATGCAGAGCAAGCGCCAAGCCCTGTTTTTCCACCATCCAAAAGGATATAATGAAATAGATAGGCAAAAGTTACCCAATCAAGCAGAACAGATTTCTTGTACATATCTCTATTTAGCAAGACCCTTCACAAACCCGTCACATGTGCTGCATTTCCAAATCCGAATCTAATGCTTATATAGGTCAGAGGGATAGACATGGAAGTTTGCTCAAGCAAAAGGGAACTTACCTTATTATAGCCATTACATAGTACATTATAAGGCGCCTCTTCCTCGTGCATTATCATCTCTATAGTCCTTCTAACGATCTGAAAACAAATCAAAGTATAATAGTTACAAACTGCTAATCGATTCAACGATCAACGGTCGTCAGAATGCAAATCTCTTAACTAAGTCATTTCCTTCGGCAACAAAAGGAAATTCCTCCCTTAAATTCTAATTTTACACCGAAAAGATACAAAAGGAAAAATGAAAAAAAATCGATAAAGATTACTAAAGACGAAGAAGAAAAAAAATTGAGAAGAAGGTAAACCTGCAATTGTGACCAATGATGATCGGGATAGAATAATCTGATTGGTGGAGCATTTTCGGATACAACTAGGAAGCACCGAATCAGAAGCTTGCGATATTCAGGGGGGTCCTCCAGTCTTAGAAGGAATGACATGGCATTTTCACCGCTGCAGCCGAGGCAGCGCCGCCCCTTACACCGGCATTCCACCGCTGAAGGCGGTGGCGGAGGCAGCAACGATACTATTGTGTCGGCTAAAGTGCGAGCGCCGTTGCGGTACAACCTCCACAGAACCTCCGGCACTCTACGCTTTTTCCTCATTGCAGCTTCAGGGAGACGCAAAAGGAAAAGGAAGACTTTACTGGGTAAAGTATCTTTGCGACTGGCGAGGGGCAGTCTTTTTCTCAGGTGTCCGTTCAAGAGAAGTTACTAACTTAATACAGTGACGTTCCTTAGGTTCCTGAATAGAAACACGATGCTGCGTTTGAAAAGTCGGTCCAAAAAGCAATATGCCAGAAAGTAAAGTGATATTATGGAAAGTGATGTTTGGATGTAACTAAAAGTTGTACGAAAACTAATGGAACATACTTAGATGAGCTGTTTCGTAAATGAGAATGATTGGGAAAATTTTTAATTTTACCCTTTAACGTACAAATGAAAATAGTTTGATAAAACCAATTGAGTTAGTAATAAAAAGTAAATTAAGAAAATAAACGACAATTACAAGATAAAGCAAATATGCATTACAGTCGTTATAAATCAAATCAAACAACTATTACCACTCATTTCTATTTGAATTGGATTCTGGGAGCAAAGCTTGGGACTAGTCTGGGTGGAGCCCCACTGTCCAAATGCAACATAGACGCTACATTAGATAGCGAGAAGAACTCTTTTTTGGCTTCACTTACACACTGCCACAAGAATCAAAAGTAACCAAGCAGCTTCTATTCATTGAATCAATCAATCCGCACAGATCAGATAATGAAGCGAAAAATCAAATAATAAAAACACAAATGCCAATTCTATGCTATTAAATATAAAATCTTCTCAACCTTCCTAAGATGCACCACCATAAACATTAGGGTTCGGGATCTTATGAAGCCACCAGGACGTATTCACAAGCCACGACTTCTATGAAGGAAGCAAGAATAAAGCTGGCAACGGGTCGGTTCGGGTTCGGGTCGGTCATAATCGGGTTGCGGTGTTGATCGGGTCGGTTCAAGTTGAACCCGATTAGTCACCCAATTATTTTTTTATTTTTTGCAAAAAAATAATAAATACCTCTCCCTTTGCAATGTGGTGAACCGTTAAGGAGCTGAGAAATTCCATGATTATAATATAGCTACTTTATTCGTTTATAGTCGGCCAATGGTAAAATATGGTGCCTTTTATCAAATAAGCATTCAATCTTAATAAGCATTTTATAAAATATGAGAAAAGGAGTTAGGAGCAGTTCTGTTGTGAGCAGCCGGAAATTCAATCAGAACTGCTTCTAATAAGCATTTTATCAAACAATATGACTGCCATATAAATCATCCATCCAAAACAGAAATACTTTAGACATGAATCAACCTCGAACCTCCTATTTGAACGAGAGAAACCTCAAGCAAACAAACACAATATGAACGAGAGAGATAGAGAGAAAGGGAAGAAAAAACAGCACCCATACGTGCAATAAGCGCCTAGATTTTCTCTGTTTTGATTCCATGAATATTCGACTAAACAAAGCCGAAATCAAAAAAGAGATCAACGCATTCCAACACACAACAAACGTTTCCATTAATGCGCTGAAAAATTCCACGCCAGCCACATGGATTCAAACATAAAGGCTAAAGCAGACAAGAACATACAATAAAACAGAAAAAGAAGCCATACTCAGACCGAGAATTTTTTGGAATTGGAGAGCAAAACACTGCTGTGCTTGGCAGCGACAAGAGACGACCACGTCGACCAGCTCCCGTCGGTTAAATAATGACTGCGTGCTTTGCCGGAAAGTGAGAAGTTGGAAACGAAGACTCGAAGTCTCGAAGAGGAAGGGCGACGCAGAGGAATGGAAGAGGAAGAGAAGAGCCGCCGAAGACGAAGAGGGCAACAAGAGGCAGGAGCGCAGTCGCGAACGAGAGCAAAAATGAAAGCCATAACGGGGTGACCCGATTACAGGCGGGTTGGGAAAATCCCAACCCAATTACCAATCGGGTCAACCCAAACCCGTTTAAATCGGGTCATTCGGGTTGACCCGTCGGTTTGGGTCGTATTTTGCCGACTCTAAGCAAGAACAGAGATCCCTTGTAAAGCAAACATAATAAGCCTCTACTCAGTCAATCAAAAAACAGGTTGCGATGGACGCAATAATAAAATTGTTACATGCATGTTTCAACCCAAAAAAAAAAAGGCTAAGAGCCTTATGAACGAAGAGGGTATATAAATGGAAGACACCATCTTAGATTTTATTTTCTTGAAATCAGCCAGAACATGGTTGAAAGTAACTTGATGGGGTCATAAAAAAAACACTACTTTCCGTGGGTCCCACACTTTCAAGCTATCCAAGCAATTGCATTTTGGCAGAAAGCTCGTTTTCTTACAATTTTTTCCACATAAATCAGGCTATCCTGAATTTGGATATTCTCCCATTTTCTGACTTCCTTGCCCCAATGCTTTTTTGTATTCAACTTTTATGGGGTCATGGGTCTTATGCCTACAATGTTAATCCAAACAAACGAACAATGTGAGAAATGATACATTTATGGAGACGAGGTCCTTCTCCAACTGTTGAAATACAACATATAGTTTCCAAACTATATGAGTGTTTGAATACGAGAAATTGCAAGAAAGTAATAAAGGATTCCTGCATTCTCGCATTTGGATGCTAAGGAAAATGAAAAAAAAATACTATAGTACTTAATTTGTAAGAAAATGCTTTATCCATTTTCAAGATGTTTAAACTGAAAGAACCTACATTACTAGTTTAAGGTTGTAATCCAAAATGCAACCTTAAACTAGTGGATGGCACATCCATACTACAAGCGGGTTTACATCGATTGTATCACCTAATCTTGTAGGTTTTTTTTTTTGTTGAGAAATTACTATTGTATTAGGATAAGGTAAAAGAAAAACAATGGGGATACAACATGTACGACAAGCAAACAGAAACCCCAACCTCGTTACACCTTGCATATCTTCTAGAATACCAAAGAAAGTGCTCCTAACACCCTACTACCTAGGCAACCAATTTGTCAAATCGTTGGCGGGCCTTAGCACGTGGTGGAATGAGGAGTTCATCCCACTAGCCAAGAGCCTTGCCAAACAAATCAAATGCTCTAAGGATCAGGGACCAACACCTCCATTAAGGAGCCAAGAAATCACAGTATAGGAATCTCCTTATTTCACCAAATTATTGAAAGTTATAACGAACTAATTGTAGACTTCTTAAACATTATAAGTAAGTTATATGTTGTGATAATGAACTAATTAGGAGATTAAAGTCAATATAAACAGAAGGGAGATGCTTTTTGGGCAGCAATTGTCAATTGAGAATCTGCAAGGTCACTTTATAGAAAAGTATAGATAAATAAGCTATGCTTAAAAGGAAAAGCTAAAGACAAGAGAACCTCGTATATCCCTTTAAGAAATAACAAAATCCTGGCTTTAATACTGTGCCCTGGGCCGCACCACGGGGGCGCATGAGAGTGCGTGCCTCCATTTGGGTAAATCGGGAAATTGGAGTCGCTACTGCCTGATGGGGTGCAGGCAGACACCTGAATACCTAGGTTTATCTACTGGTCTGCGGCTTGAGATTCTGACTAAGATCTCAGTTACAGTCCGGGGAAGTCCGAAAACACCCCGGTCTGCCCCGTCGGTTGACGAGTCCCTCGGGTCCCCCTGGTTCGAGTCAACTTGGTCTAACTCACCGTATTCCTAAACCAAAGCATGTACTCTTTATTTAAGTCTTGGTGGGGACCACTTGAAAGGTGTGGGTCCCCTTCCTTTTATTTGATTTTATCTTTTTATTCACTTGTGAGGTGGGTCTAGTATGGGCCCCGTTGGAAGGCCCATTGGATGCCATTTTGGGCTGAGGTCAAGCCCAAGTCCCGTTTGGGGTTACGTTGGATAACCCATTTATTGGATTAGTTTATGGGAAAATGATTAAAACAAGCATCATTTACAAAGTTATTGCATAAAAAGTCATTAAAAAGTCTTTCCTCCAAAAACAACCTACTTTATGAAACTATTTGCAAAGTAGTTCATGGATGTAATTGTAGTAATCGTTGGATAGGCATGAGCAACGGGCCATGCCGGTCCGAGCACGGCACGGCCCAGCACGCCACGGGCCTGGCACAGCACGGCACGCCCCAGTAGGGCCCTGGGGGCACGTGGCAAGCGGGCCCGCGCGTGGCGCGGGCTGCGCGTGCCCAACGGCAGGCACGCGGGCCAGCCCGCCTAAGAGCTAGCCGTTGGCTAGCTCTCTTTTCCACCCATAATATGCCCATTTTACCCCCCCCCCCCAACAGCCATATAACAGCTATATTGAGGGAGCGATAATTGTAATTGATGATTAAAAGACCTTTTCTACCCTTCCAACTGCAAAATAACAGTCATATTGAAGGGTAGAGGTGGTAAAAAGGCACTTTTAATTTTCTATAAATAGCCACACCCTTTTCCACTCCAAACCACACCACTTCTACAATCTCCTACTCTCTTCTAATTGATTATCAAATAGTTTCTTTGCTTTAATTGTTATAATTGGAAATTGGTGATACTCGATCTCTTCTAATTGTTCAAGCATCAAAAGTGGGAAATTGGACTCTAGAGGTTGAAGGCTTCAATTGCAAAGTTCAAGATTCATTCTAAAGAGGTATTCTTCTATTTAATTTTCCGATTTTAAAATTAGTATAAATATTATTATTATAAGTAAGTCTCTCCTTTTACCTTTCTTATAAATTAGTATCACCAAATATTTATTATAATATTATTTATTAAGAATTTTTTTTTTCCAAAAATTTGATTATGGACCCTAGGTATCCTTTGTTTTTTGACACTGAAGAAAGGGAATATCTTAGACCCCTTTCTGACCCAGTATTTTCTGATGATATAACCCAACCCCAATATAATGACCCTCCCATCCAAGATCTTGAAAAAGAATTACCTTCACAAGATATGGGATCGTCTTCCCTACCACCTAGGAGCACCAAGAGGAGTATAACCTCCGGTGTTTGGCTCAATTTTACAATTGAAAGTGTAGGGAGTGAAGAGAAGGCAGTGTGTAACCATTGCAAAAAACATTTTAGTTGTAAAGGCAAAGGTGGTATAGGCCACTTGAACCGGCATTTGCAGAAATGTCTTTCAAAACATGGCCAAATTGACCCTAAGCAAACCCAAATTTCTACTAGTAGTGTTGCTATGAGTAATTTTATTTTTAATCAAGAAGAAACTAGGCTTGAAATAGTAAAGTGGGTAATTCAAGAAGAATTATCCTTTAGATTAATAGATTCTAAAAGATTTCACCGTTTAATAACTAAATATTTAGCACCACAATTTAAACCTTTTTCACGCCACACTTTAAGAAATGATGCAATAAAATTATATGGAAAAATGAAAACTGCATTAATAGAAACTTTGTCAAACAGTACTTTTAAGATAGCTTTAACCTCAGATATTTGGACAAGTAGAAAACAAATAAGTTATTTAGCTATAACTGTACATTATATTGATGAAAATTGGAATATTGAAAAAAGAATAATAACTTTTGAACCACTAGATGCTAGTCATACTGGAATGAATATATCAAATGCTATAAGTAGAAATCTAAGAAATTATAAAATACACAATAAAACAATGGCTCTAGCACTTGATAATGCAAGTGCTAATAATGTTGCAGTAGGAATATTAAGACAACAATTAAACTTAAATATAGATGGAAGTTTATTTCATGTTAGGTGTGCTTGTCATATCCTTAATTTAGTTGTGCAAGATGGATTAAAAATTGTTCAACATCATTTAATAAATATTAGAGATGCAGTAAGATTTATAAAACAATCTAGCACAACTGCTAGAGAATTTAAATATTATTGTGAAACTTTAGGAAAGCAATATAAAAAAATTACCCTAGATGTTGAACATAGGTGGAACTCAACATATTTAATACTAGAAGCTGCACTAGGATTAAAACAAGAAATTACGATATTTTATAAAAGTAAAATGCCTGAAAGTGACTTAGAGGATCTTGATTGGCAAATAGCCGAAATTTTAAGAGATTTTTTAAAAGTTTTTTATGATGCAACAAGATATTTATCAGTAGTTTATTACCCAACATCCTCAAGTATTATAACTTGTTTATATCAAATAAGTATTTGTTTTAAACAATATAGAAATGTACCCATTGCTAAGGAAATTATCCTTGCAATGGAAACTAAAATTTTAAAATATTGGCAAAAGATGCCAAATTTATATTGTTTAGCTACTACAATGGATCCTAGGGTTAAATTAGGAGTTGAAGACTTAATAGATGGAATAAATGAAAATATGAATTCTACTTTTCAAATAGATATACGTAAAATAAGAAATCTATTAGAAAGACTTTTTTGTGAATACGATACTAGTAGTAGCATACAAAGTCATACGCGAACCCAACAAACACTACCAGATAATTCCCCTTGGAATTTTTTAAGTGGGAGAAGAAAGGGAAAACAACCAGCATATAGTAGTGGGGGATCATCTGAATTAATGATTTTCTTAGAAAGCCCCCCAATGAGTTTCAATACTATAGAAGAGCATAATGCTTTTAACATTTTGACATGGTGGAAGCAAAATTAGGTTAATTATCCTGTGCTTTCCGCCATGACACGTGATCTACTAACGGTTTCGGTGTCCACAGTTGCATCGGAATCAGCTTTTAGTGCAGGTAGACGAACCGTGGATGATTACAGGAGCAGATTAACGCCGGAAATGGTGCAAGCATGTGTCAGTCTTACAGATTGGTTAAGGGCAGAACTGAGAGAACAAGAATATGAGGATGATCAATTTGCTGGAGACTTTGATGATTTGAATATTGATTTTAGTCAACTAGAGTAGTCTAAGTTTTGTTATAATTTTTGTAATCAAAGTATAGGAATTGTACTTTCTCTTTTTTTTTTCTTTTAAACTGCAAATGATAGATAGATGAGTGGGTGCCAACCTAGTTGGGATGTGCTTATACTATAGTGATGCAGTATTATTTGTTCAAGTAATTATGTAATTTTTGCAAAGTCGTAAGTGTACTTGTGATAATTAATGAATTTATAATTTTTGAGCAAAATTTATCTCAATATGTGTAAGACAATTTTGTGAATAATAAAAGTATTTTACAGAAATTTTTTGGGATTTTTTGGGAATTTTTAAAGTTTTTTTTTAAATTTAAATTAATTGGCCCGGCGACCCACTGGGCTAGGCCTGGCACAGCACGCCTGCTGGGGCTTGCCGTGCCGTGCTTGGGTATTGGGCAAACGGGCCTGGCGTGCCGCGGCCCGTCAGGCCCGCAGTATGGCCGGCCCGCCGCCCATCCCTATCGTTGGATACCATCTCATTATTCAGTTTGGTCACACGAACATCTATAAGTATCCATCGATTGTCTAAAGAATATCCTACAAAGCAAGATTTGTATCCTCGATGCTAATAAGATATCTTCATTAACTTCGCAGATATAATTGTAGTAATTGTAGAATACCATCTTATGCTTCATGATTGTTCAACGACAAACTATTAGTATCCCTCGATTAATAGAATTGTATTCCAAGAATATAAATTGTATCCACTGGTTCATAGGATTGTATCCCATGACATAGATTAATCGAAATTTAAAGCCTCGATAAACATTTCGATTTCAATAAAATTCATTGATTAATCAGAAATATTAACAATCTATACACGTGGTAGCGGTATACAAGTGATACCGGTATACCCATTTATTGGATTAGTTTATTTGGTTTTTGGATTAATTAAACATATAAGGTAATTAGTGGGTTTAGATTTTTAATGGGCCCATTGAGCTTGCAGGTGGCCCAAGGGATTATCCAAGTTGCCCTTGGGGAGCCCATCTCTGAAACGGGCCCTGGTTTGGGCTAGTTGGGTGTGGGCCCCGTTGGAAGGCCCACAAAGCCTTATAGGGCCCAAGTCTCACGAAAAGAGGGTCTGGGCTTGCCCAGAGGCCCTAAGAGTCTAATTAACTTATTTAAGATGGATCTGGTGGGCCTAAGCCCAAGAAAGCAAAATTGGGAGCTTACTGGGTACCAACCGTAGAACATGTGCGAGCAAGGCCGAACCGCTTTATGTGTCCCGAATTCGACCCGAAATGCCCAAAGGTCCAAATTTCAAAGGGGGGCCAGGGGTGACTTTTTCCCCAATGGTCTAAGAGCTGCTATGGGTCACTGTGTTGACCCACAGTGGTTTGTTTCCTCCCAAATCAAACAAAACTTCATTTTTTCAAGGGGGATTCCAAGGAGGAAGAAGGGAGAAAGCTTGAGGCTTTCTCCTTAACTTGGCACATCTAATTGGGCATTGGAATAGGGACCATGAACGTCCCTGTTTTTGTGTTAAGAAGGGGGGTTTCCTTCCTTTGTCCTAGGGGGGAAGAGCAAGGTGGCCAGAAAGGCCTAGACCCCAATACTAGTCGGCCAAACCAATCATTCAAAAAACACATGTGACAACCAAGTAACATAAAACAAAGCAAACAAATATGGGGACATGCCTAAAATCAAAGATAGTAGGTGGGCTTGCTCATATGCATGCGAAGGATGGGTGGTTGAATAAAAGTAACCTAACATGCTTCTTGTATGTGCACATGCATGCATGCACTTGGTGTACTTAATGGGGTAAAGGATCATGCAAAATAGCATAAAAACAGCAACCATAAAAGGGGAGGGGGAGCATGCTAAGTGTCTTGAAATGGTACAAAGAGAAGGGGAGAGGGTAGCATAGCTTGGGGTATTTATGCGCAAGTATCATAGGTATCCATGAGGAGGGGGGAGAGCATGTGTAGCACTAAACAGCAGCCAAAAGCTCCATGGAAGGAGGGGGGATATAGGGGTCATGCCATTCAAAATATGCAAACAAAACTAACCTATTGCAAGCATGCTTCACACAAGAAAGACATCATCAAAATAGCAAGTCATGAAAGTAGAGGAAAAACCACTCAAAGAAGGGGTAATTGGGGTTAAATGGGGGATACATTGGATGAGGAGGGAGGAGGGAACATGCTCCCTTATTCGAATAAACAAAACAGTAGCTAAAAGACCTTTAAAGCATGGAAAAATGATCTCTCACCCTCCCTTTCGATTGACCGTACATCATCCCCTTACAATGGGAGTGTGACCATGCTTGTAGGGACATAAAAAAGGGAGAAGAAGAAGAAGTATACCAAGCATGCTTCAAAGGGAAAGTGAGAAACATGTAAGAACAAAGCATGCTCCAAATGAGCTCATAATCATATATGTCATATAAAACATGACGGGGAAGCTCACCTTGGGGTTCTTAGGCCTTCTTGAAGTGTGGTTGAACTCTCTTGAAGTAGGACAGCACCTAGGGCCCTCCTTCTTTTCTCCACCCAGCCCTCCAACTCTTTTCCAAGGTCTTTGATACAAGAAGGAAGAAGAAGGGAAAAGGAGGAATGAGGTCTAGAAGTGGTTTAATGGCCTTAGAAGGGAATGAGAGGGAGGAGGAGGGGTTTTCTCTTGTGGTTTTTTGGGAGAGTGATTTGAGAGAATGGGGAGAGATGGATGAGCAAAAAGTCTTCAAGGTGAAGTGGTTGTATGGGGTTCAATGGGGGTTTTAAGATGAGGTGATGTATGATGCATGAGAGAGGGGGGACAAAGAGAGAGAGAGAGGGGGGGGGATGCATGGGGTGATGTCTGAATAGCAGAGAGAGAGAGAGAGAGGGATGCATGGGGTGATGTGTTTGGAGGGGGCCCCACATGGGGAAAATGAGTTATTGAGGAGAAAGGGAGAGCACTTGGGGGAGAGAGATGTGTGGAGGAGGTGAGACTTGGGGGAATTTAGGCACATGGGGAATGAGTCATGGGAAAGAGAGAGAGAGAGAGCACATGGGGGGAAGAGAGAGCAAACATGTGGTGGGGGTTTGTTCTCTCTTTATTTATTTGTAAAAACATTATTTTATTCAAGATATTTCTTAAGATACTAACGAGATATTTTCTTTTGTTGTCATGTCCATCCTTTCTTCGCCATGTGGCAGATTTCTGCACAATTTGCTACGTGGGCAGTTTTCAGAAATCCCGCTCTAGAGCCTGAACTGCTCATAACTCTCTCATCTGAGCTCCGATTCTGGCAAACTCAGTTGCGCTGGAATCAGGTCGAGATCCTCTATCCACTAGGACAAGGTTTGGTAGTAAATTCCAGTTTTTAATAGAAAGCCAAAGCCGTGTCCGGAATCTTAATCTACTCATATCTCTTTGATCCAAACCCCGATTCTAGCAAATTCAATTGCGTCAGAATCATGTTGGAATTTCCTTTCTTTCAGGACAGAGAGAGCAGTTAATTTGGGTTTGAGCAAAGAGTCAATTTATGCTCCCTCGGGACTTGTTCTGCCCATAAATCCTTCATCTGGACTCTAATTCCGACAAACTCAGTTGCGTTGGAACCGCGCCGGAAATCTTCATCCATCAGGATAAAGTATGACAGTAAATTCAGCTCGAGCAGAAAGTCGATTTCTGCTCTCCCTGGGGGTTAAGCTGCCCACAAATCCTTCATCTGGACTCCGATTCAGGCAAACTCAGTTGCGTTAGAACTGTGTCAGAATTTCCTATCCATCGAGATAGGGCATGGTGGTTGATTTACACCTGATCAAAAAGTCAACTTTTATCCCCTTAGGGTTTGACTTTTCAGTTAGGGTTTTTATTTTCGGCACTCCTGGGAGGTGCAAAAATAAGGTGCTTACAAATACGATTAACATTTGGCAACTACCTCTTCGTAAGTGACAAGTTTATCATTGTCATATAAAGAAGTCTATAAGACAACTTTCAAGAATATTATTCAAAGTTTTTAAATATTACAAATTTGCTACTACACTTTTGCAAGATGAGTTTTCAAAATTTCCAAAACAAGTCATCGGATGATTCCCCAGTTTAGTGCATTTTTTAAATTTATTTGAAGAAAAAATCAATTCCCAATTGCAACCAAACCATCAGTTTGTTACAAAAACTCATTATATGAACTGGCACTCACTCCAAATCCTGGAATGAGTTCCCAAAATTAACAACAAAGGAGGCCTAAATATTCACCCCCACACATGTTTTTAGTTTTGGAAACTCATTTTGTAAAAGTGCCACATCATACTTGTAATATTTTAAAAAAATTGAAGGATATGCTTGAAACTTGTTTTAAAGACTTTTTATATGATAGGGTTAGACTTGTCATTTCTGAAATGTAAGTTTAAGTAAAAACAATGGCAAACATGTAATATTTATAACCTTTACAATAATCAAACATACTTCACCAAATGGTCTGACCCACCTATTTTCAACTTATGCAAATTCATTTGGAATCATAACGCCAAACAAGGCCTTTGTGCTAGAATTTTTCTTTTTATATGGGCTCACATTAATTGTATTATTGGTTTTATAAAAAAAACAGGTTGAATATATAGTCCGTGATGATATTACTAGTGACCCAATATTATGAGTGATCAATTTAATTGGGTACGGTGTTCTCATTCTGTATATTTTATATGTGATATAAGTTGTATGTAGTCCAGGAGATTATATTGGATTAGGAGTCTCCATAGAATCCTATTCAAGATTGATGACTTTAATGGGAGGACTATTTATTATAAATAGCCTAGGTCCCCTCTCCTCTCCTAATTTAACTGACAGAACATAACGTATTCTGATAACGGCTCCCATCTGACGAGTTCTGATAAAGTGGAGTAAGGAGAGGAAGAGCTAGCCCTAGCCAATATTATTTTGCAGAAAAACAAAGTAAGAAAAGTAGCCATGTCTTTCGTAGGTAAGCCCAAAACTTGGTTTAAATTTTATTCTAGATCAAGCATGTGAATAATATTGAAATCTAATACTTCGTGCATTTTTTGAAACTCATTTTTTAGTACACTCATTATAGAATTAAAGCCAAACAACCGTTCGTGACAAGAACTGATTTAAGAAGTTCCCATAGTCAATGCCAAATGACACCTAACACTATTGTTGGGATTTTGGCTGAAGTGGTAAGATTTTGCTAGTTTCCAGTTAAATATAGAGATGAGAGCACATATCCACTGTAACAATGCGCGATAAACATGTGATTAGCTCATTATTTTTTAAAAATAAATGGGATTTTTTCTTTCATGCCTTTAATTTTTAGTATTTTTATTTTTATACCCCTGCATTTTGAAATTTTGTATACATGATTATAGACTGTTCTTACTTATGTAACCTAAATGTTAAGTATACACCATTGACTTTAGTTCATAAATTTCAAAGACTAAAATACCCAATCTATTTTTTAATATATTACAAAAATAACACTAGGCGCTAATGTAGCATCTACAAACCTTATCTCCAATCCTCTTCGTATTTTTTAATTGCCTTTTAGAAAAGCTGCATCATCTCCAATTGTCTTTGTTTTTTTTATAACTAGCAAGGTGCACTTGCAATTCTGCACGAGGGAACAATTTTGTAACTGTCCAATTTTAAATTATAGGTAGAGTTTTCACTATTGTAACCATATATTAATGACACCGTTACAATGAATGGTAAGGGCTTTTTGGAGAAGTTCTGCATAGTTGTTGGTAAGCTTCCCAATGGCCTATTCTCTTTATATATGGTATAGATTACTTTTAGAAAAATTGCATATTCTTTATGAATGACCTTTCACTTAAGCCTTCATCTTATGCTTTTTGAAATCTCATCTAGTACTTCACAAAGTCAACACTAAAGAAGACTAAAGGTATCTATATCTTTCTTTTACTCTTTTCTCTCCTTTGCATATGATAAAACAGTAAGTTGGTCTTACTCCTCTCTGATTCATGTAATAACAAGGATTTGTTTTCTGCATTTTCAAGGAGCCCTATCGCAGACCATGTAAACCTTTTGTTGAAACAAAACAACTCCATGGCTCAAAAAGACATGCTAAACAGTTATATTTATATATCTATATCAATATCAAGGTTACAGATATTGCTCATTCATAGTTTACTAGTAGGGTGTACGTTTAGGACATGTGAGGGATACAAAACTGTTGAAGGTATTTTTGGAAAGTGAAAAGGCTAGAACATGTTAAGAATAAGAAATTATTGAAACTTTTCTTTTGAAATGTGAAAAATAATGTGGATAAAAGGGTTAGGACACAAAAGGGATAAGAAATCATTGAAGGGTATCTTTTGGAAAGTGAAAAAAATGGAAAAGACAAAGTTACCCACCTAAATATAGAAGACAAAATGACATTAGAAGGGTTATTGTCGAAAAAAGGCATTTTTTTGGCACGCTTTCCATGCTTGTGTTCTCTTTGTATATAGTATAGATATGTTAAGCCATGTTTTGTATATGACCAAGGGTTTTAGTGCTTCATAATAAGATTACAACTTGGTGTGGTTTGATCCTATTTTAGGTTAACTTAAAACCAAACCAAGATTAGTAAATGCTAATCCAAAAACAAACTGAATTCAATTAAGAATTGATATCCCTCCAAAAATCAAATCTAATATAAATAGAAAGCTTCAAACCCAAATTCAATCTAACTTGGGGTGGATTAACACAATTTTTTTAATGTTATATTTTATCATTGTTGGTCAGTGTATATAAACAAACTTATTTGTTATATTATATCTACCATGTTAAAATTATTACACTTCATAAATGATTTTGGTATCTACAAGATGAATCATGCAAGTTCTAAATTTAAAATTCTTCTCGTACACAATGGAGGAAGATTTTTGTCTAGAAAGTATGTTGGAGACACAAAACCTGTTTCGACTATAGATAGTTATCATTGTACATACATTACATTCTTGCATAGTCTACTTGAGAGAAGTGTAATATCAATAAGATTGCTACCATTACCATCAATTATAAGATACCCGATTTGGATATAATGGATCCATGGGAACGATATCATCAGATGTAGAGGTGATATGGACGTTAAGAATTAATGATGGCCAAAAGATTATTCCTAATTATATATCCTAATTATATATCATTTATAATATGGGATTCTAGCAAGTCCAAGTTGGTTGAATATGGTAGAGAATGGGATGGCAATGGAAGTTTGAATGTTAATCATGCAGGAGGAAAGCATAGAGATATAAAAGGATATAATGCTTTTTAATGTGAGATTGAGGACGAATACAGGATGACTATCAAAGAAATAATAATAAATTTGATAGCGATGAAAGTGATGCTTGGTTAGCTTGCATTTCAAATTCTAGTTATGAAATCCCCATATAGTTTAGACACTTGTAAATACCATAAAGTTGTTAGAGTTAAATTTAATGCAAAAATCAATGGTGAGAATCCACAACTTTGCACAAAAATGTGCTTAACAACTATTGATGATTTCCGTAAAGCATTAAAAATATATTGCATTATGCATTCATTTGACCTTGATTATATACAATGTGAACTAGGAAGGGTAACAACATGATCTAAGGAAGATGGTTGTCCATGGAGAAAACATGAACTAGGAAGGGTAACAACATGATGTAAGGAAGAAGGTTGTCCATGGAGAATACATGCTTCATTGATGGAAGATGGTTGCAATTTTCAAATAAAAACTTTACCTCAAACAATTGTCACCATAGGACCAGTGAAGGAGTGAATCCTAGTGTAACATACCACTAGATTGCATATATAGAAGATAGACAACTACAACGAAATGTAGATATGAAAGTGACATGGTTTCAGGTACAATGTAATTGTTTTCTAACATGGTTTCAGATACAATGTATTTGTTCTTAATAGTATGTATTATTGCTATTTGTCTCCTCGTATAGTTATCATAACTAATTTTTTTAGGAAGAATTCCAAGAAAAGTATGGTCTTACTCTATCATATCACAAGAATTGGAAAGGTATGAAGAAAGCTAACGAAAAGATTCATGGGTCATGGGTTGAATCAATTATTATGGTTCCAAGACTTTGTCATGCTATTCTTAAATATTATCAAGGAAGCACAGCCATGTATTCACTAGAGGAAGATAGATCTTTTAAAAGGTTGCTTATCTCATTTTACACATCGAATATTGGTTTTTAAGAAGGATGTCGACCATTTCTTGGCTTAGATGGATGTAATTTAAAGAGAAAATTTAAAGGTAACTACTCTTGATGGAAACAATAGTTTGTTTCCAGTTGCTTTTGCTATAATAGAAGTTGAGAACGGTCCAAATTGAATATGGTTTTTAATATATTAAGGAGTGATAGAAATTGAGAAGAAACGAGCATTTATAACTAATAGACAAAAGGGGATTGTAGATGTAATAGATACAGTATTCTCTATTGAAGTAAATCATTGATTTTGTGTTCAGCATATGTATAAAACTTTAAGATTTTGCACACAGGATGTAGCACCCCGAATTTGGATTTGTTCACTAAAGATATAAACCCAAATCCTGGCATTATGTTTGGGCCAAAGCAAACTAAATTTCAGAATTAATCAATAATTAATCATCATGGTATGGAAACATAGGAATTAAACACTAAAACTAAATCCTTTTATTAAAATAAAAATGTTTATGACAACAATTAACAAATAAATTCACTAAATTTAATTCTGGAAATAATGGTTCAACTACATCTCTTAAACTCACTCCCTAACTCAAAAAGTATCCATAAACTAAAATAAAATCTCCTAATAACAAAAATCCACTATCCTATATCAAACAAAAGTAGTCGCGCTCTACGTAATCGTCATATTTCACTCGATGTCTCTACCTCGATATTCAAGTCCTCTCTTGGGAGTATCTGAAAACAAAACAAAAGCAAGTATGAGACATAATATCTTAACAAGTACACCATGCATAAATAAAACATTTTCTTACAATTTACAAAACATAGCATGATGTTAGAAACATATAACATTAATAAATAAACCATGTGTAAACAATCTCCATCATAAACAATTTCATGTTCAAATTAAAGTCCAAGTATAAATCAAATCATAAGTTTCATTGTTTAAACAAAATCCATGCGATATGTGACATCACAGGACTCACAAACTAATATATTTTTGCAAAGCTAAGACCTGCCCAAATTTGCCACCTCCCAACCTATGTGTGAAGCCGAGATACACGATCATCGTCCTATTGCGGATCACCCAACCGAGGTACATGTGGGCCGGTATGTACAATCCAGTCAAATTGCAATATATCTAAATATAACCAACAAAAGAAAATAGCAGACTGAGATATACGGTGGGTAACCCAAGGGATTACCTTGCCAAAATACACGAGGGGTTGGATTGCTACAGCACAACCAAATACAGGAAGGCCTCACCGAGATATACAATGGAAGCATGGTCAACTAAACAAAGAGTACTCTGCTTCACTATCTAGCTAAACTGTGGATCCATAACAAGCTATGCTTGCAAAATGCTGAAAAAATATACGGAAATTCACTTTTCTCTGATACCAATTAATTTCTAACCAATCATAAGTCAACTCCAAGATACATGGAGGAAACACAAAGTCTCAATCTAAGCTACATGAATGAGAAAACAACCCACTCCGAGATACACTGAGGGAAAACCAATAGCTCTGCCTCAAAATCCTTGAAAACCAATTCAAATAGTTCCAATACATGTGTAGGAAAAATCCAAATCAAACCATTTTGATAGAAACCCATTTGACAAATTAAAAACCCAAAACTATTTACTTTTAGCAAAACGTACCCAAAATCTTTCTAAAAATTCCAAAAATACTTTTACCAATGCAAACACCTTCAAAATACCCTAATCTAGTTGATCCTTGAGTTATAATTACATAAAAATAAGTTTTGAATCAAAAACTAAGTCATTATGATCAAAATTCTGAAAATCTGGGAAGGAGCGCTTGAGCCTAGGTCGGGTAGCAATTCGAGCATACAGAGTAATATGAATCTGGACGATGAGTGCTCGCTATCACGCTCGTGTGATAGATAAGGCGGAGTGAATTTAAGCTTGAAAATTTTTAGATTGGTTCTCCCTCTCCACCACCTATCCAAATCAAATTTCATTAAGTTGAATATGACTTCGACATTGGGCTCAATTTTGATACCAAAATCGAAGAAAAACACATTTTATATGAAAATTCAAATCTTTTTAAATGTCATGAGAAGAATGTTTTACAAAATTTTGAAGTGACCAATCTTATGGACTTTGGAGCCAAAGATGATCCGCAGTTTTCACTTGAAAGCAGCAAGTACAGAGATTTATTTCATAAAAATGCAGAGAGGATTGCATCACTTGCTCGTCAAGGAAAAGCAGATGGAGAAGAAACTGAATGATGAAATTTTTGTATTTGAAAATGACTCCTAGTTTGCACTCTGTATTGGAAAATATGGAAAGATTTGGTTTCTTGGTTAAGATATGAATTGCGATTTAAGAGGTTGATCCAGTGAGAAGGATGTTTTATGGTTGAAATTTTATCTTCACAGGTGGCGGTGATTAAAAAAAAAGCAAAGAAAAAAAATCCTGAGCTAGTCATATAGTACAACTCTACCAAGTCTGAAAATTCAAACTTTTCTTAAAATGATAAGAGGCCTTTCTTTCTTATATCCCCAAAATTTTTGAAATCCTTAGTTAGACCTTTTGAGCTTGATAAATTTTTCCAAGTAACCTAAACTGAGAATTGTAATCCCACACTGAGGCAAATTTATTAAGGCATAAAAAAAAGAATGAAGGGACAATTTAAAAAAAAAGAGGGGATCATTATTGAAGTTCAAATGGGATTTTGAAGATGTTTTCAGAAAAGGGGACAAAAAAAATGAAAAAAGAGAAAAAAAAAAAGGAAAAAGAAAAAGGAAGAAAGAAGAAAAATAGATCATCAAATGCTATGAGATATTTGGAGAGTGTCTTCAAAATTGTGAAGAGGAATGGAAAAAGAATTTCAATACTGGGGTATAAGTTTTAAATGAAGAAATCAAAGTGGAGGAAGAATTTAATTACTGGGGGCAGTTTTGTATTCATTCCAAGGGAAGAAATGCTTTAAGAATTACAATTTCAGTTAACCCATTTAATTATATGGTATTTGAGACTTTTATTCCTTTTCTTTTTAAACAAACACTAAGCCTTCGTTTCGTTCCATTCATAAGTCTTGATTAAGAAATTTTGAATTAAGGCAGTTTTGACTACATGGTTGCTGGTGATGAAGGATTAAAAAAAAGGGAAAAAAGGAAAATATAGTGAAAACCCGGAAGGGCGCTACATGGCAAATAATCAGCTATCTACAAGAAGGAGAGGAAAGTCCAGAATTGGCATGGATCCAAGTGAAGTCCTCAAGTTGGTGGTTATACAGTCACTCTTCAAGTGATTGAGGAAAATTCTCTTTTCAAGACTGAAGCAACATAATCAGAACTATGATATGAAGCATCTGTGAACAAGTTGATGGCCATCAAAATTGCCATTAGGAAATTGTTGCTGAAATTAAAGTCATAAATTCTCATATCATGGATACAATGGAGAAACAATTGCTCTTCAATTGGATGGAGGAAGATGTCTTTCTAGACTGGGGCAAAATAGTCAAATTGAAAGAGTTGTCATATCTGGAGCATCAATTGACAAGCCGATGGTCATGGGAATGATTCTAAAGGTTTCTAAGGCTTATTTTGGTCTTTCTTCATTTTCTGAAATAATTTTCTCATTATTCAACTTGATTTCAATTCTTTTGAATTATATGCTAATAAGTGATTGGATCATTTTTCAAAAAAATATAAAAACACTAAAAAGCAAAAACTATATTTTTGGCCTATGATGAGCATCTATATCTTTTCATAAAACATTAGTTTTGCAAGCATTAGAGAATTCTGAGGCCACTAGTATAAAACCTATTTTTTTATTCTTGTATTTGCATTCTTTTACTAGGGTTTCTTTTTGAAAAGGTAAAAAAAAAGAAAAAAAAAGAGAGACAGAGAGAGAGAGAGAGAGAAAAAAAAGAAAAAAAGAGAAAAGGAAAAAAGAGGATCATCTTTGTTGGGGGCAAATAATTCTTCAAGCAATCAAAATCGAGGCATGTTCATCGTCTTTCCCTCTGGGTTTTCATTGAAATGAATTACAACATCTAGAAGAAGCAGTCAAGGCTTAGTCTTCAGATTTGAAAAAAAAAGAGAGAAAAAGCTTCGAAGCAGTTGCATGTTTTCTCCTTTAAACAAGGGTTTCCAATTCCTCAATCATGAAGAAGGATTTTACTGGGGTAATAAGAAGGAATGAAGAAGAGATCATGGGTAGTAAGGGCATGAGGTTAGATCATCAGATTATAATTCTTAAATTTATCAATCAAGAAGAGGGCATTCACTTAGGCAGTTGAAAAGCATGAAGGCAAGTTATGAGCAGCAAGGGCACATATATCATTATTGAGAGAGCAAGAAGATGAATAAGCAAAAGCAAGTTGCAGAATATTCAAGCACAGGTTTGGGCATCACATGGCACCCAGATATGTCAAATAAAATCAATCAATCAAGAAAATTCAATAAAATATTTCTTTCCTTATTGTTGATTTGTAAAGTGAAAAACATCAAAAGCAATTGAGTTTGCAGAGGTCAATTTTAAATCTACCTTCTTTTCGAAATTTGCTTGTCTCAGATTTCTTTTCATAGTCACGGGAGCTCCAAGAAATCTGAAATAAGGAAAATATGTCACCCCATCAGACTTCAAGTAGGGGTTTCATTGGCTATCTTCAAATCCATGTTTTTTTACCACTCCTTTGTTTGACCAAAGCAAGTTCAATTAATGAGATGTCTTTCAAACGTGCAATTTTAAGTTGTGTCTGTTCTTTACTGTTTATTGTGTTGCAACTCCAGTAAAGAGGGGCTATTGTAGACACCCAAAAATTGCACAATTTTTGATAAATCTTGAAGGAGAGAAATATTTTATTGGAATTTTCAATTCTTAGCATTGGGTTTGAGATCCTTAATCCATTTGAATCCAAAACCACAAAGGAAAATGCCCAAATTCAATCTTTTGCACAAGTCAAACTTTTCCGGTTGAATTTTGTTGACTTTTGACCCCAAAAAATGAAATATTTTTTAAGGCAAGATTTCAAGATAAATTTTCTCGGTAATCAGGTTTTTAGCAATGTTATTGCATAAATGAATTTTTTGAGCCTTAAATCTTGACGAATACCTTGGTATTAACATGTTGAATCTTTTTACCGACCTAAAAACCGGAATTTAGCCTTGAACAAGAAAGTTGACTTTTTATTCACTTGGAATTTGGGTCTGGAACTATTTTTAATGGATTCAAATGGGGGGTGTTTGTTTATTTACATGTAATATCTTAAGTAAATGGAGATTAAAAAATATGAGGACATTGACTTAAATGATATTACATGTAAATAAGTATTGTTTGTGCAGATAAAAAGGGTCAAAGCTCTGTAGAACCTGTGTTGACTGCATTTGGTATGCGGATTTGCCTTCACCACATTTGATCTGCAGTCAAGGCATGACCACATTTGATCTACGGTCAAGGCATGACCGCAATATATATGCGGTTAAGGCATGACCGCAATATAAATGCGGTCACGGACAATTTTGTGCGTTTTTGCAATTGTTCGATTTCTGAGCCTATTTACACTCCTACCTCTCTCTAGGAGAGGTGATCTTCTATTTTTATCCTCCGTGGTTTATTAGATTTACTCCAACTCAGGCTTTGAGACTGAGTTGGAACATTTTAGAACCCTATTTTTGGTATACCCTTAGGACCAACCATGCCCCCGGGTTTGCCTATAAATAGAGGGTCTCACCTCAAGCAAATGGTTGAGGATTGAAGCTAGAAGAGCTCCAAGTGAAGAAGGGAACCCCTGCCTCTTTGCTTTCTCAAATACAGGTAAGCTTCTCCTCTTCTTTTCTTTTTTGTTTTTAAATTCTAGGATTATTCTGTCTTTTACTTTTTCTGTAGAATAAGGCCTATGTATGGTTGTAACCCAAACGTACCTCCAAGTACCTCAAGACTACTCTCTAGCCGTAAAACGTGAAGAGAGAGCTAGGGGAAAGGAGAACAGGTGGATCCGTATGATAGACCCTTATGTGTTGTAATCCTTGATATGAATCTTTTAAGTACTTTGTTTGTATTTTGTAGTAGTTTATTTCTGAAATATGGAGGAATACCATGGATCTATGCTGTTCATAGCATTAGATCTCATTTTTCTCCTAAAGTTTTGATTTTTCACATTGTTTTCTTTCTTTTGGTTATTATTAGGCTAGGATTTTAGGTCTACCATAATCAATATGGTAGATCTGAAATTAGAAACCTTAAAGTAACCTCTAGGGTTTCATAAGGTGACTTTCAAGTTATTTTAATCTTTGAGAGATGATCCTATGGTCTAAACTCTCCCTTTTGATGTTTTTTATTATTAGGCTAGGATTTTGGATTTACCATGATCAATATGGTAGATCTGAAATCAGAAGCCTTAAAGTAACCTCTAGGGTTTCATGAGGTGATTTTCAAGTTATTTTAATCTTTGAGAGAGGATCATATGGTCTAAACTATCCCTTTTGATGTTTTTTATTATTAGGCTAGGATTTTAGATCTACCATGATCAATATGTTATATCTGAAATCAGAAGCCTTAAAGTAACTTCTAGGGTTTCATGAGGTGATTTTCAAGTTATTTTAATCTTTGAGAGAGGATCCTATGGTCTAAACTCTTCCTTTTTTGATGTTTTTCATCAACACGAGGGTATTGGGTTCAAATCTCTCAACTCATAAGAGATTTGGTCCAGATTTGCACCCTAAATAGTTCAGGTTTATTTCTCATTGTTTTTTTTTGTGAAAAGATTTTTACTTCTATCAGGATGATTTTTCAATACCTTAATGATTTAACCTAAGGCTAATTTTCTAAGTTTTGCTTTAGGTTCATTTTCATTGATGCTCATTTTGATTTTTTTTACTCAATCATGAAACCCTCAAGATGGGACGTCCTTTTTTATTG
The DNA here is from genome assembly GCA_947561395.2 of Buxus sempervirens. NCBI lineage: Eukaryota > Viridiplantae > Streptophyta > Magnoliopsida > Buxales > Buxaceae > Buxus > Buxus sempervirens. The sequence goes on along the minus strand of OX387188.1, from coordinate 21,332,251 downwards.
AGCCCCTGTGATGATCAGAAAGTCATTCAAATTGATTTTCCATGTGTCACATGTTCCACACAAACAAGATAAATTTTATTTAAAAACATCATATTAAATAAATAGAAGGGACGTTCCAAAGAAATAAATATATGGGAACAAAATATTTTAATAAGAAGGGACTATTGGTATATTGGAGATGGCCCTTTATCCAATATTACCTTTAACTAAATTTAAATTATAAGATTAATCCTTATCTTTTCAGAGTCCTAGAATCCCATAATTATCTTTAACTAAACTTGCTGAATCTATTGGTGTCTCTTTGTCAAAAGATCCTTGAAAACTGTTAAACAACTATTGCAATTCTTATCAAAATAGACCTATTAAGTGTTAAGTATTTTTTAATATATATTTGGATAAAACATTAGATACTATTAGTATTTAATATATCATATATAACTAAACACTTTAAATATTTAAAAATTATTGCAATTAAAATGATGTCATATAAAAGGTATTTTTACCTGTGCTAGCTATTATAACTAAACATATTTCAAAACAAGTTTTCATATGTGAGAAAATTGAGAATGATGTCATATATAACTAAACACGTTAAAATATATCTAAGATTTTCAATATTAGATATAAGAGAGATAATTAAATTTTGTCTTATAAAAATAATATATGTTCACGTGCTTAATATACGAACATTTTTTCTTATTTTTCTTAATATCTAATATTGGTTACTTAATATGAGATATTTTCTTAATTAAAATTTTTTAATATCTAATAATATATTTTTGATAACCCTATAGGGACTAGACACAATTTAATATTAAGTATTTTTTAATATTTGAACATTATGAGTTTTAAGTATCAAGTAATATCTTAAGATACAAACAAGATAAAAAAAGAAAAAGAAAGATAAAGATATAAACATATGATAAATCTAGCTAAGAGGAAAAAATATAGGAAATAAATAAATAAAATAATATAGGAAAGAAACGTCCATAAAAAAAATAAAATAAAGATATATAACAAGAAGATATATTTAATAGAAAAAATAAACACATATTATGAAATGAAGGAAACATATATATATATACACTATTACTAATAAATAAATATAAGAAGAGTATAATTAATAAGAGTAAAATATGAAGTTAAACGGCCGTTAGATTATTTTTTTATCAACTCCGTGACTTAATTATCACTAATATCAAAATATCATAATTTATTAATCAAAACAAGATTATCTAATAAAATCATAATAATAATACATTTTAATAAAATGGTGGGTGGGGTGGGGGTGTGGTGGTGGGGTGGCACGGGGGTGGCGATGATGGTGGGGTTGTGGGGTGTCAACGACGGTGACAACTGTGGGGTGGCGATGGATGGTAGGGGTTGTGGCAGGGTGGAGGGTGGTGATGATAGTGGGATGGTGTAGTGGATGGTGGCAATGGTGGTGGGGCAATTGAAGTGGTGGTGATGGTAGAGGGGTGGCAAGGGCAACGGTGGTGGTTGGAGAAGTAATGGGTTTTCTTAAAAAAAAGTTAATTTTAAAATTTTCTAGGCACATAATTTTTAATGTCATTAAAATCTATCTCCACTAACTAAGCATGATAATTTTAATAACTAATTAAAATAATAGAGAAAAATCATATTTCCAAACAAAGATATAAAATTCAATCTAACTCAATTTTTATTATTATTATAAACACCCAAAGTGTTTAAGTTTCAAGAGAGAAAATTAAAATTTTTTTTTCGTTTTATATAGAATTATGACATAAACCATATTATAAAAGTTCTCCTTCTTATTTATGATCATAAATCGCTAGAACATTTGTTAAAAGCGTAAAATAAAATTATTTGAGTAATCTAATTTAAATTTGTATAACTTATCAAAAATCTTTTAATCTTTTAATATTTTAAAGTTGAATCTTAATAAATTATATATTGTACATTATTTAATAATATAAAAGCTATTATACATTATTTATTATAATTATTTGATAATATGTTATTTAAAAAATATTTCCCGTGCTTATCGCGGGGAAAACAACTAGTAATTTATAGAAAGTATACTAATAAAAATTTTAATTTTTAAATTCAGAGAATCGTTGTCGTATTCACACAGAAAGAAGGGACTAGGAAGTTAGTGATAATTTTCGTTCCAGGGTTGAGAAGCCATACGCCTTCAGAGGAGGAAAGAGTATACGGACTAGTTGCAGGTCGAAACCTTCAAACTGGGAGCCCTAATCAATGAAAAATCCTAGTCACTACTCTGTTGAAGTTTACGGTTAGGGTTTTCCTCAGCAATAAGGATGGAGTATGCAAACTCTGCAAACCACGCTCCAAAGCGAAAGCGGGTCGACGACGATTCATCGTTCGAACACAATCTCCCAGTCGAAAATGGTGTCAACGATATCGATCTCTCCCTCCTTGAAGCCTTGGAGAAATCTCAGAACTCCGTAGAAGTTCTTGACATCCGAACCCTAAAGAAGCTCGTTCTATCCTTCGAGCGCCGCCTCCGAGACAACCTCGAAGCTCGCTTGAAGTATCCGGACCAACCCGAGAAGTTCGCTGAATCCGAATTCGAACTCCACGAAGAGATCGATAAGCTCAAAATTCTTGCTGGTGGTCCGGAGCTCTACCCGGAACTTGTGAACTTGAACACGATTCCGTCGATACTGGGGTTGTTGAGTCACGATAACACCGACATTGCGATCGATGTTGTTGGGTTACTCCAAGACCTGACCGACGAAGATGTGTTGGAGGATAATGATGAGCCTGCTCGAATCCTTGTTGATTCGCTGATTGAGAACAATGTTCTGGAATTGCTGGTTCAGAATCTTGGCAGGCTTTCTGAAACGGATCCTGATGAAATGACAGCTGTGTACAATACGCTTGCGACAATTGAAAACATGATCGAGGTGAAACCTGCTGTAGCGGAGCTAGTTTGCGAAAGGACGAAGTTGATGCGGTGGCTATTGAGCAAGATAAAGGTTCGGGAGTTCGATAGTAATAAGCAGTATGCTTCGGAGATATTGGCGATTCTCTTGCAGAACAGCACTGCGAATCAGAAGAGGTTGGGGCAGATGAATGGTGTGGATGTAGTGCTTCAGGCGGTTGCACTTTACAAGTCGAGGGACCCGAAAACCCCAGACGAAGAAGAAATGGTGGAGAACTTATTTGATTGCTTATGTTGTTTGCTGCTGCCATTGGAAAACAAGGAGAGGTTCCTGAAGGCGGAAGGGGTTGAGCTGATGATAATTATCATGAAGCAGAAGAAATTAGCTTATGGGTCTGCAATAAGGGCACTTGATTTTGCAATGACAAAGTATCCACCTGCTTGCGAACGGTTTGTGGATGTTTTGGGGTTGAAGACAGCATTTGCGGCTTTCATGGGTAAGGCAAGTTCCGATCTTACTCCTTTTTATTGTGTGTATTATTTGTTATTGTACTTTTGAAATAGTCATTATTGTGTTTGACTCCGTGAAAATTCAACTCGTTAAACATAATACTTATAAGCGTATCTTTGTTGTCTATATTGATTTTGAGATTTATGTGATCTAATGATTCTATCAATGAAATTTATTCATTTCTAACTGTCTTTCTTGATTAGATTGAAATTGAATTGCTCACGTACTGCATTCAGTAGCACAGTTTCTTTATCTTCTCAGGTGTTTTGGGACATTTCCTTAACCTTTGTTGTGAAGTACTATACTTTTAAGTCAGATTGTAGGCATCTTAATCTTTTCTGATGGAATTTATCCAAGTTTTCTTCAGCCTTCCACTCACTCAGTTGATCTCAAAGCAAGTACTTCTTATATCTTCTGGGAGCTGCCTTTATAGTTCTTTGCTTTATATGCAAAACATTCTCAACTTCATTTTTATCTCTTATTTGGGTAGTATCTAGACACTCTCATTTCTTATCTTTTCTATTCCTTCTACAGATCCATCTCAATAATTTTTTTTGATGAATGGTGAAGATTGTATAAAAGAAAAGGATGAAAGTGAATAGCATACAGATCCATGAGGGAGGGGAACCATATGTGCAGCCGAAAGAACCAAAAGAAAAAAAAAATTGACAAAGGAACTATGGCGGAATCTCAAAAAAGTATTCAAGAGTCATACCTGTTGCTAAGTCTCTTATCACATCCCCAGCTGGATTGAACATGACCTCCTTCGTAATGCAGGTCCATGATGCTGCCAAAGCAATAATGTCATCCATAATTCTCAAATTTTGAATGTCTACGTTGTCATAAATACATCCATTATTGGCTGTTAAAACCTGCCCAAAGTGTAGCAAAGAAGATTGAATAATCACAATCCTTCCTTTATTTTTAAGAAAAGGGAAGCTCCATTGTCGAGACAGGTCAATAAGAGACTGGGAGTGACCCAATTAACACCCAATTCTCTGAACAAATAAGACTAAGATAAGCCAACCACCTCATAATGCACAAAGATATGGTCCGTTAACCCTCCTTTCCGACATAAGATGCAGAAATTAGGAGAGATATATGTGAAGAATGAAGAAGATTGGAGAAAAGGAGGAAGAAGGAGAGGAAAGCTTGAACTGAATTTAGAGAGAGAGAGAGAGATCTGTGGGAATGTTCTAGTATCCATTCAACTCATTTCTAATAATATACAAAATCAATTTATATATAGCAAAAAATGAGAGGAAAAAATTGCCTCAGAATAAAATACAATTCTAACTAACTCTCCCACCATTTTGCATTTCTTGAATTAACTTGACAGATCACCAATCTTGCACCTTGACTTTGACATTTCCCCTCAAGATGAACATGGATGTTGATAATGTTCATCTTGGAAATGAAAAAGTTAAATGCAGAACTTTCCAAAGCCTTTGTAAAAATGTCTGCTACCTGGTGCTTTGAACTGATATGTAGAGTTTTAATCAAGCCAAGCTTCAATTTCTTCCTAACCATATGACAGTCTATCTCTATATGTTTGTTCTTTCATGAAATATGGGATTGGATGCTATATTTATAGCTGCCTCACTATCATAGAATAGTAGTGCTGGATCAGAATGTGTAACTTGCAAGTCCTTCAACAGCATGACAAGTCAAGTTAATTCACAAATTGTAGAAGCCATAGCCCTATACTCCCATTCTGCAGATGACCTTGACATGGTATGCTGTTTCTTTGATTTCCTTAATATTGCAGAATCACCTAGGAATACACAATAGCCAGTCACAAATCTTTTTGTTTCCACACACCCTGCCCAATCCGAATTACAAAATGCCTTCAATCCAAGCTCAGAATTGACTGGGAATAAAAGACCCTTGCCAGGAGTTTGTCTTTAAGAATCTGAGAACCCTGTAAATTGCTTTCAAGTGCGGCTGCCTTGGCTTGTCCATATGCTGACTGAGCACTTGCACTGCATTACTAATATCAGGTCTGGTTATGTTGCATATAACAACCTGCTAGTCAATCTTCTGTAAGAAGTTGGATCTGACAACAATTCTCCTTCAGTAGATGTTAATTTGAGGTTTTGATCCATAGGGAAAAGAACTGGCTTAGGACTTAAATATCCTGAATCTTTCAAGATGTCCAACACATATTTCCTTTGGCAAATGGTAATACCCTTGGCAGATCTTGCCACTTCTAGACCAAGGAAGTATTTCAACTCTCCTAGGTCTTTGATCCGAAACTGATCACGTAAGAAAGCCTTTAAACTATCAGTTACAGCCATGTCATTTCCTCCAACAATCACATCATCAACATAGATTAACAAGGCTGTAAAAGAGCTCCTAAAACTTTTAGTAAAGAGGGTATGATCAGCTTGAGACCGAACATAACCAAAACTGACTAAGAAAGTGGACAATTTTGCATACCACTGCTTAGATGCTTGCTTTAAGCCATATGAAGACTTGTTAAGCTTGCACACTAAACCCTCCCCCTTGCCGTCAAAGTCCTGAAGAACCTCAATATAGACATCCTCATCTAAATCCAAATGAAGAAAAGCATTATTCACATCAAGTTGGTAAAGAAACCAACCTTTGACAGCAGCAATGGCTAAATAACATTGAACACTTACCAATTTAGCCACTGGTGAAAATGTTTCATGATAATTCAGCCCTTTCTCTTGTGTGTACCCCTTGGCCACCAAATGAGGCTTAAGCCTATCCACACTGCGATCATCCTTAAACTTCACCTTATCAACCCATTTGTTGCCAATAACCTTCTTGCCTAGAGGTAACCATGTCAAGGTCTAGGTGTGATTGGCCTCAAGTGCACTGATTTCATCTGCCATAGCCTTGATCCAATTGGGATCCTTAATAGCTTGATAAAAACTGGAAGGCTCGGTAATGTTATCTACAGAAGCAATAAAGGCTTTATATGTGGTAGATAAAGAAGAAGTGGAAATATAATCACCAATATCATATAGCATACCTGGACTAACATTAGCTGAAGTGCAATTGGAAGAAGCTTAGAGAGTGGGCAAATTGCATTCATAATCCTGGAGGTACTGAGGTGGTCTACTGACCCTAGAAGAGTGCCTAGGAGCAAAAGAAGAATCTGGTGTAGGGCTTGGAAGAGAGGATTCTGAGGGAATAAATATTTGACGGAATGAGACGTGAATTTGGTGAAACATCACCTGGAAGAGTTCCTGCAGAATCTGAGAAAACTGCAGAATAAGTAAAAACAAGTTGAGAACCCATGGATGAAGGAACAGAAGGAGTTGAAGTCGAGGAAGAAGCAGATTGTGTTCTAGTAGAAGTAGGGATGTTGGGAGGAGGAGGTGTGGTTTGAAAAGGATAGATAAGCTCCTGGAAAACCACATCTCTTGAGATAAAGGTTGAGTGAGTTGTAAGATCATAGAGCTGATATCCTTTGGTACCAAAAGGATAACCAATGAAGACACAAGGTTTTGCTCTAGGATCAAATTTTGATCGACCTTGAGACTGATTAGAAGCATAGCATAGGCATCCAAAGGTTCGAAGATAAGAATAGGAAGGTGGCTTGCCAAATAAAACTTCAAAAGGAGATTTGTTTTGCAAGATAGGTGTAGGGATCCTATTAATGAGGTAGGCTGCAGTAAGCACACAGTCTCCCCAAAATTTCAGAGGCAAGGATCCCTGAAATCTGAGTGCCCTAGCCACCATAAACAAGTGTTGATGCTTGCGTTCTACTACTCTATTTTGTTGTGGAGTAGCAACACAAGAAGTTTGGTGGATGACCCCTTTGGAATGATATAAATCTGTCATGAGGAATTCAGGACCATTGTCACTTCGCACACACTGAATCTTGCTGTCAAATTGTGTTTCAAACTTTCAACAAAGGAAAAGAAGGATTGCAAGGATTTTCGGGCTTGTGATTTATGTTGCAACAAATACACCCAAGTGCATCGCAAAAAATTATCCACTACAGTAAGGAAAAATTGAGCGCCAGTAAGAGATTTAATAGCAAAAGGATCCCAAAAGATCAACATGAATTATTTGGAAAGCTCTATTAGAATGAGTATTACTGTTGGGAAATAGAGGCCTCTGCTGTTTAGCATGAGGACAAACAGTACATTGTTCTATATGTTTCAAGTCTATTTCTGGTACATATTTTTGTATTAATCGTAAACAAGGAAGAGAAAAATGCCCTAATCTAGAGTGCGAGAATGTGTAGCTGGAACTGAAAAAGGAAACAGCAGAATTGACTTGAATTTGTGCTGGTCTTTTGTGGATTAGGTGATACAATCCAGTCTTTTCCTCACCCCATCCATCTGTCCTCCAGTGGTGTAAGTCCTGTATGAAACAGAAAGCCCCCAAGAAAATTAGACAGTACATGCTCTTCAATAAACAACTAGCAGATATCAAATTGAAACCAAAAGAAGGCACAACCAGGATATTGGTCAAGGTCAAGGATGCAGAAATTCTGACTGTCCCAACACGCGTGTGACAGGAACTTTATCCCTGTTAGGTAACTTGACATGAGCTGTAACCAAGGATTGACTTTTCGGTGCCGCCTGGTGCGCCGCCAGGCGGCCGAAATGAGATGGGGGCGAAATTTCGTCGAAATGGCCCGAAACAGGGTTTTTAGCGAAATTGGCGGCGTGCCGCCGAAATGCCATTTTTGAAAAAAAAAACATAAATAAGTTAAAAAAATATATATAATGGACATAATTTTATACAAATACAACAATTAGCGAAATTGTCGGCGTGCCGGCGGTGTGCCAGAATTTTGCCAGAATTAGCAAAATTCTGGCAAAATGTTGGCGAAATTGTCGGCGTGCCGGCGAAAAGCCAGCGAAACGCAGGGGGACCATTTCGAGGTCATTTTTCGTGCTGCTGACCTAGCGAAATACGAAATTTCGGCGGCACCTCGCGAGGTGCTGCCGAAACAGCAAACCTTGGCTGTAATTGATGTTGTAATTGTGTTGAGAAAATGCATAGAGTTCGCCATTTGATCCGTCGCTCCTGTATCAATTATCCAATTCAATTCCGGCTGCAAAGATCTTGATTCATCATTGCTGAGTAAAGAGAAATAGGTGGTCATACCTTGAACATTAGCTGCGAAGATGTTACCCTGTGTGCCAGTAGGAACACTGTTCAATTGGAAAGACATACCAGAAGTGCCATGAGAAGCTTCAGCTGTGGGATTCAACAAGGCCAAAAGCTGCCTGCACTGCTCCGGTGTAAATGGTACTTGTGGCACTTGATAGGACTGCTGGGGAGTGGAATTCATTCATTCACTCACTTCTTCAGGGGAAGTGACAGAGTTTACAGCAATGGAGGTCCCTTGGGGTTTCTGCTTGAACTTGAAACCAGGTGGAAAACCATTGAGGCGATAACACTTATCACGAACTTGGCCCTGCACTCCACAGTAGGAGCAAATAGGCCTATCCTTATTCTTAGCATACTGACCAGAATCGGTACTAGATGGAGGCCTGACATCGGTCCTACTAAACATAGCTAAGGAGTCATTAGGAACTGAAGGAAGGCGAAGGATACCCTGTTGAATTTCTTTTTGAATAACAAGGGAGAAAACCTTGTTGATAGTGGGGAAATGGTCAATTAACAAGATCTGAGCCCTCAGATTGGCATAGCTCTCAGTAAGACCAATAAGAAACTTCATGACATGGTCCTGATTTTGATACTCATGCAGAACCTTTGAGGAGGTGTTATCACAGTCAGGTAAGGGATGAAATATCATGAGCTCATCCCAAAGGATTTTGAGCTGGGTAAAGTATTGGCTGATAGAAGAACTCCCTTAAGTAAGAGCTGAAATAGACTGATTTAAGTGAAAAACCCTAGGAGCATTTTTCTGGCAATACCTTTCCTGGAGATCTAACCATAACTCTTGAGCATTATCAACTAACTGGACACTAGAAGCAACATCATCAGCTACACAATTGATGATCCAAGAATATACCATAGCGTTGCAGCGCTGCCAGGATTTGAGCTGAGCACTCGTCGGAGCTGGGTGAGGCAAGGAGCCATCGATGAAGTGGAGCTTATTCTTCGCATTCAAGGATTGCACAATTGCTCTGCTCCAGGATTGGTAGTTCTCACTCACTACCGGTCAGCACCTGGGCCACCAAATTAACCTCAGGATTATCACCATTATGCAGATAATATGGATCTGCAGCAAGATCCACCCACATTTGAAGGGCGGGGAGTTTGAACATTGTCTTCGGTATGAGGAGTAGCCATAACTTAGATTCAGATAAAGAAAAACACAGGAAAGTGCTCTGATACCATGTGAAGAATGAAGAAGATTGGAGAAAAGGAGGAAGAAGGAGAGCGAAGCATGAGCTGAATTCAGAGAGAGAGAGATCGGTGGGAATGTTCTAGTATTCATTCAACTCATTTCTAATAATATACAGAATCAGTTTATATATAGCCAAAAATGGGAGGACAAAATTGCCTCAGAATAAAATAAAATTCTAACTAACTCTCCTGCCATTTTGCATTTCTTGAATTAACTTGACAGATCACCAATCTTGCACCTTGACTTTTGACAATATATAAGAATTTCCTCCTTTGGAGGTTATCAAGAGTGTTAATACCATTGTGAAATGCAATCCAAGAGAAGAATAGAACTTTGGGGGGAGGAGAAGCATGCCAAAAAATTAGGGAGGAAGGCAAGAAGAAGAGGAGCCATAGGGGTTAAGGGCCCATTTGCAGCTATCAAGTCTTGAAGGGTCTAAGGAGACGAGAAAGGTTTCTAACAACTGAGCAAGTCCTCCATCTCTGGACATCGAAGATCTCAATGGAACTGAAGGTTTGACACCAAATGTATAGAGTTCCAAGAGAGCATATTAGACACAAAGGGTATGAGATAAGCCTTAATCTGAAAACTCTTGGATATTTATGAGAGAGCAAGGAATTTTCCCACCATAAAACTTTCCAAAACTGAATAGAGGAACCAGAGTAAAAGGTGGGTCTTACTGAAGAATAGAACTGATTGGCAAGGGAAGTTATTGCACTTCAGGGACTGTTTTTCTGAATGTTTACTTTGAGGTTAATATGTTGCCCATTTCTATGCATTTCGTATTTACTGGCTATGACTTTATGACATGGAGTCCCATTTTCCTCACCGAATCTCCATAAACACTTTGCCAACAGGGCAGAGTTTCTGGAATATTGGTTTCCCAAACTTGAGCCCTCCTATCTCTTAGTCTGGCATACCTTCTCTCAAACAACTAAATGATCTTTCTTTTCCTCTCTTCCCTTCCACTGAAAGTCTCTATGGCACTTTTTGACTATGTTAATCACCCTTTTAGGAGCCTGAGATATAGATAAAGATAGATCGGTATGTTCAGTAAAGAAGATTTTATCAAGGTGATTTTCCCCCATAGAGATAGATAGATCCTCTTCCAACATGCTAATTTTTTCTTTGTTTTCACCGTGATTGGGTCCTAAAAGCTATCCACACTTGGCTTACCCCCTCTGGGTAGCCTAAGATATGTGATGGGCAAATCCTAATTCTTGAGACGTACATCCCAGTACTTGTGCACAACTCTCCACCATCTCCTTTCCAACATGAATACCTAACAGTTTAGATTTCTGCAGGTTTGCTTTAAAGGCTAAAGAGCATCTCAAGACAGTTAAGCATGTAATTTACCTAGAATATTTGCTCACTTCAAGCCTCAAAGAAAAGGATTGTGTCATCTGCAAACTGCTAATGGACGCTGGAAGTCTGTCTTTACTTATCTGAGCTCCTATAGTAAGTTAGTGACTTTCTTCCAATGAAATTAGCATACTCAAAACATCACTCATCAGAGTGAATAAGAGGGTAAAAAGAGGGCCTCCTTGCTAGAAAATAACACCTTTCTAAGACAGTCGTCAGTCCATGAGCATCCTCTATTCCCAAAACCTTTTAAATACATCATGGAGTCCAAGAAGCCCCATTCAATACAGTCATAAGCCTTTTCAATATCAAGTTTACGCACCAGCCTTGGCTTACCTGACATGAAATAGTTCTCCACACATGCATTAGCAATCAAGACACTGTCCAGCTTTCCTTCACGAAGGTGCTTTGATTTTCTGAAATAAGAGATCCAAGCATCTCTCTCAACCTTAGGGACAACAAATTCTCAATAAATTTGGATAAGCTAGTGGGAAGGCTAATGAAGCGAAACTCTTTCATTTCTACCGCTCCCTTACGCTTTTGAATCAGACAAAGGAAAGTTGCATTAGTTACCTTGTTGATGATTCCATATTCATAAAAAGTTCCTTGAAAACCTCAATCAATTGCTTAAAATTTTAATTTCCTAGCACTCCTGAAAGAAAGCCAACGAGAGTCCTTCTGGTCCTATGGCATTGTCCTTCTAAAAAGAAGACAGACCTCTTAATATCCTCCTCCTCCAATTCCCTTTCTAGCCATTTGCGCTTATCCTCATCCAATTTTGGCCCCTCTCTTCCTTTCATGATAAAGGTGAACAATTCCTCTTACGCATACAAAGAAGAGAAATATGAAGTGAAGCATTTTTCATTCTCTGCCTGGTCCTCAACCAACCTGCCATCTCAATATTCTCATGTTATCAAAGTTCATCTTATGCATGTTGCTTAACATTTTGATCTGCTCGTCATAGCTGTTCTGTAAAATTTACCTTTTTGCCTAAGTGAAACATATCAATCACGCTTCACTTTAGTAGCACCTCCCCACTTAAGCAATTTCTCTCTAACTAAACGTGCAAAATCTTCACCAATGTCTCTCTCTTTATGAAGAATTGATCCAAGGTAATGAAATTTATTGTTTTTAGGAATCTATTGGTTCTCAATTTTGCTATTGCTTTACTTTTGCTATTATTTGTGCTAAAGTTAAAACTCTATATGCTTGGTACCGATCTAAAACTTTTTATAGAAGTTTGGAGTCTTGATAACTCTAACTTCTCATTTACTCCCTCTTTATTTTGGTCCATACTTCGTTTTTGCGAATCTCGCTTATACTATTTATTTGTTGGCCTTCATGTTTTAACCATAATGCTTAACTGCTGCTTTGCAATTCTTTCTCTTTCTCTGTTCTGGTTATAAATCTCAATATTTTCCCATGGAATTGGTTTTACCAATGCCAACATCTATCTGGTTATTCATGATAGTGCTATTTATTGGGTGTTACCTTGTTTTATCTTAAATATCTGAAAAAAAAAAAAATCAAAAATGACTTCCAACAGTTTCTTTTTATTTCCTTTCTTAATCAAATATCATTACTTATCAAAAAAAAAAAAAATTATATGTGTTGATTCCCAATCTTTATTGTTCTTCCTAGGAGTCCACTTTAACATCCTTTCACTTACACTTTTTTTATGAAAGCATTTTGCATTTGTTGACCAACCGACACATGAAAGTAGGTTAGTGGGCTTGTGATATTTGCCTTCCATTTAATGGAATGCATTGGCGGCATGAAGTTCTAGAAGCAACTCTTTACTCAAGCTTTCCCGCCTAATTTTTTTTCTGATGGAAAATGAAGAATATTATATATAGAACTTAGATAAAAAGACAATTGATGATAATTGACCCATGAGATATGGGGACCACATGTGAGACTGCAAATACTCAGAAGATACACTGCATATAGCAAAAACCTCTGCACTGTTCACCATAGAAAATCTCCTAAGAGATACCCCAGAATCTAGCCAATAGAAATAGTAGAAAAGGGGGATGAGAAGCAACGTCCTTCCCAGTCCCTAATAGTCTCTGATAACCCAACCTTTTGAGCTCTGATCATACTGACACGCATGACGCAACTGCTACCAGAATGGACTCCATCACATGCTTAGTGCTCCCCCTCCTGTCTTGGAATATTTTGACACTGGTCAAAAAGTTGATCGACACAAGCTGGCATAACCCATGAAACCCCAATCATCCGAAGTAATCTCGCCCAAATAGCCCAGGCAACCTGGCACTCTAAGAATATGTGGTAAATGCTTTCCCCTTCCTCCATGCACAATACACAGACAAGTAGATATAGCTTTCTTGCCTAATGTACACATATCCTCAACATAATTGATCCAGTATAAAGGAAATGATCACTTTTTGGGAATTCCTTGTTTCTTAGATTCTTATTATTGTTTTCCCTCCTCTCCATTCTGTATGGAAGATCCTTTTTATCATCCAAGTTATTCTTTGGTCCACCTACTGCATCTGCTATAAAAAACATAAACCATATTTATTTTTAATTTAATCTGCAGATTATCATATTTAGCACAAAAATGTAAGAGCTCATAACTAACTGTAGGTGCAAGTCTATTGCTATTGGAACGAATTGATCTCATGTTCAATTTTTCTCAAACTTGTTAATGCTTCCTTTTTCATGTCCTTGCTGATATCAGTGTATTTTTTTTGTTGTGATGTGGAGCCTGTTAGATCCAGCCTCTATTCTCGTCAGTTCACCTCAGCGGTGAGCTTTGTGGGGAGGGGTCACATGGAATTGGCTGTATTATTATTAGGGGTGTTTTGTTGTTAAATCCTCGGTAGTGTGTTAATAACGCTAAAAATGAGTTAAGGTTTGATAAGTATGGTGATTATGATAGTTGTAAGTATGGTTCTTGTTTTCTTTCTTCATCATAGTGTATTTCTGCTGCTCTGTGGTTTTTTCCTGAAGAGGTTATTTGATCTTTTCCTATCCATTGTGTGTGTGTGCTTGTTGTGATGTTTTATCCCAAAATTTTTTTCTATTGAACCTCCTCCAGTAGTTTTCTGGGGCGCTCCATCAAATCTATTCCAAAATATAAAGATTTCTGTAGTACTATTGTTTATGTTTTGCTTAATATAGCATTTGGTTTAATACTGCTATCTGGCTGATCACCAAAAAAAGCTACACAACTGATCACAAAAAATTCTACGTGACTAGTTTTTTGAAAGACTAATTATGTACTTTAATTGCATTATTCATTCTTTTATGTAAATTTTGAATGCATTATTTATTTCCGAGGAATGAGGGTTTCGTTCATTTAATTTTGTTCTTTTATTTGTTTTTATGCCATATATTTGATAGAAGGAATCATTTTGACAGTGCATTAGATTGTATATTTCAAGAAATATGCCTTTCTTCTGAAGCTACAAATGCCATCCCCCTCTCTGGCCCCTACATTTGTATGATTGACAGGTTGTAATCATTTTTAATGTACTTTTATTTTTTTTAATGTTCTTACTTCATATTTCATATTGATTAGATTCCTACAAGCAAGAAGAACAAGAAAGAAAGCTACCAAGAGGAGTTAGAAGAGCGTCTTATATCACTTATTTCATCATTATTTGGTAAGAAGGCAAGTGAATTCTAGAACTTTTTTTTTGATCAGTAATCAAAGGGAAATATTATAAATAATTAGAAAAGATCACATAGTACACAAACTGTGTACCAGAAGTGAATTCTAGAACTTATATTCTTAGTATTGATTGTTACTTCTTAAATTTATGTATTATTTGCAATTGATTTTTCCATGTTTTTATGGATGTGATTTGTGTATGTTTATTTGATAATTTGTAATGAATCTTTGAATGTGGGTACTTATGATATTTATAGTTTTGATTAACTTCTTTATTAAAATGGAAATAATCAATTCCTGTTATGTCAGTATAGTATATGGAATATTTCTGAAAAGTGACGAGTATGGTAACAATTTATCATGCCATCATAATCCAATAATCATTCATTGACACCATCCATTGTGTTGAGGATTGAAATTCTCTCTCTCTCTCTCTCTCTCTCTCTCTGTCTCTCTCTCTCTCTCTCTCTCTGAATCGAGGATTGAAATTCAATGAAGCCTTTGCACATATTTAATGATCATTCATAATACTCCATCTTGTGTCGAGTATTGGAACTTTCTCAATCTGAATTGTCAAATCTGGAGCTTTCACTTATCTTTGACCCTGGTAAATGATACATGGCCAAAAGTTGGAATTAGATGACCTGATAATCACTTGTTTGAGATCTGAACAGTCATCTACAGCCTACACCTGCCATTCCTTCTATTGTGGATTTTCTCTGTTGTTTTTTAATATATCTTGGTGTTTATCTATGCTTATAGATTAGTAGATATTCAGTCTTTCCTAGGGAGTTTACTGTTTCCTGGATGCTTTAATTCTTGTTTTTAGCATGTCTATATCATGTGATTTTTATGGTGTTGTCATGTCTGGTTTTGTTGTTGGGGTTTAAACAAAATCATAATCTAAGTATGTAATACGAGTGAGAATTATATTTGGAAAAGGGAAATGGTGTGCAATAGAGACATAATCGAACTCTATATTAGATACCAATTGACACAAGAACAGAAGTGTGGCTATACATCATTTTGAAAAGAAAAAAATGTGATACGCATTTGAGAAATCTCTAGTCTTTGTTTGGATACCGAGAAACTGCAAGGAATTGTAGGATTCCTACATTTTGTGAGTGTTTGGATACTAGGAAAGGGGTAAAAGTTGTGGGGACCAGCTTCTGAGAAGATACGGGATGAAAAATTGTTTTCATCAGGAAATGGGAGAAACTGCAAAACAGGGTTTTCCTATGATGCATTTTCTTGGTATCCAAACACAGCCTAAATTATGCGCCTAAAAATTCTAAAAGGGATATCGTTCAAAATAAAGTAAGTTTTTACACTCATATTTTGAGTCACTTTTCAATTTTCTCTTCTGAAACCCATTCCATTGATTCTTCACAAAATATTGAGACGCACAAAAGAACAATGGGTTGGTGAGAAATTAGTGTGTGAGGGTGACATTTCTCGGCACTTCTCTATTTACACAAGTGTATAACATAACCAATAGTGCACACAATATGTGTATAGACAATAAAATTTTTGTGTCATCAAGTTAAAAATTGACAAGTCAAAAAATTGACTTTGGTGAATGAGACCAAATCCAAGGCCAGGGCTTAACCAAACTACACACAAATAATTCGAGGTTAAGCAAGATGATGGTTTGACCTATGGATTGCGAAGCAAAATATGAGTCAAGACAAATAGCCTACAAATCCGGCTCATTAACTACACGTGGGCCTACAAAGCAAAATATGGGTTATATTTGTTTCTGAAACAAAACACTGAGTCTTTTGGTAATAAAGTGTGACAACCCAAATGAGTAAAATTCACAACCCACACAAGTGGCATAGAATATTAAGAAATTATTTAATATTCAAATACATGCCAAAAATAAAAGAGAAGGAATCTCTAAAATCTAAATATGGCATGCCCCAAATCAATTCCAATTGCTGGGAAATGAGACATGCCTTCACAAGGAAATTCTTAATCAAAGGAGATCCTCATATTAATGCAAGTGCTCATATTCTTTGCTTATAAATGG
Source organism: Buxus sempervirens (assembly GCA_947561395.2). Lineage (NCBI taxonomy): Eukaryota > Viridiplantae > Streptophyta > Magnoliopsida > Buxales > Buxaceae > Buxus > Buxus sempervirens. The sequence continues at coordinate 21,315,509 of OX387188.1, read as the reverse complement.
AGAACCTCAATGAGAAGAAGAGGGGATTCAAGGCTTTCAAGCTATAAAAGATTTGCCTAAAGCTTGGAGAAACTTTGCAGAAATTCAAAAGGAGCTTGAAGAAACTCATTCAAGTCTATACCAAATCTACACTATTTTCTCTTTCTCAAATTCATACTTTGAGAAAAGAGAAGACAAATCCCAACCATAACGAAGGAAGATCATCCGGTTTGAGATCAAGCTTTGCAAACCCCGAATTGAAAGTCGAAGTTTGGTTCGAGATCAAGCCTTTGCCACCCTCAAATCGAATATTAAAGTCTGATTCAAGATCAAGCTCATGTAGCCCTTGGATCAAAGGCTCGTCAAGGAGATTGAATCAGAGGAGAATCACAAAGATCATACCCATTATTTTCATTTCAAATACAAATTATTATTTGTTCCACTGTTTGTTGTCTTTTATTTTGGACATGAAATTTGTGTCAACAATGTGTACACTAAAATACAATTTCACATGCATACATACACAAACGCGTACATAAATGCATATACACATATGCATGCATGCATATGTAAGTACATATGCATGTATATATAATATATGTCTGTGCCTTTGTTTGTGTTCACATGTTCAATTGTGTATTTTTGTGTGTATGTGTGTTGAAGATGATATTGAATTGTACATTGATTTATTAGAATCAGTGTTATTATATGCCTATGCAAGGCAAGCTATTGGACCTGGTTGACTGTGCAGGCATTTTGCAATAGAAACTAGGCACTGACTTGTTGAACTTTGGTGATTATATGTTAAATATTTGATATCATTTGTAAATGTTTGGAAATAATATTATTTGTCAATTGGAAATTACTTTTGAATTTAGTTTTCATTTGCAATATTGTGTCATAGTAGTGTGGAAATGGATAACGGCATGGAGATTGTTAAATTTGAAGTTGGTTGGTTGTTTGTTGGGGGGGGGGGGGGGGGGGGGGGGGGGGGGTGGGGGGTGGTGTTGGGTTGGGTAATGGGCGGGGCTTAACATAGGGAATGAGAGCATTTAAGCATGACAAACCTGGCCCGATTTTTGGGCCTAATACTCATGCCCTAGCTTAGCCTGGTTAGGCTCCAAATTTGCAAGTTATTTTACTTTTAAATAAATCTATTGGCCAATAAATACTTGAACTATATTTATTTATCTATATTTAAAGTTTTTAATGATCATATTTTGACAAGTTAAGTAAATAGACATAAAAAAAGTTGTAAAATGAATTAGTAATATGGTAAAAATATTCTTTAAATATAAAAAGACTATTAAACCTAGCCTCATACATTCATCAGATTCCGAAAGAAAAGGCCAGTCTGGGCTTAAACATTCCTAGCCCAAGCCTAGGTTTAATTATTTCAGGCTTTACAAATGCAGGCCAAATAAGTCCATGGGGCTCAAAATTCCGGCCAAAGGTGATTTAAAGTGGGTGGACTTGTCAGTCCTAACAGGTCGGGACTCGAATTTCCATGCCTAATTTTAAACATTAAGAAAGAATAACCATCTACCTGACAAGTATATTATGAATAGATTAACCTAAAATCAAGATGTAGTAATTAAAATTAGCTGGATAACATTCATAATGCCTTGAATAGCTTCCATCCTCAAGCTTTCCAAGAAAAAACTTCCTGGTGTATGCATTGTCTGTTGATCCATTAAGTTTTGCTAATTTTTGGATTGAAAAAAGGCAAAGACATTAGGTCTTAGTAATAGTAATCATTTAAAGTAACAAAGGTGGATTGAGAAATTTAAATATCCAGTAGAGGTGATATGTAATGTTCTTAAACTTTTATGCAAGGGCCTGGCTGAAAATTGCTTAGTTCTGCACTTTGTTGCATAAGCCAGTGAATATTTCAGTTTGGGAATGCTGCCACATATTCTGCCGTTCTAAAAATAAGCCTGATTGTCTGGATGGTTGTGTTTTTAAATTATATTGCCCATGTTCTCTGTTATAATAATGGAAGAAATGATTTTACATTGGTGGATAAACTTCTCAGGTGGAATTTTGAGGGGCTCAAGAAGGGAAAGATTGTTAAGTAAGTTTGTGGAAAATGAATGTGAAAAGATAGACCGGCTTATGGAGCTTTATATGAGGTAATACATGTATCATTTATATCTCTCCGTTGTGAATTATCCAAAGCTCAGATCTTATGGTTTCAAACTTCTGCTGCATGGATGATGGTTTGCTGTTTTCATAGAGGAAATGGTATTTTTGTGTTTTTTGAGGCTTATATTAGCATCTGATAAAGCTCACTAATTTTACAGATATTCTGGTAGAGTTAAAGCAGAGAGTGAACGGCTGGAACATCTCAAAATTGAAGATTTAGAGGTTAGCCCCTTTCCTCATTCAGATATCTTTGTGTGATAGGAGGATCTGTTATATCTACCTTGGTGTTCTTTACATGTTATAGATGGATGAAGAAGAAAAGTACAGCCGGAAGCTTGAATCTGGGCTATACACGCTTCAGGTTGGAAAAATTCTAATTGTGATTTTGTTGTTAAGGTTCTAAGTTTGATTTATATATCTAAATTCCCTACCCAATTCCTAGATAGTGGTTGAATCAATTATTTCATCCACCATTTTGAAGTTCACTTTTTTTCTTTCTTGATAGGTCATTTTGAAGTTCACTTTCAATTTCAGCATTTTATTCTTGTATATTTATGGGAATTTTTCAAGAAGGAAGCAAGAAAGCAGACATGAGAAGGAAACTTTGAGTTATCAAGCTTTTTGTCTTATAAATGTCTTTGAGCTTCATGCTAGCCATGTGTCATGCTGTTTTGGTGCATTGGAATACGGATAGGATGGGTATTTATGAACACGAACAATCACAAAAATCTAAAATGGATCAAGCATACGAAAATATTCATGATCAAAGTCTTGTTAGCCATCTGATGTTATCTTGTTCTTTCTAATGTTGTAGTCACTTATGGTGAAGTTACAAAAGTAAAAAAAGTGATATGATCAGGTTGATTTAAGCATGGTTTTCTCAATTGGGGCCCCAGAAGGTGATGTGTTCTTGCCTGTTGAAAAATTGCAATGTCATAATGAATTAGTTTTTAAGAACTACGCTAAGAATCTCCATTGTGCAGCTTATATATAACTGTAAGCTATGAAAAGCTTTCTGACCCAAGTCTTTTGCCCTTTTTTCCTCCTATTTTTCCCTACTTAAAATAGATACGAAGTGTCATAACCTGGTGTCACGGTTTTGAAACTCATTTGGTACTGAGTCGTACCGCCTGGTATGAGTTAGATCACTGGTACTGGTTTTTAATTGTAATTGGTCGATCTTGGTCTGTCTTGGGTGGTATCAACTTGGTACTTGCTTGAGTTGACTCGGTCTCTGACAGTTTTGATTTTGAGATTCGGGTTGAGTGGCATAATATCTTCCCTGAATGAATTTGGAACTTTCAAATATATATGCTGTCTTTTGATATCTTGACAAGTGTTTACTTAATACCTTTTTTTTTTATAAGTGATGGAAATTTATTGAGATAGAAAAATGTACGAAGGATGTAACTAGAAACAGTACAAGGGATAGGCAAGAGTTCTCAAATATCAAGAGCTCTTCTTCCCACCCTCCCTAAATACCTATTGATGAGTCAAGTAAGTTGACAAGATCCAAAATGCCGAGTCCTGCCTTCCAGCCCCCTGCTTAGCTAGCTTATCAGCAATACTATTGGCTGATCTTGGCACATGGTTGAAAGAGATGTTCAACCCTTGTGCCAAAGATCGTGCAAGCCTGATCAATGACCAAAACTTCCAAGGCCCTGGCTCTTTCATCCTCATCAATCATATGATGGTGAGAATCTCCCAGTAACCTTCTTGAAACCCCCATTACTTATCCGATGTAATCCTGTGAGAATGGCCATCATCTTAACATTAGTAGAATCCCCCCCTCCTGTAGAACCACAGAAAGCAAGAACGATAGATCCACTGTGATCCCTAAAGACCCCTCCAACACCAGAAGGCCCTGGGTTCATTAAGCTTAATAATCCCTTCTAAGGGTGGCTGCCACTGACCCGAAGAAGTGTTTACTTAATACTATCATGAGATGGCCGTCTTTTATACAGAAGAAGATGATCTACCACAATGTACTTTTTACGGAGCATGGATTGCATTGAGATATTGAAACCATTTATCATTATCAACTGCCATGAAAACAACTGCATATAAATCCAGAAAGCAGGTTTTTACAGTAAATATGTTGGTAAAGAAATGATATTCTCACTCATTGCTTCTCCTTATTGAATAAAGTATGACTGTTTTACACAAAGGAACATGTTCTACCACCATTTACATATAAAAGTTTTTACAGAGCATAGGTAGCATTGAGATATTGAAACTGTTTATCATTATCAACTGCCATGAAATTCACAACATTCAAGTCCAGAAAGCAGGTTTGTACAGTCAATACATTGGAGAAGAAATGATATTCACATTCATTGCTTCTCCAAATTGAAGCATGACTTTTTAGAGCCGTAATTCTCTTATGGTTCCTTTGGAGTTTGGCCATGCAGCTTTTCTTCTCCAGATCATATTGCTCGATTAGTGTTTCAAGAAACTGTTTTCCCCCCTCAATTTTTTGAAAAACTCTATAGCTTCCAGATGTGCATTCAAAATTCAGGAAAAAAAATTGCAAATCATCTAAAATGAGGATCCTATTACTTGGTACCATTCTTTGATGGTTTGGCACTTTGGTTGCTGACATCATTGAGTCTCATGTGACAACAGTATTCAGGATTTATTGACTTTCTAAGAAATCCTTTTGTAGATATTTTCTTCAGCTTGAGTTTTGCAATTCTGATTATTCTGTTTTAATTTTCTAGTGCTTGAGTGTAGGAGGACTTTATTAAATTTCTAATTTAAGGTTCTTCTAATTGTTCTGCAGTTGATTGCTGTTATTCTAGGTCATCTGTGGACTTCTGAGTAAGTCTTTGAATCTGATTTTTTTATGTTCATAATTATAAATGCAACTTTATTTATGAAACTTCTCAACTACTATTCTTTCCTGCTTGATTTGTGGATATGAAGGCATCCTCGAATGAGAGCAAGAATTGAACTTCTACTCAAGCAGCAAAAAATGACTAAAAAGGATGTCAAAGACATACTTCAGGTATATGATTTATAGGTACTCTGCTTTATTGTATTGGCTTTGCTAATTCTCTCTATATAATATGCTTGGTTTTGTCTTCTTTGAGTTTACTTTCTGTGCCACATCATTTTTTAAATTGTCAAATTTCAGTCGGTGTCCTCAATTTAGGTCTTAGAATCTAATAAAAGCAATCATTTGTAGATCTTATGCTTCTTACATTTCGTTCTTGTATATTTTGACTCTATACTTTCTAAGGATGTGGTTAATTATGTTTTGCCTGATTATTGAGATGACATGTACTCCATCCTTTGCAGAATACACAAATTTTTATGTCAAAAAATAGATGGATCAGATTTGTAAATACACATAAAATTTTATTTATTTGATAAAAGAGTGTGGTACAGATCTTTGTGATTACTTTGATTTTTTCCTTCAAATCTTCGATTTGAGGGCAAAAAAACAAACTTCAAATCTGATTTCAATCTTCTTCGATGAATCATGACAAAAGAAAAAGAAAATGGCAGATTTGATGGATTTCACGTGAAGATTTGTAAGGGATTTGTTGATAAGTCCCCGGCTTGATCTTTTGGCTTTTGTGCTTGTAGAAGATTTGTTGATAAACCTCTGGGGTGTGGAGCGTGTCAGAGATGGATGCTTGGATCTATGGATCTTGAATGTAGTGTCAAATCTTTAGATCTTCAAGGCTGCATGTCTTTAGATCTTCAAGGCTTCAAGTCTTTAGAGCAGCAGAGTTTCAGGTGTTCAGAATAGTAGAGCTTCAATACTTAATTCTTTGGATATCTTTGTGCATGTCTGTATAGTGAAGAGGATTGCCATATTTATAGATGCAGGGAGAGTTGTTGTCACGCCCCAATTTCAACTCTATAAAAATCTCTATAATAATAAATAAGTAATAAGGATAATGGGGTAATAGCGATACTAGGACGTAACTGTAGTTTCCACACACCCCAATGTGAAAACCCAAGCATATTCACTCTCTCACATGTGCACTTAGAATTCTATACATAAATAAATTGAAAACAACAAAATAGGATCATTACACTTTGAGAATAGGAACAATTAAATATTCATTAAATCAAAGAGTTAAAACACAAATATCCAAAGTAGACCAAAAATATCATCAAACCTAATAACTTATCTACATAACCATCATGATGCTGAAATCGCACCAATGGTGACAATCTACATCTTATGCCATGATTCTGCTACGCTACTCTAACTTTTATAGAGACCTGCAACTGCAATATAGTAGGAGTGAGAAAAAAGCCCAGCAGGTATCACTTCTACAGATCAAATCCGAAGTAGAATTCCAACTGTAGAAATTATACCTTTAATAATAATAAATAATAATAACAATAATGCCAACAAGAGGAAACATGGTAATTAAGTAGATTAGATCAGTAAACAAATAAATAACTAGAGTGATCAAGTAAACACATGTACAAAACAAATAAATAAACAAGTAAAGATACAATTATGTACTTGACCCCTAATACTTCTATATGAGGTCTATATGTATGATTTCCTAGGAGAACTCTAAATGAAAGAAACACTCCAAAATATGCAAAGTCAATCTTAACCAATCATGCATGCAATGAATGCAGTGAAGTGCGTGTAAAACCTCTAAAGACATTCATCTTTGCCTCATGAAGTATCTTAGAGTTGCAAGAAATAAGGATCAGCCCCACCCGCCTCCTTATAATTGCTGTGTTTGTGAGATTGTTTAGATGCCTTCGACCTGAAACACATTCCAACTTACAGATACCACCCGAGGCAATCTGAAGTATTCCATGTGTACACCGTAGTTCTACGGGCTTTCAACCGATTAGAGCACTATGCCGAGCCACTATTTTCGGAATGGAGACCTAATCCGAAGGTGCTCACAACATCTTTGTGCCGTCTGGCTCTAAACAATAACACGGTTTCAACCTATTAATGCCTCTCAGAGATTTTCTGTTATGTAATAATTTTCAGGAGTTGGAAGAAAAGGTGTGATTTGATTGTATGAATTCATTCCTGTCCTATAGGGTTCACTAAGCTAGATATGTAGTTACCTGGCTGTCTTGGTACACTATTTGTGTACCTGTACTCTTCTTTATCATATATATAATACACTTGCTTACTGATAAAAAAAAACTATTAATGCCTCTCAGAGATTTTCCCTTTAAGGTCTTACATCACTTGGTAGACACATCTTACAAGCCAGGTCTTGGACTCCATGGATAGTCCTCACTACGACATGTAAGGATAATAAATCATATGAGCAAGGATTGTTGGTGACTGTTGGAATACCCTCACACCTCACCTGTTCCAATATCAGTGTCAATATCATGCTAGATTCATGCAAAATATAATAAGTATCATCTAATGCATAATGCAAGTCACACATGGTTTTCATCAACAATCATAGCAATAATTCCAACAAACACGTCAAATTTTGATTTAATAAGCATTAATGTTTAAGAATCAATCTAGAAGCTTGTAATCATATATTTAGACATGTATCAAGGCATAAATATTATTAAAATTACACAAATTATGCAAAAATATACATAATCACAAATTTGGGTTGGTCGTTCGATAAAATCCAATTTTCATGATTTTAACTTTTCATTTTGATTTTCTTCACATCCAATGATTCTAAAATATTTCAAAGCATCCAATAATGATTTTCTAACCATCCAAACACACCAATTTCACCCGGATTAAGATTTGACCATCTTCCCATTAAAATCCTAAAGTTTCTAAGCTTCGGTTTCATATTTCACTTTCATGATTTCAATCAAATACATAAGCAATCATACAATTTAATCTAGTAGCATGCTTCTAGACATGTTAGGAACAAAACCCATGAAGAAAAACGATGTTTAAACAATAGAATCAAAATCTCATACTATCATGCAAACTTCTAGGATTTTCACACAACCATGCTATCAATCAATAAATCACATAGAAAATCATAGTTTCTTCACATACTCTTCATTAAGTCAACATTATATATCTTCTAGATTTAGCATAGATTTCTTTAGTTATGGTTCTACAAACAACTTGAAAATTGTAGATCAACCTATCTTTAATCGCTAAATTCCCTTTTTGTTCAAACAATAGGTGCAGTCACGTTTTTGCTAATTTCGGATTAAGCTAAACAGCTCCAAACACGATCTCCACCGTTCAGATTGAAGAACTAGATGTTGGGAACATCTCCACCAAATTTTAGCTCGATCCAACGGTGGAATCTCTACGGATTGCGTTTTGATAAAATCTAGACAAATTTCTACAGCAGTTTCTTCTATTTTGAATATTTTTATTCTCTCTCTAGATCAGTATTTTTCCGTCTTCTCCTTCATCTTCTCCATGTTCAAGCTCCTAGGGTTTCTCTACACCTTCAGATCTCCATTAATAGGCTAAAAGTCTTAAAAATAATGCCTAGTTTTCTATTTATAATGGGGCCTTAGGGTTTCCTACTCCAATTAGGAATTAGATTTCCTACTAGGATTATAATTTTACTAGACTTCCCTATTCTAACTAGGATTAGGATTCACTTAATCTCTAACTTATAATTTAATTAATTTTCGTCATATTATTAACCCTTATTTTTAAATATTACCTAATCACCCTAAAACTTCACTAATCTTCCAATTTAGGATCCCTAACCAAGTATTATTGCTATTCCGCTTAATAGGTCATAAATCGTGCTATATAAATTCAATTTAGTTCAATCTTGAGTCCAATTAAGTTTTTATGTCTAATGATTATTTAATCATCTTAGTTAAATAATTAGGGTAATTAGGAAATTACTAAACTACCCTTATGAAAATTTCTAGAATATTACAGTTGTGTTCTCCAGATACCAAACTATTTGAGAGAATTATTAAGAATTGTAGATAATTTCACTGTTTTATGAAAAATTATCAACACTTAAAAATAATTTTTAATTTTTTTTTTTGGAATTATCCAAAGAGGTAATTCTTTAATGGGGCCATTTTAAGAGCAGTGTAACTCTCAGTGTCAAATTCTATTTTATTTGACTTGAAAGATTTTGTCTTTGAATGGGTAAGCATTCATAAAATTATGCTATATGGCATTTTTATAGTGTCCAAAATTACTCCTCCTGCACAGACAATAGGCTTCTGGTCCTTGTAGCATTGAAAATGCACAAAATAACCTGAATCCTCCATAGGATTATTATTTAAGACCTAATGCAACAGATATTTGTGGCATCCCTGAACTTTCATTATGGCCATGATTTGGTTCAACCTAAAACCAGATACGATCATAATGAACAAGCTATGTGGTGTCTCTTCGTTCCTCATTCTTCTTTTTCTTTGAAATTTTAAAGAATCAGAGTTTGATATTCCTTTCGGTGACTTGGGAATTTCTTATGAATTGAATGGTTATGAATATCAATGCATTTGGTGTTCTTTTTAAGTGCTAGAGATATTCTTGGTGAACCCATCAAGCGTAAGGTTTGACTCTCTGGTTCTAGAGATGTTTGTGATCCATTAATCGAGTTTATTTACATTCTTCACCATGGGATCTAGTTTATTTACATTCTTCATTGTTCCTCTTGATCAGAAAATATATATCGATGAGGCAAAACATGTAGAACTATGATGAAAAGGAACATTGCCAATATTATGTCTTTTAGTAAGATCTCAATATTCAAAAGCATATTCAGGTCTGGATCTACACTTCTAGTTCTTAATTAAAAGGTGTGATTTCATGACCTTTATCATACAGATTCTAAGTTAGATGATTACTGGTGGATTTTTTCCTGCTGAAAAGAAAAAAAAAAAGAAGCCAATTATGTTTGTCATGACTTTTGAGACGTTGGAAGGGCTTTAGAGAAGTATTTACTGAGGTAAAGAAGTGTGAGAAGTTGAAAGCAAATAAGAATATGATTTGAGTGTGATTGTTGATCCTGATAGCAAAGAGATAGCATCCATTATTTAAATGGTAGATTGAAGGATTTGTTGCTGAGGATGAATTCTTGGATGTAATTGATAGTAGGGCTTCACAGTATGCTCAGTTTTTGATTGTACATCTTACTTGTGTTAAGAATGGGGTTTTCAACTTGTTGAAAAGGGTTGTTGATGAGAATTAAGAGTCCTTTGAGCCTGCTAGATGGGACTGAAGATTGTATGCTGTTTTGTAGACCTTATTCTTATGGTAGTCATATAACTATTAATTCAGGTGCTTTGTTCTGATTAACTTGGCAGGCAACTTGATAAAATCATTCCTAGATCCTTGGTTGAAAATTTTTGAGTGGCCATAATCCATTAACTTGAAATCTAAGGTACTCTTATTCAAAGTGTAAATGAATTGACAGGGGGTTCATCAAAAGTGTGTGTTTGCCTTTTGGGGGTTTGTTAATAGAATATTGGGACATCAATGTTCACCATACCGGTTTTGACGCTGTTTTGCCTAAGGTCTATCATTTGTTTGGTTGAAATTTAGCTGGCATGCACTAGTGCTGCTGGATCTTTTGTGCTGTTGTTTCAAGAAATTCCAAAAAAATCTGAAATAATTCAAAAAAAAAAAAAAATTGATAACCATCCAAAAAGAGAAAAAAAGGATAGAAAAAATGGAAAATTTCATGAACAATTATAAAAAAAAAATTATTTTCAAATACTCTAAAAGAACTCAATATATGTATAAGAAGACGATCAACCAAAGATAAAGTCATGCGGTTCTCTTATAAAACACATTATAAGTTGTATACGGTGATCTGAATTTCCAAATGGAAAGATGTATGATCTAAGGTCAAAGGTTTCATGACCCATTGCTTAATTTCCTAAGAATTTTTAAAAATTTTAATTATTTAAAATATTTATTTAAAAATTCATTTTGATCCAAGAACTAAAGAAATATATTTTTCCTTTGAAAATTTCAACCAACAAAACGATCGAGTTTTGTTACACAATATACACTAAAAGCAGATAATTTGGATTTTTTGCTGGTTATTTATATAAATTTTAGTTATTATAAATGTTTTTTTAGAAGGAAAAGGATACTAATTTTTTTGTTGAAATTGAACCAAAATGAGTGTAGTAGGCTTGTTTTGCCTATTTCTCCCCTAAATTTACCAGCTCGAGTGAATTTTTTGTATGTGCTAGTCAAATCGGACTGAAATAAGTGAAATGAGCTTGTTCTTCCTACTTCCCTAAATCTACCAACATAAGCAGAAGTTTCACGTTTGCTGGTTGAAATTGAACTGAAATGGGTGAATCGGGTGGAACTAACATATATCTCCCCTAAATTTATTGCCAGGAGCATAAATTCTGTTCATGCCAGTAAATTTAGCAGTGAAAAAGGTATCATACTTAAACTTGGTGAGTTTTGTGTTGGAATCCACCGGCACGGGCAAAATTTCAGTTAGGGGGTGAAATTTCGATGACATAGCAAACAAGCTGCGGATCATATTTGACATTGACATGCAATGTTCCTTTGATTAAGTTACTCGGATAGACCTGACAAATGGGTTAGATTTAGTTGGTGTGTATATTAATGGGTCCTGACCCCTTACTCATGTTTGGTGATTCAGTGTATGGGAAGGGAATCAAGGATGTCAGAAAGGTGCCACTAATTATTTAACTGTTTGAAGAATTCTGTACATTCAGACTACCTATGCGTAAAAAATATGTCAAAAAGGTACCATGAATTATTTAACTGTTTGTATTTTGAAATTTTCTGGTAGGAACAGACATGCAAAAATAGATATTCTAAAAATGCTTATGTATAAACAAAATTTGTATTTAAGCATAAAAAGAAAAAAAGAAAATGTTTGTAATTAATTTTAAGTCAATCAATTTTAGCATCTCTGAATTACTATAGTAATAAGATTCGCGTGTGGCCTAATAAGGCACTTATTTCAGGAGTTCTAACATTTGGTATTTATTTATTTATTTTACTGGGATTGATTCTCACCAGTATGTTACAATATACAAGCACTTTTCACCCTCTTCCATCTAATGGTAGCAGCCCCTTGCAATCCATTATAAATGACCTGCCCCTCCCTCCATCAACTCTTCTCTCTCTCTCTCTCTCTCTCTCTCCTTCCCCTTCTATCCATATTACAGTCTCCCTCTTGCTTCATTTGTATATATGAGCGTTTATTGCATGTAGATTTTGTCTGACAGCATTTTCACTATTAGATCTGTTGGCCACACTAGATTGAGAATGTTGGTATTAATTGCCATCTACACATTCTTTTTGAGACAATTTGTTACCATTCATTTGTTTTGTGGATAATTTGGTGCTTAGCAGTTTTTGTCTCCGATTAAAAAGAACGTGCAGTATGTAATGTTTTTCTGATAAATGAGCAATATTTTTGGAAAAGCAGTTTGTGGTTTCTTAACTCTTATCTGGTGAGAACAAATTTTCTTCCTTTTCTTGTACTCAAATCTCTTTCAGTGACCCGGAGATAGCAAACCATATGTTGATGCACGGGCTGTTCATCCTGATTTCTAGCCAAAACCTTTTGAAAGTCCTTAACCTTGGCCTCTTTGAATGCGAAGTGGCTTATTAACTGAGGGAGATCAGAATTTAATAATTGATCTCTCTATTTCGTATCTTAGGTCATATTAAATTGAATGCAGATGCATTATAAAGTGTACAGCTCAAGTTTGACATGTGGTAGTTCACAATGGCTCATCTTTGTGTCAGAGCAATAAGAACTTGCATTGACTGTTACCTAAAGCACCGGAACCTAGTCCTAATCACTCATGCAAATTGTGTATTATGTGTGGGCAGAATTCCTGTAAATTTGATCAGGTTCTGCCCCTTTTTGTGGGTTGTTTGTATTCCAGCCAGAAGGCACAGAAACACCTTGACTAAGCCCTGTAACTATAACGGCTATCAATATAAAGTACGTAATTTTTATTTTATTTTATTTGCTAAGCTTTTGTATACCACAGGAATATCATGACTACATTGGTGATCTGGATGGGCCAGAAGAAAAGGAGCGAGCACAGGCAAAGATACAGAGGTTCATTGCAGCCTTTTAAGTTCTTGCTTCCTTCGCGATTGAGAAGCAATACGAGGAATGCCAGATATAGACGTTCATTGCAGCATTTTAAGTTATCACTGCTTGAAGTGTGGTCAATTTGCAATTGAGAAGCACAGCCTATAAGAAGCAATATGGGAGATGCCATTTACGTTGGGACATCTAAAAAGAGAGGGAACAGGTTTTGGGTTGTGAGATGTTGGCTTGCTCTCATGAATGTAATTTACTTTGGCTGTTACTACACAATTTGCTCCTGAAGTTAAGAGATGATATGCATTCAAGTTATTTTCGTCTGGTAGTTTATTACGTGGACATACACATGCATCCTATTGCCTTTGCCTTCGGAAGTTAATATTTTCTTCTTAGCTCTACCTTTTTTCTTGATAACTATCCATATGGAAAGAAATTACACTATAAAACATAAAGGCTAGCCTAGTTCACGAGGCTCATGCTTGTGGCTAGCCTAATTCACGATGCTCTTCTTTTTTAACCAGAAGTAAACCGTGTGCTTCAATAAATGTGTCTTTTGGACTTGAATCTTTAACTACTATTTTTATATTTTAAATGTCCAAGCTCTAAGCGAACAATCTTCGCTTAAGTTAAGCATTGTACATAACAAACTCGAGATAAAAAAAAAATAGGCTTTTATAAGATTATCGAAGCGAAAACTGTTGGAAGTATATCTTAGCTGGCCTAAAATTAGTTTCTGTTAGTTCAGAATTAGTTCATTAGTTATCTTTCCTAACAGAACTATTCCACATCAGCAGGATGATATCAGCGAGTCAGTTTCTGTTAGTTCAGAATTAGTTCAGTTATCTTTTCTAACTGACATCAGCAGGGTGATTTCAGCAAGTTTAACTAACAGCATATGGCCAGCTCAGTTAGTTTTGATTCTGTTGTATTTATGTAATTTATTTTCTTCTGTATATACATATGAGATAGTTGACGATAGATTGTAGATCCAAAAAATTCACTTCTCATCGATAAAGAATGAACAATTTCTCTTAGGCCCGTTTGGATAGCAAGAGAGTGGATGAAAGTGAAAGAAAATAGGGTTTTTCTCATATTATGGTAGTGTTTGGATATCTGGAAAACTGTGGGTTCCACTGTTTCTCAAGAGAAAAAAGGATAATAACCACCCAATTTATTTCATGCACCTAGAGGTTAGATTCTGCATCGTGAGAAAAGCAAGCACACATCTTTCCAATGATACCCTTCCTAAATAATTGTATCTTATTCAAGGAGTACTTCTCATGATTTCAAAAACTCTATCGAGAGATTCGATAACTTCTCACAATTTCAAAAACTCTATCAAGAGAGAAGTGTTGTGGTGGGATTAAATATAGGGGAAATTAGTTTTTAGTGTTAATTTTTAAAAATAATCTTGTTTCAGTCATTAAATGCTTGGTAATTGAAAATTAGTGATACTCTTTAAAAATACCCTGTTGGATAGCAAGAGAGAATGAAAGTGAAAGAAAATAGGGTTTTCTCGCATCACGGTAGCGTTTGGATAACTGGAAAACTATGGGTTCCATTGTTTCTAGAGAGAAAAAAGGATAATAACCACCCAATTTATTTCATGCACCTAGAGGTAGGATTCTGCGTCGTGAGAAAAGCAAGCACACATCTTTCAAATGATACCCTTCCTAAATAACTGTATCTTATTTGAGGAGTATTTCTCATGATTTCAAAAACTCTATCAAGAGATTCGAGGAGAACTTCTCATGATTTCAAAAACTTTATCAAGAGAGAAGTGTTGTGGTGGGATTAAATATAGGGGAAATTAGTTTTTAGTGTTAATTTTTAAAAATAATCTTGTTTTAGTCATTAAATGCTTGGTAATTGAAAATTAGTGATACTCTTTAAAAATAATTGAGAATAAGAATTTTTTTACTGTTCACATAAGAAAAAAGAAAAAAAGATTTTTAAGAGGTTGAGTATCAATTGCATGATTAAATGATCGACACTTACACCAACTAATGTAAGGAAAAAACAAAGTCAAAGCTGTGAATACATGTGAGGATAGGATTGGAATCGCATTTAACATTTCAATAACATTCTTACTATCCAAACACAAAATTCTAGATTTTCAGTTAAAACTATAAAATTTTCTTATAACATCCAAACAGTATTGAGAAAATTACTTTTCAATTTCTTTTACTTCACTTTTCTTTCACTTTCTTTTCTCACATGTCATTCTCACATTCTCATTTTCTTACTGTTTCTCTCGTATTCTCTTCCTCTATTTTGATCTTTACAAAAACACCTTTAGGGTACCATATCCAAAAAATATTAAATGAGGGCCATTACTCAAATCGATAAAATTATTATACTTAGCATTTAAACTGTTTGTAGGGGTAACAAAATGGAAGCATGTGAGATGAGGGGAAAAAAAAAAGGGAAGAAGAGGAATCTAGTAATTCCAAATGAAAAAAAGGACCGACTAATTTACATGCTAAGAGTACTTTTTGTGTTCAGGACATGCTATTTTTTTTTCTTAAAAAGGCTATTAGTGACGGTTTTCTAGTTGTAGGCGATTTTGGATGCACTACTTTACATACTAGACACACCAATTTAAGTATAGGATGCAGTAATTTTTCTTGAAATGGTTGTGAGTAATAGTCTTCAACTAGTTGTTTTACCTGTGCTTTTCTTGAAATGGTTGTGAGTAATAGTCTTCAACTAGTTGTTTTACCTGTGCTAAGCGAGTGGGCATCGTCTACAGCGGGGGCTGTAGACAGCCCCTCACATATATGGTGTGGGTCCCCCCAAATGAATGGTGGGGCCCACACCGAATGTGAGGGGCTGTTTACAGCCCCCGCTGTAGAGGATGTATGCTCGTGCTAAGCACAGGAACATATATATATATATTATTTTTAAATTATTTAAAATAACCGATGTAATAAGTAAATATAATAGTTGGACGTTTTGTTACCATGTAATTTATTTATAGTCCAAGATTTTAATGGCAACAATTCTTTATGTCATTAAATCTTTTATTGACAGGATTCAATATTTTGTTGTCTGTTTTTTGGTTGCCAGTAATGTCCATTTTTTAGTGAAAATTATACAATTTTCATCCATGGTGCGTTAATGACGTAATTGTTCTCATTATGTGAATAAGCTTTTATTATCTAGTTTTAGGGATGGCAACCAAAACCTTAAATCGCCCTTATTAGTTTGGTAGCGAGGACAGGTTGGGGTTAATTAATAGTTATTAATTAACTATTATTTAATAATTAAATTATTATTATTTAATTAAAGGATTACTATTATAGAAACATTGGGATAACACACTTAAATTATTTAAATAAATAATAATAGTTTAACTAATTTAATTTAATTATATTATATTATATTAGTAAAATAAATATTTTTCGTAAAAATAATAGTAAAATAAAGATTTGAAGTGGCACTCAAAAGGGCCACTTTAAATAATGTCTCGTTATTATTGTTAAATAATAGTAAAATAAATATTTAAATTAAGATATATCTAAATTAACTATTCGTTTTTGTTTTTAAATTTTAATAACTATTATTATAATTCAGAGATATGTCACCGGCAATCACAGTTGGGAACATAAAGATCTGGTTTCTAGGGCTCTGAAAGATAAGGATTAATCTTATAATTTTAATTTAGTTAAAGATAATATTGGAGAAAGGGCTATGTCAACGTTGAGGTCCTTTCTTATTAAAATATTTTGTTCCTATATATTTATTTCTTTGCGACGTCCCTTCTTATTTTCTTAATAAGATTTTTTAAATAAAATTTATCTTGTTTGTGTGGGACCCAAAGGAGCTATAAGAGGAGAGAATATGTGCACGTGAAATACAGAAAATACGCTTTTTTTAAATAAAATTTATCTTGTTTATGTGGGACCCAAAAGAGCTACGAGAGAAGAGAGAATATGTGCACGTGGAGTAGAGAGAAGGTGATGTTTCTGTACGTTGCTTTACCATATATATATATATGTGTGTGTGTGTGTGTGATAAATCACCCAATTATATGTGATTTTAGAAAAAGAAAATATTACTCCCCATGATTCTGACCCTCCTTTTATTTGGTCATAATAAATCCATTGAAAATCCTAAAAGACTCGTGTGTCTAATGAAAACCATCCACCCAGATTGCTCTGTAACTAACCATGCATTATCCCCTAAAGAACTACCTATTAAAGGGTCTCGCCTTAATTACATGTGCACACCTATAGCAATGCACATGCCTCCACTATTTTTTATACTAATATACTAGCAAAGGTGCATGTGCAATACTGCACGTATAAGAAGGGAGGGGAGGAGAGAGAACGTGGGAGGGAAGTTACAAAATTGATTGCAAAATTTGAAAAAATCTGAGACAATTTGACGATTTTACCATTTTAATAATATATCTTCTCAATAGTATAGAGGGGCTGATTTGGAAAGCTGCGCATTTTGTTTGGCACGCTTCCCAAGGGGCCTATTCCCATTAAATCTAGTATAGATAAAGGAAACTGTTAAGATTTTGACCTGATAATCTATGCCCAAATCACCCTTTAGTTTTTCCCTATTTTACCGAATCTTTATGCCACATTTATACTATATATAATGAGAAGAGACCCCTTGAGAAGCATGCCGAACAAAATACGAAACTCTCCAAAATAGCCCTTAGATACTATTGAAAAGATCTATTAATAGAAGGGTAGAACAGTCTAAACGGCCTAAAATTTTCCAAAAACTAACAATCATTTTTGCAACTATTCCCTCCAACATTATCTTTCTCATCCCTTCCTTACATGTGCAATATTGCGTGTGCACCCATTCTAGTCAACATAACCGAAACCCGTGCAATTTAGACTCTTGCTTTCAACGTGGAGTTTTTTATGAGTGGGCCCCACAAAACAAATTAGGTGTTTTATAATTTGCTACGCTTGTAGTGCATGCAATCCCCTAGTACTTAAATAAGCACGCCTAATATGTAAATTAGTGCATCCAAAATTGCTTATAGCTAGGTAATTTTCTTGAAAACCGTAACTAGCTAATAGCATTTTAAAGAAAAAAAACTAGTATATCGTGCACACAAAAAGGTGCATCTAACATGTAAAGTGGGAACATGACTGAAAAGTGATCAAAGATTTAGCTCTGTACACATTAATGGTATGATTAATTAAAAAATAAACCATCTCATGCTCTTTGGCCAACTAATGTTTTATTTCATCTAATCCTTACACAATTGCTCAATCAAATTAGTGTTGCGCCAATGGGTGAAAGTGTTGAGACCATAAGTTCTAGTTATTATTTTGCTGTTTTCTTGTTGACCACAAGGTTGAGTTATTGTCTTAATAACATCCTTGAAAAATCCTTCAAGACATGATTTGGAGGTTAATTATGTCATTATATTAGTCATTAAGTGATTGAATAATAATTTAATATGTGAGTCATATTATCTTTTAATCATCAGTTCTAACATTGGGATGAGTTTTGGTTGATAGGTTGGTGTTTGATAAGGTGTGGAAGAATGAGTTTCCCAAAAATTATAATGAAAAAAAAAGCCTATTTCTAACAATTACCCTTTATCCCATTTTTGGATTTTGAAAATGAGTTTTTAACTTTTTGCGTTTGCATTCTTGTAATTATGTAAACTTCGTTTTTGCAATGGGAAACTTGTAAATACATCCAATTCGACCAAAACTCACTGTTTTTACATGTTTAGGCATCTTTTGGCGTTCATTCTAGGAACTCATTTTTGGTTTTTGCAAACTCATTTTTCAAAAGTATGATGGCACACTTGTAATATTTAAGAACTTTCAAGGATATACGCGAAATTTATTTTAAAGACTTTTTTATGACAAGGTTAGACTTAGCATTTATGAAATGTTCTTTTTTATGACAAGCTTGTAACATTTATAACCTCCATTACCCAAAAAAAAAAACATTTATAACTTCGCTTTACCAAAAAAAAAAAACCATTTATAACCTCTAAGAAAGAAACGTATTTCACCAAACATCAAGCCAAACTTCTATTTAACTTGTACAAACTCATTTGGGAAATCCCTAGATCTAGAGTAAATGGCAAACAAGGCCTTACCAAAAACCTTTATTGTATAACAACTCATTTGGATTTGCCATACACATTTAGCTCATAACAACTCATTTGGATTTGTCCACACCAAACACACTCATAAAATCAGGGAAGTTCAAAATGACAACCAAATGAGGCCTTAGTGTTTCATCACTAAAACCTAAGGTTGCTACAGCAAGAAGGGAAGGGGAGTTAAAAAAGGTGGGGGAAGGAGAAGAGGAGATTTCTAATTTTCAGTAAACTAAAGTGAGCTTCAGTTTCAAGAAAAGGGTACGAATAGCGGAAGAGGAAATTCTTGTATTCTAGTTGTTTCAGGTGTGTAACTGTAGTCATTGAAGTTCTTCTGAAATTTATTTATTTATTTATTTATTTTGGTAAAATTCTTCTGAAATTTATTAACCAATTGCTATACAATGATAAGTATATTGTAAAAGCACATGTTTTATTAGCTTTGCCTTGATGTGCTTTTATTTGTTTAAATTGTAGTGGTTTTTTTATACAAAAGGACAAGGTATTCCATGAGTTTTAAGGTCTCTACTTGTTTGATAAAAAGGAACTCATAAAAGAGGAGAGAAACTGGAGTCCAGTGGTTGCTCTGTTAGTCCTTCAGTTAAACTGAGATAGCCTAGAAAACCTAAGCTTCTCTCTCCAATGGACATACTCACATCTCCAATGGATATACTCACATTTCCACAGTTTTCTTTTGATCTTCCTTTGCTATCTTGAAGTTAATATCACAACTTCCCTTGAACTTCACCTTCTAATCTTCTCAATAGTTTATGGTTTGGCTGGTATTGATTCTTGAAAATGTAGTTATTCCTCTCTTCCCAAAACATTGTCTTCATGCATTTTCGACATAACTGAACAAAGGTATGCCACTGTTTCCACTGCCATTAATTCCACTGCAGTGCTTCTTAATTTTGTAGATTAATACCATGATGTGCCAACCTACAGAAAGAGAAATAGTGTTCTGTCTAATAGGCTGATGTCTGTTATACCCTTCATCAGATAATAAAATTCAAAACAAGGATGTAACAATTACAGGACTAAGTGTTTTTATATACATAGATATGCATAGTGTAGTGTATAATCAAGATACGTGTACCCTTTAATGCTTGTACAATTACTTCTACTCCAAGTTCTTGCTTTTTGACTTCCTTCGATTCACACATTTGTTTCTATGCTTCTTTTTGGAACGAAATGAGTTCTGATATTCATTGGCCAAAAAGGAATCAGTAAAATGCAGTATTCTGTAAGTTCGTAGGATGATGCATGAAAATTTAAACTAAGAACTCACCTGGATACTGTTGCTGATGTATTTGGTTGCTCTGCCACACTGAGAGAAGCTAAAGAAGCAGTCATATTCTGCAACGGATAATCTTTTCTGAGGTTATTCTTCTGCTTCACAGCATCTGAACAGATTGGCCAACCCATTGGGACTTCCAGTTGCCTGAAACAAAGGAAACAGAGTAATTATTTTATTCATCCCAACTTATATACTCGTACATACAACTTGAATTCTTTAAATAATAACATCAGCAGCATTATACAAAATGAGAAATCACTTTAAGCATAAATCAATCTGAAAAAATACTCAACAGCCAATCCACAGAATCAGTATCTTGTCTCCATGACTGCCTACCCACATCACAATCTGTTCATTTTTATATTTGAATCTAAAAAGAACAAAGAACTGTGTACCCTTCAACATGTTTGAATTTGCAGCGGTTCATGGTATCCACTGTGTAATTCCCAAATAGGATGTCAAGATCCTTTGCTAGTTTAGGTACCTTCGCAGGTGGTAAAATATTCCAAACCTTCAACACTTGGATGTAATATGAGTCCTCCTTGAGTGTATCAACAGTCCAAAAAAGCTTGAGTGATCCGTGCACCATGTACTGTTCCAACAACTCAGAGGCAGGCCCATCTGTGATCTCATGGTTCCTTTGCTTAACAGGATGACGCCAACCACTTGAAATTTTCACCAACAAGTCAATTACTTTCTTCCGGGTATCAATGCTTATTCTTGCCATGGATTTCCATAAATCATCACTGAATACAACCTATTAAAAAATGAAAAATTGAAGTATTATTTGATTATATTTGAGAAAAATCAAATTATTTCTATACAGCATTAATTCTCTAAAAGTGTGTTAGTGTAGAAACATGTTAAGCATACCTTCCACCTTGCGCTTCTGAACAGAAGAGAATCCATTCTGAGCAAATTATGAAGTTGATCCACCTCTACCAAGGTATCAGCGATTGCTTTAACCAAGTTAGCGTCCTCATCAGCATTATAAAAGCACAGTCGATCCTGTGCATCATGAACTAACTTCCTCCAAATTGTATTGCTGTTAGTTAAAGTTGGTCCATTCCCAATGATCCAAAGGCAATACCTGCAAGAAACCAACCAAAATTATCTTCAGGTCTGGTCAAAGAGATGGGCAAGTATAATCAAATTCAGTTACAGAGTCATGTGTTATACCTTGCCCTTGTCAGAGCCACATTTGTTCGTTGACGATTAGAAAGGAAACCCAGTGCTCCTCTCCCGTTAGACCTAACTGCAGAAATTATAATCACATCCTCCTCACCACCTTGAAATCCATCAACAGAACGAACACTCACAGAGAAGTTGCTGGATGTCTTATATGTGTCCCCAAATTTTTCTTGAATTTCAAAAACTTGAGCTTTGTATGGTGATATAACACCAACACTAACGCACTTCCCTGTGGTGACTGATACTGTAAAAGCAAAAAAAATTTCTCACTCAACAATTGACAAACAGACGATCAATGCAATATGAATTCACTCAATTACACATTCACCCAAAAAAATGTATGGATGAACGGCAAGTGATTACTAGCTAACTCTCTTGAAGCTTCAACCACCAATTAATATAGACTTTATCAAAACATGGTTCTTGGTTCTTATACAGTTCCATTAAGAGATGGCAAAATATTTCCACTTCAAACGACAATACTCCAATAAAAGCTCCAAAGATTGACATTTAAGAGGTACCTTTGAAAAGGCTACCCACTATTGCTGAAACCACAGCAACCTCCACCATATTTTTTCGGCTATGCCCTTCACCAAACTCTTCCTTCCCATAAGCAACATTTATAAATGAATATGGACCATACATGTTTCCTTGAAGAAATTGTATACAATAGCTTTGATCTTTGACATTTGGAGCATCCACAATTTGTTTGTCATAGAATTCCACATTTGGGAATAAACTTATAGATGGATGCATTCTGTACTGGATATTGAGAAGGTGCTTCTTGAATCCCAATGACACCAACCTTTCAAATAGGCTTCTTCCAAATCCAGCTTTCTCTGATATCTAACAAGTGGTAAAATTTCATGACTAAAGCGAAATCCAACAACTTTAATAGGTAAAGAGAAAGCTTATACCTCACTTATAATCATTGCCGGCAGTTGTCTCTCATCCCCTATGAGGATAGCATGCCGGACACCGGGGAGCTGTAAGGGAATGGCTGATTCACATTCTTTAAGCTGGGCAGCTTCATCTATAACCACCAGCTCAATTGGTGTCGTTCCTTCTGTGTGCAATTTACAAGAGCTAGAACAAGTGCAGAAAATAAGGCAAGCGCATCTCAGGCAAAAGTTTTTAATGGAATATTTATCGAAGAACTGGGGAACAGAGAGCTTTTTATGAAGCTCTTTCAGAGTATTAAGACATTCGTTCCACATCTTAGTCAATAAGGACAATGGTGAGCCACTAACTATATGTTTTACATCCTTGACATCAATATAAATTTCCTTCAGATCATCATCTCTAAATGTGTAATTCTGTAATATTCTTTGAAGAGATTCGAGCCTATTAAGAGCCCTGATCATCTGTTCTGCAACTTCTAGTGAAAGGAAAGAAGTAGGTAAATGGGTAGTCAAAGCTACAATAAAAAACTTTAAGTCCTTCAAAATGCATAAGAATCTTTTCTTCACAAATTCCCCAATTGTCAAAAGATCATCACATGCTCCATCAACCACTCCTTCACTCTTCTTGTTTCCAGAAATATTGTCCATCTCCTTTTTAACATTCTGAAGTTGTTCTCTATTTGGAACAGAAGCTTTTGTCTTCCATTCTTTCTTGTTCCGGTCAGGAAGTGCCTTGTTTTGAGTTTTCTTGGTCATTTGTCCCTTTAATTTTGGAGTATGATTCTCTTCTTCCTTCTCTTTACTCTTTTGTTTCTCCGCTCCAGCTACATCCTCCTCCTCCTTTTTCTTTCCATTTTCCAAATACAGAAGGTACTGCTGCCCAGGGTCTTCAAGCAATGATATCAATGAATCTAGTCGAGCTTTTGCCTTCCATTTCTTGTTCTGGTCAGCAAGTACCTTGTTCTGAGTTTTCTTGGTCATTTGTCCCTTTAATTCTTGAGTATGATTCTCCTCTTCCTTCTCTTTATTCTTTTTTTTCCCTGCTCCAGCTACATCCTCCTCCTTTTTCTTTCCATTTTCCAAATACAGAGGGTACTGCTGCCCAGGGTCTTCAAGCACTGATATCACTGAATCAAGTCGAGCTTTGGCCTTCCATTGTTTCTTGTTCTGGTCAGCAAGTGCCTTGTCCTGAGTTTTCTTTGTCATTTGTCCCTTTAATTTTTGAGTATGATTCTCCTCTTCCTTCTCTTTACTCTTTTGTTTCCCCACTCTAGCTACATCCTCCTTCTCCTCCTTTCTCTTTTCATTTTCCAAATACAGAAGGTACTGCTGCCCTGGCTCTTCAGGTAATGATATCACTGAATCTAGTCGAGCTTTTGCCTTCCATTCTTTCTTGTTCTGGTCAGCAAGTGCCTTGTTCTGAGTTTTCTTGGTAATTTGTCCCTTTAATTTTTGAGTATGATTCTTGTCTTCCTTCTCTTTA
The DNA here is from genome assembly GCA_947561395.2 of Buxus sempervirens. NCBI lineage: Eukaryota > Viridiplantae > Streptophyta > Magnoliopsida > Buxales > Buxaceae > Buxus > Buxus sempervirens. Next base: position 21,291,433 of record OX387188.1, on the reverse strand, counting down.
CTCTTTTGTTGCCCCACTCCAGCTACATCCTTTTCCTCCTCTTTTTTCTTTTCATTTTCCAAATACATAAGGTACTGTTGCCCAGGGTCTTCAAGCAATGATATCATTGAATCTAGTCGAGCTTTCCACCCAGATAGAGGGGCAAAGCACATGGCAAGATCATCCACGCGATAGTCAAGGAATACGTCACTAAGATCCTCGTGATCATCAATTTTCATTCGCTTCTTATTCCCAAAGAGAACTATATCTCCCAAACCATAATTGCCATATCGACATGTCTCCAATGCTAACCTTACAAGACGGGATGTAACTTCTATTACCGCTATGTTAGTTGGGGCACATGTAAGTACTCTACATTTCATCCCTAGGAGTGCCCATAGAAGTGAACCCACCGTCTTTGTCTTACCTGTTCCAGGGGGTCCCCAGATAAGTTTGACTGAGTTCTTGTGATAACATTCTCTTGTCCTGATAGAGCTTAAGATTGCCTCAATTTGGGAATCATTCAGATTGAAGGACTGCAGTTCTACGCACAAATTTGCTAAAGAGAGACTATGATCTTCTTGAGAAGAGCAAAGACTACAATTATCCCCAGCCTGCAATATGTACATGTAATTGAAGTTAATGTTCACAGAAAACAATTCCTTTTATCATGCTGTTGAAATTCAAACTTTGATGCCTTAACAGTTCTAACATGAAATAGATATCCTTTGCAACATTGCAAAATGCCAATAAGCATATGGGATTCAAATTACAATGTTTTTTGAAAGTATGATTTTGAATTGAATTTAGATATTGTAAAAGCAGTGTTCATATAACAAATCTAATGGAAGAATATTTCTCAGCAATTGTTACTTTGAATTCAAGTTCGGTCCTTCATTTTCACTATTACTAAAGTCATCATTACAACTCAATCAGTATCCATTACCACCACCAAAATTCAATCACCATGCAAGTTAGCTATCACATCATAATGTATTTATTCTTACTAGGAGAGGGGGGCTTATAATACCACCACCAGTAATTTTGGCTTTGAGGAAATTTTACCCAAAAGGGAAAGAGGGATATTTTCTATTTTGAGCAAACTTCTGTACATAGAGGAAATATTTCGGGAAAACTCTTAAGATTACACAAATACACCAATTAAAAGCATGGATCAATGAGTCATAAGTATCATATTCTGAAAAACCCAGAGAGTAAACCATTAGCACAACCTAGAAACAAAAGGTATCCTCCAAGAACATCCAAATATTATCCCCTTGACACTAATCTTGGGAGCAAACCAGACCATACCATAAACCGTTAAAGTGCACCCTATGCAAATGTTAATCACTTAGAAATTAAAAAAAAAAAAAAAGGCCACCTGTAATTAGAGATATCTGCTGAAAGGGAAATATTTAAAATCCCATCATAGAACTCTGCCAATTAGTGAATCAAAATTTCTCTATCTAAAATCTTAGGCTTCAAAACTCTTTTAATGAATTCCCAAAATTGTAACTGGGAAACCCAACACAATTTAACAGCCAACTAGGAAAAGAATTCCTGAGGAAATTACAGTTTTGGTGTATCAAAGAATTCAAGTCTGAATTCACCAATCTCCACCTTGACTCTAATTCCTCATATTATCAACAAACTCAAAGTTCTGCATCATCTCCTTCATCACACCTAATAATGTATTCCAAACTATTTCCATAGCACATTAGTCAAAGCCACATTATGTTGTCTTCTCCCCTAGTTTTCGTCATCATCTTCTGTGGAGCATTCAAGCCGAAGCTAATTTTCTTACCAGATTTCTGTACCTCAACCCAGACCTGGGATGTGATCCCAGTTGTTTTCATACCGTATTCTCCCATGAACAAACAATTTCTCTAGTACTAAATATTTTGAAAAAACTACATTGATTTTTGGATACATACTATGTTAGAAAAATAAACACACAAATAAGAAAAGAAACAAGCAAATCATAATACAAGGATTTATGTTAATCAACCAAAACAGAGCTAAATTTATTGGCAAATATCATAACAAAAAAAACAAAACAAAACAAAACAAAAACTTCCATTATAATACAGGGATAATAATCAAGCCTATCCAAGAGAGTCACACAAGAAACCAGAGAGTGTAACTTTAACAAAAGTCAAGAACAACAGGCATCCATCCAAGGCTATCCAAATGCTTTCCCCAAGAATCATTCTAAAACAAAGAGCAAACCTTAATCAGATAGCAACAAGATATACTTCCACCAAGAAAAAAAAGGAACATAAAATAAAAACAAAAAAAATCTATTGACATTAGAAATTCTTCTAAAGGAGAATCTCTAAGTCTAAATCTCAATCATGGAGAACTCCCAAATAAGACATTCCCTCTATCTCCTCAAACCTAGAGAGTGTACCTTTAACAAAGGTCAAATGCAACAGGCATCCATCCAAGGCTATCCAAATGCTTTCCCCAAGAATCATTCTAAAACGAAGAGCAAACAGAATTGAATTTAAAGCCAAGAGCAAACCTTAATTAGATAGCAACAAGATATACTTCCACCCAAAAAAAGAAGGAAAATAAAATAAAAACAAAAAAACTCGACATCAGAAATTCTTCTGAAGGAGAATCTCTAAATCTAAATCTCAATCATGGAGAACTCCCAAATAAGACATTCCCTCTAACTCCTCAAACCTTCCATTCCACCCTTTCTATTAAATTCAAGGCTTAAGATTCCCAAAAATTATGTTTCCATCAGGAAACCCAAAAGAACTTCTAACCTAAACAGGAAAAATATTCCTAAATAAAATATAATTTATGGACTAAGAAGAATTAGAAACACAAACTTTATGGCGGATTCAATTGCACAGGAATGTCCAACAAGTTTAGTTCACATGAATGCACAAGATACATGCATGACGTGAGTTTTTTTCTCTTTGTAGAGGGAGTTGAATGATTGAATCACACATTGACAGGAGTCATTCATAAATTATATCATGGTGAAGACAATATATTTTCAACTGATAAGAAGCAAGAGCAATTGAATTCAAGGTTAGAATTCCCACAAAAAGAACCTAAACTCCATCGTATAAAAAAATCAATTAGGACTTACTGTGGGATTATTGTGTAACACTTCATCGATGATATTCATATTTCCCCCTCGAATGTCCGGGTGTAGTGCTTTCCATATACGTATATTTGTTGTCATGTTTATTAGAACAACTGCAAAAAGAGGCTCCCTCTTATGATGCTTCATAACTTCTGTTGTCACAATAGGCCTAGATGATAGGACTTCAAATGTATCAGGATAATCTTCAGTGGGTCCTCCTACTACAAAAGCAGGAAGATAGGATCTCCGTGGCCTGTTTAAATCATTTATGCATACGGGTCTGACATCTGATAATGCAATTAGATCTCCAGTCTCTATCTCATTCTTATCTTTGTCATTCATATCATCTCTCTTGTATCTAACAGAGTAGAAAAAGTCTTTTGGCGGGCTATAATTCATGCATTCCTCAGCCAATATTTCAAATTTAGGAGCTTGAGACAGAGTCATCAAGCTTGAGCATAGGTCAGCACGTGTTTCCTCAATCAATGGGAAAACGTATGAACTAAAATAATGCTCCTTTGAGGAAAAAGTTTCTGCAATCCGGTCCACCTGCATTAAGTAAGACAGAATGAAATATAAATGATGAAAATTAAGAAAACCACTACATGCTTCACCAAAAATTATGGTTGCTATCAAGAAAAACAATATACAATAGAGTAAGAGGTTAAGACCTTCCTAAAAATTTTTAACTTAAACAATTTAATGGGGGGACACAAAATAACCAAAGATGTGTATTTGTGCACAAACTAACTCAAACATCAAAGGAACCATGCATACAATTAAATTTTTAGATCACTTAATTGTTTTGGTTGATCTCATATGAACTGAACCTTGAAGTAAAAGCTTGTATGAGTTAAAAAGATCTTGGGTAACACTCAAAGCAAGTTATGAGTAACTTGGGCTTTCTATTTGTCAGCCTCTCGGATGAACATAGCTCAAAGTTGCTTCAATGTTCAATCAATCATATGCATATAGATGGTTGACCTATTACTATAACAAAGGCCATTAATCAAATGATTAGTGATATATGGTTGATATAACATCATGGTTATAGAAGAATTAATAGAAACCATCCAAAGGATTATGCACATTTTTCTTTCTTGAAGCACTAGAAAATTATTACAAAAATTTTGCTTTTTATCCTACACTTTTGAAATCCCACACATTGTCCCACTAGGACTTAAGAGGAAGGGTAGGTTAACTTAATGGCCTAAGGCAGTTGTTTTGCATCTAATAATTTTGTAATATGGAACCTATAATACTTTAGAAGCTTAACAAAATTGAACTTCACTTGCATCCATTTTTTAATTTTGTTCAGAGGCCTGGTAATGTTCGGGGATCTAATTATTCTAGTTTATTACTTGATTAAGCAAGCAAGGCTACTGTAATTTTTAATAAATGCTGGGGGCTTCGTCTTATTCTTTATGTGTCCAAAAATTGGGTAAATTTCCCAGGAGCGGTTTTTGGATTTAGTAATGGGAACCTTCTGAGTTTTGAGAGTACGATTTCATTTAAGGGCAGTTATGTGGCACTTTTCTTGGGTCAAGGATTTTTCTTTGTGTTCTCTTATGTGGCTAGGCCTGGGGGCTGGTTTTAATGGTATATCAATTTTTGTTATCTCTCTTTCTAAAAAGCTGTTTGCATTAGATTCCTTCTCTGACTATAGCTTGATCAAGGCCTGATTTTAAGAGGGAAAATTGGTTTTTAGTGATACTTTTTCAAAATAATTCAGATTTAGTCAACCAATTCTTAAAAATTAAAAATTAGTGATACTTTATTCAAATAATTTGGATTTAGTGTCATTTTATTGTTCATGAAGAGTTTCTTCCAAAAATACCCTCAAAAAGACTTGCAAACCTCATTCGTACCTAAATGCGTAAAAAGGTTTTCAAAATCTTTGGAGGGCATTGTTGGAAGAAAGTCTTTATGAACAATAAATGACACTGAATCTCAATTATTTAAAAAAGTATCATTAATTCTCAATTTTTAATAATTTGTCAACTAAATCTGAATTATTTTGAAAAAGTAACACTAAAAACCAATTTCCCATTTTAAAAAGGGCCAGGTCTATGACTAAAAGTCAGGCCCAATAGCTTTTATTGAAACTTACATGTTGGACCATTGAGGCATGAAAAATAAGCTAACTATAATCTATGATACTATGAGATTCATACAACATATTAGTAACCATCTAGATAGAATTCATTTACAAAATAGAAAACCCATTCATATAGAATCTCTGTGTGAAAGGTGGTTGTTGGTTGTTCATGATGTTTGAAGGGTGTTTGTTGGTTCAAGGCCTGAATACATGCAGATCTCAAACTAATTTTTCCTACTTAACTTCCTGAACTTGGCTTGGGGGTGGTCCATATTTGGGGTATCATTTCATATATGTATTTGGGTCTGAACATTATTTCTTTTGCCATTCAAGGACAAATCAGTGCTTTGTACAAAAAGTTGTGAGGTGGGGCAGAAATTCCTTGATCCAGTGAAAGCATGAAAACACCACACTAGATCTGAATTTCTTCCACTCATAAAAATCTATAATTGTCTATATTGAGTTAGAATTCACGGAAGCATAATAGATTATCAAATGGGTCCTACGTAGAAGGGACCCAGTCTTCCTAATATGCTAGAGATATAAATATTGATAGGTCAATTCAATCCAAAACAAATGCATGCAAAATAGAGACCTTTTACAATGATTTTAAAAATGTTTGATCATTAATTGATGAAAAACCCAAAGACCAATATATACATAAACAAACCAAACACACACACAACCAAATAATGAATGATTAAATGATTTTCCCCCTTTTTGGCTCTTGAAATATCATGTTCAGCCAAAATTCACATGAAGATGGTAAGGCTTGGTCGTAAACATCTCCTGTTTCTTTCACCACAACCACATCTGCCAATGTCAAAACTTGGTGAAACAACCGACATTTAGCCAAGATGGATGCAAAAAGGCACCTAGACTGGAATGTTATTGCAATTTAATTGTGTAGATGGATTAGAGCAATTGATATACTTTGATCAACCAAAATTTTTGACAGGCTTTAACAGCTAGGAAAATGAAAAATGATTAATTTAAGGAGAATCAAACAAAAAAGAAGAGCAAAACAACATTAAGTATCATTAAATCATTGAATTAAGCATATAAGTCATACTATGAAATCATGGGACATTGTGATGGAGCACAGCTTAATAGTGAGGCTATTTTTTTTTCCATTTAGACAACTAGTGGAAAAGAGGAACAAATTCATATAGATTTTTTGAAACTAGAAAAATATATGAAAAAGTATATGGAGATTTAGTCTGTTAGGCTTCAGGCAGGAAAGAAGTAAGATTAGATATAAGCATCAACTAGTTTGGAGACATGACCAATACAACATTTGTTTATAATAATCTTCATATGCTTATACATTTATTGTTAGCTAGGAGTTCGTATTTTATTGCTTTTATGATGGATAAAATGACAGCTCATATTCAAATAAAAGGAAAGAACTAAAACACAAGAACCCTAATCCACATCATGATAATACAGAAGGAAGAAAAGAAAAAGGGAAATAAGCTTAAAAGACATGAAAAGTATTATGTTTTCCCAACTTAAAAGAAAATGCATACCTTGTCCTTGTAAAGCTTTTCATTAAGTATATCTTCCAGAGACCAAGAAAACACCACATCAACTAAGCTTTCAAATCTTGGTTCTTTCTTCTTAACTGAACTAGCCGCCTCCATATTTTACTCTCCTCCTCTGCATGAATCAAATGTCAAAACCCCAGTTGCCGTTTACATCTGAAAATTAACCCAAGACAAATAGAGAGAGAGAGAGAGAGAGAGAGAAAGGAAAAGAGGTTCCTTAGCACTTTACTAAAGGAAAACCATGATTGTAACTCTCACCAGGAGTGAGGTTTCTTAGCACTTTACAAGAGAGAAGACTTAGAAAGAGAAAGGTAAAACACATGAGAGAGAGAGAGAGGTTTCTTAGGACCGGAGGCAAAAGCCATTCGAAATGTGGAAAGGTGACGGGACGTACAGAGTGCACATCCTCTACAACAATAGGATAGCAAAGGTGCATTGCTCTTCGCTTCTGATTGGTCGTCGCACTTAAAAAATACCTTTTCTAAGATCAAATTTAATTTCAAATTTAAGAAGCCAATCACAAATCGCGTTGTACATGTATAAACGATGCTCAGCAGAGCCAAGGAAAGCAATAGAAAGAAAGAGAAGGGTGGCACAGTTACATTAGCGTCGGTGCATCTTCCGAACGTACTTCTCGGGAAACTAAGCCGCTTACATTACATAAGCTGTTTAATGCATGTGGGGAACGTAACCAAATCCTCTACAACGCAGCTCTGTACGACGAACTTTACTACGTCATTCTCGATTCAACGCGTGGCGGACTTTAGTAAACCATAGTTGCTTAACCTGAGTTATGCGACCCATCTTTTGCCTGCCGGAACCGAAAGCTATTGTTATTGGTAATCGTCGGAACGGAGCCGTGACTCGCTGGAATCGCCGGAATAAACATCAAGACTTGCACAGAAACTCATCGGAATCGATGCTGAATTTTGAAAAACACTTTTATGCGCAGATTCGTGTACTTTTTCATCCTCATCTCTCATTTTTTTGCATCTTTTTTGACGAGATTTAGCAGAAGCAATCCAGCGTTGCTTTTCTCTATTTATCTCTTAGTGTAGAAGCAAGCCAGCACTCCTTTGCAGAAGTAGAGAGGAAGGTAGAACAGCGCTCCGTTTCTTTTTTTTCTTTATTTCCCAAACACCTCGGCATAGATCAACGGGACCTAATCTTTTTAACAGCAAAAGCAACGACCAAGTGGCTGTTCGATCGGAGCTTATTCTGTTTCTCTCTTTTTCTTTTCTAATCACTATTACGTTTTTGTTCTTCTCTCTCCAAGAAAAAACAAAAATTTGAAGACCTTTTCTATTCGTCTTCTTTCAAGAGAAAGAATGAGAGAGGTAGGGCTTGAGAGATACAAAACCTTAAGTGGCGAGAGTTTAGATCTAACATTTTTCGATTCCGGTAAGTTCCCGGAATCTGTACTTGCGGGAGTCTCAATCCCGGCAAGTCAAAGCATGGATACTTTCAGGTATCGAAAATCTGGAGAAGCTTCCGGGTTTGGGAGATCACATGGAACAAAATGCAAGGTTCCTCTGCAAGGTGCGTTCTAAAGCAAGGTTTGACTGAAACTTTTTCGGTATTGAAAATCTGAACAAGTTTCTGGGTTCGAGAGATAACAAGGAACAAAATGCCTCTGCAAGATGCGTTCCAAAGAAAGGTTCAACTGAAACTTTTCAGGTATTGAAAATCTGAAGAAGTTTATGGATTTGGGAGAGAACAAGGAACAAAATGCAAGGTTCGACAGAAGATTTTCGAAAAAAAAAAAATAAATAAGACAAGATTTTCATATTAGGAACAAAATGCAAGGTTCCTCTGCAATGTGCGTTCCAGAGCAAGGTTCGACAGAAGATTTTCGGAAAAAAAAAAAAAGATAGAAGATTTTCAAATTTGGATGGGTGTGGGATAACAAGAGTTGGAAGTGGAGGGAAAAGTGAAATGTTTCAATCGGGGTGAGACCGTCGGAAAAGTTAACTTTTTTGCCGGTAAAATGAATCGGCGGGTAGTAAACCATGGTTAGTAGGGAAAAAGGTAAAAATATCATCGGGTCTGAAACGGATCCGACCTGCTACTTGTCGAATGTAAGCAAGCGTAGTAAAGTGTGTAGTAAAAATGTGCGCAGCAGAAGATTTACTTTCGTGGGGAACATACGTAGTACGTATACGTACTACGTACGTAAGAGCCTAAGTAATTACATACTTAAAGCTTTAGTGTTGTAAACTGGGCAGGTTAATATAAACTCACCCTAAAAGCTAGGGCAAGTTTTTAAGAAACTCATCCGATTAACAAGACGTAAATAGAATTTTCTTATGAGAGGTTTCCTTGTTAAATAAATCCTTATAAATCTAAAAATTTATTTGAATGTAAACAACTTTTTTAGAAGTTACCTCAATAAAATATATTTATTTCCTCCAAGCGAACCATCCATTAAGAGAGATTTTCTCTTGAAATGAATTCTTAAATCTAAAAAGGGTAAATTATAGAAACCTTTCTTGAGGATTGCACTATTTACACATATCTTCTTTCATGTTTCCTGAAATAACACTTTTCCCTTTAGGTCTGGGGAAAAGTCACACTCATTGCCCTCAATTAAGTTGCTGTCAAATTGTTTTGACAAACATTCATGTGGTATAAAAAGATGAAATAATTTATCTTTCAAATTAATTATTTGGGAGTATAAAAAGGAATAAAGAAAGAGAAAAAAATAATTTTCTAATAACTAAAGAGAAGTAATTTCCTCCGGTAAAGTAGGGGGCATTTATATATAAACAAATAAAATTTTAATAAGGACAGGTTTTTGTGTTATTTCATAAACGTGAAAGGAGGTATGTGTGACTAGTGCATACCTCAAGGGAGGTTTCTGTAATTTATTCATCTACTAATTCCCTTGAATTTAATCAACTTTCTTAGATCTTAATTTTGTGAAGAATGGAAAGATAAGAACGTAAAAGAACAGGACTCTCAAAATTGAAAAGCACAATTTTTTTTCATTCCATATTACAATTGGGTCAACCCAGTCTTGCCTAGGGGTGGCAATCGGTCGAATACGGTACGGATCTGCTAAGATCCGAATCCGATCTGAAAAAAATTTACCGATATCCGAATTTGATCCGATATCCGACGGATCTTTAATAATTAAATCCGAATTCGAAATTCAATGAATATCCGAAATCCGAATTCGATCCGATATCCGAATTTGAAACCAAAATCCGAATTCGATCAGAAATCCAAATTCGAGCCTGTTTGAACCTGAAACTTGAAAAAGCAATTTTAACAATTAAAGTAAATTTAACTATAAATTTTAACACAAATCCAAGTGTCTAATGATCGAATGATGGTTTAACCCTTTTAACTTATGGTTGAACCATAGTTTGGGCTAAGTTAATATATATTATAAGTATGTTTTCGGTTCGGATCTTTTTCGGATCGGATACATGTATATCCGAATCCGAATTTTTTCGGATCTGAAATTCAAGATCCGTATCCGAACCGTGGATCTAAATCCTATATCCGAATTCGGTAATTTCAGATTGGATTCTGGTCTGATTCGGATATATATCCGACCCATTGCCAGCCCTAGTCCTGCCCTATTATACCAACCGGCCGATAGATGAGACTTAGGGTTTGGTATTGGCTAAACCCTTATAGGAGTGAGTTCAAGTTTACCCAAACCCACCCCATATTGCCATCAATCGGGACAAGCTAACATGAAGAGCCAAAAGTTCATGTAAAATATATAAAGTGATTATCACATTCAAATGTAGACATGAAATAAAGTGACTTTCACTTTCTTTATAGTAAGATAGTAAGGTATTACGGTGGACGTGGCGTCTCATTAGTGAGTATGCCCATAAGATCATAATGACCAAAAATGAAAAAAAGGCAAAATAATGAACACCAAAATAAAAAATTTGTACAAAATAAAACGATGAATATTAACCATAGTCAAGAAAAAGCTAAGAAGACGAGATTTCAACATTAGTTAGTGCTCCAAGAGTTAAAGAAGACTACATATATTCTTCCTTAGCGCTTTGATACCGCGAAACATGTCAAGAAGATTGTTCTCACATAACTCACATGAGAAGTCAACTTGTGTACATTCTTCATTGTTCCTCTTGATTTGAAAATATATATCAATGAGGCAAAACATTGTTAATATGATGTCATGAATTAGTAAGATCTCAATATTCGAAAGCATATTCAGGTCTGGATCTACTATATTCTTCTAGTTCTTAATTGGAAGGTTTGATTTCATGGCATACGTCACGTAGGTTCTAAGTTAGATGATTACTGGTGGATTTTTTCCTTCTTAAAAGAAAAGAAAAATAAAAGCCAATTATGTTTGTCATGACTTGTGAGAAGGTGGAAGGGCTTTAGAGAAGTAATTACTGAGGCAAAGAATGTGGGAAGTTGAAAGCAAATAAGAATATGATTTGAATGTGATTGAAGGATTTGTTGCTGAGGATGAATTCTTAGATGTAACTGATAGTAGGGCTTAACAGTATGCTCAATTTTTGATTGTAAATCTTTTACTTGGATTAAGAATGGGGTTTCTGTACGGGGATGAAACTCTACTGATATTTGATTTTGTTAGATTTTAGTATGTTTGATTGACTTAATTCCATGTCAAAAGTATGTTTAGAGTATTAAGATTGAGTCCAAGAAGTCGCTGTTCAAACGGTGTAGAAATCGGTTCAGAAATAAGGTTTTTTTGTTTAACGTGAGATAAGGTTTGATCTAGCGTTCGAGCGCACTTTTAATAATAGATAGAAAGTCAAACCTGATGTGCGCACCTAAATCTGGCCTAGATCGCACACCGGGTGCACCTTTGGTGCGTGCCTCGGGACATTCAGAGTCGCCACTGCCTGAGAGTGCAGGCAGACACGGTTTTGCCCTAATCGGGTCTAAGTCTGGTCTGCGGCTTTTCAGAGTTCTAGCTAAGTCCTCGGTTACGATCCGGGGAAGTCCTAAAGACACCCCGGTCCGCCCCGTTGGTTTGACGGGTCCCTCGGGTCTCCCTGGTTTTTGAGTCAATTTCACCTTTCCTAGACCAGCATGCTGCCTTATTAGGTCTGGCGGGGCCCTCTGAAGGTGTGGGTCCCTTTTATTTTGATTTTATCTTTTTATTTATTTAAGTGATGTGGGTCGGACCCAGGTCCCGTTGGAAGACCCGTGGGTTGTCATGGTTGGGCCTTGGGCCCAGCTGGGTTATTGGGTAACCCATTTGGTTATCTTATTTACTTACACATTCCATGGGCTTAGTGGGCTTAGATTTGGCCCATTAGCCAAGAGTTTAGTGGCCTTGGACCTGTTTATTGAAAACGGGCCTGGTATGGGCCAGTCAAAAGTGGGCCCCACTAGTGGGCCAAAGGGATCTTAATGGGCATATCTAGGCCCAAAGTCCAAAAATGGGCTTAATATAGCCCAAGTGGTTTAAGGGAGTGGTTCAAGCCGGTTCAGGTCGGGTCAGGTCCAACCGAACCAAGAAATTACACTTTTTACATTATTTTTACATTTGCCCGTATTTTCTTTACGGTTTCGCTTGCCCGTGAATGGATTCCGGTCCCGCTTGTCCGTGAATCGGACACGGTCCAGGCTGGACCGGCCTGAGTTTACGGACGCGACTTGTTTTGCATGTTTGCTGCAGATTTCAACCTGGATCAGTTCCGTGGCTTTTCTGGGTCTTCTGGTAACATCCGCCGGGCTTCTGCTTTCCTTCCAGGTTCCACATTTCTTTCGTTTGGCTTATAAAACCATTTCTTCCGTCTTCTGTTCTTCTCAAAGCAACTAGTCCCCCTCTTGGTTATTAGTAACCAAATTCCAGCATGAAAAAGGGAGTTTACAGGGGAAAGTTTAAGGAGAACAAACTCCCTTCTTTGTATTTGCAAACACCATTAATCAAAATATTAGATTTTTAGTATTCTTTGAATCCATCCTTTATTTCATGGAATATGGCTCATTTGTGTAGAGGATTCCATCAAAACAAAACGAGTTGATTAGTAATCAGGTATTAAAAAAAAGGAATTCAAAATCACTTAAGTGAAGGAATTCACATGTACATTCAAAGAAAAGAGTTATTAAGATCATTACCACACTGTTAAGCCTAGATTTGTAATGTCTGGATTCTCCGAGAAATCCGGCAGCGCTTCCGCGTCCTTCAAGGTTTGTTGGGATGAATTGGGAAGGGTTTGGTTAGACTTGGTTAAGTGGCTTTGATCAATGAGGGGTAAACAGGATACTTGGACATGGTTTTGGGGTAGTCTTATATCATAAGGGTAATTTGGGTATGAAAAAGAGTTTAGGTTAGGAGTAGTGGTGGTTGGGCAGCATTTGGTCGTGGAGAGCAACAGGAGGGAGAGGGGGTAGGCCAGAGAGGATGGCTTGTTCAAATGAAGGGGGGTGGCCTCTCTATTTATAGGCAAAAATCTCGTGCCCGTATTTGGAATACGGGCCAGCCTTGCCCGTGAATCAAACACGGGCGTGAGTGTCCGTAATTTAAATACGGGCGAAAAACGAATATTTGCATTTATCGCAGATTCTTCCGTACGGGACGCGTGTCCCGCCGTACTGCGACGCATGTCTTTCTTCCAGAAGCTTGCCCGTATTTGAAATACGTGCATGCCCTGCCCGTAATGCAATTACGGTCCCGCACGTTTTAAAAATGTGTGGATTTAAAACCTTTATTCATTTTGGCTTTTTGCAGGATTCTTATCCGATTTTTCCGATTATTTTATTAAAAACTAGATTCTCTCTTATTAAAATATTATTAAATACTTTTATTTTATTTATTGCATTGGTTTATTCCATTTTTGCTGCCTTTTTGCCACATGGGCAGTTTTTCTGAAACTTCAACTGCTCATAACTTCTTCACCCAGTGTCCGATTTCAGCAAACTTAGTGTCGTTGGAACCCGTTCGGAACCATCTATCCACTGGGATCAAGTTTGGCAGCTGAATTGGGGTTGAGCAAAAAGTCAACTTTTTGCTCCCCAAAAGTTTGACGAGCTCATATCTTTTCATCTGGACTCCGATTCCAGCAAATTCAGTTGCGTTGGAATCGTGTCGAAATGCTCTTTTCGATGAGATGAAGTTTGATGGCCAAATTTACTTAGATTAAAAAGTCAATTTTTGACCCTCTCAGGGTTTGACTGAAAGTTTGACTTTTCATTTTCTTTGCCATTTTAGGGGTGCAAAAATCAGGTGCTAACAGCTGCCCCTCTTTGCTGGAGTCACCTTAAGGGATGAACGGCAAAGAAGAAAAAAAACCTTATTTTTGCACCTTGCATTTCTGTCGACATGGTCGACGAGCTCAATCACTGAATTGTTTTTTAATGAAAGGGAAGTATCAGATGTCTGTTATCACTTCCTGATTTTGGAATCCCTATACCCTTTTTCGGGTTTGAATAGGGCTGTTCCTTAGTTTTCTGTTTTTTGAAAAGAAAGATGGGATTAAATCTGAGCTCATCAGCCTGTTTTGGCGTTGATGCAAGGCACTTAACAATGTTCTTTTCTTTTTGTTTGTTCCATTAAAGCTTTTAGTGACTTTTTTTTTTTTTTTTTGATTAGAGGCCAAGGTATGGGTTTGGAAGTGCAGGTAGGAGGACGGGAGGAAGCTTTCGCGCTGCTGTCCATCATCTCGGAGACCGTACACCTACTCTAGCCTATACTTTTTACAAAAGTGGGAAATCAAAATTTACAAGAGGGGGCGAATTGGCCCATTATTGCTCTTCCTTGTTGCTTCTCCTTGCCAGGTTTGTCTTGTCAAGGCATTAGAGCTTCTTTTCCATTCAAGAGTTACTACACTGAGGATCTGGTGGAAGTATGATGATTCTCTGGGGATTATTGTGATATTCCTCTTTGATTTTGGAAGTTTTGTTGGAGGGTCTGAGGATCTTTGACGATCTTCTTTCTTCTGAGCTCTGCTGGGGATGAAAGGGAAGAAGCATCTGCTGGGGAATGAAGGAACAAAGCATCCTCCTTATGTTCATCTTGCATCTTTCTTCCTTCTTTGAACCTGGACAAGGAACAAAATGTCAGATATTCAGGGTTGGTTTATTCTAGGCCTTTAATTTATCAAAATCAAAATGGCTATTGATTAAGGCAATGAGCCCCTCTTCACGGGTTAGCAGCACAGCTGGGGAAATTCCAAGAATAGTTAAGCAGAATAGTTACGGAAAAACACAGATGTGGTAGTGTGTGTTTGTGCCTGCAATTATCACAAAAGTCAATCCTTAAGTTAGACATAGATTAGAGTGCTTGGTATTTTTAGCCTTGTCATCATAGGCCATTGTGAAGCGTTAACCTAAACACAGTCTGCCAGTTTGGGCCCTTCAGATCACTTGGCTGTCCCCACTCAGTGCACTGTTCAACCTGTTTCTGTTTTTGCTGTATTTCCCTTTCTAATCAAGGCATGACCAGTTTTTTTTTTTTGACCACGACTGACCCTTTTTGCATATAGCGCCCTTTTTGGGTTTTCACCATGTTTGGTCCTTTCAGGGAGAATTCAATTCCGTCATTGCCAGAAAACATAGATTTGACTGTTTTGCTCAGGATCATTCACTTTGGGATCCGAGAGGTCTTCAAGATAGGACGAAATGTAGGCTAGGCCGGGGTTTTGAAAGAAAGAAAGATAAGTGGCCCAAGAAGGCTGTGATTTTATAGGTCTGTACAGTGATCCTTTTATTGTTGGGGCTTACATCCTGGCTTATTTCTTTGGTGTGGGGTTCATGTTTTCCACATCTTACTTTGTACTTGCTTTTCTTTTCCTCTTTTTCTTGATTTTCTTCGCAATTGCTCTTTTTTTTTTCTTCTTTTTTTGGGGTTAGGGCCAGAAATGCCCATTTTGATGCGAAGGAACACCTGTACTAGGTTTGAAAAGAAATTTTCAGGCCCAAAAGTATCTGACTAAGGGAGAACTTTTTTGGGGTGCTTGAAAGGATTTACAGGTTTGGGGGAGAGTCAAAGATGGCCTCTCTTCATTTCCCAATTGGAACGATCTCAAGGATAATACAGTTTGACTGTATCTGCATTTATTGGCTCAGGAAACATAGTCCCGTCCATCTCTTGTAGGATTAGTGCTCCTCTGGACAGAACTTTGTGTACTATGAAAGGTCCTTCATAGTTTGGCTTGAATTTCCCTCTATTATCTTCTTGGTGGGGGAATATCTTTTTCATAACAATGGTGCCCACCTTGAAGTGTCGCGGTATTACTTTTTTGTTATAAGTCCGAGCTACTCTCTGCTGATAGAGTTGCCCGTGGCACAAAGCCTTAATCCTTTTCTCATCAAGCAACTGCAACTGGTCAAACCTTGATTCTTCCCATTCAATGTTATCAACCTCTGATTCCTTCAGGATTCTGAGCGAAGGGATCTGCACTTCTATGGGAAGGACTGCCTCCATTCCATATACAAGAGAAAAAGGAGTTGCTCCGGTTGAAACCTTGATTGAGGTTCGGTACGCATGCAAAGCATATGGTAACTTCTCATGCCAGTCTTTGTAAGTGACTACCATCTTTTCTAATATCTTCTTCAGATTTTTGTTGGCAGCCTCTACCGCCCCATTCATCTTGGGTCTGTATGCTGTGGAATTTAGATGTCTAATTTTCAACTCGCCATACATCTTGTTCATGTCCTTGTTATTTAGATTCTTGGCATTGTCTGTGATCAGCGCTTCAGGCACACCGTAGCGACAGACAATATTATTTCTGATGAATTTCAGTACATGGGACCCTTTGACCTCTGTAAAGGACACGGCCTCTACCCACTTGGTAAAATAGTCTATTGCAACCAAGATGAATCGGTGCCCATTTGATGCCTTCGGATGGATTTCTCCAATCATATCAATTCCCCAGATGGCGAAGGGCCAAGGAGAGGTCATTGAGTACAAGGTGTTGGGCGGTGCATGAATGTTGTCAGCATAAACTTGGCATAACTGGCATTTTCTTACATGGATATGGCAATCATGTTCCATAGTTAACCAGTAATAGCCCATTCTCAAGATTTTCCTTGCTAGCATATGTCCGTTCATATGTGCGCCACATTGTCCCCCATGGACTTCATCAATCAGCTGTTGTGCCTCTTCTTCTGTTACACATAGCAGCAGCGAATCATTATAGGACTTTTTGTATAGCTTGTCTCCACTGAGGAAGAACTGTTCTGCAAGTTTCTGAATCGTGCGCCTTTCAGATGCTGTGGCATTTTCTGGCAAAGTCCTGTTTCTCAGGTACCTCATTATGTCTGCACACCAGGGTTCCCCTTTTGGTTTGCTCCTCTCAACATTAAAATAGTAGACAGGAGAATGCCGCACGTCTATCTCCAATGGTTGTACCCAGGTATCGCCAGTGATGGTTGCCATAGATGACAGTGTTGCCAGGGCATCTGCAAACTGATTTCTATCTCGTGGCATATAATCAAATGTCACGCTTTTGAATTGTCCTTCCAATTCCTTAATCAGTTCTTGATATGGCACTAACTTTGAATCCTTGGTCCGCCAATCTCCCATTACTTGGTAGATGATTAGACAGGAATCACCATAAACTTTTAACTCTTGAATATTCATTTCGATTGCGGCTCGCAAGCCTAACACACATGCTTCGTATTCTGCCATGTTGTTAGTGCAATCGAACAAGAGTTTTGCTGCTATTGGATGATGGACTCCTTCTGGGGAAATGATTACTGCTCCAATCCCTTTCCCATTGACATTGACGGCCCCATCAAAGAACATTTGCCATCCGGTTTCCTTTTCTACTGACTCGGCATACATTATTTCATCATCCGGCAGTTCGGTGAGAAGTGGTTGATAGTCGAGCACAGGGTGTTCTGCCAAGTGGTCTGCTACTGCCTGTCCTTTTATTGCCTTTCTTGTGGTGTAGACAATGTCATACTGAGATAAGACAACCTGCCACTTGGCTATCCTTCCAGTGGAGATTGGCTTTTCAAAAATGTACTTCAGGGGATCTGTATCTGAAATCAAAAAGACAGTATGACTGAGGAGATAGTGCCGGAGCTTTTGAGCTGCCCATACCAATGCGCCACAGGTCTTTTCAAGCAATGTGTATCTTTCTTCATAATTAGTAAATTTCTTGCTCAGATAATAAATTGCTTGTTCCTTTTTTCCCGTATCATCATGCTGCCCTAAGACACATCCGGCCGTTGTTTCTGTGACTGACAAGTACATGATTAGCGGTCGTCCTGGTACAGGGGGAACCAAAGTTGGCGGGCTCATTAAATAGGCCTTGATTTTGTCAAACGCTTCTTGGCAATCCTCATTCCAAACTACTGGGTTATCCTTTTTTAGCAATTTGAATATTGGTTTGCACACGGGAGTCATTTGTGCTATGAACCGACTGATGTACTGTAATCTGCCAAGGAAACCTCTTACTTCTTTCTCTGTGGATGGGGGAGGCATCTCCAATATGGCCTTCACTTTGACAGGGTCAACCTCAATGCCTCGTTTTCCAACTATGAATCCGAGCAGCTTCCCTGAGGTAACGCCGAATACACACTTATTTGGGTTCAGCCTGAGCTTGCATTCCCTGAGCCTGTCAAACACCTTTCCAAGGTTCACCAAATGACTTTCCTTTTCTTTTGACTTTGCAATCATGTCATCCACGTATACTTCCATTTCCTTGTGCATCAGATCGTGGAATAACAAAGTCATCGCCCTTTGGTATGTAGCGCCTGCATTCTTCAAGCCAAAGGGCATCACCTTGTAGCAGTATGTGCCCCAATGTGTGATGAAGGAAGTTTTCTCCATGTCTTCAGGTGCCATCCTGATTTGGTTATATCCAGAGAATCCATCCATGAACGAGAACATGGAATGAGTTGCTGTATTGTCAACCAATATATCAATGTGTGGTAATGGAAAGTCATCTTTCGGGCTTGCCTTGTTCAGATCCCTGTAGTCAACACACATCCTGACCCTTCCATCTTTCTTGGGGACTGGCACGATGTTTGCTAACCATTCTGGGTAATCGGTAACTTTCAAGAACCCAGCTTTTAACTGCTTGGTGACCTCTTCTTTGATCTTCAGGGCCCATTCTGGTTTCATGCGTCTGAGTTTTTGCTTCACTGGTGTGGCCTCAGACTTTATAGGTAACCGATGCACAACTAAATCTGTGTCTAACCCAGGCATATCCTCATATGACCATGCAAACACATCAATGTAGGATTTTAGAAAATCATTTATCTGTGTTTTCTGTAATAATGTCAGCTTTTTACCAATTTGAAGAATCCTTGGTTGTGCTGTGTCACCTATGTTGATGGGTTCAGTTTCCTCAATGTTAGCCTCGAGACCCTTTTCATGTCTGTCCAAGGCAAATTGGATTTCAGGTGGGGTCTCCCATGATTCATTACTATCCTCAAGTTCACTGGGGATAATTTCTGAATCATCAGGTTGTGATGAGTAAGTGTCACTATCTGATTCATGCTCAACACTTTGGATCTCTTTTTGTTCTTTTTGACCTTTTTGTTTTTGTTTAATTTTGGCAGCCTGATTATCTATCTCGTGCTCCGAATTTTTCGGGTGTGCGTCGAGATTGATATTAAGGTTGCAATTTTGGGTTTGCTTATTTGCAGAATTATTCACAGAAGCAGAAAAATAATCAAAAGACTTCACGCATTTATTAAAAAGTGCAGCAATATCTACAGGGGGAATTTCAGAAGTGGAAGAAACTCCCTGTGGTAGTTCGGCTTTGCGAGTGGCAAGTGGCGTCGAACTCCAGTTCTGCAATGCGTGCTTGTTCTTGATTACAACGGTCACCGCATTCACCTTCCCAGTTTGTATCATGCTGATGCTGCTGTCAGAAGAGATGCAGATGGGGTCATCAGCTGTGCCCTTCTTTGGTTGATTCTGACTTGAATCTTTTGATGATACACTGATCCATACCCCTCGGCGGATGATAGTCCCTGGTACCCGAACAGTGACTTCGTTGGGTGGTTCCACCTTAGGCAATGCCTTGGTTACAGATTTTCCTGATGATTCGCCCCTCCTGCTGGAAGAATGTTCGTCAGGGGCCCAATTGCCATAAGTTTCATGGTAAGCCAGCTCAGTGGGCAGTCCCAGTACTTGGGGCATATTCTGGAACATCTGTCCCAGACCATCCCTTGTACTTGGGTGTATAATGCAGATGGGAGGTGGGGGAGACCTTTGCCTCGGAGTGGGTTCTCCTGAACTATTCTGGCTTTCCATCATGTAGATGTACTGAGCCGGTTCTTTTTCTTCATCCTCAGTTGGCGGCGCCTCGATATTATTTGGTGGGTAGGCAAACGCTTCTTCTGGGATAGCTGGTTTTTCAGTGTCAACTGATTGCCAAGAGAACAAAGCAGACAGTTCTTCCATCATCCCACTGAGAGCCTCTGAGTTCTCTTCTGTATCTGTCTCCTGGGGCAAGGGAGGTTCATCCCATAACCTTTGCAGATAATTAGCTTCCGCTTGCTCAACTGGATCATTGAACTCATCGCCCCATCCCTAGGGGACTATGTTCTGAATGGCTTGTGCAGCTTCCCTCTCCATATTGGCAAAGTGATGGTATAACTGGCCCTGTACACAAATGGGCCAGTGTGGGTCTCTTCCTTCTGCTCGTGCCCTCTTTCGTTCAGCTTTCCTGCCAAATAGCCTGGCATAGTCTTCAGGTTCAGGAACAAACCCCAATCCAAAGCCCATGGATTTGTCACATGGCTGGATTGCAGACTTGATGCCTTGCTTATACTTGCCCAATCCTTCTCCTACTCGGAGGCCCCAGTCGGCACATTCAGCAGCACCGAACATGTTCTTCCTTTTCCTTCTGCGGGATAAGTCTGATTGCAGAGGAGTAGGAATGCTGTTTACTTGCACCATTTCAATGGCTTGAAAGTTCAAGGAAGTGGGCAGCTCATAATCAATCACGGGTACCCCTCCTTGTTCAAATTCTCGGTGATTTTCTGCGTGCACCGTGATCAATTGATTTCCCGAAATAAATCGGATCATCCGATGTAAGGTGGACGGGACTGCCTCTGCTTGGTGTAACCAAGGTCTTCCAATCAGCAGATTAAAGGAGGCATTGATGTCCATCAACTCAAAGGTGATGAAGAAGGCCCTTTCAGCAATTGTAATTTCCAGAGTAACTTCTCTAAGGGAATCCTTCTTGGCATTGTCAAACCCGCGGACATTATTGGAGCTGGGTTTGATCAAATCAGCGTTCAGCTGCAGACTATGGAAGGTCCTGACTAGGCAGATATTCAAAGCTGACCCGTTATCGATCATGACTCGTCTCACTACCAAGTCGGAGCACCTTACAGTGATAAACAGAGGCTCTGTATGATTATAACCTTCAGGGGGCAAGTCTGTTGAGGAAAAGGAGATTGCTTCTGGCGTAGCAATTATAGACATTACTGTCTCTAGCTGTTCAGGGCTGATGTCGTCAGGCACATGAGTATCACCCAGTATTCTCATAAGTACGTCTTTATGTTTGTCCGAATCCAATAAGAGACGCATAATGGATATCTGAGCTGGTGTCTTATTCAACTGCTGCACTAGATCATACTCCGGAGTGAAGGCACTATAGTGGAGCTTTTCAATCTCCTCCTCTGGGGCCTTCCCTTTCTTCTTGTGGGTCTGTGGCAATTCAGTAGCCACATCCTTCCCTTTTTCTTTCCTTGTCCTTTCTTCACTAGTCTCTCCCTCTGGTGCAGGTGGGGGGTTAGGGTTTATGTATCGACCAGACCGGGTGATCCGATCGACTTCTCTTTCAGTGGAAGTGATGGTAGAATCATGGTACATGGGTAGGAATTGGTAAGGTGGAGGTACAGCGGAATAGGTTGGGTCAAGGTGAAGTTGATGTAAGTTGAGGGTGGGTGGTTCTAGCATGAAGTCCACAGGCTCATTGAACGGGTTCACCATGTCAAAGATGTTCAAGGGAGGTGAATCTGGGACAGGTGGAGGGTAGAAAGGCTCTGGTTCGGGACGATTGAAATGCACCAGAGGGAACCCCGAGAAGGTTTCTTCGTCATCATCTCCGTTGATGACGCATACTTGCTGCTTTACTATCTCTTCTTGGAGGTATATCCTGACAATTTGCCCTGGTTGCCCAATCAACAAAGAGGGGTCAAACTGTACTTCACTGCCCTGGTCACTGATGACTTGATTCACAGCTCCACTAGTAGAAGCCTTAGAGTGGTCTGGGAGAGGATTGGTAGCTGTGCCAGTAGGTGGAGTCGGTGCTGCTGGTGCTGGGGGATCTACAGAGATCTTCTTGCTGTCTATCAGATCCTGTATGTCATGCCTCAAATCCCAGCATCGATTTGTGGAATGCCCGGGAGCTCCAGAATGGTATTCGCATCTCTCTGCCGCATTATAGTTTCGTGAATTTACCATTCGAGGATTTGGAGGCTTGATCTGTAAGTACCCCTTCTTCAGCAGGGTAGCCAATAGTTCTGCAGGTGCATAAGGCAGCGGGGTAAACACCCTTTTCATCCTTGCCTCTGCCTCTTCTCTGGTTCTTCTCATGGGTTGCCCCTGGCCTTCAGGCCTTTGAGAGATATGGTAAGGCTGTGTTGGCTGTACATAATTAACAGCCTGGGCTTCCTGCCTCCTAGGCTCTTGTCCCTGATTTCTGTTACTCTGTCCTGCCGCAGCCCTTCTCTGTATAGGGCCCTGACCACTACCATCTATCTTTCCAGCCTTAACCGCATCTTCAATTCTGTCTGCCGTCAGAATCAAGTCATTGAAATTGGAAGTACTTTGCCCCAGTAGCAGGGAGAAAAACTGCTGTCCCAACGATGCTATGAACAAAGAAGTCATCTCTTGTTCAAGTAGCGGTGGTTGGACTAGAGTTGCCAATTCCTTCCAACGTTTAGCATATTCTCTAACTGACTCCTGATTTTTCTTTGTAAGCCTCTGCAGCTCTGCCCTAGTTTGCACAATCTGACTGTTCAGACGGTACTGCTGAATGAATGCTGCGGCCAAGTCATTCCAAGTCTTAATCTTGGTTTTGTCCAGACTCAAAAACCAAGTGTATGCTGCCCCAATCAGTGACCTTTGGAAAAATTGTACCATTATTTTCTCATCTTTAGCATATTGGCACATATCTCCTGAGTAAGATCTTAAATGGTTTAACGGACATCCAGTACCGTCAAACTGATGCAGATCTGGGCATTTGAACTTGGGAGGAAGTTGAACATCGGAGAAGAAACAGAGGCTATCCAAAGTAGTCTCAGTAGGAACCGTGCTAGGACGTAACTGCTTCAGTTCTTCTCGCAGGGCATCTACTTCTGCCTTATTTGCCGCCATCTTTTCCTCAAACTGGACCTGCTGAGTCCTGTACCAATCTTCCTCTTCTTGCCCCAGTTGGGCAGGTGCAATAATCTGTGGAAGAGGGACGGCTTGCGGAGGTGGAGGTGGTACTAACGGAGCTGGGTACACAGGGTATGGTGGTGGAGCCTCCATCTGTGGTGGAGCAATTGGTTGCTGCTAGGTCACTGGTGCAGCTGGGGGAGTCATTCTGAGTTCTCTTAATTCTGCCATTAATTCTTGAATAATAGTCCCCATACTGTCTATCCTCTGTTGCAGGTTAGTCACTGTCTGTGCCTGGCTGGATTCTGCCTGGTCCTGTCCTGGCGAGGTCTGTTCCCTTGACTGTTCCATTTCAAGTCTTCTTCTGGATCTTAAGAGGTAAGGGCTTCGGAAAGCAATTTTGATACCTGTTTGAAACAACCATTAATTAGTGCAATTTTTACATGATTTATGCAGTCAAATTATCAATTTAAATTATTACAGATCTATTTTAACTATCTTAAGATAGTTGGGAAAGAGAACCCAAATGAATTTAAAGATTGATTTGTTATTTTGAGAATGATTGGGAATCTAGAACCTGATCTATTTTAACCAACTGGTTGGGAGAGAGAACCCGGTTTAAACTGGTCTATTTTAGCCAAACGGCTGGGAAAGAGAACCCTAAACTGATCTGTTTTAACCAAATGGTTGGGAAAGAGAACCCGGTTTAAACTGGTCTATTTTAGCCAAACGGCTGGGAAAGAGAACCCGGTTTAGAAGGTTGGTTTGAGCTCAGTATCACGAGGTTGGACTATGTTAAGTCTCCGCAGGGGATGAGCTAAACAGCAACATCCAGGTGTACCTCAACCAATTTTCAGTTTAATCACTGATGGTTTTAGCACCTAACTTTGGCTAGTAATTCCCGGGCGTGTTTTAGCTAGTCGTTGGTTTAATCACCATTGATTTTGGCGCCTCACAATGGGGAAGGCTATGCCAGGACGATCTTCCACCAATTTTCTGGTTTAATTACCAGTGGCTTCAGTGCCCTAAGAGTTCGGCTAGGGATACCCGAGCGTACCTTAGTCGTTAGCTTAGTTGCTTGACCTTGGTGCCATACAACGGGGTATGCTATGCCAGGACGATCCTCTGCCAATTTTCTGGTTTAAACACCAGTGGCATCAGTGCCCTTTAGGCTGACCGTGTGATCTTATAAATCAGACGGGTGTGATCTGAGCTCAAGGGATTGGGTGTTCTTTATTCAGAACCCTGGGGTCTGAAGACTAAAACTTGAAACTTGAAAGTTTGAGTGTTGATAAGGATGGGGTGTTCTTTACTCAGAACCCCCTTGGATTTAAAGATTCTCTTGGCAAGTTCTTCATTCAGATTACCTGAAAGTTTTAGAGTTGGTAAAGAAAATGGGGTGTTCTTTATTTAGAATCCTTTAGTTTAATCGCCTGAAAATTTTGAATTGGGTGTTCTTTATTCAGAACCCTTGGGTTTAAGGATTTGGCGAGTTCTTTATTCAGAACGCCTGAAAGTTTTAGAGTTGGGGCCTGACTGTTTTTTTAAAAAAAAAAGAATTTGAGGATGTCTTAATTGACTTTATTAAATTTAGCACAAAATTCTTCATAAAAAAAAAGTACAATGCCAAAATTTAAAACAAGCCATTTCAAGATTAAACAAAACAAACAAACCTAGAGTCTAGCTAGGTTGGTCATCATCATAATGAGAGGACACGTCTCGCCTTTTCAAGGCATGCAGAAGTTTATTCCGTAGACGTCGGTCCTCTTTTGCGCATCTGCGCATGGTGTCAAGCTGCTGTTGAAGGGCCTCATTGGCCTGCTTGTTTTTACGCTCAGAATCCACGTATGCACGGTGGATTCGGGAATGAGATTCCCGCAGTTCGGCCATCCTATCCCTGTATGTGTCAGGGGGCGGAACTGGGATATCGTCAGAGGTGACGATATGGAGAGGTGGTGGGCTGTCTAGGCCAGTTTCTCGAGCAATCCATTGTTCGTAATTATGAACATCGGATGCAGTGAAAATATCCTCTTGGAGTATGTGCACGTGTTGCCATTCCTTCACCAATTTTTTCTTCAATTCCCATGTAAGTGGGCCAGTTAGTCCTTCCGCCTCATCCTTGATTGGTATTCCCTGAGACTTCCCAAACTGTCTCAGAATTCGAACCGGATAGTATGGCATGGCATGGGTTAAGCCTATCAAGGCTAGGCAATGTCTTTTCTTGAAAGCTATGACGGGAGTATATGTTTGGTCAAATGTGCCTCCCCATCTTATATCAGTTTCTCGTTTCAACTGGAGAAAGTGGTCAAACCAATCCTCTCTGGAGGGTAAGTCTGGTCTAATCTCTCTTCGGGCCATCAGGGTGACATTGTCACGGACGTACCCATAACGTGAGCTGATAGGTTCAGCAACCATCAGGTGATCTTGAAGCCAAATGTGTAGGAGAGGAGCGCACCCATGAAACCTCCTAGTTCCGTTCTTGGTCATGGTCAAGGCATGATATAGCTGAGCAAGGATTAATGGTGCAATTCGGAATTTCACTTGGAGTTGGTCTACAATTTCCATGAGGGCCAAATTAATGGTGTCTCCCCCAGTAGGAAAGAAGAGCTGTGACAGAACCACGAGGGTGAAGGTGTCCCACCAAACACGGGGTCTTTCCTGCTTTTTATCCCTTATCTTTTCAGCAAGGAAGGTTTTAGAGACCCGTGTGAATGCTTGGTCACCTCCTAAGGTCTGGAATTCTCCTCTTGGTAGGCTAAAGAAAGTACAAGCTTCATTCTTGTAGCTATCTTTGAGACTTGGCCTAGCTGGTTCCCCATGGTCACGAAATCGGAGGAATAATTCGAATTTCTCGATTGTGGGAGTCAACTCACTAGTCCCAAACCTAAAGAGTGAAAGCTGGGGATCCCAGAAAGGTAGGGCTGCCTGAATCATGTCCCAATTAATGGGTACATTTAACAGAGACAGAGTTTGTCCCATATGGTATTTCTGTTCCCATTTAATTTGCTCATCTCCTTGCAATTGCCTTGTCCAAGAACGGATCCAAGGGGTATCAAAGGCACACTTCTCTATCCTAGGGAAGCGAACTCTCTCAGTCGAGGATGAAGATGCCATGCCGACTATCCGATTGAAATTCCAAGTCAATTTAGGGTTTTCCACCAAAAACTCTAAATTAGTCTAAGGCATGCAACAAGATATGCAAAAATTAAATCAATGCCTAAGCAATTTATGCAATCAAAAAATCAAATCCAAGCATTCAAGTTATGGGGTTTTAAAGGTTATGTCCTTTAAATGTTTGGAAAACGCATTCAGGTCTTAGCCGGCCTTTTCTTTCATCTGTTCTTTCATCTGCTCTTTCATCTGCTCTTAGTGTCGGACTGAAAACAATATTTACAACTTGCCTTCAAGGGCGAAATTTACAAAAATAAATCTGAAAAGAGAATCACCTTTAGGATTGTTGAGAATCCAAAAGGAGGGTACAAATTTGCCACTCGGCAGGTGGGATGAAATCCTATCTCTAGGGTTTTTCTGTCCCTGTTCTAACCCATTTCTGTCTGATCTGGCCGGCTTTCAACTGAACCAAGACCGACTTGGAAGCGCGGATTAAATCGAGTTAATTTCCTTAAATTAGGGTTAAGACCAACACAGGTGGGGGTTAATGCCCCAGATTATTTGTTCATTCATGTTCATGCTCACATCAGGGTTTATCAGAAGTAATAGGTAGGGAAGGATACCCAGCCCAAGGCGCCTGCCTTCAAGGGTCTGAGCCAAGTACTAGACCCTTCGCGTACCATGGCAAGAAACCAATGGCGCTTGAAGAATCTAGAAACCTGGGGAGATGGGTTTACCCTGCTTTCCCCGGCAAGCCATGGGAGCGTAGGGCTAATACCATCCCAAAAGTAAGTTTCTCGATTGAAGAAGGGTGGCTACTAGAGAGATCTAGGTTTTGGTTAAGAAGAGCATTCACATAGTGTAGACATCATTCAGTTTGGATTATCCATGCAGACTTCCTCGTGCGTGTCACCCCATGCAGGTAAAAAAATTCATTCACGGTGTAGTGAAGTGCTTGTATGTGCAGTGGGGCCAAGTGCTGTGTCTATTCGGGTGATTCTCGGATAAGGGCCAGCAAAGGGTTCCTTAATGTCACATTTATAGTAAAAGTGCAGAACAGCATGTAATACAAGATCTGGGTGGATCCCCAGGTAAGTGGGCGGGTCACATTGGTCCCTGTTAAAAACCACTTGCCTTAGGCGATTATCATGTCCGTTTGACAGGATCCCCCAATATCGTGTAATTACATGAGTTCCATACCTTACTAAGGTTGGACAAAAAGTACTTTCTTAATTAGCCTATATCCTCCTAAGTTGACTCATTTGTTAACCAGGGTCCGACTGGGTTGAGGTGTCCCCAGCAGAGTCGCCAAGCTGTGCGCACCTAAATCTGGCCTAGATCGCATACCGGGTGCACCTTTGGTGCATGCCTCAGGACATTCAGAGTCGCCACTGCCTGAGAGTGCAGGCAGACACGGTTTTGCCCTAATCGGGTCTAAGTCTGGTCTGCGGCTTTTCAGAGTTCTAGCTAAGTCCTCGGTTACGATCCGGGGAAGTCCTAAAGACACCCCGGTCCGCCCCGTTGGTTTGACGGGTCCCTTGGGTCTCCCTGGTTTTTGAGTCAATTTCACCTTTCCTAGACCAGCATGCTGCCTTATTAGGTCTGGCGGGGCCCTCTGAAGGTGTGGGTCCCTTTTATTTTGATTTTATCTTTTTATTTATTTAAGTGATGTGGGTCGGACCCGGGTCCCGTTGGAAGACCCGTCGGTTGTCATGGTTGGGCCTTGGGCCCAGCTGGGTTATTGGGTAACCCATTTGGTTATCTTATTTACTTACACATTCCATGGGCTTAGTGGGCTTGGATTTGGCCCATTAGCCAAGAGTTTAGTGGCCTTGGACCTGTTTATTGAAAACGGGCCTGGTATGGGCCAGTCAAAAGTGGGCCCCACTAGTGGGCCAAAGGGATCTTAATGGGCCTATCTAGGCCCAAAGTCCAAAAATGGGCTTAATATAGCCCAAGTGGTTTAAGGGAGTGGTTCAAGCCGGTTCAGGTCGGGTCAGGTCCAACCGAACCAAGAAATTACACTTTTTACATTATTTTTACATTTGCCCGTATTTTCTTTACGGTTTCGCTTGCCCGTGAATGGATTCCGGTCCCGCTTGTCCGTGAATCGGACACGGTCCAGGCTGGACCGGCCTGAGTTTACGGACGCGACCTGTTTTGCATGTTTGCTGCAGATTTCAACCTGGATCAGTTCCGTGGCTTTTCTGGGTCTTCTGGTAACATCCGCCGGGCTTCTGCTTTCCTTCCAGGTTCCACATTTCTTTCGTTTGGCTTATAAAACCATTTCTTCCGTCTTCTGTTCTTCTCAAAGCAACTAGTCCCCCTCTTGGTTATTAGTAACCAAATTCCAGCATGAAAAAGGGAGTTTACAGGGGAAAGTTTAAGGAGAACAAACTCCCTTCTTTGTATTTGCAAACACCATTAATCAAAATATTAGATTTTTAGTATTCTTTGAATCCATCCTTTATTTCATGGAATATGGCTCATTTGTGTAGAGGATTCCATCAAAACAAAACGAGTTGATTAGTAATCAGGTATTAAAAAAAAGGAATTCAAAATCACTTAAGTGAAGGAATTCACATGTACATTCAAAGAAAAGAGTTATTAAGATCATTACCACACTGTTAAGCCTAGATTTGTAATGTCTGGATTCTCCGAGAAATCCGGCAGCGCTTCCGCGTCCTTCAAGGTTTGTTGGGATGAATTGGGAAGGGTTTGGTTAGACTTGGTTAAGTGGCTTTGATCAATGAGGGGTAAACAGGATACTTGGACATGGTTTTGGGGTAGTCTTATATCATAAGGGTAATTTGGGTATGAAAAAGAGTTTAGGTTAGGAGTAGTGGTGGTTGGGCAGCATTTGGTCGTGGAGAGCAACAGGAGGGAGAGGGGGTAGGCCAGAGAGGATGGCTTGTTCAAATGAAGGGGGGTGGCCTCTCTATTTATAGGCAAAAATCTCGTGCCCGTATTTGGAATACGGGCCAGCCTTGCCCGTGAATCAAACACGGGCGTGAGTGTCCGTAATTTAAATACGGGCGAAAAACGAATATTTGCATTTATCGCAGATTCTTCCGTACGGGACGCGTGTCCCGCCGTACTGCGACGCATGTCTTTCTTCCAGAAGCTTGCCCGTATTTGAAATACGTGCATGCCCTGCCCGTAATGCAATTACGGTCCCGCACGTTTTAAAAATGTGTGGATTTAAAACCTTTATTCATTTTGGCTTTTTGCAGGATTCTTATCCGATTTTTCCGATTATTTTATTAAAAACTAGATTCTCTCTTATTAAAATATTATTAAATACTTTTATTTTATTTATTGCATTGGTTTATTCCATTTTTGCTGCCTTTTTGCCACATGGGCAGTTTTTCTGAAACTTCAACTGCTCATAACTTCTTCACCCAGTGTCCGATTTCAGCAAACTTAGTGTCGTTGGAACCCGTTCGGAACCATCTATCCACTGGGATCAAGTTTGGCAGCTGAATTGGGGTTGAGCAAAAAGTCAACTTTTTGCTCCCCAAAAGTTTGACGAGCTCATATCTTTTCATCTGGACTCCGATTCCAGCAAATTCAGTTGCGTTGGAATCGTGTCGAAATGCTCTTTTCGATGAGATGAAGTTTGATGGCCAAATTTACTTAGATTAAAAAGTCAATTTTTGACCCTCTCAGGGTTTGACTGAAAGTTTGACTTTTCATTTTCTTTGCCATTTTAGGGGTGCAAAAATCAGGTGCTAACACCTGAGGCTAGTGTTGTGTGTCAATTTCTGCAGAACCTAAGAGTGATGTAAGAGAGAGTTGAATGTGGCGTTTGAGCGTTCAACTATTAAAGTGTAGCGTTAGAACCGTCCTTGAGCCAGAAGGAAACAACAAGATTTAAGTGTTGAACGTGAGACTTGGATTAAAGCCTAAATTGTTTCCTACTTCAACTATACTTCTTGAAAACCTATAAAATCACATAGGGATCGTTCCTAAAGAGGTTAGACATTATTTTTGGAGCCCTAAGATGTGTGATTTTTAGAAAAAAAAATTTTCTTTCCTAATTTTCTTCTCTTGAGCCATCAAATCTTTTTTTTTTTCTACCTTCTTCTACCTTGGAATTCCGGGTTGAGAGATTGTTTGTGGGAGTTCTTGTGGTTATTGAGTGAGTTCGTTTGGCTGTTCACAGAGAAGATCTTCAGAATTCTGAAGCGTTGCAAGGGTGCAAGTCTAAAGAGTTCTTCATATACCAAGTTTGTGAGTGTCAGAGTTTGTGTTGGGTCGTCTGAACCACAGTCTATAAGTCATCTTCTTCTAGTGAATTTTTTGAGGTGGCTCCTGATAGTTCGGAGGGTTTTCTCTTTGAGAGTTTTCTTAGAGTTTTTCCTTCGTCACTAAAATTGCCTGTGTTGATTTATTTTATGCTTATTTCTATTTGCAATTTGGGTGACTTGGCTATTGACTTTTTTATGAATTAATTGAGACTAGTGCATGCCTATTATTCAAAAACTTATTTTTGCATAGTAGAAATTTTGATTCCTCAATTAATTACACCTATTCACCCCTAGGTGTACTAGAGTCTAAACCATATTTTTCAGAGTTCTTACTTTTGGTTACAGAAATGTCACAAAGAAATATAAATTTATACTAGTAGACTTATTGAATGGACTATCAGAGTCTTTTAAGCCTGCTAGATTGGACTGAAGCTTATATGCTATTTTGTAGACCTTATTCCTATGGTAGTCATATAACTATTTATTCAAGTGCATTGTTCTGATTAACTTGGCAAGCAACTTGATAAAATCATTCCTAGATCCTTGGTTGAAAACTTTTGAGTGGCCATAATCCATTAACTTGAAATCTAAGGTACTCTTATTCAGAGCATAAATAATTTGAGATTTGTGTAGAACTCCACCACTAACAAGTTTAATTATAAATCATTACCATGCGTGTTTTTTGGATATAGTGAGCAGCATAAGGGATACAGATGCTTATATCCCCCCACAAAAAGGTTTTTTATATCTCGCCATGAGAATTTCAATGAAGCCTGATTTCCCTACAAATTGAATACCACCTCGGTCAATGGTGGAAAAGATTTTTCATCTTGGCTAAATGTCCCAGGTATGCATCTTATTATACCAATTATGCCTATGGATTATACTAATTTTTCAGTTCACTTTCCTGTGATGGCCCCACCATCTATGGAATCAATTATTCAGGAAACATCACAAAATAGTGAACCATCTCTTAGTGGGTTGGACAAAGAACCACCTCATCATCATGAAGCTCACTTGGAATCCGCACCATTAGAACACATTTCTTCAAATAGTGATGCTACAAGAAACAACTCACACCCTATGTAAACTCGTCTAAAGGCAGGCATAAGGAAGCCAAACCCAAGGTATGCCAATCTCCATACCTTATCTCACATTCCTGTGAGCCAAAGTCCTTGAAAAAAAGCTTTAAAACATCCTGGATGGCATGCTGCTATGCTAGATGAGATACATTCTCTTTTGCTAAAAACAAAACTTGGACCTTGGTCAAGCGCCTACCTTCCATGCATGTCGTAGGAAATAAATGGGTTTATAAAATCAAAATTAAACTAGATGACTCACTAGAACGTCTCAAAGCACGATTAGTTGCAAAGGGATTTCACCAAATCAATGGTGTTGATTTCTCTGAGACCTTCTCCCCTGTTATCAAACCAGGAACCATTCGGACAGTTCTTACAATTGCTATATCCATGAACTGGCCTATTAGGCAAGTAGATGTCAAAAATGCGTTTCTACATGGCATTTTGCATGAAACTGTTTACATGGAACAACCTCCTGGTTTTAAAAATCAACAATTTCCTGATCATGTTTGCAAATTAGAAAAAGCTCTTTATGGCTTAAAACAAGCCCCACGTGCATGGTTTGATCGTTTTAGTAAATTTTTATTGCATCACGGTTTCTTTTGAAACCTATCTGACCCATCTTTTTTTATTTTCCACACAAATAATGAAACTTTAGTGCTCTTATTGTATGTAGGCGATATTATATTTAGCGATTCTAATATTTCTCTTCTTAATCACTATATTTACCTTTTAAGCAATGAATTTGAAATGAAGGACCTTGGTCCTCTCAATTATTTTTTGGGGATCCAAGTGACCCCAACTACTGATGGTTTACTTTTGTCTCAAGCCAAGTATGCAGGAGATATTCTCAAAAGAGCTGACATGCTAAATTGCAAGCCAACCATCACACTTATGGCCACCAAAGGACGCACTTCAATCAAAGATGAATTTTTAGAACACCCTTCTTCTTTCCGCAATCTAGTAGGGCCTCTTCAATACCTCACTCTTACAAGGCCCGACATATCATGTAGTGTGAATTATGTATCACAATATATGCAACGCCCATCTCAACACCATCTTCAATTAGTCAAAAGGATTTTGCGATATATTCACAGTACAATTGAGCATGGTCTTTATCTCCGACGCACACCCAAGTTCTCTCTATATGCTTTTTCAGATGCCGATTGGGCAGAGTGCCCCATCACTAGATGCTCAACAACTGGCTATTGCACATTCATTGGACCAAATTGCATCAGTTGGTGTGCAAAAAAACAAGCTACTGTTTCACAATCCAGTACCGAGGCCGAATGCAGGGCCATGGCTCACACTGCTACGGAGTTAACTTGGATTATCTCTCTGTTTCATGATCTTAACATTCACCTTCCCAAGGCTCCATTAATATTCTATGACAATCTCAGTGCACTATACATGACAGTTAATCTAGTCTTCCACACCCAGAGCAAACACATAGCCATAGATTACCATTACATTCATGAACAAGTCAGTTTGGGTCATCTTCGTACTTGATACATCTTCTCCACTAAAAAAACTACTGATATGTTCACTAAACCGTTACCTCGTGCCACTCTTCAGCGCTTGCAACACAAACTCGGCCTCGCTCCCTTGCCTTGTTTAAGGGGGCATGTTAGCATATCAACTCAAGGAAGGAAGCCACTAGCAGAACTCTCACCAACATTCAGCAATCAAGTAAGATTGGAAAGATACAAATCATGCAACAGATCTATGAACAACAATCAGCAGTCAAGCAAGAAAGGAAAGCTCCATTCAAGCAACAAATTTCTCACCATAACATTCTACAATCAAGCAATTAAAGGAAAGCAATTGTCATTCATTGAATGACAGATTTCACCTTTTTTCATTATCTAGCAACATACCATGTTAGTTTATTGTACACCTTTTATTTTAAATAATTGTAATCACCCCGTGTGTTTTAAGGAGAGAATACTATTATCAAAAGAGGTAGCTGCTCTGCCACCATTACATTTTTCTTCATACATGTGGTATTGGAGCAACAGATTGAAAGTCATCATGCTTTACCTCTTAATGTACCTGTGCGCACCTAAATTTGACCTAGATCGCACATGGGGCGCACGTGGGTTTGTGCCTGCCTCGGGACTTTTCGGAGTCGCCACTTCCTGAGAGGTGCAGGCAGACACGGTGTTTGCCCTATCCGGGTCTAAGTCTGGTCTGCGGCTTTTCAGAGTTCTAGCTAAGTCCTCGGTTGCGTCCGGGGAAGTCCTAAGACACCCCGGCCTGCCCTGTCGGTTTGACGGGTCCCTTGGGTCTCCCTGGTTTTGAGTCAATTTTCACCCTTCCTAGGCCAGCATGCCACTTTGTTTGGTCTGGCGGGACTCTCTAGTGGTGTGGGCCCCTTTTTATTTTATTTTATCTTTTTATTTAGGTGAGATGGGTCGGGTACGGGTCCCGTTGGAAGACCCGTGGGTTGCCAAGGTTGGGCTTGGGGCCCAGTAGGGTTATTGGGTAACCCTTGTGGTTTATTAAATTAAACTATTTATACATGCAATGGGCTTAGTGGGCTTGGATTTGGCCCATTAGCCAAGGGTCAAGGGGCCTGGGCCTGTTTATTGAAAATATGCCTGGTATAGGCCGGTCAAAATGTGGGCCACTCATGTGGGCCCAAGGGGGTCTTGGTGGGCCCATCTAGGCCCACAGTCCACAAATGGGCTAGAAATAGCCCAAACAACTTATTGAATCGGGTCGAGCCGGTTCGGGTTGGAATGGATCCAACCAGGCCGGAAAATTGGTTTTTTAAGTTATATTTACAATTGCCCGTATTTGCTATGCGGTCGGGCTTTGCCCGTAAATGCATTACGGGTCAGGCTTGCCCGTATAGATCACTCCGGCGGGCTCCTTGGATGCTCCGGCGACTTTGGTGGTGATTCACAGTACCTCTGTTATGGTACACTTACCTTCATTTTTCTTCAAATCTTCCTTTGTCGATGCTTTGAAATGGAACTAAATTCCATCTTTATTTAGTAGACCATGTCACCTTCCAATATTGCAATAAGAGAAAGGGAAGTAGGAATGGGGGTAGGATTACATTTGAGGATTAAAGAGGACAAACCCCTCTTGTAAATGCCATTAATTAACCCAAAAACTTGTTGCTTTTAGTTTGTGTTATAAGTTCATGTTTGCTTTCTTCCGTGAAGGCACACTCGTTTGCACGGGAGTATTCCAACCAAAATCAAACAAGCTGATTAGTAAACAGGTAAAAAAGAATCCAAAGTTGCTTAAATGAAGAAATTTACATATATATTGAAAAAGAAGTTATTAGAGGTCTTACCACACTATTTACTCCTTGATTTGTTGATGTCTGGGTTCTTCGAGAATTTCTGTAGCGCTTCCGCGTCTTTGTCAGTTCTCCAAGTTGGTTTTGAAAGGGGTTTGCTGGGATTCTTATGCTAAATGGATAAAAAGGATGGGTTGAACAAGGTTCAAAGGCAGCACAAGGGTATTTTGGGCATTATGGGGTTTTGGTATTGAGAGGGACGGAGGTTAGACAGAGTTTTGACGTGGCAAACACAAGGAAGGAGGGGGGAGTCGGCCAAAGGGGTTGGCTTGTTCGAATGGGGGGCTGGCCTCTCTATTTATAGGCAAAAAAGTCGTGCCCGTATTTGAAATGCGGGCATGCCTTGTCTGTATTTCAAATGCGGGCATGCCTTGTCTGTACTTCAAATACGGGCGAAAAACGCACATTTTCAAATCGCGCCGAAGCGGCCATACGGGACGCGTGTCCCGCCGTATAGTGATGCGCGTCCTCTTCTAGAAGCTCGCCCGTATTTAAAATACGGGCAAGGGACGCTTGCCCGTATTTAAAATACGGGCATGCCTTGCCCGCATTTCAAATACGAGCGAGCACGTTTTAAATTTGCTTGGACTTCAAACCATTGTTCTATTTGATTTTTTATAAGATTTTCATTCGATTTTCTTTTATTATTTTATTATAAAACGAGATTCTTTTACTTAAAATATTATTAAAATATTTACTATATTAACAAACACATTTATTTTATTAGTTTATTCAGTTTTCTGCTGCCTTTTGCCACATAGGCAGTTTTTCTGAAACTTCAACTGCCCATAACTTCTTCGTCCGGTGTCCGATTTCAGCAAACTTAGTGTCGTTAGAACCGGCTCGGAACCATCTATCCACTGGGATCAAGTTTGGCAGCTGAATTGGGGTCGAGCAAAAAGTCAACTTTTCGCTCCCCAAAAGTTTGACCAGCTCATAACTTTTTCATCTGTACTCCGATTCCAGCAAACTCAGTTGCATTGGAACCGTGTCGAAATGATCTTTTCAATGAGATGAAGTTTGATGGCCAAATTCACCTGAATCAAAAAGTCAATTTTTTGACCTCCTCAGGGTTTGACTTTTAGTTTGAACTTTCATTTTTCTTTATTTTAGGGATGCAAAAATCAGGTGCTAACAGTACCATTGTTACTATTGGATCGATGGAACCATATGATTAGGTTTCTTTGTTAAAGAATGATGTTTGCACAGATCCCCTTTTTTGGTTGATTTCGTTTAATATCAAATGTGTTTCTTTTATTTGATTTAAATAATAAAAAAATTGGGGAATTCAAAGAGAACGTCCTTGCAAACATTGATTGTATGTGTTTTTATAGTAAACCCCATTTAATTTTTTTTTGTCTTTAGTAGGGTTTGGAGGGATTGCTTATGACATATTGGGTTTTGGGTCGCTTATAATAATAATAAAAGAAAATAAAATGGTATTGAAGCATTGAAGCGTTAATGAAAAAGTGTTGGGTTGTCTTGTAAAAGTGTTGAAGTGATTTTTGAGGATTCTACTAACATATTGGGTTGATGAAAGAAACCGCGTTAAGCTATTAAAGGATTTTTTTTTTGTCTTACATAAAAGACAAAGTAATGTGTTGCTATTATTCTCCAAATAATTTGTCAAAATTGTTTTAACAATCAATATCTTTTGCTGGCTAATAAAGAAATCAATATGTTTATATTGATCACAGAAATATGCTAAGGAGATACGGTTTAATGTTTATAGAATTAAATAAGCATTTTACTAAAAGTAATATGATTTGTTGACCATTATTGTTTTTTGTCCTATATATTTGTGTTAGTATTAATTGTCTTTTGTCTTATATGATTTCTTATGATTCAAAAGAATCACTTATAAAATTTTAAAGTCGCTTTTCATACAAATAATAGAAGAATAAAACATGATGGTTTCTATTTATTTGAGAAAAAATATGCACTGCTTATTCCTTTTAAATAATATGGATTCTGTTATGAGACCTGCATCTTTATGAATATGAGACTTTACATGTCGTATGTATGATCTGTTTGTCCCTTGACATTTATTAGGTCGAAATGTTCATATTTGGAATGAGTAAACATTATATTAATTAATTTCATTTGTATTTATCATACATGAAATTATTAACTGTTGATATAATTGTTTATGACATGAGTATATATTATATAAAGTGAATTATTTGTACTAAAATCAAGTGAAAATCTTGCTATGATTTTAGATGACAAATAATTAACTGCATAATTGTATTACTCTGGAGGGAACAATTTGTGTATTAAAATTTTATTCCCAAAGGAATAATTTTTAATGATACTACTAGTTCATCCATAAAAATGAGAGTTGGAAAGAACAATTTGTGTGTTAAAAATTTTATTCCCAAAGGAATATCTTGATGACACTGCATGTTTATCCACAGAATTTAATATTGGAAAGAACACTTATATGTTATAATCCTTCCAAAGGTTTGATCTTAATGATACGATAATTTATCTGTGATGATTAAATTCTGATTATTGTTTTATATGTTTCTAATTCAAAGCATTAATGTTCTGAAATTATAATTCCTTGCAGTAGTTGTACCTGTTTCATTGCATTCTCAAGCTTCTTCTGTACCTATGCTGAATGGGACCAATTTTTCTGGATGGGTAGAAAGGGTTAAATTCATTCTAGGAGTCTTTGACCTAGATTTATCTCTTTTGACCCCAAAACCAGCTCCTGTTACTGAGATTAATAGTAAGGAAGCAAAAGACCACTTTAAGGCTTGGAAGAGATCAAATAGTTTAAGCCTGATGTTCATCAAGTTGACTATAGCTTCAAACATCAAGAACTCACTCCCTAGCATAGAAGATGCCAAGACTTTTTTTTAGAAAATGTTGAGGAAAGATTTCGTTCTGCAAACAAGTCATTAGCAAGGACCCTATTGGCTAAACTTATCACTATGAAATATGATGGGGCTAAGGGAATGCAGGAACACATTCTTGAAATGACAAACATAGCTTCCAAACTTGAAACTCTAGGAATGGAATTAGAGGGAGTCCTTTATTGTATAGTTTATCTTGAACTCTTTGCCACCTCAGTATGGTCCATTTCAAATGCATTATAATTCTATTAAAAATAAATGGAATGTGAATGAGTTGGCTAGTATGGTAGTTCAAGATGAGGCTAGATTGAAACAACAAGGATACTTTTCTGCTAACTTTATGACTCAAGAAGCTGGAAAGAAAAAGCACCACTATACCAAGGGAAAGAAACAAGCAACACCAAAAGGGAAAGGACCTGCTAAGGGCAATCAGGTTGGAGTGATTTGCTTTTTCTGTAGGAAGACTAGACCCATGAAAGCTGAGTGTCCAAAACGAAAGGGTTGGTTTGAAAAGAAGTGTAAGCTTTATGCTTATATATGTTTTGAATCAAATCTTATAAATGTTCCTACAAATACTTGGTGGTTGGACTTAGGTGCTAATGTTCATGGTTCCATAAAAATGCAGGGATTCCTTTCAAGCCACACACCAAATCTAAGTCAGCGTTTCATCTTTATGGGAAATGAGAATAAGGCTGAAATTTTAGCGATTGGAACCTTTCGTTTGATTTTAAGTTCTGGTCATTGTTTAGACCTTCATAACACTATTTTTATTCCTTCTGTGAGACGAAATTTGATATCTTTGTCCAAACTTGATATGAATGGCTACTCTTTTTCATTTGAGAATGGTTGTTTCAATTTATTTAAGAATGCCATTTCTATTGGTTCTAGTTTTCGTTCTGATGGCCTTTATCAGCTTTCTCTTGATAACACCTTCATTCACAATGTTTATACACAACACCATGAAATGTGCATTGGAACTAAAAGAACATGATTAATGAAAAGTCTTATGACTTGTGGCACAAAAGATTGGGGCATATCTCCAAATAAAGGTTATAGAGATTATTAAAAGAAGGAATACTTCCAACTTTAGATTTTATTGATTTCGGCATGTGTGTAGAGTGCATTAAAGGAAAGCAAACCAAACATATTAAGAAGGGTGCCACAAGGAGTAATGAGCTTCTTGAAATAATTCATATAGATATATATAGACCTTTTTTCCACAGAATTTTTTGGTGGAGAAAAGTATATTATCACCTTCATTGATGATTTTTCACTATATGGTACATTTATCTGCTACATGAGAAGTCTCAGGCTATTACAGTCCTTGAGATATTTCTCAATGAAATTGAAAGGCAGTTAGATAGAAATGTGAAAATCATTAGGTCAGATAGAGGTGGTGAATACTACGGTAAATACAATGAATCGGGCTGTAATCCTGGCCTATTTGCCAAACTTTTAATAGCGTGGTATTGTTGCACAAAATACAATGCTTGGAACACCTCAGCAAAATGGTGTTGCTGAGAGACGTAATAGGACCTTATTGGACATGGTTAGAATCATGGTAAGTAACTCCCATATCATTGTGGAGTGAAGCTCTTAAGACAATAGTGTATATCTTCAACTGTGTGCCTAATAAGCCAGTTCCAAAAACTCATTTTGAGTTGAGGACTAGAAGGGTACCTAGTTTAAGACATATGCATGTCTGGGGTTGCCCAGTTGAATCAAGGCTTTACAATCCACAAGAAGAGAAATTAGATCCTAGAACAAGAAGTGGGTATTTTATTGGTTACCTACAGAGATCCAGAGGGTATAGGTTTTATTGCCCCAATCTCAGTTCTTTATTGTCCCAACCTTAGATTGATATTGTCCCAATCTAAGAATTGTAGAGATTGGAAATGCCAAATTTCTTGAGCTTGGTGAAGTCAGTGGCAATAAAGAAGTAAGAGATGTGATCATTGAAGAAGTACGGGTGGATGTTCCCATTCCTGTAACTTCAAAAAGGATCATAGTCCCACTTACTGATCATTCTAATTATACTGTAGAACAAATGAATGAGGATCCATCTCATAATGAGAGCACTGATGAACAAGCTGTGGAGACACAAGAATAGGTAGTCTTACGCAGATCTCAACGAGAACAGAGACCTGCCATTTCATCTTACTATGTAGTGTATCTCTAGGAATATGAATTTGAAATTGGAACAAATAATGGTCTAGTAACGTTTTCACAAATTATGGAAAGAAGTGATTCTGATAAATGGATCGATGCCATAAAAGAAGAGTTGAAATCCATGGATCAAAGCAATGTCTAGGATCTCGTTGAATTGCCTAAATGATGCAAAACAGTCGGGTGTAAGTAGGTCTTTAAGACAAAACGCAACTCTAAAAGTAATATCGAATGATATAAAGCCAGACTTGTGGCCAAGGGTTATACTCAAAAGGAGGGCATTGATTATAAAGAGACCTTTTCTTTTGTTTCTAAAAAGAACTCTTTTAGAATCATTATGGCATTGGTGGCTCATTATGATTTAGAGTTACACCAAATGGATGTGAAAATGGCCTTTATGAATGGAAGTTTGGATGAAGAAGTTTACAAGGAGCAACCAGAAGGCTACTCTGAAAAGGGAAAAGATCATCTGGTCTATAAAGTAAAAAAGTCTATTTATGGATTGAGATTTCTAAATCTCAGGCCCCTTTCTCTATGTTATTGAACACACACAATTAACAAAATAGTAGAGAGACACAAGAATTATACGAGGAAACCCTATATTTCCATCTAGGTAAAACCTCGGGTCATTTTTAGGGACACCACACCTGAAGAATCAATCCACTATGAAAAGATTAATACAAAAGTGTTAGATCCACAAGAAATCACATCTAAAGTAAACCTCACTCTTAGTTGATTCCACAACTAATCAATCCATAGCTCTTGATCTTCCAACCTTCTTGGCAGCTCCAAGAACACACGACCTCACCTTGAATTGTCCTGGTTGTGTATTCAGATCTGTCCTAGATCTGAAGTTGTTGATCTTCAAAGCCTTTCTCAGTCCTTGAAGCAACCCATCAGCATAGCCTTTTCTTTCTGATCTCACGAGCTCCTCTTCTTCACCAAAGACCCACTCGTTCAGATCACTCTGGAATCATCCGAATCTTCTTTTTATCTCAGAGTAAAAACCCCACCTGTCACTTCCTGAGAACCAATCTTAACAAACACTTTAACAACATAACAGAATTCTAACAGACGTCGTTTTCAATCAAAGATTCTATTAGAGTTGCAGCTACAGCAGGTTACTACTAAACCTATTGGTAGTAACTTAAAACTACATCAAGTTCCGATTCCACTTAACCAAATCATGTCTCTTTTATTCACTAACTTGCAATACTCCACCTTAAAGAACTTCACTAGAATTCATAACCTTTTGTCATCCAATTGTCATAAAGGAAAATAAATTTTCCCAACATGGACTTAAACAAGCTTCCCATCAATGGTATCTCAAGTTCAATAATACCATTATTGCCTTTGAATTTAAGGAAAACATCGTTGATCGATATATATATATATATATCTAAAGGTCGGGGGGAGCAAGTTTATTTTCCTGATCCTATATGCAGACGATATATTGTTGGCCAATAATGATCTAGGTCTACTATATGAGACTAAGAGTTTCCTCTCAAAGAATTTTGAAATGAAAGATATGGGTGAGGCATCCTTTGTAATTGGAATTGAAATCTTTCGAGACCAAAAGCGAGGACTGTTAGGATTAACTCAGAAAAGTTATATTGAAAGAATTCTTGAGAGATTTGACATGAAGAATTGTGCATCTATAGATACCCCAATAATGAAAGGTGATAAGTTCAACATATCTCAGTGTCCTAAAAATGAGTGGGAGTGTAAAGAAATGGAAAAGATTTTGTATGCATCAGTTGTGGGAAGTTTAATATATGCACAGATCTGTACAAGACTTGATATTAGCTTTGCAGTTAGCATGCTTGGTTGTTACCAAAGTAACCTACGAATGTCTCATTGAGAGGGTGCTGCGTTATTGGCAAGGAACTAAGGATTATTCACTCATCTTTAGAAGAACTACCAATCTTGAGGTGATTGGATATTCAGACTCCGATTTTGCTGTTGCATAGATAGCAGGAAATCCACTTCTGGATATGTATTTTTGCTAGCTGGTGGAGCCATTTCATGGAGAAGCATGAATCAAACCATTATTGCTTCATCTATAATGGAGGCTGAATTTGTGGTGTGCTTTGAAGCCACAGTACATGCTTTATGGCCAATGAACTTTATTTCAGGGCTTGGAGTTGTTGATTCTATAGCCAAGCTCCTGAGAATTCAATGTGATAATTCCTCTACAGTCTTTTTCTCCAAGAATGACATGTATTCTAATGGTGCAAAGCATATAGAGCTTAAATACCTAAGTTTGAAGGAGAAAGTACAGAAACAAATAGCGTCAATAGAACATATCAAGACTTCTCTTATGATTGCCGATCCATTAACGAAGGGGTTAGCAACAAAGAAGTTTAAAGAAAATGTTGAAAGTACGAGTCTTATGCCTTTACTCATGATGTGAACATATTGATGAGATCATTGATGTATTGGTTGTTTTCTTTTGGACATACATGGATATAGTATTATGGTTGTTTTTGTTTTCTTGTTTTCCATTTATATGTACATTGAATAGTATGGATGAATGTTAGCATGAAATGTCTGAAATAGACATGAATGTGAACCCAAGGCATTGAAGTTTTATGGCCTTAGAATAATCCTTATTAAAGTTCATGTTGAATGAAGTTACAAGTGTTGTAGTACATGGAAGGAATTTTGTTGATTATATAACAAATGATCGCCATGACTCGCTGGTTTCTAGTTCAACATTGATATAATGGAACTCATATATAGTACACTGAACCATGAGTGTTTTTCCAAAATAAAACGGGCACATGTATGGTTTGTTTGTTGTAAACCCATAAGAGTTGTTTTAACAAAAAATAGTTTTGAAAGCAAAATAAATGTTTTGTTTTGTTTTCATGGGTGCATGGGACAAGTGGGAAAATGTTAGAATATTAATTAATTAATATTCATTAAGATGTCCCACACACCCCATGACATTCAATTAAGTATAGGTTTAATGGTTCAGTTATAAGAAGTTGCTATTATGAATTATAGCGAGGCGTTAAAAAATCTTTTTAGTTTCCTTGATGGTTAAGAAATCCTAATATATAAAAGTGGAGAGACTTTAGGGTTTTCACCCACAACAACATTATGTGCCTCAAACCATCGTGAGATACTTTCAGGAAAGTTGCTATGGTAAGCCTTTTCTCTCAAGGCAAGACTATTCTTTGCAATGGATTCAGGTATGTTCTTTAATATTTTATTCCGCATTAAAGTATACGAAAATTGTGATGATTCAAGATCCTGTAGGATATATGTAATATTTATATGATTGTTTACATTTTGGCCGTCAATGTTCACCATACTTTTTACGCTGTTTTGCCTAAGGTCTTATCATTTGTTTGGTTGAAATTTAGCTGGCAAGCCACTAATGCCCTTGAATCTTTTGTGCTATTGTTTTGAGATATTCCACAAAAATCAAGGATAACAATCCAAGAAAAAAAAAGAAATGATAGAAAAACGGAAAGTTTCATAAAAAATTGTAAAAAATTATTATTTTCAATTCAAGGATGACTATTTCACCGAAATTTCGCTAGGGAGGTCCGACGAAATTTTGAGAAATTTTGACGAAATCAGGGAATATTTCTAGGAAATATGTGCTTTTTTATTTTTTATTTTTGGTTTAATACATTTATAATAAATGTATACATGGGGAAATCTAGGTAAATCTGAGAACGCGATTTCCCCAAT
This sequence comes from Buxus sempervirens, assembly GCA_947561395.2. Classification (NCBI taxonomy): domain Eukaryota; kingdom Viridiplantae; phylum Streptophyta; class Magnoliopsida; order Buxales; family Buxaceae; genus Buxus; species Buxus sempervirens. Next base: position 21,247,957 of record OX387188.1, on the reverse strand, counting down.
CATTTCTTGCCACTACCTTGCTGAAATTGAAATTTCGATGAAATTTCTCAAAATTGCAAACCTTGTGTCAAATAATTAAAAGAGTTCAATATATTTATATGAAGACAATCAAAGAAAAATAAAGCCATCTGGTCCTCTTATAAAACGCAATATATTATATACAATGATCTGAATTTCAAAAGGGAAAGATGTACGATCCAAGTTCAAAGGTAATATACAACATAAATAAGGATGCCAAATAACCTTCTGAAGCTTTCGTGACCCTTGCTTAATTTCCTAAAAATTTAAAAAAAAATTAATTATTTTAAATATTTATTTAAAATTCATTTTGATAAAAAAGACTAAAGAAATATATTTTTCTATTGAAAAATTTGAATCAACAAAACGATTGAGTATTGTTACACGACCTATGCTAAAATCACATAATTTGGATTATTTATATAAATTTTAGTTATTATGCAAATGAATTTTTTTTAAAAGTAAAAATATACTATTTTTTGTTGTTGAAATTGAACCAAAATGAGTAAAATGGGTTTGTTTGGCCCATTTCATCCCTAAATTTACCGGCTCGAGCGAATTTCTTGCATGTGCCAGTCGAATCAGATTGAAATAAGTGGAATGACCTAGTTCTTCCAACTTCTCCTCTAACATGAGCAGAAGTTTCACTTTTTCTGATTGAAATCGAACTGAAATGGGCGAACTGGGTGGAACTAACATATATCTCCCCTAAATTTATGGGCGAAAAAGGTATCATACTTAAACTTGGTGAGTTTGGTGTTGGAATCCATCGGCACGAGCAAAATTTCAGTTACAGGTACAACTTCGATGGCAGAGCAAACAAAGCTCGGAATCATATTTGACATTGACATAGAATGTTCCTTTGATTAAGTTATTCGGATAGACTTGACAATGGATTAGATTTAGTTGGTGTGTATATTAACGGGTCTTTACCGTGAGCATTTCTTCTAGAGCCAACTTCCGGTGGTTCAGTGGAACCAACAGTTGGGATGTATTTTGGGGCGTGGGCCCCCTATTGAAAAGGGGCATCCATCTTCACGTTTCACGCTGGTACCACTGAATGGAACCAGATGAAATGATCTCGTCTTGACCCCTTAACCATGTTTCTTGATTTAGTGGTACCGGATGCGAATCAAGGATTTCAACCCTTCTCTCTCTCTCTATCCATATTACCCACTCCCTCTTGCTTCATTTGTATGTATGAGCGTTTAATGCATGTAGATTTTCATTATACAACATTTTCACTATTGAATCTGTTGGCTGGGATGAAATTGTCTATTGCCTTTGCCTGCAACACACCCCGAGTTGTGGCTGTGAGATGCCGCCATGTGGAGCATCTCACAACCACTGTGTTTCATGTGGGCCCCACTTCAAACATTTACAAACAATGAAGAAATAGTGATTGTAAGATTCTCCACATGGCAGCATTTCATGGCGACAACAGGGGGCATTGCAAGCAAAGGTGATAGACGATTTCATTCTCTGTTGGCTACATTAGATTGAGAATGCTGATGCTAATTCATTTCTACACATCTATACTATATATAATGTTAATAGGGTCCTTCGGAATCATGCTAACCAAAATATAGGACTTTTAAAAAAAGCCCTTGTATATCATTGTCAAGATTCATTAATATAAGTGTACAATAGTAAAAAAATGCCTCGATTTTTTTTATACTTAAAAATCAATTCCAAAAACCGTTCCCTCTTTCTTCATACGTAATTAGCCACCATTCATTTGTTTTGTGGGAAATTTGGTGCTTAGCAGTTTTTTTTCCTCCAAGTAAAAAGAACGTGCAATGTGCAATCTTTACGCCAGAGCAATAAGAACCTGCATTGACTGTTACCTAAAAGCACAGGAACCCAGTCCAAAAAACTCTGCAAATTGTGTATTATGTTTGTCCAGTACATTTGATCAGGTTCTGCCCTTTTGTGTGGGTTGTTTGTATTGTATTCCAGCCAGAAGGCGCAGAACCATCTTGACTAAGCCCTGTGAGGCTATCAACATGAAGTACATAAAGTTTTTTTCTTGTTTTTGCTGAAGCTTTTGTATACCACAGGAATATCACAACATTAGATGGGCCAGAAGAAAAGGAGCGAGCAAAGGCCAAGATACAGAGGTTCATAGCAGCCTTTTAAGCTCTCGCTTCCTTTGCGATTGAGAAGCAATGCGAGAAATGCCGGATACGGAGGTCCATTGCAGCATTTAAATTCATCACTGCTTGTAACTGTCGTCAATTTGCAATTGAGAAACACAGCCTATAAGAAGCAATCTGAGACATGCCATTTACATTTAAATTGGGACACCTAACAAGAGAGGAAACAGGTTCTGGGTTGAGAAATGCATCCTATTGCCCTTGGAAGTTAATATTTTCTTTTGCCCTTCTTTCTTAGCTCTACTTTTTTCTTGAGAACTATCTCTATGGAAAGAAACTAAACTATACATAGATATGCACAATGAATGTTAATATATACAGCACTGAATGTTAATATATATCCATAGATATGCACAATGAAATACAGAATAAAGTGAACATCTGTATACCATTTAATGGTTGTACAATTACTTCTAGTCCAAGTTCTTGCTTTTTGACTTCCATTGACTCACAGGTTTGATTCTATGCTTCTTTTTGGAATGAGAATGAGTTCTGATATTCATTGGACATAAAAGAATCAGTAAAATGTAGTATTATGCAAGTACAATGATGTATGAAAATTTAAACTAAAGAACTCACCCGGATACTGTTGCTGATGTATTTGGTTGCTCTGCCACACTGAGAGAAGCTAAAGAGGCAGTCATATTCTGCAAGGGATCATCTTTTCTGAGGTTATTCTTCTGCTTCACAGCATCCGAACAGATTGGCCAACTCATTGGGACTTCCAATTGCCTGAAACAAAAGGAAACAGAGTAATTATTGTATTCCTCCCAACTTATATACTTGTACATACAACACCTTGAACTCTTTAAATAATAACATCAGCTGCATTGTACAATTTGAGAAATCTCTTTAAGCATAATTCAATCTGACAAGATACTCAACAGCCAATCCACAGAATCAGTATCTTGTCTCCATGACTGCCTACCCACATCATTATTTGTTCATTTTTATATTTGAATCTAAAAAGAAAAAAAGAACTGTGTACCCTTCAACACGCTTTAACTTGCAGCGGTTCATGGTATCCACTGTGTAATTCCGAAATAAGATGTCAAGATGCTTTGCTAGTTTAGGCACTTCATCAGGTGGCAAAATATTCCAAACCTTCAACACTTGGATGTAATATGAGTCCTCCTTGAGTATATCAACAGTCCAGAAAAGCTTGAGTGATCCATGCACCTTGTACTGTTCCAACAACTCAGAGGCAGGCCCATCTGTGATCTCAAGGCTTCTTTTCTTACCAGGATGACGCCAACCACTTGAAAGTTTCACCAACAAATCAATTACTTTCTTCCGAATATCAACACTCATTCTTGCCATGGATTTCCAGAAATCATCACTGAAGAAAACCTATTAAAAATGAAAAATTGTAAGTATTATTTGATTATGTTTGAGAAAAATTAAATTAATTCTATACAGCATTAACTCTCTAAAAGTGTGTGAAAGTGTAGAGATATATCAAGAAACATGTTAACATACCTTCCACCTTGCGCTTCTGAACAGAAGAGAATCCATTCTGAGCAAATCATGAAGTTGATTCACCTCTACCAAGGTATCAGCAATTGCTTTAACCAAGTTAGCGTCCTCATCAGCATTATAAAAGCACAGTCGATCCTGTGCATCATGAACTAACTTCCTCCAAACGGTATTGCTGTTAGTTAAAGTTGGTCCATTCCCAATGATCCAAAGGCAATACCTACAAGAAACCAACCAAAATTCTTTTTATATATCTTCAGGTTTGGCCAAAGAGATGGATAAGTATAATCAAATTCAGTTACAGAGTAATAAGAGTTATACCTTGCCCTTGTCAGAGCCACATTTGTTCGTTGACGATTAGAAAGGAAACCCAGTGCTCCACTGCCGTTAGACCTAACTGCAGAGATTATAATCACATCCTCCTCACCACCTTGAAATCCATCAACTGAACGAACACTCACAGAGAAGTTGCTGCATGTCTTATATGCGTCCCCAAGTTTTTCTTGAATTTCAAAAACTTGAGCCTTGTATGGTGATATAACACCAACACTAACACACTTCCCTGTGGTGACTGATGCTGTAAAAGCAAAAAAAAATTCTCACCCAACAATCTAGAGAAAGAGGATCAATGCAAGATGAATTCACTCAATTACATATTCACCCAAATAAATATATGCATGTATGGCAAGTAATTACTAAGTCACTTTCTTGAAGCCTGGCTCACCAATTAATATAAACTTAATGAAATCATGGTTCTTGGTTTTATAAAGAGTTCCATCAAGAAATGGCAAAATATTTCCTCTTCAAACGACAATATTCCAATGAAAGCTCAAAAACATACAGTTAAAGAGATACCTTTGAAAAGGCTACCCACTATTGCCGAAACCACAGCAACCTCCACCATATTTTTTCGGCTATGCCCTTCATTAAACTCCTCCTTCCCGTAAGCAACATTTATAAATGAATAGGGACCATACATTTTTCCTTGAAGAAATTGTCTACAATAGCTTCGATCTTTGACATTTGGAGCATCCACAATTTGTTTGTTGTAGAATTCCATATTTGGGAATAAACTTATAGATGGATGCATTCTGTACTGGATATTGAGAAGGTGCTTCTTGTATCCCAATGACACCAACCTTTCAAATAGACTTCTTCCAAATTCAGCTTTCTCTGATATCTAACAAATGGTAAAATTTCATGAATCAAGCGAAATCCAACAACTTTAATAGATAAAGAGAAATTCTAAAAAAGAGAATGCTTATACCTTGCTTATAATCATTGCTGGCAGTTGTCTCTCATCCCCTATGAGGAATGCATGCCGGACACCAGGAAGCTGTAAGGGAATGGCTGATTCACATTCTTTAAGCTGGGCAGCTTCATCTATGACTACCAGCTCAATTGGTGTCATTCCTTCTGTGTGCAATTTACAAGAGCTAGAACAAGTGCAGAAAAGGAGGCAAGCACATCTCAAACAAAAGTTTCTAATTGAGTGTTTATCAAAGAACTGGGGAACAGAGAACCTTTTCTGAAGCAGTTTCAGAGTATTAAAACATTGGTTCCTCATCTTAGTCAATGAGGACAAAGTCGAGTCACTAGCTATATGTTTTACATCCTTGAAATCAATATACATTTCCTTCAGATCATCATCTCTAAATGTGCAATTCTGTAACATTCTTCGAAGAGATTCAAGCCTATTAAGAGCCCTGATCATTCGTTCTGCAACTTCTAGTGGAAGGAAAAAAGTAGGTAAATGAGTAGTCAAAGCTACAATAAATAACTTCAAGTCCTCCGCAATGCAGAGGAATTTTTTCTTCACAAATTCCCCAATTGTCAAGAGATTATCACATGTTCCATCAACCACTCTTTCACTCTTCTTGTTTCCGGGAATATTGTCCATCTCCTTTTTAACATTCTGTAGTTGTTCTCTATTTTGAACAGAAGCTTTTGCCTTCCGTTCTTTCTTGTTCTGGTCAGCAAGTGCCTTGTTCTGAGTTTTCTTGGTCATTTGTCCCTTTAATTTTTTAGTATGTTTCTCTTCTTTCTTCTCTTCACTATTCTGTTTCCCTGCTCCAGCTATATCCCCCTCCTCCGTTTTGTTTTCATTTTCCGAATACAGAAGGTACTGCTTCCCAGGGTCTTCAAGCAATGATATCATTGAATCTAGTCGAGCTTGCCACCCGGATAGAGGGGCAAAGCACTTTGCAAGTTCGTCCACACGATAGTCAAGGAATACCTCACTAAGATCCTCATGATCATCAATTTTCATTCGCTTCCCATTCCCAAAGAGAACTATATCTCCCAAGCCGTAATTGCCATATTGACATGACTCCAGTGCCAACCTTACAAGACGAGATGTAACTTCTATTACTGCTATGTTCGTTGGAGCACATGTAAGTACTCTACATTTCATCCGTAGGAGTGCCCATAGAAGTGAACCCACCGTCTTTGTCTTACCAGTTCCAGGGGGTCCCCAGATAAGTTTGATTGAGTTCTTGTGATAACATTCTCTTGTCCTGATAGAGCTCAAGATCGCCTCAATTTGGGAATCATTCAGCTTGAAGGACTGAAGTTCCACACGCAAATTTGCAAAAGAGAGAGTATGACCTTCTTGAGAAGAGCAAAGACTACAATTATCTCCAGCCTGCAATATATACATATAATTGAATTTAGCATTCACAAGAAACAATTTCTTTTATCAGGCTGTTGAAATTTACATGATAATGTATCAAGAGTTCTAACATGGAATTCCCCACAGTTATGCTTTGAAACAGTGAAAAATTAAATGAGCATATGGGATTCCAATTTCCATATTGGTTGAAAGTATACTTCTGAGTTGATTTTAGATATCATTAAAGTAGTGGTTCACTATAAAAAAAAATCAAGTGGAAGGATATTTCTCAGAAATTTTTACTTCGGATTCAAGTTTAGTCCTTAATTGTCACCATTAGCTACAGTCATCATACAACCATTACAACTCAGAACCATCACTCAGTACCCATTACTACCACCAAAATTCCATCACCATGCAAGTGTGCTACCACACCACAATGGCTATGGGTCATTATAACCAGCTATTTATTCCTGCTAGGAGAGGGGGCTAACAATACCACCACCAGTAATTTTTGCTTTGAGGAAATTTACTCAAAAGGGAAAGAGGGATATTTTCCATTTTGAGCGAACTTCGTATATAAAGTAATTATTTTGGGAAAAATTTGAAGATTAAACAAATATACCAATTAAAAGCCTGGATCAATGAAAAGTCTCAAAAAAACAGTTCATAAGGATCACATTCTGAAACCCAGAGAGTAAACCATTAGCACAGCCTAGTAACAAAAGGTATCTGTCCAAGACTATCCAGATATTATCCCCTTGACCCTAATCTTAGGAGTAAACAGGATCATAACATAAAGCTTTAAAGTGCACCCTATGCAAATGTTAACCATCAAGAATAAAAAATTACCACCCAAAATTAGAGATATTTGCTGAACGGAAAATATTTAAAATTCCATCATAGAACATGGCCAATGAGTGAATAATTTTCTCTATCTAAAATCTTAGGCTTCAAAACCTTTTCGAAGAATTCCATAAATTTTTACTGGGAAACCCAACACAATTTACCAACCAACTAGGAAAAGCATTCCTTAGGGAATTACAGTTTTTGTTAAAGGTGCACTCTCTAGGTTCTTCGTCATAGCCTTCTGTAAATTCTTCAAGCTGAAGCTAATTTTCTTACCAGACTTCTCTTCCTGAAACTTTTATTTAAATCTTTCACTATTTAAAAATGCCTTCCTAAAGTAGAATCTCTAAATCTCAATCATGGAGAACTCCCAAGTAAGACATTCCCTCTATCTTCTCAAACCTTCCACCCTCTCTATAAAATTCAAGGCTTAAGAATCACCAAAATTGTGTTTCCATCAGAAAATACAAAAGATCTTCTAACCTGATCAGGAAAATTATTCCTAAAGAAAATATAATTTATGGACTAAAAAGGATTAGAAACACAACTGAACATAAGAACTCTCACATGGATTGTTAAGCCTGAGACATTAGATGTTTGGTTCAAATAACATACAACTAATAATAAGCCTTTCACCTTACGGTGAATTCAATTGCACAAGAATGTCCAAATCACATGAATACACATGATACAGGCATAATGTGAGTTTTTTTCTCTTTCATAAATTACACATTGACAGTCATTCATAAATTAATTCATGGTGAGAACACTATATTTTCAACTGATTAGAAGCAAGAGCAGTTGAATTCAAGGTTAGAATTCCCATGAAAAGAAACTAAACTCCATAAAATAAAATAAAAAAATCAATTAAGACTTACTGTGGGATTATTGTGTAACACTTCATTGATGATATTCATATTTCCCCCTCGTATGTCCGGGTGCAGTGCTTTCCATATACGTATATTTGTTGTCATGTTTATTAGAACAACTGCAAAAAGAGGCTCCCTCTTATTATGCTTTGTAACTTCTGTTATCACAATAGGCCTAGATGACAGGACTGTAAATGTATCAGGATCATCTTCAGTGGGTCCTCCTATTACAAAAGCAGGATGATAGGATCTCTGTGGCCTGTTTAAATCATTTATGCATACGGGTCTGACATCTGATAATGCGATTAGATCTCCACTCTGTATGTCATTCTTTTCTCTGTCATTCATATCATCTCTCTTGCGTCTAACAATGTAGAACAAGTCTTTTGGTGGTTTATAATCCTTGGATTCCTCCACAGACAATATTTCAAATTTAGGAGCTTGAGATAGAGTCATCAAGTTTGAGCATAAATCAGCATGTGTTTCCTCAATCAATGGGAAACTATATGAACCAAGATAATGCTCTGTTGAAGAAAAAGTTTTTGCAATCTTGTGCACCTGTAATTAAGTACGACACAAGAAAATTTAAATGATGAAAATTAAAAACTCCTACATGCTTCACCAAAAATTATGGTTATTATCAAGAAGAACATTATAAAATAGAGTAAGAGGTTAAGATTTTCCTATTAAGTTTGAACTTAAGACTTTCACCGGGGCGGGGGGGGGGGGGGGGGGGGGGGGGGGGGGGGGGGGGGGGATGCACAAAATTAAATTTTTAGATAACCTAATTGTTTTGGTTCATCTGATATGAACTGAACCTTGAAGCCACAGCTTGTATGAGTTAAAAAGATTATGGACAACACTCAAGGCAAGTTATGAGTAATTTGGACTTTCTATTGTCAGCATTTTGGATGAACATAGCTCAAAGTTGCTTCAATGTTCAATTAATCATATGAAAACTAATGGTTGACCTATTACAACAACAATGGCTATTAAACAAATGATTGGTAATATATGGTTGATATAACATCATGGTTACAGAAGAATCATAGAAACTACCCAATGGATTATGCACATCTTTCTTTCTTGAAGCAATAGAAAATCATTAAAGCAAATTCTGATTTTTATTCTACATTGTTGAAATCTCACACATAGCACCAGTAGGGATTAATTAAGAGGAAGGGTGGGTTATTTTTATAGCCTAAGGCAGGTGTTTTGCATCTAAATTTTGTAATAGGAACCCTATTATATTTTAGAAATTCAACAAAATTGAATTTCACTTGTATTCATTTTTTAATTTTGTTCAGAGGTCTGTTAATGTTCGAGGATCTTATTATTTATAATCTATTCAATGATTAAGCAAGCAAGATTACTGTAACTTTAAATTAAATGCTGTTGGCTTTTATTTTTTTAATCTTTATGGGTCAAAAAAATTGGGTAAAATTTCCAGGAATGGTTTCGGATTTATTAATGTTGCAGCAGAGGAACCTTCTGATATAATCCAAAACAGATCCATTGAACAACTCTTTGTATCCATATTTAGCCATGTGGTTTGCAGTTAACCAAAGCAAGGTCAAGGGCTTAGCAGGTTCCACTAAAGAAATCAAATATTCTAAAAATGAGACCTATCAGCTGCTTTCAGTCATTTGATCTCATTATATCATAGTCATTTTAAGGGTGGAAAATTTTGGTCAAAGCTATGTAAAAAAACATGTAAGACAATAAGATGGTTAATATTTATTCAATCAAACTGAATTTGGCAACATATTCTCATAAGTTGGACACTTTGATATTGTTGGTCATGATCCTCTCAAGACCTACCATTTGGCCACCTAGATATTATAGAAGGAAATGGTAAAAGGGCCTTTTAACACCTTATTTTATAATTGCCTTGATTTTAAGACTGTTTCTAGGTACTTTAGAGCACTAGCATTCCACCACTCTTAAGTCCAAACTTTACAGATGTAAAAAACACGGAAAGGTCTAGTGTCTCAGGAGTGTACTTGTCCTAGTAACTCAGTTACTTCGACCTAGTTACCAGCTTGTCATTACAAAATTAATATTAATATTTTTTTTAAATAATAAATAATAAATATTGAAAAGAAGAGTTTTGGATTTAAGGAGTTCTTGTTGAGTCCTATTATCCACAAAACAAGACAAAAAGATTCTCTATGTTCTTCCTAATCTTAACCATCCATTATTTAGGATATGTATATATTTTTTTAAAACTCTTACCAGCCTATCATTACAAAATTAATATCTATTAAAACTTTTACAATAGTAAATAATAAATATTGAAAAAAAGAATTTTGGATTTAAGGAGTTCTTGTGCTCCATTAGTCCTATCATCCACAAAACAAGACCAAAGGAGTCTATTTGTTCTCCCTAATCTTAACCATCAATTATGCAGGAGAAAACCATATATATTTTTAAAAAAATTTATATTAAGATTCAAAATAGATTTTAGATTTGAGGACTCTCCCATATTTTTTTTAATCGAATTATTTAGGAAACAATATATATAGATATATATTATTAATAAAGAGAAGAGGGGGAATATTCCCTCTAGATTCTAGGCCCCTTTTCTTTTTCCAAACATTATCCTCCCCAAACAAAATAATCCCCAACTATTTTAAACATGTTGTAACTACCTCGGGCTGTTTATCTAAGTGGGCCCACGTTTTCTACGCGAGTAGTGTGTGCTGCCCCTAATATATATAAAGCCAACCTCAGGTTTTCTGCCTGACAGTCTACATGCAAAAAGAGCTTTTATATTTCAAGAGCTTTCGAGGAGGAAATCTCCCATGTTTGTATAGTTGACGTCTATTATTTAGAAGACAACTATTCAGATTTTTGAAAATTCTATTTTTAAGATTTAAGAAAGCCTTTAAACTTGAGGATTCTCTCACACTTTCTAAGTGAACCATACGTCCATATTTAGGAAACAAATCTTTTTAGAAAAATTTTTCTTGCAAGCTGTCATTCGGGGCCAAAAAACTCGCCCTTGTTTTTAGGGCGAGTTTACGAACCGATCTGAGTAACTCGGCCGTGTATTCCGAGTCACTCGCTCATTTTAAAACACTGAACTTTACTGAAGCAATTGAAATTATCCCTTTCAACTACTGTTTACTTAACTAAAAATCTTAAATATTGTTATTGCTTCAGGTGTTTCTTTATTAACAGGACTTGCACAGATTCAGTTGTGTTGAGTTTTTGTGGCTTCAGATGAATCAGATGGGAGCCAGAGCAGTTAAAATTTAGTCAGGGACTTTCAAACCCCATCAAAGATAAATAAGCAGTGTGGCAATTATTAAACAAAAAACACAAAAACCAAAGGAAAGATCTAAAACACAAGAACCCTAACTCTGATCATGATATATATCACAGAATAAAACAAAAGGCAAAATAAGGTCAGAAGACATGCAAAATATTGAGTTACTGCCAAGTCCCAAGGTAAAAATGAAGACTTATAGAGATGGGGTGGTATTGGTAACATGGCAAATGCATATGTACCTTGTCTTTGTAAAGCTTTTCATTAAGTATATCTCCCAGAGACCAAGAGAACACCACATCAACTAAGCTTCCCAATCTTGATTCTTTCTTCTTAACTGAACTAGCTGCCTCCATCTTTTATTCTCTTCCTCTACATGAATCAAATGTCAAAAACTCCGGTTGCAGTTTCCATTTGAAAATAGGACAAAACAAATACAGAGAGAGAGAGAGAGAAGTTTCCTACCACTTTACAAAAGGAAAACCAGTTGCAGTTTCCATTTGAAAATAGACCAAAACAAATACAGAGAGAGGTTTCCTACCACTTTACCAAGACGCAGACAGACGCGAAACCATTCAACGGAAAGACTTAGAGGAGACCTTTCTTCCTTTTTTTAATGGCATGGGAAGACTTAAAGAAGACTTAAGTAAGAGAAAAAGCCGTCGGACGTACATAAGAGAGAGAGAGGGAGACGAAGGTTTCCTCGGACATGAGGCAAAAGCATCACCTACAGAGAGAAAGTTCGAAAAAGAAAAGGTGAAGCGAGGTTCGGGGCGTACGTCCTATTCTTCTCTGCAACGAGAGAATTGCAACGGTGCATTGCCATGCGCTTCTGATTGGCCGTTGCATTTGAAAAAACATAATATCTTTAAAGTAAAACCTCTTTTTTAAAGATTTAAGAAGCCAACCACAAAGCCCAATATGGATCCGTCGGTGCGTCTTCCGGTGCACGTATTTCTCGGGAAGCTAGACCGCTTTGCAAGCTTACGTGCATGCAAAGGTACGTATACGTACTACGTAGAGGTACGTAAGAGCCAAGTTAGCAAAAATAAAAAAATAAAAAAATAAAAATAAAAGCTTCGATTATGTATGTTGGATGCGGCAGTGTTCTAATCAGACAGGCTGATATTCTAAACTTACACTAAAAACTAGGGAAAGTTTTTTAAGAAACTCCCCCAGATTAATAAGGTATAAATAGAATTTTCTTAGAAGAGGTTTCCTTGTTAAAGATCTAAGAATTTCTTTGAATCTAAACAAGCTTTTTGGAAATTACCTCATTAAAATATATTTATTTCCTGTAAGTGAACCATCGATTAGGATAGGTTTCCTCTTCAAATGAATCCTTAAATCTAAAAAGGGTAAATTATAGAAGCCTCCCTTGAGTTTTGCACTAATTATACACATCTCCCTTCACGTTTCTGAAATAACACTCACCACCCTCAATTAAGTTGCTGTTTAATTGTTTTGATAGACATTCATGACTAATGTCAGCAATCTTTTATTATAAAGAGATGAAATAATTTATCTTTCAAATTAATTATTTGAGAGTAGAAAAAGGAGTAAAGAAAGAAAAGAAATAATTTCCTAATAACTAAAGAGAAATAATTTTCTCTAGTAAAGTAGGGGGACATTTAAAATAAAAACAAATAAAACTTTAATAAAGAAGGGTTTTTGTGTTATTTCATAAACATTAAAGGAGGTATATATGTGTGATTAGTACATACCCCAAAGGAGGCTTATGAAATTTATGAGAGCTTTTCGTCTCCTACCACTCGGTGGTAAGATCCGTGATACACTAAGAGATTGCTTTATAGTTAACTGCTCTTCCACACCTGTACATGCTTTATTGTTTTATTTTCTATCGTGTCAGACGAAATCATTATCATTAATTCCTTCATTTTGAAATCTGAAAACCAAAACCATTCTTTCTCTTAATGTATCATGGATTGTACCACCGAGTGGTAGGAGACGAAATGCTCTCGTAATTTACTCATCTACAAATTCCTTTGAATTTAATCAAATTTCTTAGATCTTAATTTTCTGAAGAATGGGAAGAACGAAAGAACTAGACTCCAAAAAAAATTCGGAAAACTAACATTTTCTTCATTCCATATTATTGTCAAATGCATTAAAAGAACTCAATATATGTATAAGAAGACGATCAACCAAAGACAAAGCCATGCGGTTCTCTTATAAAACACAATATAAGTTGTATACAGTACTGATCTGAATTTCCAAATGGAAAGATGTACGATCTAAGTTCAAAGTTAAGGTAATACAAAATAACCTTCCTAAGCTTTCATGACCCATTGCTTAATTTCTGAAGAATTTTTTTAAATTTTAATTATTTTAAATATTTATCTAAAAATTCACTTTGATCCAAAAACTAAAGAAGTATATTTTTCTTTTGAAAGTTTCAATCAACAAAATCATTGATTGTTGTTACACAATATACACAAAAATCAAACAATTTGGATTAATTTCCAGTTATTTATATAAATTTTAGTTATTATAAAAATAATTTTTTTTCTTGAAAAGGAAAAGGATACTAATTTTTTGTTGAAAAAATTGAACCAAAATGAGTGAAATAGGCTTGTTTCGCTAATTTCTCCCCTAAATTTACCGGCTCGAGCGAATTTTTTTTGTATGTGCTAGTCAAATTGGATTGAAATAAGTGAAATGAGCTAGTTCTTCCCATTTCTCAAAATTTACCAACATGAGCAGAAGTTTCACGTTTGCTGGTTCAAATTGAATTGAAATGGGCGAATCGGGTGGAACTAACATGTATCTCCCCTAAATTTATTTGGGAAAATTGGTTTCTGGTGATACTTTTTCAAAATAATTCATATTTAGTCACTCAATTTTTGGTAATCGAAAATTAGTGATACTTTTTAAACATAATTGAGAATCAATATCATTTCTTCCGAAAATGCCCTCAAAAAGGTTTGCAAATCTCACTTGTAATAAAATGAGTAAAAAGGTTTTCAAAGTTTTTTTGAGGACATATGAGAAAGAAATTGTTTATTAATAATGAAATGATACTAATTCTCAATTATATTTAAAATATCACTAATTCTTAATTACAACGAATTGAACGACTAAATCTGAATTATTTTAAAAAATATCATTCAAAACCAATTTCCTCTAGAAGCATAAATGAATTGACAGGAATTAATGACAAGTGTTTGCGGGGATTAGTTAATAGTATTTTGGCCATCAATATTCACTATACTGGTTTTTACCTGGTTTGCCTAAGGTCTTATCATTTGTTTGGTTGAAATTTAGCTAGAAGAAATGAAACAGCCTGAGGTCTTATCATTTGTTTGGTTGAAATTTAGCTAGAAGAAATGATAGAAAAACAGAAAGTTTCATAAACAATTGTAAAAAAATTATTATTGTCAATTCATGGATGACTATTTCATCGAAATTTCGCTGGGGAGGTCCAGAGAAATTTCGATGAAACCAGGGAATATATTCCAAGAAATATGTGTTTTCTTATATTTTTTTGATTTAATACATTTATAATAAATGTCTAAATGGGGAAATCTAGGTGAATCTGAGAACTTGATTTCCCCAATCATTTCTTGCCGCTACCTTGCTAAAAATGAAATTTCTTGAAATTTGCAAACCATGTGTCAAATAATTAAAAGAGCCCAATTTATTTATATGAAGACAATCAAAGAAAAATAAAACCATCTGGTTCTCTTATAAAACGCAATATTGTAACAATGATCTGAATTTCAAAAGGGAAAGATGTACGATCCAAGTTCAAAGGTAATATACAACATAAATAAGGATGCGAAATAACCTTTCGAAGCTTTCGTGACCCTTGCTTATTAATTTCCTAAGAATTTTTAAAAAAATTTAAATATTTATTTAAAATTCATTTTGATAAAAAGACTTAAAGAAATATATTTTTCTATTGAAAAATTTGAATCAACAAAAAGATCGAGTATTGTTACACAACCTATGCTAAAATCAGATAATTTTGATTATTTATATAAATTTTAGTTATTATGCAAATGAATTTTTTTTAAGGCTCTGTTTGATTCACCTGAAAATATTTTCCATGGGAAAAAATTTTCTGGAAGAAAATTTTCCAAGTGTTTGGATGTAACATGGAAAATGTTTTAGAATTTTATTCTTTTTTTATATAAATGCAACTAAAAACACCTCACCTAGGAACTAAAGTGGCTTGAGTGCTTACTTTTCATGCAAATTTTAAATCCTTTGCTTCCATAGCATTTCTACCTTCTTATGTAAAACCTCGAATTTTCAGCAAATAAATAACTAATAACTAAATCTGAATATTTGGTATGTCAATAAACTTGTCAAAATAAATTAGAGAATAAACTTAGAAATCTTGGAAGAAATCGGTGTGTAGATGTAAAATTATCTAGAGAGGGGTATTTTGGTCAATTCATATTAATTACGGGTAGATAATTAAATACATCAATCAAATTATTATTAGACATGAGAGAGGATGATAGACTTCAGTTGGGTTCAGATTGCCTATTAACAATGATATTTAAAGCTTAATAATTGGAATAAGGGAATATTGGTAATAATGTTTGATTTGGAGCTTTAAGTTGAAGAGACGAGAATTCTATTGAAGGATTATAATTATAATTATAGAAGATCACAATGATAGGGGAGATCAGGAGAGTGGCGCAAAAATCTGACCGTTGGATCATGGTAGATCGAGGTAAGAATTAAATAAATCTGAAATTGTGTTCTGATTGGATAATTATCTAATGGGTGATGCATGTGCTTGGCATAGGATCATGGGGTATAAAAGAATAGAGTTTTATACCCTAGAGGAATGCTAAGCGTATTTGTCCATTGTATTGTATTTGGTTTGGGTGATAGACGGCCGAAAGAGAAAAACGAAAGGGAGAGAGAGACCGAGAGAGAGAGCAGCGATTGGAAGAGAAGAAGGAGAGAGAGAGAGAGAGAGAGAGAGAGAGAGAGAGAGAGAGAGAGAGAGAGAGAGAGAGAGAGAGAGAGAGAGTTGATTGCTGATTTCTTTGCATCCCCGAGGTACTCTGCATCTGGGAAGAAGAAGAAGAAGAAGAAGAAGAAGGGTCGCACGAATAGAGGTAGGTAGCACCAAGTTTAACGTTCATTTTGTGTTCTCGAGATTGATCGAATCGTTTGCATGTTTTTTTTATGATGCATCTATATATCTTTAGTTTGTTAATCACCTTATATGTATGTGAGAATCACCTAGAACATGAAAAATCAGATTTTACACAATCGAGTTGCTGTTTTTGGTTGAGCGCCTACTTCTCTGTGCTCAACGCTCCTGAGCGATCCTGAGCGCTCATTCAAAAAAATCCGAACGCCGACGACCGCTTACTGACAGAAGTTTGGAGGTCGATTTTGAACTATCGCTAACCCTAGACTGCCTGAGCGATCCTAAGCGCTTTCAACAGAAAATCCAATTTTTCGTATTTTAATCCCTATTTCAATTCTAAACCATTTTTAATAAATTTTAATCATTACATAAGGTGTTTTAGGACCAAAAAAATAAATTATCAAATACATTGTGAAAAACACAGTTTAGACTCTAAATCACCTAGAGGGGGTGAATAGGTGAAATCGATTGCAGAATAAAATTTCTATCAATTAAAAAAAAGTTCTTAATTAATAGGCATGCACAAGTCTGAGCAATTAACAATTCATTACACAAAATTGCAAAATAAAGAAGAGACAACACAAGCAATTTTGGTGACGAAGGGAAAACTCTAAGAGAACTCTCAAAGAGAAAAACCCTCCGGGCGATAAGGTGCCACCTCTGAAAATCACTATAAGAAGAAGACTTACAATAATGGTTCAGACGACCCAATACTGACTCTGACTCACACTGTAAATATCTGAAGAACTCTTTAGATTTGCATCTTTGCAACAATCCAGAACTCTGAATATCTTCTTAGTGAAGTGCCAAACGAACTCGCTCAGCAACCGTAGGAACTCCCACGAGCAAACTCTCCAACCCGGAACTCCAAGGTAGAAAAGAAAGATGAATGAAGGTTTTGATGGCTCAAAGAAGGAGAAGGAAGAGGAAGAAAATCTCTTGCTCTCACACACGTTTTTAGGGTTCTCTAAAACGTTTTGGGTAACCCTCATAATAGTCTAGACACTCCTTATATAGATTAGGAGAAGGTAGAAGTGGAAAAGGAAACAAATCAGAAAAGATCGGACTTCTAAAACTGAAGTTTGTTAATGAGCGTTCGAACGCTCAGCGAACGCGGCTCGAACGTTCAAGACAAAAACTCACTTTTCCTCTTCTCGTTCGAACGGCCAGAGAACGTGAGGCGAACGCTGCTCTCGGGTTTCTCTGTGGAACTCCAACGGTCGAACGGTCAGCGAACGTAGGGCGAATGCTGCTCTCGGGTTTCTTTGTGTGTCACCAACGGTCGAACGGTCAGCGAACGCTGCTCTCGGGTTTCTCTGTGTGTCACCAACGGTCGAACAGTTGGCAAACGTTAAGCGAATGTTGCTCTTGGGTTTCTCTGTGTGTCACCAACGGTCGAACGGTCGGCGAACGTTCATCGAACGTTGGTTGTAACTTTATCAATTTTACTCCGACCTTAATCCCGTTTGAACCGCAATACCTATAACCTATCCCACAAACTTTGACCACTTTAATAAGACCTTTTTGACACGGAATAAAGCCAATACAAAATAATCCTTACACCTTGTTTTGGCAAAAAAATAAATAGGGAATCATTTTGGGAAATTAGTTGCCTAAACTTGATCTTAAATAAGAAATTCTAAGTTTAATGCGAATAAACCTTTATAAATTAGAATAATTAATTAAGAGATCTTAATTTATATATCAACAACCAGATTTCTATAGATAGAGACTTTATATCAGATACCCAACCCAGTTGAACTACCTTTGATAAATTTTAAGTATCAGGACTATTAAGCTTCATTGGTAAAACTTTAAACCAGAAATTACCTTATAGAGTTCGGAGAAATAACCCTATATACCTTTAGGCCTCATTAGTTAATCTAAATCAATTTACCCTAATTTCTCTCCACTAAATAACAAGTACCCTGTTACTTTATGTGACCAACTCTAAACTTTAAATAACCTTTAAATTACCTCAACCGATCTCACCACTACCATTAACTACTTGAGTCTTCCATTACTATAATAATCACATAACAAGACCCCATTATTTTGAGTGTGCGCACCTAAAATCAATCTAGATCGTACACGAGGCGCACATGGAGTTCGTGCGTACCTCGGGACTTTCGGAGTTGCCACTGCCTGAGAGGTGCAGACAGACACGGTGATTGCCCTATCCGGGTCTAAGTCTGGTCTGCGGCTTATTAGAGATCTAGATAAGTCCTCGGTTACGTCCGGGGAAGTCCTAAGACACCTTGACCCGCCCCGTTGGTTTGACGGGTCCCTCGGGTCTCCCTGGTTTTGAGTCAATTTTCACCCTTCCAAGGCCAGCATGTCACTTTGTTTGGTCTGGCGGGACCCTCTGGTGGTGTGGGCCCCTTTTAATTTTATTTTATCTTTTTATTTAGGTGAGGTAGGTCGGATCCGGGTCCCGTTGGAAGACCCGTGGGTTTGCCAGGGTTGGGTCGGAGGCCCAGTAGGGTTATTAGGTAACCATATTTGGTCATTTATTAAATTTTATAATATTTACAAATCTTTGGGCTTTGTGGGCTTGAGTTTGGCCCACTAGCCTGGAGTCAAGTGGCCTTGGGCCGGTTTGTTGAAAACGGGCCTGGTTTGGGTCGGCCAAAGGTGGGCCTCACAAGTGGGCCCAGGATGCCTTGGTGGGCCTTTTTAGGTCCACAGTCCACAAATGGGCTTAAAATAGCCCAAATTATCCAAAAGGTCGGTTCAAGCCGGTTCAGGTCGGGTCAAGTTCAACCGGGCCGAAAAATCAATTTTTAAACCAATTTCTTAATTTGACCGCACTTATTATGCGGTTCTGCCCAAACCGATCTGTAAGTGCGGTTGTCTCCCGAACTTGCAGTCTTGTTCTGATTTCGCTTTGGATCAGTTTGATTGGTCTCCTGGGGATTCCGGTAGCTTCTGTAGGAATTCCAGTGCCTTCAATATTCTCCATTCTCTTCATTTTGGCTTGGAAAACCATTTTTCCTCTTTCTTTAGCAATGGTATTCAATTCACCTTCTCTTCTTCTTTCATTTTTGGTAAAACGAGAATGGAATGAGGGAAGAGGATGGGGTTACATGAGATTTCCTAAGAAGGACAAACTTCTCCTTTAATGAGCATTATAAACTACACTCCTCCCAGCTTTGCATCCAGACACCCATCTCATATGGGATTTCTCATGGTTTACCAAACATAACAAACATGTTAATGACAAGATGATAAAATAAGAAGAATTTAAAGTTGTTCAAAGAAGAAAAATCTTATATATGTCAAAGAAAAAGTTACCAGAAGTGTTATCCCATCACTACCTTCTTGATTTGGTTATGTTGTGGTTCTCCGAGAATTTTGGCAGCGCTTCCGCACTCTTCTTGTTTCTCCAAAATGGAATGGAAAAGGGATTCCTCCTCTTTTGATTTGAAAGGGATGAAATGGAAAGGCTGAATAGCTATTCAGGGGTATTTTGGGTATTTCGGGGTTTAGTATTGAGAGCGACAGAGCCTGGATAGGGGTTGGGCGTAAAAATGGCAAGGAAGGAGAGGGGGAGAGGCTTGGGGGCCAGCTTTCAAATGGGGGGCTGGCCCTCTATTTATAAAAAAGTGCCGAAACCTTCGGTCACAACCATACTTGAAGTGCGGTTGTGACAAAATTGCACTAAAAAATCAAAAACCGCACTTTAAGTACGGTTGGCATTCAACACGTGCAAATCTGCGCGAATCTGCCAGCTGTCGCCGTACAGGACACGCGTCCACCTTCTAGAAGATCAAAACAGTATTTGAAGTGCGGTTCAGACTAAATAGTACTTCAAGTGCGGTTGCGCATGTTTTTTAAATGCCGGATTTGAAGTCTTTTATTAAATTTGATTTTTTGAAAAGATTTTATTCCGATTTATTATTATTTTATTCTAAATATCTTTAGATATTTATTAAAATATTTTTAAAAATTAAGATATTTTCTAAAAACAATTATTTTATTCATTTTTTCTGCTTTTTGCTTCTGTTTTTGCCACATGGGCAGTTTTCTTGAAACTTCAACTGCCCATAACTTTTTCGTCCGATTTCAGCAAATTTGGTGTTATTGGAATCGGCTCGGAATGCTCTATCCAATGGGATCAAATTGGGCAGTTGAATTGGGGTCGAGCAAAAAGTCAACTTTCGCTTCTCCAAAAGTTTGACCAGGTCATAACTTCCTCATCCGGACCCCGATTCCAGCAAACTCAATTGCGTTGGAACCGTGTCGAAATGCTTTTTTCAATGAGAGGAAGTTTGATGGCAAATTTTCTTTTGATCAAAAAGTCAAATTTCAGCCCCCTCAGGGTTCGACTTTTTAATTGAAATTTCTATTTTCTTCATTTTTTGGGGTGCAAAAATCAGGTGTCTACAATGAGTACACACTAATGAGCTGATTTTGGAACAAGACTTTGGATTACCGATTGAACATCAAAGAACTATGATTATAAACAATATTGGAATGTGGAGGATTTGTACAAAGGCTTGATGGCCAGTTTTATTAATAAACCTGCTTGATGGCAGAGATATGTTGTATATAGCCTGCTTGGTGGCAGAGATTATTACCCACTTGGTGGCAGAGATTATTACCCGCTTGGTGGTGGAGATACCCGCTTGGTGGCGGAGACCCTTACCCGCTTGGTGGCGGAGACATTACCTCCTACGGGAGAGATATATTTCCTCTTGTACGTGGGGCAGATGTATTTCCGATGGATTGTATCCTATAGAAGAGGTACCTCATGTGGGGGAGATGTGATTATACGTGATTGCATCCCACATGGGAGATGGGTGTCTGAGTTACCACTGGAAGGTAAGGAAGCTATCTCTTACGGTAGCGGTAGATGCTATGTGTTCACATCTTGCGGTAGAGTTATGCTGTCTCCTACAGGGGGTACATGTAGTTTTAGAGATGTGCATTCTCCTGTGGAGCATGTGTGGATATTATGTGTTTATGTCCTGTGGTAGAGATAAGCTACTACCTGAAGGTTGGCTTTTATTACTGATATAATGATTAATTCTCAAAATGATGGATTGTTTTAGACGTATTTGATAAGATTGTTTATTTAAAAGGAAATATTGAAATGTCATAATTGAACAGAACTGCTATGATTTATTGTGACTGTTAAAATGGAATATTATGGAATCATGAATAGAATGTGGAACCATTCCTAGGAAGACACTAATTGAAATAAATCAGAAACCATGGGGATGTGAAATATAATACATTATCCTTTAAATTGAAATGAAATGCACATGATTAACTTCCTTTAATTCGTGCACTGATTAAATGTTTGTTTTGTATCGAGATTATTCGTTTATCTGATTGACCGTAATTACTCGTTTATTTTATCGAACATGAAACCACTGTTATTTTCTATATATATAAACTATTTTTCCCTATGCATATGTTACCTACTGAGATATTCGTATCTCACCCCTACTTTATATTCTATTTTTCAGGTCATCTTGGAGAGGACGCCACGGGTTAGACTGATAGTGGACTTAAAGTCTAGAAAATCCTGAAGACAAGTGTAGGACCTTTCATATAGCTGTATTTGTTTTATTGGAATCCTAATAGATGATTTAGTAGGATATTAAGAGTTAGTTAAACTTGTAGTTGCCTTTCATTTGATTAATTGATGTAATAGAAAGATTCAGTTTCTAATGAATAATTTAAGCTTCCTAGTACTCTGATAAATCTTAGTTCTTTTATTCACTATCTTTGAGCTGATTGTAATGTACCACAAGTTAATGCCTTGATCCGAGTCAAAAAAAATGAAAAAAAGAATGACCCGAATTCGGGGCGTTACAAGGTGGTATCAAAGCATTTGGTTCATGCGCCCTAGGTTTTAGAAAACCTTAGGCGGGTCTTGGGAAGTGATATGTTAGATAGAGCTATTGAGTAGGGATATCGAGGATGAGAGTACTCTAACTCAATTTCTTTGTTGCAGCTACTAGCAAATTTCAAAGGTATGTCCTATTTATTGTTAGTTATCATAGTGTGATTCTCTAAAAACTCTTATTGATAATCATGATATGGTTGTGATTCTAGGTTATTATAAGTGATGCTTTTGTAAGGAGCAGAATCTAAAATAAAATAGTAAGAGGAATTGTTTGAGGACTTCGAATGATGCTATTGAATTGATTTTTAGAGCTATCATCTTACGGTAATTTTATCATCAAAGTATTTATTTCATGAACAAAGAACAGTCTTTCGCATCTCTGGCGACAACAGAAGTTCGAATGCAGTGTATTCATGCATCATCCAGTCTGTCTTAGTTCCTTTTGGTGGCTTCTCCCTGTAGAAAACAAGTGTATTCATCTGTCCAACTAGTTTGCCATTATAATACACCTTGCCAGCTCCTGTAGCCTTCCAGTATCCTTCACCAGGTTTATTAATTCTAGCAGCTCCATTAGGTCGCATATTTCTTATCTCTCCATGTGAAGAAGTACCATTCTTTCTCCCAATTATTATACAGTGCTGTTCAAATAAAAAATCCCACCACCCCCAAATTAGATTAACAAAGAAATATCAAGCAACCCCTCACAAAACGTATATAAATTAAACAAAAAATACATGCTATTAATAACTAAGGAAAGGAAAACAAGAACACATGACAAGACACAAGGAAGCATAAACAACCAAAAAAAAGGGGCATATTTAAATGGCATAAACACGTAAAAAGATGCATATGTGGTTGCGTCAACAGCCTTTGTTGCACCACAAGGACAGGTCCTCCAATATCTTACTATTCTTGAATTCATATGCAGGCGTGGGAACAAAATTGATTTTCACATGAAATGATTATTCCATGAAAAATCTTCAGGATCTCTGAATAATAAAAATCTTTCTTTCTTTTTCAGATAAAAAGCAAGACCAAGCAGCTTGAAAGAATATTATCTTCTTTCTCCATCACTACTAACAATTAAGAAAAAAAATGGTCTATAGGTATCTGTTTTTTGGAATAAGCTTATGGTTCTAACCCTGTAATTAATCTCTCTAGCGTTTCCAATCAGTTCTCATCTACCAGTCAAAGTGAGTTCCTCCACCTACCCAAATCTAATACTTTTAGTCATTTTGACAAGCATCTAATTGGCATGAGTTTGTAACAAATTCCTAAGGGCTATTCGGTCACAGCAGCAACAGCCTATAGCCAAGATCATCATGCACGCATGGTATCGAAAATAAATCGATCAGATAAGACCGACCAACTAATTTCAAACAATTTGAAATAAGTATATTTGAGAATAGAAAATTGAAAAAAGGAACATATGGCATTGAAATCCAATTGGCCATTCGGCCATAACAGTCGAGCCACATTGCCGGAAGCGCAAATCACACACACGATATTGATAAATTAATCTAATTCAACTAATTAGATTTTATACGCTCCACAGATCCAAGCAAAATGAGAGATATGATCGAAAATGGTAAAATGGAGGAATTGGTGAAGACGGAATTGGATGGGTGGTTGAACATGAGCAGTGTTTGCCCAAATTACGGCAAATCGAACCAACACTACAAAGCTAACTTATGAAACCAGTAGAACAATCCGATCAAATCCGAGAATTCAAGAATCAACTTACCAGGAGAAAATCCGCCACTCCTGAGCTACCTTCGTCGTGCCCAAGGAAGAAGGAAAAAACAAGAGACTCCCCAAGTTATCTTCGTCGGAGTCGTTCGTCGTGTCCTAACAGATGGAAGAAGAGAGTCGAAGTCAAGAAAAAAAAAAAAAAGGGGAAAATTACGGTATGCTTCAGTTCTTCGGTTAAAAAGTCTTTTTAATTCTACCTTTTCACAGCATTATTATTGCGGGAATGTTCTTAAAGGTTGAGGACTGTTTAGTCCTCCACGTCAGCAACTTTCCTTTCCCGGTAAAAATTGACAATTTTACCCTTTAACTTAATTGATTAAATCACTCGTAACACGGTTTGAACAACTAAACTTTTTACACGTAAAAACCGGTGAACCCATTCCTTTAAAACTTTTGTTCCAAATCACACAAAAACAGTCTTCGTTCGAAAACCCCTTCTCCCTTCACGGAGATAACGATGGACGGCAATGTGATAGAAACTGTTTAATATAAATTAAAATTAGATGGGTATTAAAAAGAAGAATTGAGAAAAATTTTAGAAATCAGCAGCTACCAAAATATTTTTAGAACATGATTCTTCACAACAGCAAGTATCAATTCTCACTTCTCAGAACCTTAAAGAAGCCTAAACTGTAAATGCAAAGATAGAGTAGAAAGAAGGGGGGTTACCTTGAGCGGGGTATGGATAAGCATACTTGGGTTCGCTCATCGACGTCCGGCAACCAAATCGCAAAATATGAAGCTTGAAATCGAAAATAAAAGACAACGAAAGAGAGATTTGTTTGAGGCTTTTATATAAAATGTTCAGGGAAAAATAATAAACAAAAATGGCAATCCGAAGGCTCAAATTATGTAACCGATTTTATATTTGGTTTCATATGGCTCTTTGAGCTTTTGATTTGGTTCTCACGTTTTGGCAAAGGATTAACTCAAACTTCTTTCTTCTAGTTCCCACATTTTCCTTTATTAGTGGCAACCTGGCATAGCTTAGAGGGACAGGAAATTAAATTCAACATTGTCAGTTCTTATGCAGCAAAAGACCAGAGGCGTGGGAATTGGGAAGTAGTTGGGATTGTGGGAGGTCGCTTTTCTTTTGCTAGTGTGCATTTTTGCTAAGGTATGTACATTCTGTAGCCATGGAGAAGAGTATGGGAGGAAGAAATGAGACGAAGGATCTCGTGGCTTCTCAACCGTCATTCGTCGCCAATCTCGCTTCCCAAGTCGCCGTCGACCCTTATTGTAGTGGAGGGAGAAAGGGTTTGGAACAAAAACTATTTTTGTTTGATCATTATCACCGTGAATGGAGAATTGGGGTTCATCAGTTTTTACCTTATAAGTGGTTTAATTGTTCAGACCGTTTTATTATTGGTTGAACCAATTAAATTGAATGGTAAAACTGTCTACTTTTACCAAGAAAGGAGAGTTGCTGACGTGGAGGACTAACAGGTCCTAAACTTTTATAAACATTACTGCAATGGTCATGCAGTTAAAATGCGGGATTAAAAAGACTTTTTGGCTAAAAAACTGAACCGTACGGTAATTTTCCCAAAAAAAATCGAGGTTATGTTCGTAACGCCCAACGAAAAATAACTAAAAAAAATCGAGGTTATGTTCGTAATGCACGGAGGAAAATAACTTCCACTGAATTTTAACGGAAAATAATTTTAGCGGAAGTTATTTTCCGCCGATTTTCCTTCATTTAGGAAAATATTTTCCGTTATTTTTCGTTTTCCCCTAAAACAAATATCTGAAAAATTTTAAAATTCCAAAAAATATTTTCTTTTTCCCTATTTTCCGGTAAAATAAACAGAGCCTAAAAAGTAAAAATATACTAATTTTTTTTATTGAAATTGTACCAAAAAATGAGTGAAATAAGTTTGTTTTGCCTACTTCATCCCTAAATTTACCGGCTCGAGCGAATTTCCTGCATTTGCTAGTCGAATCAGATTGAAATAAGTGGAATGAGCTAGTTCTTCCAACTTCTCCTCTAACATGAGCAAAAATTTTCACTTTTTCTGATTGAAATCGAACTGAAATGGGCGAATTGGGTGGAACTAACATATATCACTCCTAAATTTATGGGCGAAAAAGGTATCATACTTAAACTTGGTGAGTTTCGTGTTGGAATCCATTGGCACGAGCAAAATTTCATTTACAGGTACAATTTCGATGGCATAGCAAACAAGCTCGGAATCATATTTGATATTGACATAGAATGTTCCTTTGATTAAGTTATTCGGATAGACTTAACAATGGATTAGATTTAGTTGGTGTGTATATTAACGGGTCTTGACCGTGAGCATTTCTTCTAGAGCCAACTTCCGGTGGTTCAGTGGAACCAGCAGTTGGGATGTATTTTGGGGTGTGGGCCCCCTATTGAAAGGGGCATCCATCTTCATGTTTCATGCTGGTACCACTGAATGGAACCAGATGAAACAATCTTGTCTTGACCCCTTAATCATGTTTCTTGATTTAGTGGTACAGGAAGGGAATCAAGGATTTCAACCCTTCTCTCTCTCTCTCTCTCTATCCATATTACCCACTCCCTCTTGCTTCATTTGTATGTATGAGCGTTTAATGCATGTAGATTTTCATCTTACAGCATTTTCACTATTGAATCTGTTGGCTGGGATGAAATTGTCTATTGCCTTTGCTTGCAACACACCCCCAGTTGTGGCTGTGAGATGCCGCCATGTAGAGCATCTCACAACCACTGTGTTTCATGTGGGCCCCACTTCAAACATTTACAAACAATGAAAAAATAGTAACTGTGAGATGCTCCACATGGCAGCATCTCATGACAACAACAGGTGGCATTGCAAGCAAAGGCGACGGACGATTTCATTCTATGTTGGCTACACTAGATTGAGAATGCTGATACTAATTCATGTCTACACATCTATCTATACTATATATAATGTGAATAGGCTCCTTGGGAATCATGCCAACCAAAATATAGGACTTTTAAAAAAAGCCCTTGTATATCATTGTCAAGATTCATTAATAGAAGTGTACAATAGTAAAAAAATGCCTCAATTTTTTTTTGTGGGAAATTTGTTGCTTAGCAGTTTTTTTTTCTTCCTCCAATTAAAAAGAACGTGCAATGTGCAATCTTTATGCCAGAGCAATGAGAACCTGCATTGACTGTTACCTAAAAGCACAGGAACCCAGTCCAAAAAACTCTGCAAATGGTGTATTATGTTTGTCCAGTACATTTGATCAGGTTCTGCCCTTTTGTGTGGGTTGTTTGTATTGTATTCCAGCCAGAAGGCGCAGAACCATCTTGACTAAGCCCTGTGAGGCTATCAACATGAAGTACATAAAGTTTTTTTTTGGTTTTTGCTGAAGCTTTTGTATACCACAGGAATATCACAACAACATTGGTGATCTAGATGGGCCAGACGAAAAGGAGCAAGCACAGGCGAAGATACAGAGGTTCATAGCTGCCTTTTAAGCTCTCGCTTCCTTTGCGATTGAGAAGCAATGCGAGAAATGCCGGATACGGAGGTCCATTGCAGCGTTTAAATTCATCACTGCTTGTAACTGTGGTCAATTGAGAAACACAGCCTATAAGAAGCAATCTGAGAAATGCCATTTACATTTACATTGGGACACCTAACAAGAGAGGAAACAGGTTCTGGTTTGAGAGATGATATGCATTAAGTTATTTTCGTATAGTAGTTTATCACATGGACATACACATGCATCCTATTGCCCTTGGAAGTTAATATTTTCTTTTGCCCTTCTTTCTTAGCTCTACTTTTTTCTTGAGAACTATCTCCATGGAAAGAAACTAAACTATACAACCTTACCCTCTGCAAGCGGGGAGACTGTTTTTTGTGTTTTTGTGAATGTTAATATATACATAGATATGCACAATGAATGTTAATATATACAGCACTGAATGTTAATATATACATAGATATGCAAAATGAAATATAGAACCAAGTGAACATCTGTATACCCTTTAATGGTTGTACAATTACTTCTAGTCCAAGTTCTTGCTTTTTGACTTCCTTTGACTCACAGATTTGGTTCTATGCTTCTTTTTGGAATGAGAATGAGTTCTGATATTCATGGGCCATAAAAGAATCAGTAAAATGTAGTATTCTGTAAGTTTGAAAAGGGATAACATAGTACAATGATGTATGAAAATTTAAACTAAAGAACTCACCCAGATACTGTTGCTGATGTATTTGGTTGCTCTGACACACAGAGAAGCTAAAGAGGCAGTCATATTCTGCAAGGGATCATCTTTTCTGAGGTTATTCTCCTGCTTCATAGCATCTGAACAGATTGGCCAACTCATTGGGACTTCCAATTGCCTGAAACAAAAGGAAACAGAGTAATTATTGTATTCCTCCCAACTTATATACTGTAGGTACAACACCTTGAACTCTTTAAATAATAACATCAGCTGCATTGTAAAATTTGAGAAATCTCTTTAAGCATAAATCAATCTGACAAGATACTCAACAGCCAAACCACAGAATCAGTATCTTGTCTCCATGACTGCCTACCCACATCATTATTTGTTCATTTTTATATTTGAATCTAAAAATAAACAAAGAACTGTGTACCCTTCGACACGCTTTAATTTGCAGCGGTTCATGGTATCCACTGTGTAATTCCCAAATAAGATGTCAAGATGCTTTGCTAGTTTAGGCACTTCATCAGGTGGCAAAATATTCCAAACCTTCAACACTTGGATGTAATATGAGTCCTCCTTGAGTATATCAACAGTCCAAAAAAGCTTGAGTGATCCATGCACCTTATACTGTTCCAACAACTCAGAGGCAGGCCCATCTGTGATCTCAAGGTTTCTATTCTTACCAGGATGACGCCAACCACTTGAAAGTTTCACCAACAAATCAATTACTTTCTTCCGAATATCAACACTCATTCTTGCCATGGATTTCCAGAAATCATCACTGAAGAAAACCTATTAAAAATGAAAAATTGAAACTATTATTTGATTATGTTTGAAAAAAGTTAAATTAATTCTATACAGCATTAACTCTCTAAAACTGTGTGAGAGTGTAGAGATATATCAAGAAACATGTTAACATACCTTCCACCTTGCGCTTCTGAACAGAAGAGAATCCATTCTGAGCAAATCATGAAGTTGATCCACCTCTACCAAGGTATCAGCAATTGCTTTAACCAAGTTAGCGTCCTCATCAGCATTATAAAAGCACAGTCGATCCTGTGCATCATGAACTAACTTCTTCCAAACGGTATTGCTGTTAGTTAAAGTTGGTCCATTCCCAATGATCCAAAGGCAATACCTACAAGAAACCAACCAAAATTCTTTTTATATATCTTCAGGTTTGGCCAAAGAGATGGATAAGTATAATCAAATTCAGTTACAGAGTAATAAGAGTTATACCTTGCCCTTGTCAGAGCCACATTTGTTCGTTGACGATTAGAAAGGAAACCCAGTGCTCCACTGCCGTTAGACCTAACTGCAGAGATTATAATCACATCCTCCTCACCACCTTGAAATCCATCAACTGAACGAACACTCACAGAGAAGTTGCTGCATGTCTTATATGCGTCCCCAAGTTTTTCTTGAATTTCAAAAACTTGAGCCTTGTATGGTGATATAACACCAACACTAACACACTTCCCTGTGGTGACTGATGCTGTAAAAGCAAAAAAAAATTCTCACCCAACAATCTAGAGAAAGAGGATCCATGCAAGATGAATTCACTCAATTACATATTCACCCAAATAAATATATGCATGTATGGCAAGTAATTACTAGCTCACTTTCTTGAAGCCTGGCTCACAAATTAATATAAACTTAATGAAATCATGGTTCTTGGTTTTATAAAGAGTTCCATCAAGAAATGGGAAAATATTTCCTCTTCAAACAACAATACTCCAATGAAAGCTCAAAAACACAGTTAAAGAGGTACCTTTGAAAAGGCTACCCACTATTGCCGAAACCACAGCAACCTCCACCATATTTTTTCGGCTATGCCCTTCATTAAACTCCTCCTTCCCGTAAGCAACATTTATAAATGAATAGGGACCATACATGTTTCCTGGAAGAAATTGTCTACAATAGCTTCGATGTTTGACATTTGGAGCATCCACAATTTGTTTGTTGTAGAATTCCATATTCGGGAATAAACTTATAGATGGATGCATTCTGTACTGGGTATTGAGAAGGTGCTTCTTGTATCCCAATGACACCAACCTTTCAAATAGACTTCTTCCAAATTCAGCTTTCTCTGATATCTAACAAATGGTAAAATTTCATGAATCAAGTGAAATCCAACAACTTTAATAGATAAAGAGAAATTCTAAAAAAGAGAATGCTTATACCTTGCTTATAATCATTGCTGGCAGTTGTCTCTCATCCCCTATGAGGAATGCATGCCGGACACCAGGAAGCTGTAAGGGAATGGCTGATTCACATTCTTTAAGCTGGGCAGCTTCATCTATGACTACCAGCTCAATTGGTGTCATTCCTTCTGTGTGCAATTTACAAGAGCTAGAACAAGTGCAGAAAAGAAGGCAAGCACATCTCAAACAAAAGTTTCTAATTGAGTGTTTATCAAAGAACTGGGGAACAGAGAACCTTTTCTGAAGCTGTTTCAGAGTATTAAAACATTGGTTCCTCATCTTAGTCAATGAGGACAAAGTCGAGTCACGAGCTATATGTTTTACATCCTTGAAATCAATATACATTTCCTTCAGATCATCATCTTTAAATGTGCAATTCTGTAACATTCTTCGAAGAGATTCAAGCCTATTAAGAGCCATGATCATTCGTTCTGCAACTTCTAGTGGAAGGAAAAAAGTAGGTAAATGAGTAGTCAAAGCTACAATAAAGAACTTCAAATCCTCCGCAATGCTAAGGAATTTTTTCTTCACAAATTCCCCAATTGTCAAGAGATTATAACATGTTCCATCAACCACTCTTTCACTGTTCTTGTTTCCAGAAATATTGCCCATCTCCTTTTTAACATTCTGTAGCTGTTCTCTATTTTGAACAGAGGCTTTTGCCTTCCATTCTTTCTTGTTCTGGTCAGCAAGTGCCTTGTTTAGAGTTTTCTTGGTCTTATGTTCCTTTAATTTTTTAGTATGTTTCTCTTCTTTCTTCTCTTCACTGTTCTGTTTCCCTGCTCCAGCTATGTCCACCTCCTCCGTTTTGTTTTCATTTTCCAAATACAGAAGGTACTGCTTCCCAGGGTCTTCAAGCAATGATATCATTGAATCTAGTCGAGCTTGCCACCCAGATAGAGGGGCAAAGCACTTTGCAAGTTCGTCCACACGATAGTCAAGGAATACCTCACTAAGATCCTCATGATCATCAATTTTCATTCGCTTCCCATTCCCAAAGAGAACTATATCTCCCAAGCCATAATTGCCATATTGACATGACCCCAGTGCCAACCTTACAAGACGGGATGTAACTTCTATTACTGCTATGTTCGTTGGAGCACATGTAAGTACTCTACATTTCATCCGTAGGAGTGCCCATAGAAGTGAACTCACTGTCTTTGTCTTACCAGTTCCAGGGGGTCCCCAGATAAGTTTGACTGAGCTCTTGTGATAGCATTCTCTTGTCCTGATAGAGCTTAAGATCGCCTCAATTTGGGAATCATTCAGCTTGAAAGACTGAAGTTCCACACGCAAATTTGCCAAAGAGAGAATATGATCTTCTTGAGAAGTGCAAAGACTACAATTATCCCCAGCCTGCAATATATAGATATAATTGAAGTTAGCATTCACAAGACACAATTTCAGGCTGTTGAAACTTACATGATAATGCCTAAAGAGTTCTAACATGGAAGTCCCCACAGTTATCCTTTGAAACAGTGAAAAATTTAAATGAGCATATGGGATTCCCATTTCCATTTTGGTTGAAAATATACTTCTGAATTGATTTTCGATAACATTAAAGTAGTGGTTCACTGGTTCACTATAAAAAAAATAAAGTGGAAGGATATTTCTCAGAAATTGTTACTTTGGATTCAAGTTTAGTACTTCATTGTCACCATTAGCTGTAGTCATCATATAACCATTACAACTCAGAACCATCACTCAGTACCCATTACTACCACCAAAATTTCATCACCATGCAAGTGTGCTACCACACCACAATGGCTATGGGTAATTATAACCAGGTATTCATTCCTGCTAGGAGAGGGGACTTACAATACCACCACCAGTAATTTTGGCTTCGAGGAAATTTACCCAAAAGGGAAAGAGGGATATTTTCCATTTCGAGCGAACTTCGTATATAAAGTAATTATTTTGGGAAAAATTTGAAGATTAAACAAATATACCAATTAAAAGCCTGGATCAATGAAAAGTCACATAAAAACTGTTCATAAGGATCACATTCTGAAACCCAGAGAGTAAACCATTAGCACAGCCTAGTAACAAAAGGTATCCGTCCAAGACCATCCAGATATTATCCCCTTGACCCTAATCTTAGGAGTAAACAGGATCATAACATAAAGCTTTAAAGTGCACCCCATGCAAATGTTAACAATCAAAAATAAGAAATTACCAACCAAAATTAGAGATATTTGCTGAAAGGAAAATATTTAAAATTCCATCATAGAACGTGGCCAATGAGTGAATAATTTTCTCTATCTAAAATCTTAGGCTTCAAAACCTTTTTGAAGAATTCCATAAATTTTTACTGGAAAAACCAACACAATTTACCAACCAACTAGGAAAAGCATTCCTGAGATTTTTATTTAAATCTTTCACTATTATCACAAAACCCTAGACCTGGGATTTGATCCCAATTTTGTTTTCATACTATATTCTCCCATGAAAAAACAATTGCTCTAGTACCAATTATTTTGAAAAAAAACTACTTTATCAGATAAATAAAATATGTGAAAAATACACGCGAATAAGAAATGAAACAACCAAACCATAATACAAGGATTTATATTATTTGATCAAACAGAGTTACATTTAGTGGCAATATAATATTGCTAATAAAAAATTCCATTATAATGCAGGGATAGTAACCAAGTCTACCCTAGAGAAGTCACACAAGAACCCAGAGAGTGCACCTTTAACAATGGTCAAGACCAACAGGTTTCCATCCAAGGTACCCTAGTGTTTTCTTCAAGAATCATTCTAAACCCAAGAGCAAATATAATTGTAGTTTACAGCCAAGAGTAAACCCTAATCAGATAGCCACAAGATACGAGTCCTAAAAAAAACCACATGACATTAGAAATGCCTTCCTAAAGTAGAATCTCTATCTTCTCAAACCTTCCACCCTCTCTATAAAATTCAAGGCTTAAGAATCCCCAAAATTGTGTTTCCATCAGAAAATCCAAAAGATCTTCTAACCTGATCAGGAAAATTATTCCAAAAGAAAATATAATTTATGGACTAAAAAGGATTAGAAACACAACTGAACATAAGAACTCTCACATGGATTGTTAAGCCTGAGACATTAGATGTTTGGTACAAATAACATACAACTAATAACAAGCCTTTCACTTTTCGGTGAATTCAATTGCACAAGAATGTCCAAACCACATGAATACACATGATACAGGCATAAGGTGAGTTTTTTCTCTTTCTAGAGGGAGTTAAATTACACATTGACAGTCATTCATAAATTATATCATGGTGAGAACACAATATATTTTCAACTGATTAGAAGCAAGAGCAGTTGAATTCAAGGGTAGAATTCCCATGAAAAGAAACTAAACTCCATAAAATAAAATAAAAAAATCAATTAAGACTTACTGTGGGATTATTGTGTAACACTTCATTGATGATATTCATATTTCCCCCTCGTATGTCCGGGTGCAGTGCTTTCCATATACGTATATTTGTTGTCATGTTTATTAGAACAACTGCAAAAAGAGGCTCCCTCTTATTATGCTTCATAACTTCTGTTGTCACAATAGGCCTAGATGACAGGACTGTAAATGTATCAGGATCATCTTCAGTGGGTCCTCCTATTACAAAAGCAGGATGATAGGATCTCCGTGGCCTGTTTAAATCATTTATGCATATGGGTCTGACATCTGATAATGCGATTAGATCTCCACTCTGTATGTCATTCTTTTCTCTGTCATTCATATCATCTCTCTTGCATCTAACAATGTAGAACAAGGCTTTTGGTGGTTTATAATCCTTGGATTCCTCCACAGAAAATATTTCAAATTTAGGAGCTTGAGATAGAGTCATCAAGTTTGAGCATAAATCAGCATGTGTTTCCTCAATCAATGGGAAAATATATGAACCAAGATAATGCTCTGTTGAAGAAAAAGTTTTTGCAATCTTGTGCACCTGTAATTAAGTACGACACAAGAAAATTTAAATGATGAAAATTAAAAACTCCTACATGCTTCACCAAAAATTATGGTTATTATCAAGAAGAACATTATAAAATAGAGTAAGAGGTTAAGATTTTCCTATTAAGTTTGAACTTAAGACTTTCACGGGGGATCGAAGGATCCATGCACACAATTAAATTTTTAGATAACCTAATTGTTTTGGTTCATCTGATATGAACTGAACCTTGAAGCCAAAGCTTGTATGAGTTAAAAAGATTATGGACAACACTCAAGGCAAGTTATGAGTAATTTGGACTTTCTATTGTCAGCATTTTGGATGAACATAGCTCAAAGTTGCTTCAATGTTCAATTAATCATATGAAAACTAATGGTTGACCTATTACAACAACAATGGCTATTAAACAAATGATTGGTAGTATATGGTTGATATAACATCATGGTTACAGAAGAATCATAGAAACTACCCAATGGATTATGCACATCTTTCTTTCTTGAAGCAATAGAAAATCATTATGCAAATTCTGCTTTTTATTCTACACTGTTGAAATCTCGCACATAGCACCAGTAGGGATTAATTAAGAGGAAGGGTGGGTTATTTTTATAGCCTAAGGCAGGTGTTTTGCATCTAAATTTTGTAATAGGAACCCTATTATATTTTAGAAATTCAACAAAATTGAATTTCACTTGTATTCATTTTTTTAATTTTGTTCAGAGGTCTGTTAATGTTCAAGGATCTTATTATTTATAATCTATTCAATGATTGAGCAAGCAAAATTACTGTAACTTTAAATTAAATGCTGTTGGCTTTTATTTTTTTTACTCTTTATGGGTCCAAAAAATTGGGTAAAATTTCCAGGAATGGTTTCGGATTTATTAATGTGGCAGCAGAGGAACCTTCTGATATAATCCAAAACAGATCCATTGAACAACTCTTTGTATCCATATTTAGCCATGTGGTTTGCAGTTAACCAAAGCAAGGTCAAGGGCTTAGCAGGTTCCACTAAAGAAATCAAATATTCTAAAAATGAGACCTATCAGCTGCTTTCAGTCATTTGATCTCATTATATCATAGTCATTTTAAGGGTGGAAAATTTTGGTCAAAGCTATGTAAAAACAAGACAAAAGGATTCTCTATGTTCTTCCTAGTCTTAACCATCCATTACTTAGGATATGTATACTTTTTTTTTAAAACTGTTACCAGCCTATTATTACAAAATTAATATCTATTAAAACTTTTACAATAGTAAATAATAAATATTGAAAAAAAGAATTTTGGATTTAAGGAGTTCTTGTGCTCCATTAGTCCTATCAACCACAAAACAAGACCAAAGGAGTCTATTTGTTCTCCCTAATCTTAACCATCAATTATTCAAGAGGAAAACATATATATTTTTAAAAAAATTTATATTAAGATTCAGAATAGATTTTAGATTTGAGGACTCTCCCATATTTTTTTAAGGGAAAATTATGCAAAAGGGTTACTTTACAGCGATTATTACAAAAACATGCCATTAAGATGGAAAATTGCACAAACATGCCACTTTACAGAAAGAATTGCAATGAAGGGTCATTCCACATTTGGTTTTTAAAAATGGCAAAAATGCCCTTTGTTAAAATAAGGGGCTTCTTCCCAAAATCAATTTTGCTCTTCCCTTTCAACGAACCAGTCGCACAGCCACACTGAATTTGTGCATTCCATCTTCCTCTCCCTCATACCATCTCATTCCCCCTTTCGCTCATCTTCTCCAAAGAACGAACGGAAGGGTTAGCTGTTTTTTTCCCCTCCTATGCCGGTGACATCTCCTCCTTCGCCAGTGACCTCTCCCCCATTTTTCCTTTCCTTCGCCGCCGACGAACAGCGACCCCTGCTTTTTCCTCTCATTCCCCATTCTCCTTCCCCATTTCCCTATTCTTCTCCAAAAACGCAGAGATCTCGACGGCAACCCCTCTCCTCCTTCATTCTTTTTGCTCATTTTCTCCTTCTCCCTCATTCATTCTCCCTCTATAATCGAAACCCCTTCTATTTTTTTGCACATTGAAGCATCCACCAACATTGCTGGTCGTTGGAGAGCCCCTGCCGTCCGGCGACCAGGTTGCTGCCGTCCAGTAGCTCGCCGCACAGGTTTGGGATTTAACTTATTTTATTTCTTTTGCAGAAAACCCTCATTTCCTCTTTTTTTTTATTTTCTCTGTTCTTGTCACGAATGTTGCTTGCTGGAAAGATGCCTACAATCGTAATGCTGGCCAAGAGTGGCTCGGTTTATAGTGTGAGGGTTGCATTTTTACACTGGGAGTTACCGATATTTGTTGGAGAGAATTAACTGAAATCGGATGAGATGGTCTGTCTCGAATGCAGAAACCAATAATATTCCTTAGTAGTCAACCAGTCGACTTGCAAAAAATTGTTTGTAAATCTGCTGATAAAGAAGCCTTACATAATAGAGGTTTTCCCAATCCATTTCATAAGTAGTCAACCAGTCGACTTGCAAGGAATTTCCCCAAGTAGTCAACCAGTTGACTTGCAAGGAATTTTGAGGCAATGACTCTGAAGGTAATTTCAAGTGAAAATTTACCTCATTTTGTCGGAATTTCCCCAATCCATTTCGTGAGCTAAAACTTGTTGAAAGAGTTTTTCCTTTGTGGTACCTTGTTTGTGTTCGTCTTTGTGATTTCAAATTTGAATCCTAAAAAATCTGAAGTCTTTTGTGAGGTTCAAATTGATTTAGTTGCCATTTCAATATCTTCAGATCTTTGCAATCGAATACTGATCCAGATCTGTATTTGATGTTGAAGCTGGCAGATGTAGATATAGACAATGATGTAGGTTATGAGATGGAGCATACTAGTCTGGAATTGTTTAAAGTCAGTTAAACCCGTATATGTATCTTTTAAGGACTGAAAAAATAGATGCAATGTCATCTTCTTCATGAGCTATGGTTCTAGACAATTGCTGCATGTCAAGGTGATGCCATCAAATGTCTATGCACGTGACACACCTACTAAGGGTTCCAAACTTCCAATAAAGTAGTACATCGACTAATGTGTTGGAAAATTTGGAAAATGAGTTTGGAATATTCTCTTGCTATTGTGCTGATAGATGAATTTTTTTTTCTTAATAACAGTTGGCTATTATTTATATTATCAAATCTAATAAGTAGAGCAACCCAAAAAGTTTTCTTCCCATTTACAATATCAATATATCAACACTTAATATATTGACACTAAACAAAAGGATTGATGGAGGATACATAATAGAGGTTTTCCTCTTCACACCTTTTAGAAGTCACAACTGTGCAGCTGTCAAACAACTGTGCGGTTCACTTTGTGTTTGTGGTTTGCATATGCCAAAATCTACTTGATCGAAGCAACAATAGGGGAAAAAAAAGTGGACAATTGAAATTGCTTTAACTGCTTGTGTCTACATCATATACATGTGCTTTTGTTGATATTTGACAACAGTTATTTCTACATGCCCTTTAGAAATGGGATTAACCTCTCATGTTTATGGGACAAGATGCCATACAAAAGAAAGAAGTAAAGAAATTGTCTTAACTGCTAGTGTCTACATCATATGTTTGTGCCTGCGTTAATTTATGATATGATGATTGTTATTTTTTATAACTGTAATTTTTTTTAGTGTTTATTATCAGTTCTTTGAGTCAAACACAAAGTATTATAGTCTAGAAATCAAAAAAACATACAAGAAAACTGCTCTATGATACTTTGATGCGTTTGGAATATGTTACTTAAGTATTTTGGTTTAATTAATTATTAAAAATCATTTTGACAATAAATTCACTACGAAATAAACCAAGGTCAAAGGTTCCATAGTATTTTCAAGGAGAAACCCAAAGAAATTGTTCCCATGAAGTAGGTGTGCGAGAGAAATCAGTGGAAAACTTCACCTACAGCTTTAGAAGTTTGGCTTTCTTGTAGATTCAGAAAATTAAACACGATGCTGCTTTTTTTATTATGATTGGTTTTGTTTCAAGCAAGTTTTGTTACTTAAGTCAAAGTGAAATTTGTGAATGCAGGTGCAGCTGCAAAATGAGGAAGAAAACAGATCAATGTTTGGACATTTGTAAGGGCCAAGGATAAGGATGGAGGCAATTTAGAGATTTCTTGTAACAAGAGGTTTGGATCTAACCTTCCATGTTTGGTACGGCATATTTTTGACGAGCAGTGGATAAATCATATGTTTAGAAAACGGTTTGCAATTTGTAATGTAAAGTGGTTTTTTCCAGGGAACTCATTGATGCATGTGATCTCCCCAATGATGGTTGCAAGGCCCCTATTGCAATGCAGGCAGAAGCTTATTCTCGGCACATACAATATGTTGGGTGCGAAGCGAGAAGTCAGCTTGATTGTGATGGCTAAACAATTACATTTAACTCAACATAGAGGGCTGGATAGTTGATTACTTTACCCGTTGATAACTTAAATTTCAGATTTGGAACTCTAATTCATACTTGGTTCTTTCACGATTAATCCAGGTGTACTGATCAATGATGGTTACTATATTCTCTTTAATAGTTTGTACTATCATTGTTCTTCATGAGTTAGGATCCTAAGAGGGATGTGGTTGTGGTGAAAAAATGCGGTTCCTG
Source organism: Buxus sempervirens (assembly GCA_947561395.2). Classification (NCBI taxonomy): domain Eukaryota; kingdom Viridiplantae; phylum Streptophyta; class Magnoliopsida; order Buxales; family Buxaceae; genus Buxus; species Buxus sempervirens. The sequence goes on along the minus strand of OX387188.1, from coordinate 21,209,056 downwards.
TAGGAGGACCTTTTGCATTCAAGGTGGGAACTCCACCAAACACTACAGTGTTAAAATTAAAAGACATAAGTGTACTTTTAGCAATATTTTTTAACCAAACACAACGAAAACTCCACCAAACATTTATCCCAATCACAGGCAAACCAACTCATTCCTCTAGCTTAACTTTGTGGTTGTGGTGAAAAAATGCGGTTCCTTTAGCTAGTTTACATAAGACTCAAGCGCATCAATATGGGACTTGAGCTATTTTATTAAGGACTTGAGTGTAAGATACATGGGACTCGAACTAGTTTATGTAGGACTCAAGCGCATCAATATGGGACTCGAGCTATTTTTACGTAGGACTCGAGCATAGGATATATGGGACTCGAGCGTAGCATACGTGGGACTCGAGCTAGTTTATGTAGGACTCAAACACATCAATATGGGACTCGAGCTATTTTATTAAGGACTCAAGCCTAAGATACATACGACTCGAGCTTAGGATACATGGGACTCAAGCGCATCAATATGAGACTCGAGCTATTTTTACGTAGGACTCGACCATAGGATATATGGGACTCGAGCATCGCATACGTGGGACTCGAGCATAGCATACGTGGGACTCGAGCTAGTTTACATAAGACTCAAGCGCATCAATATATGACTCAATGTATTTTATTAAGGACTCGAGCGTAAGATACATAGGACTCGAGCGTAGGACACATGGGACTCGAGCTAGTTTACATAGGACTCAAGCGCATCAATATAGGACTCGAGCTATTTTTACGTAGGACTTGAGCGTAGGATATATGGGATTTAAGCGTAGCATACGTGATACTCGAACTAATTTCCGTAGGACTCAAGTGCATCAATATGAGACTCGAGCTATTTTTACGTAGGACTTGAGCATAGGATATATGGGACTCGAGCGTAGCATACGTGGGACTCGAGCTAGTTTACATAAGACTCAAGCGCATCAATATAGGACTTGATGTATTTTATTAAGGACTCGAGCGTAAGATACATAGGACTCGAGCGTAGGATACATGGGACTCGAGCTAGTTTACATAGGACTCAAGCGCATCAATATGGGACTCGAGCTATTTTTACGTAGGACTCGAGCATAGGATATATGAGACTCGAGCGTAACATACGTGGGACTCGAGATAGTTTACATAAGACTCAAGCGCATCAATACAGGACTCGATGTATTTTATTAAGGACTCCAGCGTAAGATACATAGGACTTTATCGTAGGATACATGGGACTCGAGCTAGTTAACATAGGACTCAAGCGCATCAATATGGGACTCGAGCTATTTTTACGTAGGACTCAAGCATAGGATATATGGGACTCAAGCTAGTTTACGTACAACTCAAGCGCATCAATATGAGACTTGAGCTATTTTTACGTAGGACTCGAGCATAGGATATATGGGACTCGAGCGTAGCATACGTGGGACTCGAGCTAGTTTACATAGGACTCAAGCGCATCAATATAGGATTCGATGTATTTTATTAAGGACTCAAGCGTAAGATACATAGGACTCGAGCGTAGGATACATGGGACTCGAGCTAGTTTACATAGGACTCAAGCGCATCAATATAGGATTCGATGTATTTTATTAAGGACTCAAGCGTAAGATACATAGGACTCGAGCGTAGGATACATGGGACTCGAGCTAGTTTACATAGGACTCAAGCGCATCAATATAGGACTCGAGCTATTTTTACGTAAGACTTGAGCGTAGGATATATGGGATTTAAGCGTAGCATATGTGAGACTCGAACTAATTTACGTAGGACTCAAGTGCATCAATATGGGACTCGAGGTATTTTTTTAAAGACTCGAGCGTAGAATACATGGGATTCGAGCTAGTTTATGTAGGATTCGAGCACATCAATATGAGACTCAAGCTATTTTATTAAGGACTTGAGCGTAGGATATGTGAGACTCGAGCATATCATACGTGGAACTCGAGCTAGTTTACGTAGGACTCAAGCACATCAATATGGGACTCGAGATCTATTTTTACGTAGGACTCGAGCATAGGATATATAAGACTCAAGCGTAGCATACGTGGGACTCGAGCTATTTTATGTTGGACTTGAGCATAGCATACATGAGACTCGAGCATAGCATACATTGGACTCAAGCGTAGCATAATTGAACTCGAGCGTAACATATATGAGACCCAAGTGAGAAAACTAAGGACTCGAGCTTGTTTAAGTGGGACTGGAGCGCTTCAAACATCGGACTCGATTGAACTTGAGCATAGCATATGTGAGACTCGAGCGCATCAAACATGTGACTCGAGCTATCTGCAAGTGTTGTTTGGCCAATGTGTTTCATGTGGGCATGCCTCTCGAAATAGATATAAATATGAATGGTTCATGATGAGCCTAATGTTCGCTGCCCACTTTGCATAGGAGGAATGTAAGTTATACAGAAAGCCATTGATAATTGTGACACAGTCCCATGTCCATGCAGAAAGGACATAAGATGCGGTGTGAATGAATTGATTCATATCTCACGAGTTCTGTGAATATTATTATAAGCGCTTTGGTTGAAAGAGGATTGCTAAAACTTAAAACACGTAGGGGTCGCATGAAAAAACTTGAATCCTTCCTATAGATGTACATGAATATACATAATTCCAATACAAAACACCTAAAAACAATGTTTGAAATGAAAAAATGAACCATAATACAAAGTTAAATATGAGCCTTCTCCTAGACTCAATAGTGCCCTATCAGTTCCTTAACGAACAGATGAGATCGAAGGCTTCAATTCCGCAATTGTGACTATATGTGTAAGCAACATACCCATTTGACCAGTTGTGTTCAGCATTATGATCATGTCGACCTAAAAATGTGCAAGTGAAATTAGCAGTGAAGATCATGACAAGAGTAAATTTCAAGAATAATCTTCCCCTCGAACACAAAGTCAAAAATTCAGTGGATACAGATATAGTTCAGGTTCATTAGATATAGCGTGAAAAGGTCAATATGAGCTCTATACTAATTCAGAACACCTAAAGAAAACTCAAGTCATCATCGGTCACACTTTTTATGATTAAATGCAAACCATAGAAATTGATCCCAAAAAGAAAGACAAAAGAGATATAAATGCCTCTTGATTGCCTTTTGATCCATATAGCAACAAAACAGAATAATCACATAAACACCAATGCATATCTTAACTTTTCTCCATACCTTCGGTAACAAAATATCTTGGCTAAACCATAAACACTCGGTTGCTATCTACCTGAGATTGAATGTAGTAGAGTTAAGATATTTAAAGGAGAGCTTATTTCCATTAGAAATAATATAACAAGAGCAATAACAAGAGATATTAAGCCATGTTTCCATATTTAAAGTAGAAAAGGAAAAGCTCTTGTTATACCCTCCTATCCACCCATTTGTCAAACATATGCAACAGTCATATTGTACTCATCATGCATCATGAGAAACGATGAACGCATATAATCCAACTCTTGTTGGCACACGTAACAATTGCTAATTTGGTATGTTAGAAATACTTACAGTCATCGTAACACCAGTGGCTGCAAATAAGTAACCAGGGACCAGGTTTTTGGCTTAGAGAAGACTGTTATTTCTTACAAATACATGCAACTTTGAAATTAATTTGGAAAATATAATATAAATTCCACACCACAACTTTGAGCTATTGCTATCCCAAAACTCTGATAATAGTGTGAACCAGCATTTGATATAACACGAAAAAGAGAAAAGCACGCTCCAACCTCCCAACAGTATATTAACTCACCTTGTGGTGTGTACTTCTCATATAAGTGAGAAAGCTCCGTCTAATTTGATGATTTCAAACCACTGACAATCAAAGTGAAAGCATTCTATAAGAATGATTGCCTCAATGGGATCAAGTTGATACCATTTAGAAGTATCCAGGATAGTCACTTGTAATTAAGCAATTATGAAAACTGACAGAAGAAACACCCCATGATAAAGAAAGTGGAGTTTGGGTAGTTACAAGCCTACTGCAGCATCATCTTATTCCAGGACTAAGGACACTGCCCATTACATTATTAGGACTGATGTAATGCATTAGAAGGTTTGAAACAGACTATTTTGAGTTTAGTCATCATTCCTCCATCACAAAGATAAAAATAAATTTACTTCTTTCAATTGATAATAGTTGCCAAGATCAAATTTATTTGGTAGAAATAAAAACGCATTGAACATGAATACTCACATAGATTAGAGAACTTGATGTGGAAAGACAAATCAACAGGCGAGGAAAACTAAGCTGCTGGATGAAGAGACCCCATAACTAGGAAAATGCTGGTAAAACAAATAGAAATCATTATTGGAATGCAACTGCGATTTTACACAGAAATAGGATAAACTTATACGCAATTAGGATGGATGTATCCATCAGGATAAAGAAGCAACTGTTATGCTGATTTTTCACGTACGGATACTTAGCGATGCCATAGTTTCAGCTTACATTAAAACCCCAGGTTAATATCAATTTGTAAGACCAGCACAGATTCTACACTCCGGACATGTGAAATTCTTACGAGATGACCAATAATTTGCAAGGAGACGAGTAAGGGGTTTGCCTGTAGATGATGATACTGGCTCCACTTATATCACCTTCTTTATGACTAGTAACTAAATACCACCCAGCTCATGTTTGCTTCCCACAACTAGTGTTTTCATATACTTCATTCCCTTTAACTTAACCGACTAGAAATCTAAAACAGGGAATTTTGCAAGGGGGATAAAGAAGCCATGAAAGTTTAATAACATGTAGTGATATGATAACGGAGAAACGACGTTTAGTAAACTAACCATCGCTTGATGGAGCCGGTGCCGGTTTAGGGCTTTGAGCATTAATGGGGAGCCAAACCAGAGCCAAAACGAGAACCAAAAGAATCAAATTTGTAGAAGAAACTCTTACAAACTCCATCCAAACCCTAAGCTTAGTTTCCCCGTCGTTCCTCCTTGCAAAAAACTTTGTACACACCTTCCGACGGTGAGGGTTGAAACGAACCAGTACAATGGAAACAAACCAGCACAATGGATCTTCCGCCGGTGTAATGAGAGAGGGAGAGAGTGATTGAAATGAAGGAGAGCCAACAACCTATGCAACTGGTTCTGGTTCGTTGAAAGGGGAGAAGAGGGATTTTGGGGAAGAAGGAGAGGGATTTTGGGGAAGGAGGAGAGGGAAATCACGTATTCCTCTCCTTCCCCCTATTTTAAGCAAGGGCAATTTTGCCATTTACAAAAAACCAAATGTGGAATGACCCTTTATCCCAATTAAGGCTGTAAAGAGGCATGTTTTTATAATTTCCCAACTTAGTGGCATGTTTTTGGAATATTGGCTGTAAAGTAGCACTTTTCTGAAATTTTCCCTTTTTTTAATCGAATTATTTAGGAAACAATATATATAGATATATACTATTAATAAAGAGAAGAGGGGGAATATTCCCTCTAGATTTTGGCCCTCTTTTCTTTTTCCAAACATTACCCTCCTCAAACAAAATAATCCCCCACTATTTTAAGTATGTTGTAACTACCTCGAGCTGTTTATCTAAGTGGGCCCATGTTTTCTACCTGAGTAGTGTGTGCAGCCCCTAGTCTATATCTATATCTATCTATACTATATATAAAGTGAAGCGCCCCTTAGGAAGTGTGCCCAAAAAAATTTACAACTTTCCCAAAATGTCCATCCCTTGCATAGTTTGGTTCCAATAATATAGGGCTATATCCGTCTCAACCCACCATTTTCGTTCAAAAATAGTTAGTTTGTAACTGCCCCCATTTCTTCTCTCTCCATTCCCTCTCTCCCCACTTCTCCTCTCTCCATTACCTCTCTCCACGTGCAGTCTTGCACGTGCAACCCTATGAGTATATATAAAGCCAACCTAAGGTTTTCTGCCTGACAGTCTACATGCAAGAAGAGCTTATATATTTCAAGAGCTTTCGAGGAGGAAATCTCCCATTTTTGTATGGTTAACGTCTATTATTTAGAAGACAACAATTCAGATTTTTGAAAATTCTATTTTAAGATTTAAGAAAGCCTTTAAACTTGAGGGTTCTCTCACACTTTCTAAGTGAACCATACGTCCATATTTAGGAAACAGATCTTTTTCGAAAAATTTTTCTTGCAAGCTAGTCATTCGGGCCAATAAACTCGCCCTTGTTTTTAGGGCGAGTTTACCAACCGATCCGAGTAACTCGGCCGTGTATTCCGAGTCACTCGCTCGTTTTAAAACACTAAACTTTACTGAAGGAATTGAAATGCATATATACCTTGTCTTTGTAAAGCTTTTCATTAAGTATATCTCCCAGAGACCAAGAGAACACCACATCAACCAAGCTTCCCAATCTTGATTCTTTCTTCTTAACTGAACTAGCTGCCTCCATCTTTTATTCTCTTCCTCTACATGAATCAAATGTCAAAAACTCCAGTTGCAGTTTTCATTTGAAAATAGGCCAAAACAAATACAGAGAGAGAAAGAGAGAGAGAGAGAGAGAGGTTTCCTTCCACTTTACAAAAGGAAAACCAGTTGCAGTTTCCATTTGAAAATAGACCAAAACAAATACAGAGAGAGAAAGAGAGAGAGGTTTCCTTCCACTTTACAAAAGGAAAGCCAGTTGCAGTTTCCATTTGAAAATAGACCAAAACAAATAGAGAGAGAGAGAGAGGTTTCCTAGCACTTTACCAAAGGAGGACCATGATTGTAACTCTCAACAAAACGCCAAAGCCATTTCAAGACGCAGACCGACGCGAAACCATTCAATGGAAAGACTTAGTAGACCCTTTTTTCTTGTTTTTTATGTGAAGACTTAAGTAAGACAAAAAAGCCGTCAAACGTACATAAGAGAGAGATGAATGTTTCCTCGGACTGGGGCCAAAAGCATCACCTACAGAGTGAAAGTTCGACGAAGAAAAGGTGAAGCGAGGCTCGTGGCGTACGTCCTATTCCTCTCTGCAACGAGAGAATTGCAAAGGTGCATAGCCGTGCGCTTCTGATTCGTCGTTGCATTTGAAAAAAATAATATTTATGTTGGATGCGGCAGTTTTCTAATCAGACAGGCTGATATTCTAAACTTGCACTAAAAGCTAGGGAAGGTTTTTTTAAGTAACTCCTCCAGATTAACAAGGTATAAATAGAAATTTTCTTAGAAGAGGTTTCCTTGTTAAAGATCTAAGAATTTCTTTGAATCTAAACAAGCTTTTTGGAAATTACCTCATTAAAATATATTTATTTCTTGTAAGTGAACCATCCATTAGGATAGGTTTCCTCTTCAAATGAATCCTTAAATCTAAAAAGGCTAAATTATATATAGAAGCCTCTCTTGAGTTTTGCACTAATTATATACATCTCCCTTCACGTTTCTGAAATAACATTTTCCCCTAAGGTTTGTAGAAAAGTCACACTCACCGCCCTCAATTAAGTTGCTTTTTAATTGTTTTGGTAGACATTCATGACTAATGTCAGCAATCTTTTATTAGGGAGTAGAAAAAGGAGTAAAGAAATAATTTTCTCTGGTAAAGTAGGGGGACATTTAAAATAAAAACAAATAAAACTTTAATAAGGACAGGTTTTTGTGTTATTTTATAAACGTTAAAGGAGGTATGTCTGATTAATACATACCTCAAAGGAGGTCTATGTAATTTACTCATCTACAAATATCTTTGAATTTAATCAAATTTCTTAGATCTTAATTTTGTGAAGAATGGGAAGAACGTAAAGAACTAGACTCCAAAAAAATCGGAAAACTAACATTTTCCTCATTCCATATTACAATCGGGTCAATCTTGTCCCGCCCTGTTATACCAACCTGATAGATGCGAGTTAAGGTTTGGTATTGGCTAAACCCTTATTAGGTAAGTTCCAGTCTACCCAAACCCCCACCTTGCCATCCGTAGTCAGTGGACCATGTGGGACAGGCTAACATGAACTCATGAAGAGCCAAAAGTTGACATGAAATAAGGTGATTATCACCTTCAAATGTCGGCATGAAATAAAGTGATTAACATGCTAGAGAAGGTGATTAAGGGTTTAGAATCACCTTCTCTAGCAATTAAGATGCTACGATGGACGTGGCGTCTCACTAGAGAGTATGCCCATAAGATCATAATGGCAACCAAAAAAAAGGGGGCAAAATAATGAACACCACAATAAAAAATTCGCACAAAATAAAATCAAGGTTTAAAAACATAAATCGATGAATGTTAACCATGGCCGAGAAAAAAAGCTAATAAGACGAGATATCAACATGGGTTAGTGCTCCAAGAGTTAAAAAAAAAAGAACTACATATATTCTTCCTTGGCGCTGGATCTTTTGTGTTGTTTTTTTCAAGAAATTCCAAAAAAAAAATCTGAAATAATTAAAAAAAAATTGATAACAATACAAAAAAAAAAAAAAAAGGGATAGAAAACAGAAAATTTCATAAAAAACTATTATTGTCAAATGCATTAAAAGAACTCAATATATGTATAAGAAGACCATCAACCAAAGATAAAGCCATGCGGTTCTCTTATAAAACACAATATAAGTTGTATACAGTACTGATCTGAATTTCTAAATGGAAATATGTACGATCAAAGTTCGAAAGTAATACAAAATAACCTTCCTAAGCTTTTTGTTGGTCCCAAATTGGTCCGGGCGTGACACGTGGTCGTGGGGATGATGTGCCTTTGTGCGGGCATGCCCGTATCTTTCGATACAATGATTCAAGTCGAATCCTGACCCCAGGCACCTGTTTCGGATCTAAACCAACATCGGTCTAACCGTACTACAAGTCACCTATAATAAAACTGATCAGACAATAGAATGAAGACAAGGGGTTCGGTCTTCATTTGGGTTCTTGTTCGTGTTTGAAAGCAGAAGTAGATGATAAGAAAGTATTTTTATTCAGGTATCGGTCGCCCGAAATGCAACTATTGATTATAACAAATTCTCCAGTAACTCAAAAGAAAATAAAACAAAAGAAAACTAACTGGGTGGAAAGACTCGCCTCTCTTGACCCTATAGCCGTGATCGGAGTATAAGGAAAAGAAGCAGGGGGCAGCTGTTGACAAAGTTAATTCGGGGGTTCACCCAGGAGTACTACTTAGCCAATGTTTCGGCAATCACCTGGCTTGACCAAAGATAGTTTCGGAACCGGTTGCTCGTAACTCTGTAGTTGTAATCGGAGTACAGAATTAGAAGTCAGGGGCGGCCGCAACCTCCTTGCCGGTGGCAGGGTCTTTACCTTAACTGGAGTAACTAGTAGCCTAAAGTGTCACTGCGACAGGGAGCAGTGAGAGAAGTCCTAAATTATCCTTTCTTGCTACAGTTTAAGTGTAGGAGACTGGATAGTAATCATGGATGATCGAGTTATAATCATAATAACCGGTTGCGGTTGAGTGGAGGTCGTCCTTGAGCTCTTCGAGACTGTGCCTTTTTATAGCCGGATTTTGATTGTTTCTACCGACACACATTTGCACGAACTCTGTGTCTGTTTCAGAAGTTATTCATCGGTTTCTTCTTATCCATCTGAGATAACCTCTTCGCCACGATCGTAAATCAATAACTTCCTCGTCTATCGTTGCCCATCCATATTGTTTTGACCGTTAATCCTGTGGTGACATCATCCCTTAAATGTAAGAGCACGGTTGTCATATGTGCTTATGTGGCTTTGGCTAAGTGTATGGCCCATGTGGACGCTGATGTGGCCTATCTGGTTGAATTAGGCCATGTAGATTCCACATGGTCTTTCCTCATTTGTCGGCCTATGGAGGGTGTAAACACTTTCATGACCCATCGCTTAATTTCTGAAGAATTTTTTAAATTTTAATTATTTTAAATATTTATCTAAAAATTCACTTTGATCCAAAAACTAAAGAAGTATATTTTTCTTTTGAAAATTTCAATCAACAAAATGATTGATTGTTGTTACACAATATAAACAAAAATCAAATAATTTGGATTAATTTCCAATTATTTATATAAATTTTAGTTATTATAAAAATAAATTTTTTTCTTGAAAAGGAAAAGGATACTAATTTTTGTTGAAAAAATTGAACCAAAATGAGTGAAATAGGCTTGTTTCGCTAATTTCTCCCATAAATTTACCGGCTCGAGCGAATTTTTTTGTATGTGCTAGTCAAATCGGAATGAAATAAGTGAAATGAGCTAGTTCTTCTTGGAGGAAGAGAAAATTTTTGGATGCCACATGGCAAAATCTCACAAAAGTGTGGACCCCACTTAGAGATATAATTATATCATCTCTAAAATAGCTAATAAATTGCTTGTGGGGCCCCTTTGAAGGATTATTATATTGATAATTCTCAAAATAAATGAATTATCTTTAAATATGGATAATTATTCAAAAAATAGAGAATTATCTACAACTTGTGATAATTATCTCAAGAGTTTTTAGATGAATTATCTTTAAATATTGATAATTCTTCAAACAAATAGAGAATTATCTACAATTTGTGATAACTCTCTCAAGAGTTTTAAATCTAGAGAGCTCTATCCTCCCAGCACCTATAAATAGGGTGGTTCTCTCCTCATTCAAAAGACATGAAGTCTACAGAAGAAAAGAAGCAAATTTCTGCTACTCTGAAGACTAAAGCCCTGAAGAACTAAAGCTCTGCTGTTCTGAAGACCTAAATTTTTGAAGAACTGAAGTGCTGCTATTCTGAAGACCTTAAGCTCTGAAGAATCAAGGTGCTGCTGTTCTGAAGATTCAAGAAGCTTTGAAGCACTGAAGACTTGAAGCTCAAATATAGCACTCAAGATCTGAAGATTTAGGCACTCTGTCTCTGACACGCTCTATAGCCCAGAGATTTACATCAAATATTAAAGTTTTCCAAGACCTTCAACAAGCCTACAAGCCAAAGATCAAGCCGAAGACTTCTCACCAAATCCATTATAGATCTACACGTGGAATCCACCAGATCTAACACTTTGTCTACCTTTCGTGAAGTTCGCCTAGGAAGGCCGAAGACTAATTTGGGATCAAGCTATTTCAGCCCTCAAATCGAAGATTTGTGAAGAAAAGAATCAAAGGAATCACAGAGATTTGTACCACATTATTTTTAATAAAAATACAAATTTATTTGAATTGGCACATCTGATCCGTTTGATTTCAAATGCAAAATTTGTGTATACACTTCCCACTTCTTAAAATTTACCAATATGAGCAGAAGTTTCACGTTTGCTGGTTCAAATTGAATTGAAATGGGCGAATCAGGTGGAAACTAACATGTATCTCCCCTAAGTTTATTTCTAGAAGCATAAATGAATTGATAGGAATTAATGACAAGTGTTTGCCTTTTGGGGATTAGTTAGTAGTATTTTGGCCATCAATGTTCACCATACTGGTTTTTACGCTGTTTTGTCTGAGGTCTATCATTTGTTTGGTTGAAATTTAGTTGGAAGAAATGATAGAAAAACGGGAAATTTCATAAACAATTGTAAAAAAAATTATTATTGTCAATTCATGGATGACAATTTCACCGAAAATTTGCTGGGAGGTCCAGCGAAATTTCGAGGAAATCAGGAAATATTTCCAGGAAATATGTGCTTTCTTATATATATTTTTTGTTTAATATATTTATAATAAATGTATAAATGGAGAAATCTAGGTAAATCTGAGAACTCGATTTCCCCAATCATTTCTTGCCGCTACCTTGCTAAAAATGAAATTTCTTGAAATTTGCAAACCATGTGTCAAATAATTAAAAGAGCTCAATATATTTATATGAAGACAGTCAAAGAAAAATAAAGCCATCTGGTTCTCTTATAAAACGCAATATATTGTATACAATGATCTGAATTTCAAAGGGTAAAGATGTAGGATCCAAGTTCAAAGGTAATATACAACATAAATAAGGATGCGAAATAACCTTCCGAAGCTTTCGTGACCCTTGCTTATTAATTTCCTAAGAATTTTTAAAAAAAATTTAAATATTTATTTAAAATTCATTTTGATAAAAAGACTTAAAGAAATATATTTTTCTATTGAAAAATTTGAATCAACAAAAAGATCGAGTATTGTTACACAACCTATGCTAAAATCAGATAATTTGGATTATTTATATAAATTTTAGATATTATGCAAATGAATTTTTTTAAGGTTCTGTGTGTTTCATCGGAAAATATTTTCCATGGAAAAAATTTTCCAAGTGTTTGGATGTAACATGGAAAATGTTCTAGAATTTTATTCTTTTTTCTTTTCTTATATAAATGCAACTAGAAACACCTTATGTAGGAACTAAAGTGGCTTGAGCGCTTACTTTTCATGCAAATTTTAAATCCTTTGCTTCCATAGCGTTTCTACCTTCTTATAAAAACAACTCTTATCTAGCCTTATCTAGCTCCAGCAAGTTGGATATGCGATGGATAATGGTCTTATCATCCATGATACATAAGATAGATAGCATACACAAACCGCATACTATTGTTATCTTATTAAAAAGCGGCAGTAACATAAGAACCTTCAAAGTGAACCAATACAAGTAAAAGAAATTGATAACTAATTACATGTGGATTCTTCTCAACAAAGGAGATAGTTTTTATCGGAGTAAACTTTAATAAATTAACTACAAAAGATAAGAACCAACCATTCTAAACAAAAGAAATAAGTCTCAAAGCATATAAGAGCATGAAATCTCCAAAATCCATGATTGACACATAGTCAAACTATAGTCAACCAAATGTAAATATAAAAACAAGAAGTATTTGAAATATTATAAAAAGAAATAAGTCAAGACGTTTATAAACCAAAACCTAGTTCAAACTAGCACTGGTGGAAGAGATAAAAATGACAAAAGGAAATAAAAACCTCATTGTGTAAGAAGTATATATCTTACCATCTGTACTTCCACCCATCTGAATGAAAACAAGAGAACAATAACTTAGCTTCCCAAGCAAACACGGCCTGGAATATGACAAAATCCCATATCATAATTATATTCAAAAAAGTAGTAACAGGAAAGATGGAAAGCTTCCATACAACACATTTACAGCCTCTTCCCAATAATAACAAAAACAGCCACTAGAATCACAACATGATTCCCTAATTTACTTTGGGCTCTTCCCTCTGTCATTAATGTTCATCCAAAATTTCATGCACAGCCAAGCATGGGCTATGGCTATTGAATTGACTTTCAGAGCTATCATCTTACGGTAATTTTTATCATCAAAGTATTTCTTTCATGAACAAAGAACAGTCTTTCGCATCTCTGGCGATAGCAGAACTTCGAATGCAGTGTATTCATGCATCATCCAGTCTATCTTAGTTCCTTTTGGTGGCTTCTCCCTGTAGAAAACAAGTGTATTCATCTGTCCAACTAGTTTGCCATTATAATACACCTTACCAGCTCCTGTAGCTAGCCTTCCAGTATCCTTCACCAGGTTTATTAAGTCCAGCAGCTCTATTAGGTCGATCCCCGTTCACATATTTCTTATCTCTCCATGTGAAGAAGTACCATTCTTTCTCCCAATTATTATACGGTGCTGTTCAAGTAAAAAATCCCACCACCCCCAAATTAGATTAACAAAGAAATATCAAGCAACCCCTCACAAAACATATATAAATTAAACAAAAAATACATGCTATTAATAACTAAGGAAAGGAAAACAAGAACACATGACAAGACACAAGGATGCATAAACAACCAAAAAAAAAAGAGGCATAAACACGTAAAAAGATGCATATGTGGTTGCTTCAACAGCCTTTGTTGCACTACAAGGACAGGTCCTCCAATATCTTACTATTCTTGAATTCATATGCACGCGTGGGGAACAAAATTGATTTTCACATGAAATGATTATTCCATGAAAAATCTTCAGGATCTCTGAATAATAAAAATCTTTCTTTCTTTTTCAGATAAAAAGCAAGACCAAGCAGCTTGAAAGAATATTATCTTCTTTCTCCATCACTACTAACAATTAAGAAAAAAGATGGTCTATAGATATCTGTTATTTGGAATAAGCTTCCGGTTCTAACCCTGTAATTAATCTCTCTAGCGTTTCCAATCAGTTCTCATCTACCAGTTAAAGTGAGTTCCTCCACCTACCAGTTCTGGTGACTACCGGCCGGTAATCGAAGCAGAATCGGATCCCCATCCCCAAACAGAAATCACTACCTTGCGAGAAATCAACACAGAAGCTACGGAAAAAGCTAACTCCGGCACCTACGAAGCCCCATGCGGTATGCCCAAATCTAATACTTTTAGTCATTTTGACAAGCATCTAATTGGCATGAGTTTGTAACAAATTCCTAAGGGCTATTAGGTCATAGCAGCAACAGCCTATAGCCAAGATCATCATGCACGCATGGTATCGAAAATAAATTGATCAGATAAGACCGACCAACTAGTTTCAAACAATTTGAAATAAGTATATTTGAGAATAGAAAATTGAAAAAAGGAACATATGGCATTGAAATCCAATTGGCCACTAGGCCATAACAGTCAAGCCACATTGCCGGAAGCGCAAATCACACACACGATAGTGATAAATTAATCTAATTCAACTAATTAGATTTTCTACGCTCCACAGATCCAAGCAAAATGAGAGATGATCGAAAATGGTAAAATGGAGGAATTGGTGAAGACGGGATTGGATGGGTGGTTGAACATGAGCGGTGTTTGCCCAAATTACGGCAAATCGAACCAACACTACAAAGCTAACTTATGAGACCAGTAGAACAATCCGATCAAATCCGAGAATTCAAGAATCAACTTACCAGGAGAAAAATCCGTCACTCCTGAACTACCTTCGTCGTGTCCAAGGAAGAAGAAGAAAACACTAGACTCCCCGAGTTATCTTCGTCCAAGTGGTTCGTCGTGCCTTAGGAAGAGGAAGAGAAGAGTCGAAATCGAAGAAAAATAGCTCTTCGTCGAAGTCGTTCGTCGTTCACCTGGCGTAAAATAACTTCCGCTGATTTTAGCGGAAGTTATATTCCGCTGATTTTCCAAAATATTTTCCGTTAGTTTTCGTTTTCCCCCAAAGCTCGGGAGAAGAAAATATTTTCCAAAATTTTGAAGTTTTCCGAACATTTGTTTAAAGAGAAAATGAAAATTGAAAGAAAATATTTCCCAACTTGAAGGAAAATAGGAGGAAAATATTTTCCACTGGAGTGCTTACGTGTTTCGATTTTTTTTGGGCAAATTACACTTACCTCTCTTGAGGTATGACATAATTACACTTACCTTCTTTGGGGTTTCTGATATAACACTGTCACCCCTTGACGTTTATGTGTGAGTCACACTAACACCCCCTCACTACATTTTTCGTATTAAAAAATAAATAACTTTTGAATATATGATTAAAAATTAATTTTAAAAAATAAATAACTTGTGAATGTATGATTAAAAATTAATTTAGAAAATTAATTTTTAGTCATACATTCAAAAGTTATTTATTTTTTAA
Source organism: Buxus sempervirens (assembly GCA_947561395.2). NCBI lineage: Eukaryota > Viridiplantae > Streptophyta > Magnoliopsida > Buxales > Buxaceae > Buxus > Buxus sempervirens. Next base: position 21,193,646 of record OX387188.1, on the reverse strand, counting down.
TACGGAAAATGTAGTGAGAAGTATTAATGTGACTCACACATAAACGTCAAGGGGTGACAATGTTATATCAGAAACCCCAAGAAAACTAAGTGTAATTATGTCATACCTCAAGGGAGGTAAGTGTAATTTACCCTCTTTTTTTTCTCCTTGACTTCGATACTCTTCTTCCTCCTGGCACGACGATCGACTTCGACGAAGATAGCTCGAAAGCCTCGTGTTTTCTTCTTCTAGGGCACGACCAAGGTAGCTCGGGAGCTCGTGTTTTCTTCCTCCTCCTAGGGGCACGACGAAATCGGAGCCTCGCTTTCCTCCCTCCTCCTTATAGCTTTTCCTGCACATCGCTCGCTCGTGTAGTTAAAGACCACTAGAAATTGGAGTCTTTGTTCTTCAATCGAGAGTTGCGGATTTCTCGACATCATTGCAGAACCCTCTTGCAGCAGGTACGCTCATTTCTCTTTTTATCTTTCTGAAACCCTAGATTTGATAATATTATGGCTTTCCGGATATAGGTGTTCCTGAGAAACGCAAATTTTGACTGTTCTTTGTTTCTTTTTGGACTTGGAAAGATTATGATGCGGAATTTCTTGTTTAAGGCGTAGGGTAAATGAAATCTAGGTCGAAAATTGGGAGCCTTTCATCCGAAATTCATGGAAGAACATGGTTTCTCCATAGGCGCTTCCCCATCCTCGGAAATCCATAAGACACAGAGCCAGCCATTGAGATCTGTCCTCCCTGTTAATTTAGATGGGTGAGTCAGTTACATTATCTACAAAATGTCAAGATGATAATGGCCTTTGAAGAAGGTTTTTATGGTAGGTAATGGGGACTAGCAGAGGAGGATTGTTCGTAATCATCTGTCCTTTGGATGATGTTTAGGCTACGACCAGTACAAGGAGAGCGATAATTAGTCGTGCCAGATCTTTGAAACCCAACTTCATGTGCACCTCATGGTGGAGGATAAATAAACCAACACCTGAATTCGCCTTGCTATGCATCACCATTAGCTTAGATAGCTTAGAAGTGTTGTACCATTGTTATTATCTGGAATATTGATGAATAAACACTACAGTGAAAAAAAGGTGTGAATGGAACTCTGCACATGAGGCAACTGTAGATGTAGATATCTGCACTTCTATAAGCTAATTATGTGAAATAGAATAACCCTTCATCTGTCTTAATTGGCATGACAGCATTCATGAATGTAAATCAATTTGAGAGGTGTATTACCAATTATGAGCTTCCTTTCCCAATTGATCTTTTCTCCTGCAGCAGAAATCATGAATTACAACATTTGTTAGTTTGAAACATTAATGGTTAAAATCCCATGCGAACTGAATTCACAATCGAAAGAAGTTCTATGTATTTGGTAATTAGGATAAATTCCTGATACAGATAAAAAGATAAGAAAGATTAAAGTTAAACAGGCAATAGCAATTGGGATAAATGCTCACTGCCCAGGAAACAGTGCAACTAGACTTCTATACAGGGGCTTCTTTCACACTACAGAAATTCCTTCCATTATGATGCTATAGGTCCTGCACAATCAGTCTCCTTGTGGATTCTCCTTTTAGCCAAAGTATCAGCTAGATCAATGGCTTGTCTTTTCTCATGAGAGAAAGAACAGTCTAATCCCCTGATACTGTGCAGTAATAGGCTAACCTGATGATAATATCTCCAGGGCACAGTTGAATTGTTGTTCACTAATCCAATAATCATGTATGAATGCACTTCAACTTCTAATGATTTAACACCCAGGGAAATAGAATACTGAAAGGATGGAAAACTTGAGAGATCAATCTTCGTGGGTAGTTCATCAACCTCCATCTGTGTAACATGCATCAGATTATTACATGACACTATTACAGATTTTACATTTGTATGAATTCCCTTTTGTATCTTATTCTTTAGCTTACATATTTATTTCCTTTGAATAAATTTTCTTGGGAGGCGACTTGGTGAGTAGTTATTTTTTTTAAATAATGTGTGATATTATTTATATCTAACTTGTAGATGAATGAAGATAGAGATAATCTTATAAAAAAACGAAATGAGACTGTGGCTGCTGCAACTGTAGTCATTGAACTTTTATGCACTCCAGCATTAGTTTATTTGTGTTCAGTTGGAATTGGAAGAGAATAAGAATGCAGGGAAGATGTGTGAGGAATGTGAGGCCTGAAAGGGATGAAGAAGTGGAGGAGCTGGTGGTGCTTGAAGAATTCCTCTCTCTACCCAGGCAAGCACATGCTTCTCAACATTACTTCATGCCTCACGCACAAGACCAAAGGTAAGATTATACTCCAAATTAATACCTCTCTCTCTCTCTATCTGTAACTTCCTCATATGCAAGAGGAGTTATGGGAATGGCAGGGACAAGACATGGGCTGGTGGATCTATACAAGGATATGGGGTCTTGTGGTGGATATGCTGACATACAAGTGATGTGGGAGATGCTTCATTCCTCTTCAACTCCCAAGACCCAAAACAGTATTAATAACAACAGCAGAAGAAGAGGTCCTTAATGGGTGTTGATCCAAATGACAGAATTATTTCTTTTGTTTAGAATGGTTGGTTCTTATATTATTTGACATCCTTGTATAGGTGTGATACACATGATATTTTGTCTGTCACTATGCTATTAGGTGTTCTCTGGCTAATGAATGATATAGATTGTTTGCAGTTTATTAGTGTTTATTCCGATAAAGACTATCTCTTTTGTTGAGAAGAATCCACATGTAATTAGTTGGCAATTTCTTTTACGTGTGGTTTACTTTGAAGGTTCTTATGCTACCACCTCCTTTTAACAAGATAACAATAGTATGCGATTCGAGTATGCCATCCATCTTATGTATCATGGATGATAAGACCATTATCCATTGCATATCCAACTTGCTGGAGCTAGATAAGAGGTGTTTTTATAAGAGGGTAGAAACTCTATGGAAGTAAATGATTTAAAATTTGCATGGAAAATAAGCGCTTAAGCCACTTTAGTTCCTAGGGGAAGTATTTTTAGTTGCATTTGTATAAGAAAAGAAAAAAGAATAAAATTCTAAAACATTTTCCATGTTACATCCAAACACTTAGAAAATTTTCTTCCAGAAAATTTTTTCTTGGAAAATTTTCTTCTGGAAAATTTTTTCTAGTGAAACAAATAGAGCCTAAAATAAACATCCCAAAAATTTTAAAATTCTGGAAAATATTTTCTTTTCTCTATTTTCCGATAAAACAAACAAAGCGTAAAAATATACTAATTTTTTGTTGAAATTGAACCAACATGAGTGAAATAGGTTTGTTTCGCCTATTTCATCCCTAAATTTACCGGCTCGAGCAAATTTCTTGCAGTGCCAGTTGAATCAGATTGAAATAAGTGAAATGAGCCAGTTCTTCCAACTTCTCCTCTAACATGAGCAGAAGTTTCACTTTTTCTGATTGAAATCGAACTGAAATGGGCGAACTCGGTGGAACTAACATATATCACTCCTAAATTTATGGGCGAAAAAGGTATCATACTTAAACTTGGTGAGTTTCGTGTTGGAATCCATCGGCACGAGCAAAATTTCATTTACAGGTACAATTTCGATGGCATAGCAAACAAGCTCGGAATCATATTTGACATTAACATAGAATGTTCCTTTGATTAAGTTATTCGGATAGACTTGACAATGGATTAGATTTAGTTGGTGTGTATATTAACGGGTCTTGATCGTGAGCATTTCTTCTGGAACCTAACTTCCGGTGGTTCAGTGGAACCAGCGGCTGGCATGTATTTTGGGTTGTGGGCCCCTATTGAAAAGGGGCATCCATCTTCACGTTTCACGCTGGTACCACTGAATGGAACCAAATGAAACGATCTTGCCTTGACCCCTTAACCATGTTTCTTGATTTAGTGGTATGGGAAGGGAATCAAGGATTTCAACCCTTCTCGCTCTCTCTCTCTCTATCCATATTACCCACTCCCTCTTGCTTCATTTGAATGTATGAGCGTTAATGCATGTAGATTTTCATCCTACAGCATTTTCACTCTTGAATAATATGTTGGCTAGGATGAAATTGTCTGTCACCTTTGCCTGCAACGCCCCTTGCTGTGGCTGTGAGATGCCGTCATGGGGACCATCTCACGACCACTGTGTTTTCCTGTGGGCCCCACTTCAAACATTTACAAACAAAGAAAAAATAATGATCTTGAGATACTCTACATGACAACATCTCACGACCACAGCAGGGGGCGTTGCAAGCAAAGGCGATAGACGATTTCATTCCCTGTTGGCTACACCAGATTGAGAATGTTGATATTAATTCCTGTCTACACATTCTTTTTGAGACAATTTGCCACCATTCATTTGTTTTGTGGAAAATTTGGTGCTTAGCAGTTTTCTTCCTCCGATTAAAAAGAACGTGCAATGTGCAATCTTTATGCCAGAGCAAAAAGAACCTGCATTGACTGTTCCATAAAAGGACAGGAACCCAGTCCAAATCACTCTGCAAATTGTGTATTATGTTTGTCCAGTACATTTGATCAGGTTCTGCCCTATTGTGTGGGTTGTTTGTATTGTATTCCAGCCAGAAGGCGCAGAACCATCTTGACTAAGCCCTGTGAGCCTATCAACATGAAGTACATAAAGTTTTTTTTTGTTTTGTTTTTGCTGAAGCTTTTGTATACCACAGGAATATCACAACATTGGTGATCTAGATGGGCCAGAAGAAAAGGAGCGAGCACAGGCGAAGATACAGAGGTCCAATGCAGCATTTTGAAGTCATCACTGCTTGTAACTGTGGTCAATTTGCAATTGAGAAGCACAGCCTAGAAGAAGCAATCTGAGAAATGCCATTTGCATTGGGACACCTAAAAAGAGAGGAAACAGGTTCTGGGTTGAGAGATGATATGCATTAAGTTATTTTCGTATAGTAGTTTATCACATGGACATACACGTGCATCCTATTGCCCTTGGAAATTAATATTTTCTTTTGCCCTTGAGAACTAGCTCTACCTTTTTCTTGATAACTATCTCTATGGAAACAAAGTCAACTATAAAACAAAAGGGCTAGCCTAGTTCATGAGGCTCCCGCAACTGTGCAGAGTCTGATGTATACAACATTAAGCCGCAGCTGTGCAAGCAGGGAGACTGTTTTTTGTGTTTTTGTGACTTGAACTTGCAAGCTTTAAGCCGCAATGGAGCAACCATTTTTAATTCCGTAAAGTTCTTTTTATCTAGTTGCTATCTTTTGTAAATGAACTCAACAAAAAATAAATCTTAAAAAGAACATTGCAAAAGCAAATGACTTCAGCCTTCTCAAACATTTTCTGCCAACTATTTTTGAATTAGAAAGATCATTTTCTCAACTTGATTTTAGATTATATAATCAAGTCTCTCCAAAAAATAAAACAGAAGAAAAAAGCTTCATTCAATTAAAAATTTAGTTAAAAACACCAAAAATCATTGATGCTCTTCTTTTTAGCCAAAAGTAAATCCAAGTGATTACATCTTCGCTTAAGCATTGTACACAACAATGATGTGCAATGTTCTTAAAGAAAGAAAATTTTAATACCATGATGTATGTCATACCCTTAAAGAAAGAGAAAAGGTGTTTTCCATATAATATGCTGATGTATGTCATACCCTTCATCAGATAATGAAATTAAGAAATAGGATGTAACAATTACTTCTAGTCCAAGTTCTTGCTTTTTGACTTCCTTTGAATCATAGGTTTGGTTCTATGCTTCTTTTTGGAATAAGAACGAGTTCTGATATTCATTGGCCAAGAAAGAATCAGTAAAATGTAGTATTCTGTAAGTTTGAAAGGGATAACACAGTACAATGATGCATGAAAATTTAAACTAAAGAACTCACCTGGATACTGTTGCTGATGTATTTGGTTGCTCTGCCAGACTGAGAGAAGCTAAAGAAGCAGTCATATTCTGCAAGGGATCATCTTTTCTGAGGTTATTCTTCTGCTTCACAGCATCTGAAAAGATTGGCCAACTCATTGGGACTTCCAATTGCCTGAAACAAAAGGAAACAGAGTAATTATTGTATTCATCCCAACTTATATACTAGTAGATACAACACCTTGAACTCTTCAAATAATAACATCAGCTGCATTGTACAATTTGAGAAATCTCTTTAAGCATAAATTAATCTGACAAGATACTCAACAGCCAATCCACAGAATCAGTATCTTGTCTCCATGACTGCCTACCCACATCATTATTTGTTCATTTTTATATTTGAATCTAAAAAGAAACAAAGAACTGTGTACCCTTCAACACGCTTTAATTTGCAGCGGTTCATGGTATCCACTGTGTAATTCCCAAATAAGATGTCAAGATGCTTTGCAAGTTTAGGCACTTCATCAGGTGGCAAAATATTCCAAACCTTCAACACTTGGATGTAATATGAGTCCTCCTTGAGTATATCAACGGTCCAAAAAAGCTTTAGTGATCCATGCACCTTGTACTGTTCCAACAACTCAGAGGCAGGCCCATCTGTGATCTCAAGGTTTCTTTTCTTACCAGGATGACGCCAACCACTTGAAAGTTTCACCAGCAAATCAATTACTTTCTTCCGAATATCAACACCCATTCTTGCCATGGATTTCCAGAAATCATCACTGAAGGCAACCTATTAAAAATGAAAAAATGAAGTATTATTTGATTATATTTGAGATAAATTAAATTAATTCTGCACAGCATTAATTCTCTAAAAGCGTGTGAGAGTGAATAGTTATGTCAAGAAACATGTTAAGCATACCTTCCACCTTGCTCTTCTGAACAGAAGAGAATCCATTCTAAGCAAATCATGAAGTTGAACCACCTCTGACAAGGTATCAGTGATTGCTTTAACCAAGTTAGCATCCTCATCAGCATTATAAAAGCACAGTCGATCCTGTGCATCATGGACTAACTTCCTCCAAATGGTATTGCTGTTGGTTAAAGTTGGTCCATTCCCAATGATCCAAAGGCAATATCTACAAGAAACCAACCAAAATTCTTTTATGCAACTTTGGGTTTGGCCAAAGAGATGGGTAAGTAAAATCAAATTCAGTTACAGAGTAATAAGAGTTACACCTTGCCCTTGTCAGAGCCACATTTGTTCGTTGACGATTAGAAAGGAAACCCAGTGCTCCACTGCCATTAGACCTAACTGCAGAGATTATAATCACATCCTCCTCACCACCTTGAAATCCATCAACAGAACGAACACTCACAGAGAAGTTGCTGCATGTCTTATATGCGTCCCCAAGTTTTTCTTGAATTTCAAAAACTTGAGCCTTGTATGGTGATATAACACCAACACTAACACACTTCCCTGTGGTGACTGATGCTGTACAAGCAAAAAAAAAAATTTCTCACCCAACAATCTAGAGAAAGAGGATCAATGCAAGATGAATACAATCAATTACATATTCACCCAAATAAATATATGCATGTATGGCAAGTAATTACTAGCTCACTTTCTTGAAGCCTGGCTCACCAATTAATATAAACTTAATGAAATCATGGTTCTTGGTTTTATAAAGAGTTCCATCAAGAAATGGCAAAATATTTCCTCTTCAAACAACAATACTCCAATGAAAGCTCAAAAACATACAGTTAAAGAGGTACCTTTGAAAAGGCTACCCACTATTGCCAAAACCACAGCAACCTCCACCATATTTTTTCGGCTATGCCCTTCATTAAACTCCTCCTTCCCGTAAGCAACATTTATAAATGAATAGGGACCATACATTTTTCCTTGAAGAAATTGTCTACAATAGCTTCGATCTTTGACATTTGGAGCATCCACAATTTGTTTGTTGTAGAATTCCATATTTGGGAATAAACTTATAGATGGATGCATTCTGTACTGGACATTGAGAAGGTGCTTCTTGTATCCCAATGACACCAACCTTTCAAATAGACTTCTTCCAAATTCAGCTTTCTCTGATATCTAACAAATGGTAAAATTTCATGAATCAAGCGAAATCCAACAACTTTAATAGATAAAAAGAAATTCTAAAAAAGAGAATGCTTATACCTTGCTTATAATCATTGCTGGCAGTTGTCTCTCATCCCCTATGAGGATAGCATGCTGGACACCGGGGAGCTGTAAGGGAATGGCTGATTCACATTCTTTAAGCTGGGCAGCTTCATCTATGACCACCAGCTCAATTGGTGTCATTCCTTCTGTGTGCAATTTACAAGAGCTAGAACAAGTGCAGAAAAGAAGGCAAGCACATCTCAAACAAAAGTTTCTAATTGAGTGTTCATCAAAGAACTGGGGAGTAGAGAACCTTTTCTGAAGCTGTTTCAGAGTATTAAAACATTTGTTCCTCATCTTAGTCAATGAGGACAAAGTCGAGTCACTAGCTATATATTTTACATCCTTGAAATCAATATACATTTCCTTCAGATCAACATCTCTAAATGTGCAATTCTTTAACATTCTTTGAAGAGATTCAAGCCTATTAAGAGCCCTGATCATTAGTTCTGCAACTTCTAGTGAAAGGAAAACAGTAGGTAAATGAGTAGTCAAAGCTACAATAAAGAACTTCAAGTCCTCCACGATGCAGAAGAATTTTTTCTTCACAAATTCCCCAATTGTCAAAATATTATCACATGTTCCATCAACCACTCTTTCACTGTTCTTGTTTCCAGAAATATTGCCCATCTCCTTTTTAACATTCTGTAGTTGCTCTCTATTTTGAACAGAAGCTTTTGCCTTCCATTCTTTCTTGTTCTGGTCAGCAAGTGCCTTGTTCTGAGTTTTCTTGGTCATTTGTCCCTTTAATTTTTTAGTATGTTTCTCTTCTTTCTTCTCTTTACTATTCTGTTTCCCTGCTCCAGCTATGTCCACCTCCTCCGTTTTGTTTTCATTTTCCAAATACAGAAGGTACTGCTTCCCAGGGTCTTCAAGCAATGATATCATTGAATCTAGTCGAGCTTGCCACCCAGATAGAGGGGCAAAGCACTTTGCAAGTTCGTCCACACGATAGTCAAGGAATACCTCACTAAGATCCTCATGATCATCAATTTTCATTCGCTTCCCATTCCCAAAGAGAACTATATCTCCCAAGCCATAATTGCCATATTGACATGACCCCAGTGCCAACCTTACAAGACGGGATGTAACTTCTATTACTGCTATGTTCGTTGGAGCACATGTAAGTACTCTACATTTCATCCGTAGGAGTGCCCATAGAAGTGAACCCACTGTCTTTGTCTTACCAGTTCCAGCGGGTCCCCAGATAAGTTTGACTGAGCTCTTGTGATAGCATTTTCTTGTCCTGATAGAGCTTAAGATCGCCTCAATTTGGGAATCATTCAGCTTGAAAGACTGAAGTTCCACACGCAAATTTGCCAAAGAGAGAATATGATCTTCTTGAGAAGTGCAAAGACTACAATTATCCCCAGCCTGCAATATATAGATATAATTGAAGTTAGCATTCACAAGACACAATTTCAGGCTGTTGAAACTTACATGATAATGCCTAAAGAGTTCTAACATGGAATTCCCCACAGTTATCCTTTGAAACAGTGAAAAATTAAATGAGCATATGGGATTCCAATTTCCATATTGGTTGAAAGTATACTTCTGAATTGATTTTAGATATTGTTGTAGTGGTTCACTATAAAAAATCAAGTGGAAGGATATTTCTCAGAAATTGTTACTTTGGATTCAAGTTTAGTCCTTCATTGTCACCATTAGCTATAGTCATCACACAGCCATTGCAACTCAGAATCATCACTCAGTACCAATTACTACCACCAAAATTCCATCACCATGCAAGTGTGCTACCACAACACAGTGGCTATGGTTCATTATAGCAATTTATTTATTCCTAATAGGTGAGGGGGCATACAATACCACCACCAGTAATTTTGGCTTCGAGGAAATTTACCCAAAAGGAAAAGAGGGATATTTTCTGTTTTGAGCGAACTTTCGTATATAAAAAGGTATTACTTTGGGAAAATTTTGAAGATTACACAAATATACCAATTAAAAGCCTGGATCAATGAGAAGTCACATAAAAACTGTTCAGAAGGATCCCATTCTGAAAACCCAGAGAGTAAACCATTAGCACAACCTATTAACAAAAGGTATCCGTCCAAGATTATCCAGATATTATCCCCTTAAAGGACCCTAGTCTTAAGAGTAAACAGGATCATAACATGAAGCTTTTAAGCAGGCCCTATGCAAATGTTAACCATTAAAAAACAAAAAAATACCACCCAACATTAGAGATATCCGCTGAAAGGAAAATATTTAAAATTCTATCATGGAACTCTGCCAACGAATGAATAATTTTCTCTATCTAAAGTCTTAGGCTTCAAAACCTTTTCAAAGAATTCCCAAAATTATAACTGGGAAACCCAACACAATTGACCAACCAACTAGGAAAAGCATTCCTGGGGAAATTACAGTTTTTGTTAAAGCCTCACTCTCTAGGTTCTTTTTTGCACCTTCTGTGGAATTCTTCAAGCCAAAGCTAATTTTCTTACCAGACTTCTCTTCCTGAAACTTATATTTAAACACTTCACTATTATTACAAAACCCCAGACCTGGGATTTGATCCCAATTGTTTTCATATCATATTTTGCCATGAACAAACAATTGCTCTGGTACCAACTGTTAAAAAAAACTGCCTTGATTATCAGATACATACAATATGTGAGGATTAAACACACAAACAAAAAATGAAACAACCAAATCATAATACAAGGATATCTATTACTCAATCAAACAGAGCTACATTTAGTGGCAAATATAATATTCCATTATAATGCAGGGATAGTAACCAAGACTACCCTAGGGAAGTCACACAAGAACCTAGAGAGTGCACCTTTAAAAATAGTCAAGACCAACAGGCATCCATCCAAGGATATCCAAGTGTTTTCCCTAATAATCATTCTAAAACCCAAGAGCAAACCTAATTGTAGCTTAAAGCCAAGAATAAACCCTAATCAGATAGCAACAAGATACAATTCCCAAAAAGAACCCTTTTGAAGTTAGAAACGCCTTCCTAAAGTATAATCTCTAAATCTCAATCACGGAGAACTCCCAAACAAGACATTCCCTCTATCTCCTCAAACCTTCCAACCTCTCTATAAAATTCAAGGCTTAAGAATCCCCAAAATTATGTTTCCATCAGGAACCCCAAAAGACTTTCTAACCTGACCAGGAAAAATATTCCTAAAGAAAATATAATTTATGGACTAAAAACGATTAGAAAGACAACTGAACATATGGATTGTTAAGCCCGAGACATTAGATGTTTGGTACAAATAACATCCAACTATTAATAAGCCTTTCACTTTACAGTGAATTCAATTGCACAAGAATGTCCAACAAGTTTAGTTCACATGAATACACATGATACAGGCGTACTGTGAGTTTTTTCTCTTTCTAGAGGGAGTTGAATTACACATTGACAGGAGTCATTCATAAATTCTATCATGGTGAAGACACAATATATTTTCAACTGATAAGAAGCAAGAGCAGTTGAATTCAAGGTTAGAATTCCCATGAAAAGAAACTAAACTCCATAAAAAATAAAAAAATTAAGACTTACTGTGGGATTATTGTGTAACACTTCATTGATGATATTCATATTTCCCCCTCGTATGTCCGGGTGCAGTGCTTTCCATATACGTATATTTGTTGTCATGTTTATTAGAACAACTGCAAAAAGAGGCTCCCTCTTATTATGCTTCGTAACTTCTGTTGTCACAATAGGCCTAGATGACAGGACTGTAAATGTATCAGGATCATCTTCAGTGGGTCCTCCTATTACAAAAGCAGGATGATAGGATCTCCGTGGCCTGTTTAAATCATTTATGCATATGGGTCTGACATCTGATAACGCAATTAGATCTCCAGTCTCTATCTCATTCTTTTCTCTGTCATTCATATCATCTCTCTTGTGTCTAACAATGTAGAACAAGTCTTTTGGTGGTTTATAACCCTTGGATTCCTCCACAGACAATATTTCAAATTTAGGAGCTTGAGATAGAGTCATCAAGCTTGAGCATAAATCAGCACGTGTTTCCTCAATCAATGGGAAAATATATGAACCAAGATAATGCTCTGTTGAAGAAAAAATTTTTGCAATCTTGTGCACCTGTAATTAAGTACGACATAGAGAAAATTTAAATGATGAAAATTTTAAAAAAAAACTCCTACATGCTTCACCAAAAATTATGGTTATTATAAAGAAAAACACTACAATATAGAGGAAGAGGTTAAGATCTTCCTATTAAGTTTTGAACTTGACTTTCATGGGGGGACACAAAAATAAGCGAATGCGTGTATTTGCACACAAACTAACGAAAGATCAAAGGATCCATGCACACAATTAAATTTTTAGATAGCCTAGTCGTTTTGGTTCATCTGATATGAACTGAACCTAGAAGCCAAAGCTTGTATGAGTTAAAAAGATTATGGCAACACTCAAGGCAAGTTATGAGTAGTTTGGACTTTCTATTTGTCAGCCTTTTGGATGAACATAGCTCAAAGTTGCTTCAATGTTCAATTAATCATATGACAACTAATGGTTGACCTATTACAACGACAAAGGCTATTAAACAAATGATTAGTAATATATGGTTGATATAACGTCATGGTTACAGAAGAATCAATAGAAACCATCCAATGGATTGTGCACATCATTCTTTCTTGAATGATCAAGCAAGCAAGGCTACTGTAATTTTAAATTAAATGCTGTTGGCTTTTTTTCTTACTCTTTATGGGTCAAAAAATTGGGTAAATTTTCCAGGAGTAGTTTTGGATTTATCAATGTTGCAGCAGAGGAACCTTCTGATTTAATCCAAAACAGATCCATTGAACAAACCTTTGTATCCCAACATATAAAATAAAAAATATACATTTGGAAGAGGAACACCTAGTGATGTGAAACAAGGCAAATCCTTTGGGTCATGTCACAATATGTGTTTCAGCACTACATTTAGCCATGTGGTTTGCAGTTAACCGAAGCAAAGGTCAATGGCTTAACAGGTCCCATTAAAGAGATCAAATATTCTAAAAATTGAAATCTATCAGCTTCTTTCAGTCATTTGATCTCATTATAATCATTTTGAAGGTGGAAAATTTTGGTCAAAGCTATAGAAAAAAAAAGTAAGACAATAACATGGTTAATATTTATTTTTGGCATCATATTTTCATAAGTTGGACCCTTTGATATTGTTGGTCATGATCATCTCAAGACCTACCATTTACCTAGCTAGCTCAGGTACGAGGATGGTAAAAGGGTCCTTTAGCACCTTATTTTATAATTTCCCTGATTATAAGAATATTACTAAGTACTTAGCAGTCCATCACTCCAAGTGGAAACTGTAAAAATGTTTAAAAACACGAATGTGCCTAGTGACTCAGGAGTGTACTATCTTAGTAACTCAGTTACTTGGACCTAGTTACCAGCTGGTCATTACAAAATTAATAATAAATATTGAAAAGAAGAGTTTTGGATTTAAGGAGTTCTTGTTTTCCATGAGTCCTATTATCCACAAAACAAGACAAAAGGATTTTCTATGTTCTTCCCAAACTTTTACCATCCATTATTTAGGATACAAACATGTATATATATTTTTCTAGAAACTCTTACCAACCTGTTGTTACAAAATTAATATTAATATTTTTAAAACAAAAATAATTAATATTGAAAAGAAGAGTTTTGGATTTAAGGAGTTCTTGTTGATCTCCTTTAGTCCTATTATCCACAAAACAAGACAAAAGGAGTCTCTATGTTCTCCCCAATCTTAACCATCCATTGTGCAAGAGAAAAACATAAATTTAAAAAAAAAATTTATTTCAAGATTCAAAATAGATTTTAGATTTGAGGATTCTCCCATATTCTTTTTAATCGAATTATTTAGGAAACATATATATATGGATAAAAATATATATATCTATACTATTATCTAAAGCAAACCTCATGTTTTATGCCTGATATATTCTATACCAAAAATGCCCTTTAATTTTTTTTCCCAAAATTACTCTACCCAATTCGTTAACACCACATGTGTGCCCCCTCTTTGTTTCGAATTCTTTTGCTACACTCATAGCGCGTGCACTCCCCCACTACATGTGTGTGTGTATATATATATATTTAGAAAAATTCTACTTGCAAAAAGAGTTTAGATTTCAAGATTCTTTTCAGAAGGAAATCTCCCATGTTTGGTGAGTCAACCGTCCATTATTTAGAAGTAGACAACTATGTATACTTTTTAAAATTCTATTATAAGATTTAAAAGTCTTTAAATTTGAGGATTCTCTCATATACTTTCTAAGTGAACCATACGTCCATATTTAGGAAACAAATTTTTTTAGAAAAAGTTTTCTTGAAAGCTAGTCATTAGAGCCAACAAACTTGCCCTCGTTTTTAGGGCGAGTTTTATCAGCAAACTCACCGATCCTAGTAACTCAGCCGTGTATTCCGAGTTACTCACTCGTTTTAAAAAACTGAGCTTTACTGAATGAATTGGAATTATCCCTTTTAACTACTGTTTACTTAACTATAAATCTCAAATATTGTTATTGCTGCCGGTGTTTCTTTATTAACAGGAATTACACAGATTCAGTTGTGGCTTTCAGATGGGAGCACGAGCGCAGTCAAAATTTAGTCAGCAACTTTCAAACCCCATCAAAGATAAATGAGCAGTGTGGCAAGATTATTAAACAAAAAACAAAAAAACCAAAGGAAAGATCTAAAACACAAGAACCCTAACCCTGATCATGATAATACAGAAGAAGACAAAAGGCAAAATAAGGTTAGAAGACATGCAAAGCATTATGTTACTGCCATGTTCCAACGTAAAAAAGAAGGCGTAGAGAGATGGGGTGGTAACATGGCAAATGCAATACCTTGTCTTTGTAAAGGTTTTCATTAAGTATGTCTCCCAGAGACCAAGAAAACACCACATCAACTAAGCTTCCAAGTCTTGGTTCTTTCTTCTTAACTGAACTAGCTGCCTCCATCTTTTATTATCCTCCTCTACGTGAATCAAATGTCAAAAACTCCAGTCGCAGTTTCCATTTGAAAATAGCCCAAAACAAATACACACAGAGCAAGAGAGAGAGAGAGGTTTAACTCTCACCAAAACGCCAAAGCCACTTCAAGAAGCAGGACAGACGCGAAACCAATCAATGGAAAGACTTAGAGAAGACCCTTCTTCTTTTTTTTGACGGGCAGACTAAAGTAAGAGAAAAAGCCCCCGGACGTACACGTTCGACACGAGAGAGAGAGAGAGAGAGGGAGGTTTCTTAGCACTAGAGGCAAAGGCATCACCTAGAGTCTAGAGAGAGAGAGAGAGAGGGAGGTTTCTTAGCACTAGAGGCAAAGAAAAGGCGTACATCCTATTCCTCTCTGCAACGAGAGAATTGCAACGGTGCATTGCCATGCTCTTCTGATTGGTCGTTGCATTGAAAAAAATATATACATTTTTAAAGTAAAACCCTTTTTTTAAGATTTAAGAAGGCAACCACAAAGCCCAATATGGCTCGGTCGGTGCATCCTCCGCACGTATTTCTCGGGAATCTGGACCGCTTAATTTGAAAGCGTTTTACGTGCATGCAAACGTATTTATACGTACTAGGGCTGCTATTTGGGTTAGTTAAAACCGAAACCAAATTTGGTTTGGGTTATAGTTTTTGGGTAGGTTTTGGTTCTAAAAATAGAGAATCGAATTTGTTTGATTCGATTTTGGGTTGAAGGCTTGGGTTAACCGAAAACCAAACTGAATTTTTTAAGTGTAAAACCGAACCGAACCAAACCGAAATATAATAATATATAAAATATACAATAGATAAAGTTGTAATAATAAAATATAACTTATAAATTATAAGTAATAAAATAATGAATAAGATTATTATTTTATACATCTTTGTAGTTAATTATTAAATTGATTCATGAGTTCAAAAGTGTGATTCAAAACAATTAACATATGATTTGAGATTCTAAGCTCTTTTCTCCATCTTATGTATGCATATGAACTATTTAAGGAATTGAACTGCATTTAAGCAATGATCCTTTAAAATTTTCTTTTTTTGGACAAAAGTGGGAATCTCTCTCTTGATAACAGGTTTTAAATATGGGAAAATGTCCCAAACCGAACCGAACTGAACAGAATTTGGTTTGGGTTAGATTATGGGTTTTCTTTAAATAATCAGTTCGGTTTTCGGTTTGGGTATTTCAGTTCGATTCGGTTTTGGACCGACCATAAGTAATCTTGGTTTGGTCTTGGGTTAAGGTCAATCCGAACCAAATCGCACCGAATTGCAACCCTAATAGAGGTACGTAAGAGCCAAGCTCAAAAGAAAAAATATAAGCCCCGATTATGGATGCGGCAGTGTTCTAATCAGACAGGCTCATATTCTAAACTTGCACTAAAAACTAGGGAAAGTTTTTTGAAAAACTCATTCAGATTAACAAGGTATAAATAGAATTTTCTTAGAAGAGGTTTCCTTTTTAAAGAAATCCTCAGATCTAAAAGTTTCTTTGAATCTAAACAAACTTTTTTGGAAATAACCTCATTAAAATGTATTTATTTCCTGAAAATGAACCGTTTCCTCTTCAAACGAATCCTTAAATCTAAAATGGATAAAGTATAGAAACTTTCCTTGTGGTTTGCAGTAATTACACATATCTGCCTAATATTTTTGAAATAACACTTTCCCCTTAATGTTTGTAGAAAAGTCGCATTCACTTCCCTCAATTAAATTGCCCCCATCTAATTGTTTTGATAGATATTCATGGCTAATGTCGACAACATTTTGGTATATAAAGACGGAATAATTTATCTTTCAAAATAATTATTTGGGAGTAGAAAAAGGAGTAAAGAAAGAGAAGAAATAATTTCCTAATAACTAAAGAGAGAAGTAATTTTTTCTAGTAAAGCAGGGGGCATTTAAAAGAAAAACAAATAAAACTTTAGTAAGGACAGGTTTTTGTGTTATTAGCGCAAACTTAAGGGAGGTTTTTGTAATTTAATCATCTACAAATTCCTTTGAATTTAATCAACTTTCTTAGATCTTAATTTTGTGAAGAATGGGAAGAACCTAAAGAACTCAAACCTTAAAAATCGAAAAAGCACAACTTTTTTTCATTCGGGTCAACCTTTTCTTGCCTGCTTATACCAACTCGATACATGCGAATTAGGGTTTGGTATTGGCTAAACCCTTATAGGGGTGGGTTCGAGTTTACACCCAAACCTGTCCCATATTGGCGTCAATTGGGACAGGCTAACATGAAGAGCCAAAAGTTGAGATGAAATAAAGTGATTATCACCTTCAAATGTAGACATGAAATAAAGTGACTTTCACCTTCTGCAGTAAAAAAAGTTAACCATAGCCGAGAAACAAGCTAAGAAGACGAGATTCCAACATTAGTTAGTGTTCCAAGAGTTAAAGAAGAAATCCATATTCTTCCTTGGCGCTCTAATACCATAAAAAATGTCAAAAAGATTGTTCGAGTTCCACTCACATAAATTTGGCGAAATTAGGATTATTTGAAACCTCAAGGGGTAAACTGTAAATACCCCTTAAATATAATATGTTGAATAAAAGTTGCTGAATTATGGAGGAAATTGGAATCTATGTCTGATGATGACTAGTACTCTAAAAAATCATAATATTTTGCATCACAAGAGAATTTGCAATGGCTGCATTACAGCAGTTGCAATGCATTACCTCATTTACAGGAGATGGTTAACCCATATCCACCTTTATAGTCATGCAAATATGGTTTTTTCTACAAGCCTCATACAAAAATAAACATGGCCGAAAAATTCTGAAAGGCGGAGAATCTCTTACCACAATTGTGGCGAACCTTTTGCCTTGCCTTTGCAATTCATGCTCTGAAAGAAGGATCCTCTAAAGCCTCCTCACTTTCAGTGAGAATTAGAACCACGGGCAAATACCCAGATACGTAGTTAACTCGCTCGGAAATCCAAGAACAGACCTAGCTTCTGTTCTAGTATCTCTCGTGTACTGTAAAGTGGTTTGTTACTAGCAACCCAAACCTTTCCGAGAGCTCCTGTTTTGGCACTAGCCATCATCTCATCATGGAAAACAGACACAATATGGTAGACCGATGTTTTAAGAATGTCGGCCATGGAATAGGCTTTTGAATGCAGGGGTCCACCTCTTTTCTTAGCCACTATTCTCGTTGCTACATCCCTTTTTCCTGGATTCAGTGTGGCCCACCTGATACTAGATGGTCCCATAAATTGGGGGGACTGGAGGTTGGTCTTCTTCCCCATGCATGCTTCAACAGCAAGCAGGCAAGACAGCAGTGTTGAGATTACAGCGGCATGGCAGCCACTAAGTTGAGCTACACCAAATCTGTCTTCCTTATGTGAGTGTGCAGTCAATGCAGCAACAGATCTTGCACACCATGCATACAGCTGCACAACATTGGCCACAATTACTTTCTACATTCAAACTTGAATTCATCAACCAAAACTCACACATTTAGTTCAATTAATGAGAGCCATCCCAGATAATAGTTGTGCATGTGCAGAATCATTCAGTGTCTCCTCCTAGATATGCCAGCTCAAAATTTGACCATAAAATAGCAACCTACAATCCATACTTTTTAGTGTCTTTATGTGTGTTTTTGTGCTTGTGGTGGTGGTTTTGTGGGGGTGTGTGGGTGGGTGAGTGGGTTGGTTGGTTGAGGGGGGTGGGTGGGGGTAGAGATGGGGGAAGGGAGTGTGGAGGGTGGTGTGAAGGAGAGAGGTGGGGATTGTGTGGGGGAATGCATCACATTGCATTATTTTTTTAAAGGAATGCAAGTTGTAAGTTGTGACAACTCAACATAACCTTATTCTGGACCATTGGAAATTTACAATCTGAGGCAAACTGAATAGTTGGTCATAACTGCAGACAATTTCATCAGTTTCCTCCAACTACTTGTTATGCAAGGAAACTAAAAATCCGGGAATTTTATGCCTTGCACTTAATAAATCAATTTAGTAGAAATCAAGGTTGTCGACTTGCACAAAATTGCCTATAAGAGGAGAGCTCTGTGAACATTGCACAACTCATACCAAAAACGAAAAAAAAAAAGGCAGAAAATAATTTAAAACCGAGAAAAAAATCCTTAAAAAAATCTCAAAAATTATGAAAAGGCTATCAACGTTATAGTAAGGCAAAATTAAGATTTTCCGGTATCCTGTCCAAGTGGAGGAGTTCAAGGACATTCAAGCTGCTGTCCCGTGAATGCCCATTAAATAGATTAAAATTATTATGAAATTTTAACCCTTCACCCTTTTACTTGGGATCTAGAAGGGGAGAAAAATATTTTTATTGATTAAAAATACAATAACTTGGATAAAGAAGAAAACCATGTGTTCAAATTGCTTTTAATTTGGCCCCATTTGTGGTGACTTCTCTGCAACTGATTTCATTACTTTGGAGCAGCATGAATAATGGAAAACAGAACAGATGCACCCATGGCAACATGATTTGCAGCCAAATGTGAGTCATTTTCGGCTTTCAATGATTCATGCATGAGCTGCTGGCCAAAGTGATCCTGTTTGAGTAAAAATCATGCTGCCATAGGATCACCTAAATTGGACTCATGAGCTTGTGGAGTTACATCCTTTTGCCTGAGTGTAATACAACTTGAAACGACTAGCTCTTTGTAAAAAATTACATTATTACAGATCATGTAAAATAAGCTTGCCATTACTTCCATGTTACTAATCAAAAGACTAAATGACTTTAATTTAACCGTACATACAATTATAGCAGAATAAACAAAAAAGTAAGGAGTACACAAGGATATACTGTATTTCATTGTACTTTCACAGGAAATTTAGTGCAACAAAAAAAAAGCAACTTGGAAAATTAAAAGAACATAGTCAAACACAAACAAATGAGGTAGAATGGTACCTGGTAATCACTGAATGCTTCAATGAGCTTTGATTCCACCCTTGTATCAGTTGGTGGACGTAACTGATGGGATATATGATCTGTCTTGTCCATGGAATAACCTTCCAAACCTTCACCAAGCTCTGATGTGAGCTGTTCTAGAGGCCTCAAGCAAATGGCTACAACTCTTTTATATGTCTCTCCAGTTTCTTCAAAAAAGGCAGCTCTACGCCAGGTATCAACATTACTCTCAAAAACCATACATAGATCAAGATATTCAAGATACTGCACAAGAGACCGTGGAGTGCTCTCCTCCAAAGCAACAAGGAGAGGTTCGCTTGGATTTGTCCCAAGTGCGGCTGATCCCTTAGGAGGTGCAAAAATGCATCTCTTTGTATGTAGTACCTAAACATAAAGATAAATATTAATCACAAAAGCAAGCAAATGACAGCTTTTCAACTTAGAGAGACATATTAGCAACATGAAAACAGGGTAGGAAGTCTCTTTTATTTAATACTTAAAAGCAACATCAAGAATTTAACAAATGCAAATGAGGTATCATCATTATCATCATAAGTTAGTTCCCACAAAATTGGGGTCAATGACACAAATATTGTCTCTCCATCCCGCTCATTCAAAATCATATCTTCAGTTAATCTTGTTTTATACACTCCGTCCATTGTTTTTTTAGTTCTTCCTCTTACTCGCTTAGGCCCTTCAACGTGCATACTCTTACACCTTCTTACAAGTGTATCTGTAGGTCTTCGCTTTACATGACCAAACCATCTTAACCTACTCTCTTCTATTTTATCTCTAATGCATGCTATGCCTAATCAATTATGAATATCTTCATTTCTTATTTTGTCATTTTTAGTTTTCCCACAAGTCCATCTTAGCATCCTTATCTAAGTAACTCTCATCTTCTAAACATGTTGATCCTTTGCCACCCAACATTTTGCACCATACAACATAGAGGTAGAGACAGCCAAAATTTTATGTAACTGGTTCTTTCAAAAGCATAGTTATGTTTTTGTTACCTCAAGGTTTAGATAGGAAACTCCAGTTTAGATGGGCCTTCTGAATTGGAGGAACTAGGAGGTTTGTTGAAAGCCCTCAAAGATTTAGGCCTTGAGATTTCCATAGCAGATATTACAGTTTGGCCACTTGATCAAGAAAAACCATTTTCATTCAAGTCATTCTTTTTGCATTTTCTTTCTTTAGATAATCAGCCACCTCCCATATTTCTTTACATCATTTTTATTTTTGTCATTAGCACCCTCCAAAAGTGAAGGCTTTGTTCTCTGTGCTTGAAAGACAACGGGTATGTATATCATTTATTTATTAATTGTGAGTTTGTGAGTTGCATTTGGATTTGATTCTTGAGATTGATCGGGGTAAAAATGGTACGTAACTTTACATCACAGTGGGGATTCCCACATCTTGGCAGGAGGGAACAAATGCTATATTCAGCTGCCTTCTTTGTTGTTTTAGCTGACTCATAATAAGCATATGGATCAGATGTGCTATGGACAAGCAGTATACGAGGATGTTATTACACTTGCAGCAGCTTGGATCTCAATAAGAGGAGAATCTAAGCCGATATTGGAGGCTGTTATTGTGCATGATTAGAGTAGATTTCTTTAGATATAGGATAGCAATCTCATAGTGCAAGTCAATGGTGAGCGCTTAACGATCTGTGTAGTTTTTCTGTTTTCTTTATCTGTTTTTTTCTTTCTACCCATCTCTCATGGTTTCCTTCATTGTTTACAATTTCGCCGGCATGCCTCCAAAATTTCGCTTTTTTAATCTTGGCCGCACGAAATAGGCTTGGAAAAGCCCCTCTGCTGCTTTTCTCATTTGTGCCGCCGAAATCAGCAGCATGCTGTGGCATAGGGGCATTTCGAGGCACTTGCATAGCATGTGCCTCACTAAAACCCCATTTCGCCCATTTAAATGAGATTCCCCCAATTTTTACTCCTCTTCAATTTTCTCCACTAAATTTGCACACTTTGATGCAATTTCTTGAAAGATCTTGCTTCTAAATAAGATTCATACTAGATTAGGCTGGATTTTGCTTCCATTGACGGCATTTCTTGTGAGATTTGAAGGTCGTAACATTAAAGTAAAATGTTTTTCTTGAATTTTTTAGGGCAAAACTTATTAGATTTGAATAAAATTTTAGTATGTTGTATGTTAACAAATAATTTTGAGAATAAATAGTTTACAAATAAATATTATTAAAAATCTTAGTTTATAATATTTTATTCAAAAAATAAAGAAATCAAAATAATTTGGAAAAAAAACTTCTAAAAATTTTAAATAACATATGAATATAATTAGTAAGCATAATTGTTTGTTACACAATATATAAGTACTTAAAAATTATTATTTAGTAATATTTGATGTAATTAAAATTAAAAAAGTAAAAAAAATCTTAACAAAATATGAATATACACTCACATACGTAGTCATATAGAGGTGTGTGTGGTGGGGGACGGGTTTATAGAGGACCTTTTTGCTTACCCTACACATGGATATCAGCACCACCACAACCATCAGACCTTCGCTATCCACAATATGAGATGTTTAGTTTTATCAGTATTGAGGAGTATCAAAGAAGTATTCATGAGTATAAGTCCATATACTAGTAGAGCAATTATGATCATGACACTGGTAGTATGGATGTGACTCATATGGTTAGTATTTTGACTTTTTTTTTTATCTTTTTTGCATTTTATTGACTTGTATTGGCTTTTTGTTTTAATGAATGCGTGATTAATTAACAAATTAGTGATTAATGAGTATTATTTCAAGCTTATTTATGTCAATTATATCATATTTTGAGCCTATTTATGTATTACATGAGCCTACGGGCGAAAAATTGCAATAAAATATCATTTCCACAACCCCCCCCCCCCCCCCCTTTCTTCGGCGGCATTGCCGACCAAAATTTCACCGGCATGCGAAATTTAAAATGTTGGTTTCCTTTGTACGCGCTTTCTAATTAATACTTAATGAAATCCTCATTACTTATATATCTATATATATAAGATTATGGAAGCCTTTGTAATTAATCAAAAATTAATGAAAGTAATAAGCTTTCCTGCTCGAAAATTCAAGAAATGAAAAAAATGAGCAATTCACTCTCAATACTCATTGCAAACAGCAAAAAAAAAAACTAAGAAGACTTGGAAGTAAGAGATCACCCAAAAATAGCTTAGGCCTATATCTCAAAGACTAATTTTATAACTAAAATATGGTGAAGAGGAATCTTCAAGTGTTTTCATGGAATTTGAAGAGGAAGCTTCAAGGGTGATTGCGGTAGCGGCCTCCAGGAATCGGGGTGGGAGAGTAACATGTTCAAGATGACAAGGAGAGTGTTCGACTAGCGATTCCAAATCATGCTTAGACGGTATTTGGATTTTGCTGTTGGGGCTACCTGTTCATTTGTGGTCTACAGCGTCGTTTGAAGCGCTAGCGGAAGTCTACGGGGGAATGTTGGAGATGGGTTCGTTGATATCTTCAGGCACTATGGCGGAGGAGGGTTTCCATGAAGCTGAAAGAGACCCTTCACAAGAAGGTTTCACGATCTATCTCTATTTGGGATGGTCTATCGGAATACGATTTCCTAGTGGAAATTCTTCCAATTATCTCGTCGGATAAGGTGGCGTCTCAAGGTTTGGGATCTAATGGAAGGATTGGCGGGGGTAATATCAGGAGGTCTTTCACAAAAGTTGTGAGAGAAGGCCTGCCGGAGAAGACGACTGTGATGAAGACGATGAACAATGGAGAAGTGTCTTCAAGCAAGAATTTAAATTTACGGGCAGGCGGTTTGGGATATCAGTGTCGGGTGTACCTGGGCATTGTGGATTACCATCGGCCCAAGCCCATGGATTTCCAAAGATCAAACATGAGAAGGTGAGTACAGGCTCGGCCCATTATAGCGATCAACCCCATGACCATTGTGGATTTCCTAAGATCAGACGTGAGCATTGTGGATCAACATCGCCCAAGCCCATGATAGCGATCAACCCATGAGTATTGTGGATCAGCATCGGCCCAGGCCCATGATAGCGGTCAACCCCATGGCCATTCTGGAGCATCGGCCCAGTCGAAGTTGACCATGGGTATCTTTTGCGCTTCCGTGGGCATTGGTGACTCCACTCAAGCGGAAATGATGGCTCTTCTTGCTACCTTCTACGAAGCTCAGAAGATGGGAATCAGGAATTTTGTGGTGGAGGGCAATTCTATTACAGTCATGAGATGGATGGACGGCAATTCTTTTGGACCATGGTGACTTTCACACCTAATTAGCAGAGTAGGGTCTTGGCACGTGAGTTGAATGCCTCATTCAACCATGTGTGTAGAGAGGCTAATAGGATTGCAGACCGGTTGGCTAAGTTGGGAGCTTCGCGATCAGATACATACTTTGGTCCCGTCTCAGAGGAGTTCTCTGGCGTATGTGTTGACTAGTGATATATACTTTTGGGGGGTCATATTTTTTGGGAGGTTTTTTTTGGGGCTTTGTACATGGAAATGTGTATTTTTACAGTTGTATAGGAATCTTATAAGGTACCTTGTGGGAAGATAGCCAAGAGGGGAATCATACACACTTGTACTTACCTTTACTTTCTTAATATATATCCACATCATTAATTATCAAAAAAAAAAAAAAAAAATACACCAAACCATATTTAAACCCCATTAGTAATGATCAATTAAAATAACACCACAAAAGAATCAACAAGACATTTAAAATAAAAACTATTGTGCAAGTTTGGATGGACCTGTGCCAAGTGACTTCAACAAATTTAGTGCAGGCTGGGATGGCCCCAATCACAGATTTCAACTAGAACATTAATATGGGCTGTGCTCTGACCTATATCACCATTTAAGTAATGATGTGACTAGTACAACAGTCCACTCGAAGAATACCTTTAAATATGTGAGATAGATGATCACTCCACCCATGTAGGTTCCATCAATAAATGCATATAGGATTTTACCACGGACATTAGCAGCCTTAGAATTTTTAAATAATTCCTAAACTCTCTATAAGAAATATGTTAAATTAAGGGGCTGTTCAGTAAGTTGCCTTTTTTCCTTTTTTCTTTTAGAAACAAAAAACAATCTAATAACCAGTAACTTCCTGTAATAGTCAATTTTTTGAAACCGGAATCTAAAATAGCCATTTGGTATTAAAGACATCAGATCTTTGGAAATCCATAGTAGTAGTCTAATGATTATAGTGATTATAGTCAGACACTCAAAGAGGATCATGTCTAGAGATATCTTGTCATCATCATTAAAAGACCATGATAAAAAAAATGACGATAATGAAGATTGCAACAGGAGATATTGAATCTGAAGATGGTTAGGGCAAATCGAAGAGTATGAAGAGCATTTTTCACATGCAATAATGAAATATGATGGCATAGTGAAGAAGAATTGACAAAGAATAATGTATGGAATAGGAAAAAAAATGATGTTTGAGAAGAAAAGCTGAACCGCTGGTGTTCCGTTTAGGCAAGACTGACTCCATCGATGAGGATGGTTCCTCTCTATGTGTGCGCCTCAGACTTTCACAAGGTTTCAAGTATCCATATATAGAGTGATACATCTTTACCAAATACATACATATATGTATATGTATGTGTATATATATATGTATGTATATGTATGTATATATATGTATATCTATGTATATGTATGTATGTATGTAATATGTATGTATAAAGTGATACATACCCTTTCTTTAGGAGGCGATATAAATCCAACAAGTAATTTTATTTTATGATTTAATGGGCAATATCACCCGATATTGAGTGATATATTACAATGTCATGCGATATATCCCTATTGCTAACATGAATAGGTCATTATGAGAGGTCAAATAAAGGAAAATTTCCCTTATTTTGATCCACCATAAATGCTTAGAAAACTAAATATTATTCTAAATGATTAAAATTTCATCTTTTAATCATTTATTTTATATATTCATGAACTCTTCAATCTAAAAGTCCTTCTGGAAAAATTTTCTGAAATTTGATACATTCATAAAAATTTTCTAAAAGCAAATCAAGGTATGCTTCCATTTTTCCTTCTTTTCATTTTTTTCATGTTTTCAACTTATATTGTATTAAATTGTTATGGAATGCATTACATGTATATGATGGATTAGCATATATTACATTTGTGATGGATGCATTACATTTCATATACATTAAATAGTCTAATAATCACTATATATAGGAAATTTATTCTATGAATTCTTCAAAAAAATTATTCTCATTTACTGTGATCATTTCATAAAAACAATATATATTTACAATTTTTTTAAATATAAATCTGTACGTTTTCAGATGTTTGATAGATAAATTACAAATAATTTCTGAAGATATAAATCTTAAGTAATTTGAGCCTTCAAGGAAGTTCATGTGGTCTTGAGCGGAAATGTTTGAATGTATGAAATCATAAATTTGGGTTACAAATGTTCCATCATGATGTTGTATTATTATTCCCAACGCAAATAACTTTTAATTTATGCTTGATGAGGCATTTTACTAACTAATTATGTAAGACAATAAATTTTATATGTGCATTACATGATTGCTTTTATTGTTTTTGATTTGAGATGTTTTATGCTACGTGAAAACTTCTCTAAATAATCATTTCACAAGGTTTTGTTCAAATTCTCCCTTTTCAACAAAGGTTTCCCCTCACTTCTCTAACTTTTTTTGGGCAATATTTATATTTCCCTCAATATATCAAGTGATAATTCCACTCTCTCTTTAGTGGAGATATTTAAAACCATGATTCTGCAGAATCATATGAAAACAAAGAAGATGACTAGGCCTTTCTTTCTAAGATAGAAATACAAGTATGCCTAACACCGCCACAAAAGAAAGAAAAAAGACATGATCTATATATTTTTAAAAGCAAATCATTTCAGCTTTTGAAAATGAGATGGCTTTTAAATTGCCTTTCATAAAATCAAACTCCCCAAACACATTCGTTGATTTTCATTGTGAAAAACAGAAAATTCACATCCAAAACAACCATGGAGTGCTTTTGAGTTTTCTTCTTTTCTCTCTTTTTCATTTTTTTTTCTGTTGTGGGGTGGGGGGTGTGTTGTTTGGTTAAATAGTGTGTAGCACAAGTGATTTGGCTAAGAAGAGCATGTGAATATAAGAAAATGGGACAGTGGGAGTATACTCATTTGGATTTTTTTTTTTATTTTTAAATCCATGTGCAGAATGGAAATGCTATCCCCGCTCAAACCATGACATTAATTTTACCAAAAGTTTGTTGCTATTATTTTTTTGGGTACAAATCTATAATACTTTGAACAAACATGGAGGGCCTTCTGTGTTTGTCTATTTTTTAATTCCAATGGTACCCTTTTCCTAACACTATATTTCCATTCTTGACCCATTATCTCGAAAAGGCCCAATATTTGATAAAAAATTGTCTCTTTTAAGTTTCCACCTATTTTAGTTAGTTACTTTACTTGAATAGGTATGTAAGTAAATTCTGTCAAACCATTCTCTTTCACCTTTGTTTCAATCACTTTCTCCTTTCGAACAAACTTTCAATAAAACCAAGTTAATGTTCTTTTCTCTCTCTCAATTTTTTATTTAATTTTGTTTTTCTTTTTGTATTTTTCATATTTTGTTGGTTTTCTATTGCTTGTGATTTCATGATAAAATATCCATAATTTGACTTCATCTTATCTTTTTAGTTTTCATTTATTTTAAATAAATGAAAGGAGATCGTCTAATATATGGGAAAAAAAAAAAAGAATTTAGCTTCTAATAAAATTTGCTCATTTACGTTTAAAATTAAAGGTTTTCATGAGTAAAGAATCTAAGTTTGGAGCTATGAGACCAGATATAAGGGGAGACATTAACAAGATAGTGTGTAACTTTTACCAGCAAGTTATTAAGGGTGGAGTGTTGCGCCTAAAACAACATTTGGAACATAAGTAAAAGAATGTAGTGGATCATCCACGAGTGCGACCACAGGTGAAGAGGCATATGTGAGAGTACTTGTAGGTTGGAGATTTTAGTAGCCACAAGAGGAGGATGATACAGGATTATATCAGATGTAGACTAGCAAAGCCTTATGACCACCTCCAAGGCTGAGGATTCAGATGATGACATAGTGTACCATGATGATGTGTTGATTGAGGCATACTGGCAGAGAATACCTCGTACCTAGAGGAGGAAGGCTAACAGATATCACTTTAGAGTGGTACATCCAGAGGAAATATTGGAATAAAGAATATAGTATGTTAGCCTATTTACTTATACACCCTTATAAAATTCTAAAAATTTCAATCATGCCTTAAATTCAATCGGATTCAAATCTTTATCGGATGGATATACTAAGATCCGAATCTGAATCTGATTATAAATGGCTCCAATAGTTGGATCCATATTTGATCCACCAGACATTTATTCGGATAAAAATCTGATTAAATCAGATAAATTCAATTGGAATCAGATTAGGATCCAACCTATTGACAACCCTAAGCTCTGGTATTTTTGCTTGCTAATCAGGTATTGCAGCTATAAGTTTACTCCTCTTTATGATAACATTAGCTACATCAAAAGAACCTGATGAACATAGCCATTTGTCAAGTGAATAACTTGCTTCTTGGAAGTTCATAAAGACAGTTAAAATATTATAGAAAAATAAAAAAATAAAATAGCATAAACACTCAACAAAGACTTATTTTACCAATTACCTTTTTCCTTTTGTTAGAATCACAATAAAGAAAAAAAAATGGCTCCTTTCAAGCTTGAAAAAATAAATGCGAATACCATTAAGAAATACTTCAGAAGAAGACAATTGAACATATCAAAATTCATGCCAAAAAAAATTTTTTTTGAAATGTGTTGGCAGTCATTCATTTTACAATTACTTGGTCGGTTTTCTCCTACAAACGATTGAAATAGTGAAGAAACAAGGCAAAAACGTACAGTGCTACTGCAAAAGCTTGTCAGTATTTCAGCAAATGGATTAAAATACATTTAAGGAATTAACCTGGTGCAGATGATGGCTTAATTCCCAACAGAGAGTGACTGCAGAACTTCCATAATAAAAGACTATCTGCATAACTATGAATTTCCCCATCCCTCCTGGACTCTGAAATTGGTCTGGCAAAAATAACATTATCATGCTTGAAATTAGCAAAGCTAAAATCGATAGTTTTACCGCTTGCTGAATAGCTGAAGGGATCCCCATTTTAAAGCTGAAGAAAGGAGGTCGCTGCATATATCACCAAATGGATTGAGTGAATGCATGGTTCAGAAAGACAGTTACAGGCATACCACCATTAATGTTGTTATCAAAATGCTAACAAACATTGTTAAAAAAAAGAAGAAAAAAAAAACAGAGAGAGAGAGAGGTGCAAGTAAAATGACAAAAACTCAAGCTCCAAAGGATTTGCATTATCAACAGTTCAACACTACTATATTGGGGTATAGAGTTTTCTTATGGTTGCATACAAGAACTAGTTAAATGTTTCCAACAGAAGGAGTCAATAATCCAACAAATAAAAGAAGGGAAGACTATAGTGACAATGAAAAGTAATATACAATTGCAAAATATAAAAATACCTAACTGCATTAATTCATGAATCAGTATCTCCATCGAGAATATGATAAATCTTTTACAGAATAAATAGCAACAAAATGTCTCACCCTTATCCCAAACTGGCTCAAGTATCAATTACACTAAAAGAGATATTAATCCAGGGACAACATCAATCTAACAAAAGTGCAATAACAATGACACAAGCCTCTATAAAATAGAAACTAATCTATAATCTCCTACTCTTATAAATAATAATCACAAATCGGTCCCGAAAATGTGCCAATGCGCGCCCTTCATAATCATGATACATCCATTCAAATACCTGACAATTATAGGTTGCCAACAAGCATCCATCCAAGTTTAATTCGATCATCTCCTACTTTACAAGATCCAAATTATGGAAACACTATGAGGTTTGAGGAGGAATTAATGATCTTGGTCGCTAATTTCTCATTATATCCAATACTAAGACTTGCTTTCAACAACTCTGAAGCACTAGCCCAATGAACCAACAAGGTATTCACCAGTCAACAATGGCTGATTTACTCAATCTTTTGTCCCCAACGATCTTCCCATTCTTCCCTCTGCCAAATAATGGTATAGTATAGAATAGAGATACCTAACTAGAAATCTAGCTCACAAGGTTTTTACTATAATAGCATGAAACAAATACTATCCAGAAGTACCCACTTAATACTGAAAATCCATAACAATATGTCCAAACCGATTAAGCAGCCTCAAAAGTAAGGATTAAATGCAATGCTTACTTTCCTTGCCTCATTAACTTAACATAGACTTATGGGGAAAGAGCAAATTGTTTCATTACCATTCTGCAACATCACTAGTGTTTATCCCGTTGAGCAACAAGGTTTATAGAGAGGCATAATTATAATAGGCAGAAGATTTCCAGGTCTATTAATTGGGAAGGAGAAAGCTGGGGCATATACTGATGGATAATGGTAAAGACATAAGTTGAATCAGATTTTGTAACTGAGCTCATTTTGGTCTACATACAATTCTTTCAAGGTGTCAAATAAAAAGGCTCAAAAAATTCTAATTTCTCAAGCCATCTTAGTACAAAGAGAGGATCTCAGACACAAAAAAAACCCTTGTGTTGTATTATTTCCAGCTTTTTGAAATGTAAGATCCTAATAAATTTGTGGGGAAAAAATTAAGAAAAATTAAAACACCGTTTCCAATCCTCACCCCAAAAGTTGGCACTTCATACATTTGGAAAATTTTAGTAACACTTAAAATACTATACATACTAAAGATGATACCACATAAGTTAATTAACCTAACAACAACATCATACCAGCATGTCAATGGTATACCAGTATAGGTTGACCACATTCAAAGAAATTTTGAGCTGCTTCGAGTGCTCCCATAGGCACTACAATCACAGCATCAGTAAATGGATAACTTTGATGTCACATCTGTGTAAATTAAAATTATATATTATAAAAAATATATTTACTTTTTCTCTATCTGAATATCACAATTCTGTGGTCAAAAATCCTATAAATTCAACAATGGAAATAGTTAGTAGTGTTTTGGAGATTATTAGCATTGATTATTTGACCCCAAAAAAAAAAGTTATTCGCTTATGGATTTTGAGCATCTTAAGTCCTTTCTAACATATCAGCACTCCTGAATGAATAGCAATACCATTTTTTTGTCACCAATTTCACAATTTCATATTTTTTTAACTTAAAGTTGGGAAAAATCATATGGTCAAATTCATCAGGAAGCAAGGATCAAGTGCAGACTTCCAATTTGAGCAAGTTGGATAAGAAGATTTATGGAAGATACTTTCATATAGGAGCCTCCATTCCCGCATCAATCTAACAAAAAATTCACGGATTTGAACTCCATCTATTCCATAGATGCAAAGATATTAAAATTCACTCAGCCCGTAAGTGACAAGAACTACTTCTGAAGGATTCCTGCAAATTCTTTTTTTTTGTTATCAGTAATAAGAAGTATTTATTAAGGAAGAAAAGAGAAGCTGTCCCAAGGACAAAACATGTACACCAAGAGTGTACAAGGGAGAAAAGGAACGAGACTTCTACAGGTCCCCAAAATTTTCAAATGACAAAACTTTCTGCAAGGTCAAACCTTTGCAAACATCCCTACCTGCAAATTCTTGAAAAAGTAAACATGGAAGACGGTCTAAATACCATGCAAACCCAAAAATACACCATTCTAACTGTAACATCACCTAAATTTTTTCAGATGTCCTTACAATCATGCATATGGATAACAATAACAAGTTGATTGGCCTTGAAATTCTTAAAAGAAAGATTTCGGGTAAAAACAGGCCATAAGCAAATGGATATCATATATTAAAATCTTGCCAAGAGCTAAATGTTCTAACCAAATATAACAAACAAACGAAAGTATTCCAAGAGTTCTAGTACAGAAAGAAAAGCACCGCAATCTCTCATAAGAATGATTTTTGAACCCAGAGCTCGATCTCCCTAATACCGAGAACTACCAAGCACACAAATATATATGAACGTATATACAACAAAAAATCAACAAGGACATTCCACTACAAATTGATCACAAAGATCCCAAATTAAAAGAATCCCAACCCACAGAACCATATCACAATGAATGAACGATTGTGTAAGACCACTCACTTGGATAATGGGAAACCTGAAAATCCATCTCTGCTTATAAACGTAATAAACTCCGTAAATAAATCCAAGCAAAAATCCTCTTATTCCCAATCCAATCAGCTGGGGTCCATCAAACGCCTTGGAGCTCCAGCACACAGAAACCACCGCCAGAAACCCAGAAACAGCAGAAGCCATTACGAAAATCAGAAAACCTAGAGAAGTCTTCACCCGTCGGCGTAGTCTAGAAGTCGACAGCTCAGGTGATCCGCCGCCAGCGACCGAGTGGAGAAGAAAACGAACGAGACCGAGAGCGAGTTCCGAGAAGGAAGCAGGGCGATCAGGTCGGGGAGAGGAGACAATGAAGAGAGAGGTGCAGAAGAGGATGAGAGTGAGATGGAAGGTGAGGAAGGAGACCAAGCTAAGGAGAGACGGGGAAAGAGGGTTTCCGGTGAGGGGATAGAGAAGAATGGCTTTGCAGAAGAGAAAAATGAAGGTCGAATGAATCGATTGCCATATCAGAAACCCTAGAAATCGGTTTTTGACGATTTCTGCACAAAACATTTTCGAGTGTATTACAGGAGTGTGGAGTGACAGAGAGAGGTTTAATGGAGATTTAGGAGAAGCGGGAACATGAGTGTGCAGCGTTTCAGGCACGAATTTTCTTTCCCATTTTTTTTTTCATTTTTATCTCTCTCTTTCTCTGTAGTGGTAGTAGAGAAAACACATTTTGCCACGTGGAGTGCCCAAGTGTCTAGTTATGATAAGAATGCCAAGTGGCTAACTATGATAGGAAATTCTTAAAAAAGGCACGTTAACAATATTCCAATTATGTAAGCCACGTAATATTTCCATTTATGGGTTACATGTAAATAAAATTTTGCCACATGTAATAATTGATTTTGTAGATTTTTATTTTTGCAAACTTGTAAGAAACCAACGAACTAAAGGATACATACTAAATACAATTTAAGATATAACTTACTGTATAAAGTGAGCCCTCTTATATAAAAATTTGTTGAGGGGTATCTTTTGGGAATTGAGAAATAAAAAGAAAAAAACATAAAAGGTTTAAGACATGTGAGGGAGAAAAAATTGTTGAAGGGTATACCTTTTGAAGACCAAGTTATCCAAATAAATTTATAAGACAAAATGATCAAACATTAGAAGGTACTTTGAGGGGAAATTTTGTGTTTGGCACGCTTCCCGAAAGAGTGTACATAGATTTATAAGGAGAGTTTTGTTTTGAATTGAAAAGTTTTTAATGCCCACATGGTGTAGACTATTTTACACCAACACCATTTAGCATAAGATATGTACTAATTGATAAGACAAGAAATCACGTGTAAAGGATTTGGGGGATTCTGACAATCAAGAGCCTTAGCTGATATTTCTCCCTTTCCTTTAGTATCTGTTTCCTTGTATTTTACAATGTCTTATATAGCTCCTTAGCCAACTGGTCCTTGTATTTTGTTAACAGTTGCCTTGTATAGCTCCTTAGCAAACTGGTTGATTTCAAACTATTTGTGTATACATGTGAATATAAATACAGCTGAACTCCCACAACAGAAGTTGTGGTGAGATTTCTCATTCCATCGTTATCTCTTTTTCTTCTAGACAATTGGGTTTGAAATTATCTGTTACTTTCTCCTCTAACAGATGATTATGTTTGAGTAAGATGCTGCAACGTACAACATCTCAAAACTAATGTTTTTTCAATAAGAAAAAGGTAAAAAAAAAAAACCTTTTCTTGTTGAAATGACACGAACTGAGAGATATTACACGTGATAGCATCTCACTTAAACTGCATCATTTGTTGCAAGAGGAAGCCACAAATTAAACAATGTCACCCCGTCAATTGGTGGATGTCCTTGTAAAAGCTACATCTGTTTCAAATGGCAATAGGACAATAGGAAAAATTTTGTCCGTGCATAAAACAATTTTGCACACAACCCCACCTACCATGTACAAAATGTGTGTCAAACATGCCTTCTAAAAATGATTCATCTTGCCAATAAAACCATCCTCTTTTGCTTCTTATGGAGAAAAACATTCATGGGTAACCGGAAATTTACTTTTGATTTAATCTCTATCTTATATATATGTCTTTTCCTTTGTTGTCAATCAAACTATTCACACTAACCTTTTCTTGTTCAATGTCTCAAGTCTCAATTGTTTTTTTTGACCGAAACGCGTTTCGCATAGTTGGTAAAATAATTATAGATACCCAATTATGAGAATGTGCCTAAGAGATTATAGGGGGGAAATATCGGTTATCAATATATCAACTTTATTATTATAATTTTTATTATTTGATTTTATCTTTATGAAACACTAGTAATATTTGTATATTATTTTTAACAAGTCGATGAGCAATAAGTTAAAATAAATTCATAAAAATGTATCTAAAAAATTATAAGATATACTATATGAAATAACTAAATTATAAAATAACTACCAAAACTCCATTAGAACTAACTGTAACTCACCGATGTGATCAAATTTTGCATGGCACTGACAGAAGGCTAGCCGAGTGCCTTTAATAACATTTGTGGAGATAGGGATGGTAACAATTTGATTTTGAGAAAAACTGAAACCAACATGTATATGTTACAAATGAAATTGAACCAATTTTTTTTATTAATTAGTAGATTGAAACTGAATCAAAAACGAATAATAAGAAACGAAAACTGGTCCTAATAGGTTCGGTTCGGTTTATTGGTTTTAACTGAACCATTTCCCTCAAATCAATGACAAAGGTAATTCATGACAAATTTGTTGGGAATAAACAAATTTGTTTTGTGTGGAGGCTTATAGCTTAGAAAAGGCAAAATATTCAGTCCACTGCCGTTGAAAAATAAAATAATATGAACTTATGAAGTATAAGATAAGATAGAAATTAAAGAAAAGCAAGTTCTCACAGCCCAATAAACAAATAAAGCCCTTTATAAGCTTTTTTTTTTTTTTTTTGTTTTTTGCACAATTAAAAACATTGGCTTTTTTTTTTTTGGTAGAAAAAAGGGAGGAAAGGGACTATCAATGTGGCCAACACCAAACCCACCCACCCCACCCCCCGGTGGAGAGGGACTTCCTCCCCATTGTGGAATGTTCAAATTGAGCCATAACTATCACACATCCCTGCCTTAGTTAGGGCGAATGGATCGTCACCACAACACCACGGAATGATCTGCAGGGGACTGGCTAGCTTGAGACCTTTAGACTAACCTTGCATGTAGGGGATTTGATCCAAGGACCTCAACTTCCTAACAACCCACAAGAACATTGGGCTTACTAAATAAGAAGGAAGCTTCAAATTGTCAAAAATATTACAAAGGAAACAACAAGATTAGTGAAAGCATTTCATTGCATATAATTATGCTATTGTATAAAGGCATTGATTTTATTGGATTAAAAAGGAATCTTTAATTCTCACTATGGAAGCACTATTTTAAAGGAAATGCATAAAGCAATCAAATCTGAAATATTGCCACACTTTAATAAAAGGTTTGTTTAACATGAAAACTATTAATGCGACAATAGAAAGCGCAAATTGAAGTACCTTAATTTGCTTACACATTGCCACTTTCTTTAGTTATAAAACCCAAATCTCAAATATTGACAAATCCACAAACCCCATCTAGACTTTTGCTTGGATGTTTGGCATGAATGAATATGCAGACACAAACCTCTTCAAGTGTCCATTGCAGGGTTCAATACATCTTGGTAGCTCCTCCCAAGTATCCTCACTCATGTTGTACAACACAACTTGGTTTAAGTTGTATTTCTCAGAGCTCATACACACCATGACACAATCCCCATGGCCAACACAACTGATGTCCACCTCCAAGCCAAAGAAGGAATCTGACATTTCAAATGGCATTACAGAAATGAGTGTCCATTGGAGCTCCTGATGGTCAAACTCCCACACTCGAAGAACTGCATTGTTTGTTTCCTCCTTAAGGATCATGACAAGAACATGCCCTTCACAAGCAGCCACATCAATAGCACAGATTTCCCCTTGCAAGAAGAGTCTTGGGTACATTACTAGGACTCCTTGAAGGGTATCATAACCTACTAATCTTCCACTGGGGCTAAGAAAGTAAACCATCACTTGACTGTCATCTCCCAAAATAGTTACCCCTGCAAATTGCTTCATGGGTGTGCCCTCAATCTTGGTTATTCTTGGAATTCGAACCATCTGTACTTGCACCTGAAACATGTCTTCCTCATGGTTATTGTTCCTTCTATAATACTGGACTTGTAGCAACTTTGCCGGAGTTCCGTCCAAATATCATCCGTCGACGAGAATGTACCAACACATTGCATTTCATTCTTCTTAAAGATCACAAAGATTTTGTAGGAAGTCTCAAATGAATGCATCACAATTGCACGGATGTGACCTCCAATTTCAAGTCTTGGAATGGACCGTGCTGACCCATTCAAAAGATTACAAACAATGAGAATACCGGTTTCAGACATGAAACATGTGAGACTACCAGATGATTGAAACTGGAATTCTAGGGCTTCCATTTATGTTGGTGGGAATTGGGGAGGTAGACATGTCGCCAACTATTGATTTCCATGTCATATATAGAATTTGCTGGTTTTTTGGAATCTAGCATGAAGAACCAAGGTCGACGCCTAAAGAGTTCATAGTAACTAGTCATGAAAGAAGGGGGTATTTATGAGAGACATCCATCTCTCACAAACAAATTGGCATCCATAAAGGTCTGCAACAGGAAATCGAGCTAGTATTCTCTCTGAGATTGAATCATCAAGTTCATCTAGAGAATAGTTACGATTCAACGATATCCTTCTCCTCGAGCTATCACTGCTGGAGGCATCTTGGTAATAACTTTGTCTTCTGCTGAACATCGATGGATTGAAGTATTGGAACTTCTTTTGTTGATTTCAACTGGATGAGGAAAACTTAAAACCATCATATTAGATAGAGCATTTGTCACAACTTATCAACCCGAAAGTATAGTAAAACTATTATCTTATATTAATATAATGTTCATAGATTTCAAATTAGAACTGTATTTATAATGCATAATTTAAATATAGATAGTACAACCTTATGTTCTTATTGATCAAATATGACAATAAATTGCTCACAAGTTTTAAATCAATAAGCAAATAAAGTTTTCAAATGTTAGGGGAGGGAGGACTAGGGTCCTACAAAAAGGTGAAAAAAGGTCACTTGTGGTAAAAAAAAAAGATCAATAGAAGTGAGCTTAAGGGTACATGGATTGTGTTGGTTGAAACACTAAGGATTGGGACTAAAAAAAACATATAATAAGATTGAAACTACCCTTTTGAAGTTCAAAAGGTTATTTCTTAGCTTGTGAAACTGACAGAATATATCTATATATATTTCTTTGCTGCACTTTAACAACCTTCTTCTTTCTTCAAACATGGTTTTACATATATGGTATTGGAATTGAATCC